>LR738709.1:57520700-57531701 GCA_902687465.1 Secale cereale | reverse complement strand
GGGGGGCGTTACGGGGAGGAATCTCAGACCATTCCTGGTCATACTGTGTTTCCTATGTGGAAGGTGGTGTCGGAGTCGAATACATGTCCACCCACTCGTTGTGCTGCGACAACTAATCATCTTCCTGGAGGACGACTAGAGCTAATCGTCTTCCTGGAGGACGACTGGAACTAATCATCTTCCTGGAGGATGACTCGAGCTAATCATCTTCCTGGAGGACGATTAGGCCCAGTCGTCCTCCAGGAAGACGATTAGGTCCAGTCGTCCACCAGGAAGACGAGGCCGTATTATTTTTGAAAAATATCAAAACCATGTATTATTTCCGAAAATTAATAATAAATATTTATTATTTAAAAAAATTAGCGGTTTCAATGGGGTTTTTTCTCAAATCTTGTTGGGACATAATCAAGCATGACTTCTATAAACTCTGCAATCAATTCTTTGATGGCAATCTCAACCTTGAAAGCATAAATGATGATTTCATCACATTAATCCCAAAAAATAATGCCACATCGTCAGTGAATGATTATCGTCCGATCACATTACTTGACTGCTGTATCAAAGTGATTACCAAGCTCCTAGCAAACCGCCTCCAAAGAGTGATTCTAAGAATAATTCATAGAAACCAATGTGGATTCCTCAAAGGACGCACTATCCAAGATTGTATAGCTTGGGCATTTGAGTACATATATCGATGCCAGGCTTCAAAGAAAGCAATTGTCCTCCTCAAGCTCGACTTCGCCAAGGCGTTCGACACAATTGATCATGAGGCCATGTTAGCCATAATGAAAAACATGGGATTCAACGACAAATGGCTTAGATGGGTTCAGTGTATATTTGGATCAGGCAAATCTGTGGTGCTTTTGAACGGTGTGCCAGGCTGCCAATTCCATTGTAAATGCGGAGTTAGACAAGGAGACCCCTTCTCGCCCCTGATTTTTGTCTTAGCGACTGATCTTCTGCAAGCAGCAATCACTGACGCCTTCTCCAGCGTAACAATTCAGCTACCTTTTCCATCGAACAACTGATACGTCTCAAACGTATCTACTTTTCCAAACACTTTGGCTATTGTTTTGCCCTCATTCTTGCATGATTTGAACTAAACTAACCCGGACTGACGCTGTTTACAGCAGAGCTGCCTGTATGGTTTTATTGTGTGCAGGAAAATGGATTTTTAGGTGTCTCAGAAAATTCCAAGAAAAATCACAGAAAATCCACGCACCCGAAGGGCCATTCTGCCAGAAGTGGGGCCAGAGGGCAGCCAGGGGGCCCCAGGCGCCCTGCTGGCGTGGCCCCACCCCTGGCCGCGCCAGGAGGCCGCCTGGGAGGGTCCTCCCCCCTCTGGTGCCCTACCTTGGCTCCTATTTATTCATGTGGCGAGGAAACCCCAGAACAGGAGTCGTTTTTCCAGTTTCCGTCGCGGAGCCGCCGCCACCTTCTGTTCTTCTTCGGGAGGGCTAATCTGGAGGCTGATTTGGCCTCCGGAGAGGGGAGATCGTCGCCATCGTCATCATCATCACAACTCCATCCTCCCTCCATGACTTCTCCTTCCATGTGTGAGTAATTCCCTACTGTAGGCAAAGGGGATGGTAGGGATTGGATGAGTTAGATCGTGGAATAGTTTATCAGATTGTTGGGGGCATGTTGCCTATCATCTACTTTGGTGTTTATCATCTTTGCTTCAACTTGTAGCTCTTAATGCTTGTCACTTTGGGCCCGAGTGCCATGTTTTCATATCTGAACCCTATGTGTTTGCATGAATATATTTGTGTTCTTGATCCTATCTATGAGTTGATTGCACCTATTATGGTCCGGAACCGGCGATCCCAAAGGTGACAGCTTGGGACACCAAAGGGGATGGTCCATAATTTGAGGATTCCATGTATCCTTTGTTCCGGTGCTCTTTGACAGGAGCACCTTAATCTCCATAAGTTCCTTTTGGCCCCGTTCGTAGCGGGATGGTAGGACAAAAGATATTGTGCAAGTTCTTATTGCAAGCACGTACAACTAACTGTGGGATACATGCCTAATGTTTGATATTTGCCTAGATGATCATTACTTTTCTGTGTGCCTTGCCCCAAGTTAGATTCATGATGTATCTCATCCATGCAGCGCCCAACCATCCATCTCCCTAGCCTACAGTGTTTCAATCCTGCTGGTTATTAGTTGTTACTTTTGCTGTTTACTTTTGCTGTCACCACCATCATTATCATATCACTGTTACCACTTATATTTTGTTGCAAGTAAGTATATTTCAGGTGCGGTTGAATTGACAACTCAACTGTCAAAGCTTATAAATACTCTTTGGCTCCCCGTGTGTCGAATCTATAAATTGGGTTATTCTTACCCGCGAAGACTATCTCGATCCCTTACGGTTGAGGGTTATCAAGTACCGTTTTCTGGCGCCGTGGCCGGGTAGCATAGAAATATTTACAAGTCTACTTGAAGTATCCTACCTGCTACACTTCATCCGCTATGGGTAAGAAAGGAGACCCAAGGTTCCGATCTTACTATCCACTACAAGAAGAGGTACTGTTCTGAACACTAGTGCTACACTTGATTCACCTTCTGTTATGAGTAAGTTTGCCTCACCACCACCACATGATTCTTCTACTGAATCTGTTACTATGTCCGATACTTTTGATAATGCTTCTACTACTCTTGATGATATTGGTTCACTTGGTTATGCTCTTGAGAAACAGATCGTTGCTGCTGCAAAAAAATCTGGAATTGAAATTCCTGTTACTCGCTACCCTATTGGTGGAACTTATGATTATCCTGATTTGAGTAAACTCAAGGAGGGACTCCTTGATGATGATTACATTATTCTTGATGATGATTTATGCAGGGAACTGACAGAGTTTGCCGACTCTGACCCTGAAGCTATTAAGAAGCTGCTTGAAAAACACTCCTTGAAGAACAAGACTGTTCCTGATCCTGAATTTGCTACATCTCCTATATGCATCAATGATCCTGATTATGATTTCTCTGTTGATCTTTCACTTATATCTATGGTTGAAGCTGACCCCTTTTATGGCAGAGAAAATGATGATGCTATTGCACACCTGACCAAACTCACTGAGTTGGGTGGATTGTTTACCACAAATGAAAAGATACGAAACTTTTATGTGACTAAGCTTCTTCCCTTCTCTTTGAAGGAAGGTGCTAAAACATGGTATGATGCACTACCATGTGGTTCCATTAAGAGTCCTCAAGACTTAGCTCACTCTTTTGTTGATAAGTACTTTCCTGCTCATATGCAACATGCTGCTTTACAAAGAATTTATAACTTTAAACAGTTGCAGGATGAGCACCTCCCTAAAGATTGGGGGAGGTACTGTAGTCTGATCCAGGATAGACCAGGACATGGAGTCCCTAAGATTGAATTAATCGTTATATTTTATGCTGGTCTAACTGATGAATCCAGGTCCTATTTGGATAGTTGTGCTGGTTGTGTTTTCAGGAAAAGAACACCGGACGATGCAGAAGAATTGATGGGCAGGATTGCCAAAAACCATGAAGATTGGTCCGTCCCTGAACCACCTCCACCACCAAAGAAGAGGGGCATGCTTGTTCTAAGCCCCGAAGATATGCAAGAAGCAAAGAAGTCTATTAAAGAGAAGGGTATTAAAACTGAAGACGTGAAGAATCTACCCCCTATTGAGGAGTTGTGTGAGCCTACCACTCACCCACCTATGGTAGAGGTACACTCTCTTTTAGATTTCAACGCAAGTGACATCCCTCATGGTAAGCCTCCTGACCAATGTTTAGATGAGCTTGATAATTTTATTATGAAGCAAAGTCATTTTAATGAGAGGATACAAAGTCAATTGCATGATAATTCCCTTGCTATCAAAAGTTTGCTTGATGTTCTAGGTAGAACAGTTAATGATGTTAAATGTCTTGTGAAGCATTTTCATGCGGTTCAAACTCAGCTTGAACAAATTTCTAATGTGCAAAAAGATTTGCTTGCTAACAATACCAAACAAGATGATTTACAGGCCTTCGGGATTAAGACCCGAGGAGGAACTAGCACTCAAGATCCTCTCTATCCAGAGGGGCATCCGAGGAGAATCGAGCAAGATTCTCAAATGCAGGAAGAAGAAATTGTTGGCTCTCCAAAGAAGAAGAAGAAGAAACACAAGGAGGTTGACAATTCCAATGATCCTATTACAAGTGAAGAGCCAGCTGTTGATCCCAACAGTATATCTACCTCCGATGCTGAGACTGAAGACGGTGCCGAACCTGAAGATAAGGATAAGGAGAAGAATGATCCGCCTGAAGTTCGAGAAGAAGAAGCACCTGACACACGCAAGAAGTACACTAGAGAAGACTTCGTCGCAAGAAGACATGGGAAGGAAAGAGAACCATGGATACAGAAACCCATGCCCTTTCCAGGTAAGTCTCTCAAATCTAAAGAAGAAGAGCATTACAATAAGTTTTGTGAGTAGATGAAACCTCTTTTTCTTCAAATCCCTTTGACTGATGCTATTAAGTTACCTCCCTATTCAAAATATATGAAAGATATTGTTACTAATAAAAGAAAAGTTCCTAATGAAGCAATATCTACCATGCTTGCTAACTACTCTTTCAGTGGCAAGATTCCTGAGAAGCTTGGTGATCCAGGTATACCCATCATTCCTTGCTCCATAAAGAATAATTATGTCAAAACTGCTTTATGTGATCTTGGAGCAGGAGTGAGTGTTATGCCTTTCTCTCTTTACAAGAGGCTTTGTTTAGAGAAACTAATTCCTACAGATATCTCTCTTCAGATGGCTGACAAGTCAACAGCCGTCCCGATAGGTATTTGTGAGGATGTTCCCGTAGAAGTTGCTAATTGTTTGATCCTTACTGATTTTGTCGTGCTTGACATGCCCGAGGATGGGAGCATGTCCATTATTCTTGGTAGACCTTTTCTTAACACCGCAGGTGCTATTATTGATTGCAATAAAGGAAAGGTTACCTTCAATGTGAATGATAAAGAACACACGATGTATTTTCCAAAGAAGACCGACAAGAGGCATGGCCTCAACTCTATAGAAAATATCGAGACCGTGAAGATTGGAAAATGGGACTGTCCACTACATGTGCACCACAAATACAAAACTATTATGGTGGGGACAATGTCCATTAAAGCAAAGGTGCAATGATCACTTCGTAAGAGGTGGGACTTTTTGCTCTATATATCGCCGGTTTGTTGGTAAGACTTGATCAACCTTACTAGTGAGCATGTTTTATATAGGTAAAAAGTTGAGCTTGTTATGTTTTCATTTGTTTTAGCTTTTGTTCTCCTTGCTGTACCAAGTGTTTATGTTTTTGAAGCTTCACAATACTAATCACCGCTTTAAGTTTTCAGAAAGTTTTGCTGCTTTTTGAACTTCGAAAAATTTTCAACAGTGAAGTTTTCAGAAAAAATCCAGAAAAATAAAAATTAAAATTTCCATGCCGGGAGTGACCCAGAGGCACCTGGGGCTGACCAGGGGGGCACGAGTGGCCCAAGCGGCCAGCTGGCGCGGCCTGCCCCCTGGCCGCGCCCATAGGGCGCCTGGGGCCCACAGGTCCCGCCTCCAGGTAAGTCTTCTTCCTCTCTCTCTCTTTCTCTCCGAAAACACGAGTTCTACACCTGTTCTTGCGTTCTTGCTGTTCTTGGAGGCAATTTTCGATCTCTCTCTATAGCCTATCATTCGAGCCAAGATTTTGAACAAATACTCCCTGGTATGTAACTCCTCCACCCCTCCAATTAGATTTTTGGTTGGTGGCTTCATTTGTGAGTATTTAGTAGTTCTTGGTGCTGTGTAGATGAGCTTGCATGCATGTGTAGAAATTTATTTTCTAAGTTTTGATGCAAGTTTATGCCTTAGGTAAGTGAGTTGAGTAGTTTGCCTTAATCCACTTTGTTTAAATCCTTATTTTTGTAATTTGCCAAAAATTTTAGAAATGAGTTTGTTAGGAAGGGTAAAGGGGTGGCTTGAGAAGAAGAAGCCCGCGCGCTCCGATCGAGTTACTAGAGCCGCAGCTTCACCCTCGACTGCTAGGGTGAGCTACAATGAAGATCATGTGCCCCTAGAGTTGTTGGAAGACACAAATCCAGCACGTGCGATGATGTTCCCATGTGATGAATTCCTTGAAGCTGCAGGAATTAAGGATGAGTTTTATAACCTTTGTGCTAATGCAGGTCTGACACGGCTCGTCACGTGCCGTGTTGCTCAGTATCAAAAACTCACCTCCGGTTTCATTAACAGATTTAGATATAACCTTGATACTAGTTCTATTGAGTTTAAAATTTACAATAATCTTTAGACCATGCCCTTGGAAAAGTTTTGTGAAATAATAGGTGTGCCAAACGTTGGGCGGACGGCGAAGATGACCTCTCAGCCCTCCGAGCTGAGAACCGTCTTCAACTCTCTCTGCAGCATGGATACGAGGGATATTCATCGGTCAAAAATCTCTAGCATCTTATTCCCTCACCTCAGGTATTTTGCGTATTATGTTGCTAGAGGGGTGTTAGCTCGTGACAACACGAGCAGCATTTCTGCGCCGGATATTGCTATCCTGGCAACCGCCCTCTCAGGGAGGTTTGATTATAATATGGGTGCCTTAATTGCTCGACGCCTTGCTATGAACGGTAACAAGGGAAATTTATTTGGTGGCGTATATGCCACACTTATCTTAGAGTATCTTAAAGGCACCCCACACCCTGATGATAAGCCTTTTACTTATTTAAGTTTTGATCTTGCTGCTATGAAAAGGCATAAGTTTGTTACCATGACTTCTGAGTTTGGTAACCTTGTTTATATCTTGCGTTTCGTAACTACCGCGGAACGCAAGATCCGTCTACCTGCACCTCTTTTGTTTGATTTTTCTCGCAGGAACGGATGGTCCTTTGATGTTATCCAGTTCGATGAGTTCATGGTCCAGCATCAGTTTCATAACCCCATGGAGGGGGTCGTGCCCGACGAGGAGGAGCACGGTGAGTTACCACCTTTTCAGGGGGAGACCGTCACCCAGTTTGGTGAAGGGTCTTCCTCTGCTTGGAGTGCGGACCCTTCTTCATGGGAGGATCCGAGGACTTCGGTGTACACGTCGGAATCCTTATACGACCCTTGGACTCACCAGTACCACCCCGGAGCAGGAGGCTCCTGGGGGCAGTAGCTACTACCAACTTAAGCCAAAAGCCTAAGCTTGGGGGAGTACGTGCCCTTCTCACTTTTCCATTGTATTATCCGTTTTATTTTTGTTCGCTTTGATCTTTTCGAAGTTTTTTCCCATTCTTCTTTGTTTCTTTCTTTGCAAAAACAAGAAAAAGATTTTCTCTTTCTTTTGCTTTCGTTCAACCTTCGAAAAAAACCCCAAAAATATTTCCTTTCTCTCTTTAGTTTGCTTTGTTTTCAGAGTTCAGCTCGAGTCCGTGATGGCATTTAATTATATTTCCTACGTTCGATCGTGCAAGTGACAAGGCAGTAATGACGAAGATCGACGAAAGGGAAGCAACAAGGAAAACCGGTATGAACTCTTCTTGTTTCTAGTTTTGTACATATGCATGTACTTATGATCTAGAGACCAGCTTGTAGCGACATAGTGCTATGTTTACAATGCTTTCCCAGTGGTTCATGCTTTCCTTGTGGCTAATCTCAAATAGCTAGAGTATATAATGTGTTATTGAAATGATTTACATGCATTGCATTGTTCATAGTTTGGTATACTAAGGTGGTATTTCCCTTGGAGAATTCTTGGATTGACTTGGCACATGTTTACACATGTTTAAGACTAAAAAGTCTGCTTTGCCTTGATGATCTTTGAGTTTCAGAATAGTTATATCAGTTTCATGCCCAATTCAATGTCGCTTTGTCGCTCTGCATGATTATGACCGTTATTGCTCTCTAGTTGGTCACTTCCCAGTCTCTTGCTAGCCTTCGCTCGCACTAAGCGGAATTCTGCTTGTGCATCCAAATCCTTTTAAACCAGTTAATCCATATGAGTCCACCATACCTTCCTATGTGGTATTTACCGGCCATCCTAACGAAGACTTTCTTGTACCATCTCGAAATTATTCAAATTTACTCCTGTTTTGTGCCTCTGTTTTAGCTCATGAGGAAGTAGTAGGTAATTCATGATCTTCTTATGTTGGACATGTTTTATCCCGGGATTGCATGTCTAATCTGCAAACCCCTAATACGAGGAGGGACTGGCATGAGTGCGCCCAGCTCACAAAAGATAATCACAACCAACAAACCCTCTTTCACGCTTTGTTTATGAGAAATCAGAAAACTTTGGTAGTGATAAACAAAGGAGATTAAGGGGATGTGATCGTCCCGATCTTGGGAGCCGTTCCTTGAAACAAGTCTAGCATAAGAAGTGATTGGGTTGTCTACTAGCATTCGTTGACGAAATATGCACCTCCCAAAATCATTTTTACCTCTGTTTTCAAAACCAAGAGCTCTGGTACATGTTTAGTCTTTGCTTCCAACCACGGGTTTTCAACCTCGCCATCAAATTCCACGGTCCGAGAGTCTCCACCTTCTTTCTTCAAAGCACCAACTAGGAGAGCATAATTGTCATTCTGAGTGTAATGTGCATTGTCCCAAAGTATTACATTGTCTTCTGCATGCTTGTGGTATTATTTATTCTGAAATTCTTAGCTCCAGTCTCCTTTAAAACTCTGGAGGAGTTTCTGCATTTATGTTTTGCTTCACTCATGGAGGCTAGCGAGATACCACTCTAGTATGTTCAAGCTATGTGCAATGTAATCTTGTCTTGATTTTCAGTAGCATATTATTTACTTTTAGTTATTTGTGATTGGTCACTTGAAAGAAGGATTGCTTTGTGCATTGTCCTCATAGCATTGTTTCAATACTTGCTAGACTCTTTTCATAGTACATGCTTATATACATCTAATGAAGCAAAAGAGTTTGTCAAAGTTTTCTTTGTCGCGTCCAGTTTGTTGAACTGAATTGCTTGAGGACAAGCAATAAGCTAAGCTTGGGGGAGTTGATACATCTCAAACGTATCTACTTTTCCAAACACTTTTGCTATTGTTTTGCCCAAATTCTTGCATGATTTGAACTAAACTAACCCGGACTGACGCTGTTTTCAGCAAAGTTGCCTGTATGGTTTTATTGTGTGCAGGAAAATGGATTTTTAGGTGTCTCAGAAAATTCCAAGAAAAATCACAGAAAATCCACGCACCCGAAGGGCCATTGTGCCAGAAGTGGGGCCAGAGGGCAGCCAGGGGGGCCCCAGGTGCCCTGCTGGCGCGGCCCCACCCTTGGCCGCACCAGGAGGCCGCCTGGGAGGGTCCTCCCCCCTCTGGTGCCCTACCTTGGCTCCTATTTATTCCCGTGGCGAGGAAACCCCAGAACAGGAGTCGTTTTTCCAGTTTCCGTCGCGAAGCCGCCGCCACCCTCTGTTCTTCTTCGGGAGGGCTAATCTTGAGGCTGATTTGGCCTCCGGAGAGGGGAGATCGTCGCCATCGTCATCATCATCACCACTCCATCCTCCCTACATGACTTCTCCTTCCATGTGTGAGTAATTCCCTGCTGTAGGCAAAGGGGATGGTAGGGATTGGATGAGTTAGATCATGTAATAGTTTATCAGATTGTTGGGGGCATGTTGCCTATCATCTACTTTGGTGTTTATCATCTTTGCTTCAACTTGTTGCTCTTAAAGCTTGTCACTTTGGGCCCGAGTGCCATGTGATGGGCCTCGAACCCCTCGTTGGATTACCCCAAGTGGAAGGTGTAAGATGCAGTAAGTAGAAGTGTTTTCCCCTAGGAAAGATGCCAAGGATCGAATCCCCAGAGACTCCTAGGTTCAACAGGTAGGTGTCAACCGCTAACGGCGCAATTAGCAATCAACGTGGACCTGCACACAGATACAAATAACTTTGCTCCCAACGAGTACAGAGAGGTTGTCAATCTCTCCGGCCTTGTAGTTCACAAAGGGTTAAAAGCAATATGATAGTAGTGATAGATAGTGTTTTGCAATAGTAAAGAAAATAGCGAAAAGTAAATAGTGTATGTGATCAAAGATGGTAATATGGACCGGAGTCACATGATGTTCACTAGTGATGTCTCTCTCCCAAAAGACGATAAAATAGCTATGTGAGGTAACAAATTACAGCTGGGCAATTGACAGGACCACGAACGCAAACCAATGCTAACTACATTGCAAGAAAGGTTGAGGTACAAAGCATGGGCGGTATGCCAAAGTAAGTAGACCGAAATCCATCTGCATCTACTACTAATCATCCACCTTGAGATATCTATCCAGAACATCTCGCTGGTATTAAGTTGCGAGTCCCACCCATAGTGTAAACTCAATGCAACAGACAACTTCATTAAAAGAACTTTGCGTAAAGTAAACAATCCTTGCACCCGCCGGCACAAGCACCGTTGTTTTCCCCTTTGTCACTCAAGCTAGTCATCGAGGGGCATGAACGCACAATCGAGCATAACGTTCCCTCTTGGAGTCACTACTTACTACTTGGCCAAAGCAATAAATAACAACGGAGAACATGCAAGAATTACTTATGAACTAAAATATAAAAGAGGTGAATCAAATATATTAATCAAGATCAATATGAACATAATCTCATAATCCATCGGATCCCAGCAAACTCAACATAGCAACAGCATAAGGATTACATAGGTGCCTCGATCATGTAGGGCAGCTCACGAGGACTAATTAGTGAAGCACAGGAACGGGAGGAGAACATCACATAGCTACTGGTCATGGACTCATGGTCCAAGGGAGACTACTCACGAGTCATCCGGGAGGCGTCCATGGTGGTGGAGAAGCTCTCGGTGGTGATCCTCCCCTCCGGCAGGGTGCCGGGAAGAGTTCTCCTGGTGCTCCCGATCTTGGAAGCGGTGGCGGCGGCGGAACAGAGATGGGATCGCGAAAAGAAGTCATGTTTCAAGGGTTACGGGGGACCCTTTAAATATCTGCCAAAGTAGGGCACCGGGGGGCCGAGGCGCCCCCCCGGCGCGGCTCGGGGGGGGG
>LR738709.1:57470781-57520650 GCA_902687465.1 Secale cereale | reverse complement strand
GGGGGGGGCGCCCACAGGGCGCCTGGAGCCCCTGTGCCCCCCCAGGCTCCCCTTCGGAAGCAATGTCATTCCCGGAACGCTGATTTTTTATATATTTTTTCTGTATTTTTCTGGGCAGTTCTCGAAAAGTGAAAACCTGAAATACAAAAACAGCCGAAAACAGAAACTGGCACTGGGGTGCACTGGATTAGTAAGTTAGTCCAAATATGATCAAAAGTGTATGGGAGTGTATGAATATCATAGCAATATCACCCAAAAGTGGCATGGAGCAAGCAGAAATTATAGATACGTTTTGGACGTATCAACATCCCCAAGCTTAATTCCTGCTCGTCCTCGAGTAGGTAAATGATAACAAGAATAATTTCTGTGGTGACATGCTATTAACCATATAAGACTTTCTCATAGTCATATGACAAAAGCTTACTGAGACAATAATTCTAAAGTAACTAAGTTGTCTCAAGAGAAAATCACAAATGACTGAAAGTTTTACAATATGAAACTGAAACATCAAAAAGATTTGCAATGAACATGATGTGCAAATATGATCAAGTGATATCTAGCTTGCCCCCTTTAGTGATGCAAGACATAAATGCAAGGGCACCTTCAAGGTTTAAGTGATGACTAGACACAATCATTTCAGAATAAACGATATCACAATCATGCAAAAGACAATGCTACTTTGGGACAATGCACATTACACCCAGAATGACAATCATGCTCTCAGTAGTTGATGCTTGAAGTGCTAGAGCTTTTTATTATGAAACATGGAAGCAATTGTGTCAACGGTAGTAGTACTTCATATGTGTCATGTATAAAACATCTTATAAGTTGCAAGCCTCATGCATCGAATACAAATAGTGCTCGCTCCTTGTCCTAATTAGCTCGGATCCCCATGGGTTATCATTGCATTGCATATGTTTTAACCAAGTGTCACAAAGGGGTACCTCTATGCCACCTGTACAAAGGTCCAAGGAGATAGATCGCATTTGATTTCTCGTTTTTGATAAATCTCAACTTGAGGACATCCATACCGGGACAACATATAAAATAGATGATGGACTCCTCTTTAATGCATAAGCATATTCTCATCAGAGATTGAGGATTAAGGTCCAAGCTAAAACTTCCACCATGATGCATGGCTTTGGTTGGCGGCCCAATGTTCTTCTCTAACAATATGCATATTAATTCAACCCACGGTAAATCACCCTTACTTCAGACAAGACGAACATGCATAGCAACTCACATGATATTCAACAAAAGTGTAACAATTGATGGCGTCCCCAGAAACATGGTTACCGCTCAGCAAGCAACTCATAAGAAGTAAGATGCATAAGCAACATATTCTGTACCACAATAGTTTTTAGGCTACTTTCCCATGAGCTATGTATTGCATGATTAATTTGCTTAGTGCAGGTGGAGGTTAGCAAAAGACTGGGAGCGACCAACTAAGAGAGCAATGACGGTCATAATCATGCAGAGCGACAAAGCAATATTGAATCAGGCATGGTAGTTATATCGCTACTCAGAAACAAAAGATCATCAAGGCTTGACAGACTTTCTTTACAGTCTTGAATATGCGTGAGCATACGCCAAGTCAATCAAAATAAATTCTCGAAGGAAGATATTACTAAACCATACCACATCATAGGCAAACAAACCAAGTTGGTACTCCAATAACACATTGGGAACCCCCCCCCCCCAGCTACTTGAGATTAACCATAAGAAAACCTGAACTACTAAGCACCATCATGAAAGTAGCATATTTATCATAGACATATTAACCCATGCAACGGAAGCAAACTCTCTTAATAAGGTGAGCATGGTAATTAAAAAGAGTTCAAGCAACCAACTAAATAAAAGCTCTTTGAAAAGATAAGCATGAATACTAAGAGCAAAGCACGATAGTAGCTATTAAAAGGACAAAGAACACACACAACATAGATAGACATGAAAATTCTATGTGATGTTCTAGGTAGAGGTGGAGCGTGTTTCTCTCCCACATAAAGGAATGCTGGGTTCCGACTCGTTATGAAAAACTAAAAAGAAAACTAAAAACAAGACGCTCCAAGCATAGCACATAACACATGAAGTGATAAAAATATAGCGGAACGAAAGACGAACTGATAATGTTGATGGAGAAGGGGATGAACGGGGGGCATCCCCAAGCCTAGACGCTTGAGTCTCCTTGAATATTTCTTGGGGGTGTACGGGGGCATCCCCAAGCTTGAGCGCTTGACACTCCTGAATCTTTTTATCATCTTCCCTCGCACACTTGAAAACTCCCTTCATACATAACTCATCATAATCTGATTAGCGAGGTTAGTACCCTTAATAAAATAATTATACCTTGTTGGAAATAAGGATATTCTTGAAGTTCTACTGTTTCTCAAGATTTCCAAAAGGTTTTTGCAAAGAAAAAGCAAGTTCTTAATTTGCAAAGTGAAGGTAACGCAAAACAGGACAGAATCTGTGAAAAACAGAACAGCAGGCAGTAATTGACCTGTTCGGGATACTTCTGCAACTCAAATAAAAAAACTCAGAACTGACGCACGAAAGACAATTATATAGAGAATGCTGTCGAAAAAATTCAGACCAAAAAGATGATCTGGTGATTTTATACGAATTTTTCTATCCAAGGACATAATCTGTTTCCTGGACAGCACCTCACAACTTTTGAACTTTCTAGCAATCAGAGGCTATACTTGGCACAAATATGAAAAGCAAAGATACAATGATGATGCTACAGCAGTAAACATCATCAAGACACAACAAAAGCAAAAATTTTATTCATGTGGGCTGCCTCCCAAAAGCGCTTTCTTTTATGCCTTTAAGCTAGGCATAATGCATAGATCAAGTTTTATCAAAAGTAAAAGAATAGCTAGCCCGTACAACAGACTCAAAAGGTAACTTGACCTTCTTACGAGGGAAGTGTTCCATCCCTTTCTTGAGAGGAAACTGAAATTTAATATTACCCTCTTTCATGTCAATGACAGCACCAACGGTGCGCAAAAAGGAACGTCCCAAAATAATTGGACATGAAGGATCACATTCAATATCCATAATAGTGAAATCAACGGGCACATAATTATCATTGACAACAATAAGAACATCGTCAATCCTCCCCAAAGGTTTCTTTATGGAAGAATCAACGAGACGAACACCAAAAGAACAAGAATCATAAGGTTTCAATTTAAGCATATCATATATCCTTTTGGGCATAACAGAGGTACTAGCACCAACATCACATAATGCATAACAAGAGAAGTCATTCAAATAAATTTTTATCATAGGATCCCAACCATCCTCTAGCTTTCTAGGTATGGAGGCTTCTACTCTAAGTTTCTCCTCCCTAGCTTTGATGACAGCATTAGTGATATGCTCTGTGAAGGCAAGGTTAAGCGTGCTAGTGCGGGGATCTCTAGACATTTTGTGAAGGAAATCAATAACTTCGGTAAGAGTGCAATTATCAAAATCAAGGTCACGAGCATCAAGTAAAGTGGTAGAGGTGTCCTGAAGGCTCACCTGTTTGGTAGTTGACATAGCATCACCATTAATAGGTCCATTGGGACCAGGAGTACATTGGGTGCTAAGAGTGTGAACATTCTCAATAACTTGGATAGTAGCAACAGTGTGGTGGGTAGGAAGGCTCTTAATTCTTTCCTCTTTCTCCCTTTCTCTAGCCCATCTCTTTTTAAGCTTAGCCATCATCCTAATATTTTCATTAATTTGTACTTGAGTTGCATTAATAGGGATGACTTCCTTCTCCTTAAGAGAAGAAGTTTCAATTTTTAGCAATTTTAACTCATTGGCTAAATGGTCTACCTTAAAAGAAAGATCATCTAGTTTATGTAGTCTCTCTTCTACATTCTTATTAAAGGCTTTTTGGGTAGTGATGAAATCTCTAAGCATGCTCTCTAGTTCAGTGTTGGAGTTCTTGGTACTAGGATAAGCATTGTTGTTCCCATAAGAGTTAGAGGGGAACGGTCTAGAATTGTTACCAAAGTTACTCCTATAAGCATTGTTGTTGAAATTGTTTCTAGAGATAAAGTTAACATCTACTTGTTCTTGAGCAATCAAAGAATTCAAAGGAACATCACGAGGATCAACAGAAGATTGTTTCGAAAGTAGGGACATGATCAAGTCAGCTTTTTCATTGAGGGAGGAAATCTCCTCGACAGAGTTTACCTTCCTGCCTGTTGGAGCGCGTTCAGTGTGCCATTGGGAATAGTTGATCATCATCTCATCGAGAAGCTTTGTGGCAGCACCAAGTGTAGTTGACATAAAAGTTCCTCCCGCGGCCGAGTCTAACAAGTTCCGCGAGGTAAAGTTCAAGCCTGCATAAAAAGTTTGGATAACCATCCAAGTAGTCAAACCGTGAGTAGGGCAGTTCTTGATAAGAGACTTCATACGTTCCCAAGCTTGGGCAACGTGTTCATTATCCAATTGTTTAAAATTCATAATGTTACTTCTAAGTTGGATAATTTTAGCAGGTGGATAGTATTTTCCAATAAAAGCATCTTTGCACTTGTCCCATGAATCTATGCTATTTCTAGGCAAAGACTGAAACCAAATTTTAGCTCCTCCTCTCAAACAGAAAGGAAAAAGCTTAAGCTTAACAATATTACCATCTATTTCTTGGTACTTTTGCATATCACAAAGTTCTACAAAGTTGTTCAAGTGTAAAGCAGCATCATCTCCAGCACCGGAGAATTGATCTTTCATGACTAAGTTCAGTAAAGCAGGTTTAATTTCATATGAAGGTGCTGAAGTGGCAGGTGTAGTGATAGGTGTGCTGATAAAGTCATCGTTGTTGTGACTAGTGAAGTCACACAACTTGGTGTTCTCGGTGGAACCCATAGTAGCAAGCAAGTAAGATAACTATTTTTGTGATTTTCGATAAAAGGAACTAAAGCAAATAATGAAAGGTAAACTAACAAGACTAAAAAGCAAAGGTAAAAGATAGCATGCAACTCCCCTATCCTAAAGAGTGGAGTCCCCGGCAACGGCGCCAGAAAATACTCCTTGATGGGCCTCGAACCCCTCGTTGGATTACCCCAAGTGGAAGGTGTAAGATGCAGTAAGTAGAATTGTTTTCCCCTAGCAAAGATGCCAAGGATCGAATCCCCAGAGACTCCTAGGTTCAACAGGTAGGTGTCAACCGCTAACGGCGCAATTAGCAATCAACGTGGACCTGCACACAGATACAAATAACTTTGCTCCCAACGAGTACAGAGAGGTTGTCAATCTCTCCGGCCTTGTAGTTCACAAAGGGTTAAAAGCAATATGATAGTAGTGATAGATAGTGTTTTGCAATAGTAAATAAAATAGCGAAAAGTAAATAGTGTATGTGATCAATGATGGTAATATGGACCGGAGTCACATGATGTTCACTAGTGATGTCTCTCTCCCAAAAGACGATAAAATAGCTATGTGAGGTAACAAATTACAGTTGGGCAATTGACAGGACCACGAACGCAAACCAATGCTGACTACATTGCAAGAAAGGTTGAGGTTCAAAGCATGGGCGGTACGCGAAAGTAAGTAGACCGAAATCCATCTGCATCTACTACTAATCATCCACCTTGAGATATCTATCCAGAATATCTCGCTGGTATTAAGTTGCGAGTCCCACCCATAGTGTAAACTCAATGCAACAGACAACTGCATTAAAAGAAATTTGCGTAAAGTAAACAATCCTTGCACCCGCGGGCACAAGCACCGTTGTTTTCCCCCTTGTCACTCAAGCTAGTCATCGAGGGGCATGAACCCACAATCGAGCATAACGTTCCCTCTTGGAGTCACTACTTACTACTTGGCCAAAGCAATAAATAACAACGGAGAACATGCAAGAATTACTTATGAACTAAAATATAAAAGAGGTGAATCAAATATATTACTCAAGATCAATCTGAACATAATCTCATAATCCATCGGATTCCAGCAAACTCAACATAGCAACAACATAAGGATTACATAGGTGCCTCGATCATGTAGGGCAGCTCACGAGGACTAATTAGTGAAGCACAAGAACGGGAGGAGAACATCACATAGCTACTGGTCATGGACTCATGGTCCAAGGGAGACTACTTACGAGTCATCCGGGAGGCGTCCATGGTGGTGGAGAAGCTCCCGGTGGTGATCCTCCCCTCCGGCAGGGTGCCGGGAAGAGTTCTCCTGGTGCTCCCGATCTTGGAAGCGGCGGCGGCGGCGGAACAGAGATGGGATCGCGAAAAGAAGTCCTGTTTCAAGGGTTACGGGGGTCCCTTTAAATATCTGCCAAAGTAGGGCACCGGGGGGCTCTCGGGGGGCCGAGGCGCCCCCCCCCCCCCCCGGCGCGGCCCAGGGGGGGCGCGCCCACAGGGCGCCTGGAGCCCCTGTGGCCCCCCCAGGCTCCCCTTCGGAAGCAGTGTCGTTCCCAGAACGCTGATTTTTTATATATTTTTTCTGTATTTTTCTGGGCAGTTCTCGAAACGTGAAAACCTGAAATACAAAAACAGCCGAAAACAGAAACTGGCACTGGGGTGCACCGGATTAGTAAGTTAGTCCAAATATGATCAAAAGTGTGGAAGTGTATGAATATCATAGCAATATCACCCAAAAGTGGCATGGAGCAAGCAGAAATTATAGATACGTTTTGGACGTATCACCATGTTTTCAGATCTGAACCCTATGTGTTTGCATGAATATATTTGCGTTCTTGATCCTATCTATGAGTTGATTGCACCTATTATGGTCCGGAACCGGCGATCCCAAAAGTGACAGCTTGGGACACCAAAGGGGATGGTCCATAATTTGAGGATTCCATGTATCCATTGAGTTTATTGCTTTGTTCCGGTGCTCTTTGACAGGAGCACCATAATCTCCATAAGTTCCTTTTGGCCCCGTTTGTAGCGGGATGGTAGGACAAAAGATGTTGTGCAAGTTCTTATTGCAAGCACATACAACTACCTGTGGGATACATGCCTAATGTTTGATATTTGCCTAGATGATCATTAATTTTCTGTGTGCCTTGCCCCAAGTTAGATTCATGATGTATCTCATCCATGCAGCGCCCAACCATCCATCTCCCTAGCCTACAGTGTTTCAATCCTGCTGGTTATTAGTTGTTACTTTTGCCGTCACCACCATCACTATCATATCACCGTTACCACTTATCTTTTGTTGCAAGTAAGTATATTTCAGGTGCGGTTGAATTGACAACTCAACTTTCAAAGCTTATAAATACTCTTTGGCTCCACGTGTGTCGAATCTATAAATTGGGTTATTCTTACCCGCGAAGACTATCTCGATCCCTTACGGTTGAGGGTTATCAACAACCAAAAGGATTACCCCGTTATTCAATATGAGGACGACACTATTCTGGCCATGCTAGCCTGCCCAACTCAAGGAGCGATCATCAAGGATATCCTCTCTGACTATACAACTTCGATTGGCCTTAAAATAAATTTTCACAAGTCAACTCTGATCCCCATAAACTGCAATGAGGACACATACAATTGCCTAGCGAATATCTTGGGATGTGTGGTTGGCAAAATGCCCTTCGCCTACCTCGTTCTACCTATGGGAACGACCAGGCCTTCGGTGCAAGATCTCCTCCCTCGTTTGCCGGGTGGAAAGAAGGCTTTCGGCTACGCTCAACATGATCTCTTATGGGGGTAAATTGTCACTCCTCAGCTCGGTTATTACATCACTAATAATTTTTGTCCTCTGCACGCTCAAGCTGCCCCTAAGCATTATTGAACTATTGGATAAAATCAGACGCCAATGCTTATGGACCAAAAAAACTGAGAACGGTGATTCTTGCAACTCCCTCGCAGCTTGGGACATGGTTTTCCGACCCAAGGAATCTGGAGGACTAGGTGTCATTAATCTGAAGGAACAAAGTGACGCACTCCTACTTAAATACGTACATAAATTCTACAACTGACGAGATCTACCTTGGGTGGAACTCTTATGGGACACATACTACAGTAACAAGATCCCCCATGCATCGGACCCCTGCGGTTCTTTCTGGTGGCGAGATGTGACAAAACTCATGCTGATTTATTGAGGAATTACTAAAGCTCAAGTGCACATGGGTGAGGACATTCTTTTTTGGAAGGAGTTATGGATTGATGGTATTTTATCAGGAACACACCCGCGGGTTTTCTCATTTGCCATTCAGTAGGATCTATCAGTCAAAGATTTCTTGGGGACCACGACACTGGGAGAAACATTCCACCTACCACTATCGCTCCAGGCGCATGCAGAGACAAGGGATCTTCAACCACTGGCCCGTGACATTGAAGTTCAGGACAACCTTTCTGCTGCTGATAAGTGGACCTGCACATGGGTATCTGAGACGTACTTGGCCAGCAAGTACTACAACTTCTATTTCAGGGATGTTCGGGCCCACCAGGCCTATAAATGGCTATGGAAATCTAAAGTTACCATGAAAATCAAGGTTTTTGGTTGGTTCCTATTGTCTGACAGGCTCAACACCAGAAATATGTTGTAACGTAGGCACTACAACATTGGTAACAACTACACGTGCCTCCTTTGCGAGTCTAGCTTGTAAGAAACAATAGAACACCTCTTCTTTGAATGCTCCTTCAGCAAAAACTGTTGGTCAGACATTGGCATTTCCTGGAGTTCACAAGGCTCATGATTGGATTGGATAAACATAGCTAAAAAATTATGGAACAAGCCACTATTCATGGCAATCTTCTTACAAGTAGCGTGGAGCATCTGGAAGGAAAGGAATAATAAGGTTTTCAGAGGAATAACACCCACGATAGCATCCTGGAGCTTAAGACTAAAAGTAGATCTCCCCCTCCTGACTCATAGAGTTGGGGAAAAGCATATCTCCTTTCTAAGCTCATTTGTAACTTCGTTATAGTTTCCTTCTCCCCAGCCCTCCCCAAAGGGGATGACCTGTAAAAATCATATGTAACTCCACCATCATTCATTAATTTAATTACACAGTAGGAGACTCTCCTAGTGTTTCAGGTGTCAAAAAATATAACCCTTAATAAGTGCACACTTGTCCGATATAGTGTAGTTTGGAGAATTCAAAAAGATAATATGACTGTCATGTGTGGGTGCAATAGCCACTATCTCATGTTTAACATAAGGAACTATAGCAAGTTCATCTCCATAAGCATAATTCG
The DNA here is from genome assembly GCA_902687465.1 of Secale cereale. NCBI lineage: Eukaryota > Viridiplantae > Streptophyta > Magnoliopsida > Poales > Poaceae > Secale > Secale cereale. The sequence continues at coordinate 57,511,501 of LR738709.1, read as the reverse complement.
TATTGGCATCTTGGCCACAAGCATAGCAAGCATCATCAAAAAGGGATATTTCAAAAGAATCAATGGGATCATAACAATCATCATAGCATTCATCCTTCGGTAAATTTGAAGGGAAATTAAACAATGTATGGGATGAAGAGTTACTCTCATTAGAAGGTGGGAACGGGTGATCAATCCGCTCTTCCTCATTTTTTTCTTCGCTCTCCTCCTCATCTTTTTTCATCCAATGAGCTCACAATGCCATTAACTTCTTCTTCCATAGACTCCTGCAAAATATTAGTCTCTTCTTGGACAACGGAGGAGTCCTCAATATATGGATTAATATAAGGATTAGAAGCATAATTATCATAGCAAGTGTTAAGTACGGCCAAATTTTCAGATTTGTAGAGAGTAGTATCACACTCTTCAATAAAAGAAGCAATTTCACAAGTACCCCTAAAAGCAACAAATTCTTTAATTTGTTTAACATCATAGTAATTATAAACACCCTTAGTATATGAAGATACGATTCCATTATCATTAAACTCACATTGGTAAGGAAGGTGTTTCTTAGGTTCTTTAGAACAACAAGTACAATCATTTCACTGAAATTCCAAGCATAGCACTGCAAACGATGAATTCGATCCAGTAAAAGTTTCCCTTTTTCAGATATGCGGTGTCACACATAACAAGCATGCTCATCTAAATATTTGCCATCAACTAAGCGAGTTGGGGTTTTAGTCCGAGCACATAGGGATCGAAGATGATCCAAGTAAAAAGCTTCAGTAGTGTGATAGATTTTGGGTGGTTCTTTAACCATTGGTTCAGTAGGTACCACTAATTGTTTTTGATATTTTGCGTTTCGTACTCATAACTAAAGATAGAAAACAAGAGCACAAAATAAAAACTACTTAGTGATAAAGCAAACAAGCACACATGAGAATATTCACCCCACACTATAACTCCCCGGCAACGGCGTCAGAAAAAGGTCTTGATAACCCACAAGTATAGGGTATTGTATGTAGACTTTTTCGATAAGAAAGAGTGTCGAACCCAACGAGGAGCTAGAGGTAGAACAAATATTCCCTCAAGTTCTATCGACCACCGATACAACTCTACGCACGCTTAACGTTTGCTTTACCGGAAACAAGTATGGAACTATTTTGTAGGTGTGATGCTAGAACTACTTTGCAAGAATAAAACAAGAAGTACTTTGCAAGATAATAAAAGTGGATAGCTTTTGTCAACAAGAAATTTATTTGTCCCTAGATAATCGATAACAAGTACCGGTAATCATTCTTGCAATTTTATATGAGGGAGAGGCATGAGCTAACATACATTCTCTACTTGGATCATATGCACTTATGATTGGAACTCTAGCAAGCATCCACAACTACTAAAGATCATTAAGGTCGTGAAACCCAACAAAGAATTAAGTATCAAGTCCTCTTTACTCCCATACGTCATACCCCCCTTACTCGGGTTTAAGTTTCTGTCGCTCTGGAAACCCACTGTAAGTGAACCATGAACATATTGCAAAACACTACAGCGGGGGCCCCTCACGTTTGCGAGAGAACGGAGGACACCGTAGGACAGCACCATAAATAAAATATACAATCATACCAACCAAGATCACGATTAACCCACAGGACAAAGCGGATCTACTCAAGCATCATAGGATAACCATAGATCATTGGGAAATAATATATGGTGTTGAGTACCATGTTTAAGTAGAGATTACAGCGAGGGGAAAGAGGTGATACACCTCTGCAATGAGGGGGAGAGAGTTGGTGTGGACGGTGTTAAGATTGTTGATGTAGTTCGCCGTCCCGATCGTTGCCCCGATGGCACTCCGGCACCACCAGAAGCGAAGGAAGAGAGCCCCCCCCCTCCTTCTTCTTCTTCCTTGGCCTCCTCCCTAGGTGGGGGAAGGGTTTCCCCTCTGGTCCTTGGTCTTCATGGCATGGGAGGGGCAAGAGCCCCTCCGAGATTGGATATGTCTCTTTGTCTCTCTCTGTTTCGTGTCCCCCAGATCTGGCCGAAAACCGTTTCTTATATTCCTGGCGATCCGTAGCTCCGATTGCGCTGAGATTTTTACACGATTTTTTTCCAGATATAAGCTTCCTTGCGCCCAAAGTATAGATACAACCGACGTTCGAGGAGGGCATAAGACACCAGGGCGCGCCTGGGCCTGGTGGCGCGCCCTGGTGGGTTGTGGGCACAACGGGCCCCCATTTGTGTTCCTTCCACCTACAAAAAATCACATGTATTCCAAAATAATTCTCTGTGAAATTTTATTGCATTTGGACTTCGTTTGATATGGATACTCTACAATACAAAAAAATTGCAGAAAGCTGGAACTAGCACTTGGCACTGGATCAATAGGTTAGTCCAATAAATCATTTAAAAGTTTCCAAAAGTATGTAAAACTTGTATAATATTGGCCTGAAATAGTAAAAAATTGTAGATTCGACGGAGACATATCAGCATCCCCAAGATTAATTCCTACTCGTCCTCGAGTAGGTAAATGATAAAAATGATAATTTTTGTTGTGGAATGCTACCTAGCATAAACTCGATCATATATCTAGTCATGGCATGAATATTAAGACATGAGTGATTCAAAGCAATAGTCTATAATTTGACATAAAGACATCAATACTCGGGCATCCCAACAGAAAATCATGTCATTCAGAATATAAAGTGCTGAAGAACGTTGTCCCTACAAAATCATATAGTCTTGTCATGCTCTGTCTTCCCAGCTCAAAGTACATATCATGTACTACCCCGGTGTCAGCCAAGCAATTGGTTCAAACTTTTTAACGCGCTTCAGCATTTTCAACTCTCACGCAATACATGAGCGCAAGCCATGAATATATCAATATAGGTGGAATAGAATGTAGTGGTAGTAGACAAAAGAAGGGAAGAAAGTCTCACATCAACTAGGCAAACTAATGGACTATGGAGATGTCCATCAATCAATATCAATGTGAGGAGTAGGGATTGTCATGCAACAGATGCAACTAAGAGCTATAAGTGTATGAAAGCTCAATGTGAAACTAAGTGGGTATGCATCAAACTACTATGAGAAATTCCCACTAGTATATGAAAGTGAAAGCATAGGAGACTCTCTACATGAAAAACATGGTGCTACTTTGAAGCACAAGTGTGGTATTTGCATGCCCCGTTTCTTTCTTTTTTGTTTCTTTTTTTCTTTTTTTTTCTTTCTTTCTCTTTTTTTCGGAGTCTCATCCCGACTTGTGGGGAAATCATGGTCTCCATCATCCTATCACCATGGGGGCAATGCTCTAAAAATGAATAATGATGATCATCACACTTCTATTTACTTATAACACAAAAGAAATAAAAATTACAACTCGATACCTATGACATAGTATGACTCTAAATGAATGCCTCTGGTAGTGTACCAGGATGTGCAATGATCTAGCATAGCAAAGATATCAAAAAACGGACAAGCCATGAAAATATCGTGCTAGCTGTCATACGATCATGCAAAGCAATATGAAAATGAATGCTCAAGTCAACTATATGATGGAAGTGCATGGCAATATATCAAGGAATGGCTATAGAAATGCCATAATAGGTAGGTATGGTGGCTGTTTTGAGTAAGGTATAATAAAGTTTATGCACCGGCGAAAATTGCGCGGTACGAGAGAGGCTAGTAATTATGAAAGGGTGAGAGTGTGTATAATCCATGGACTCTCATTAGTCATAAAGAACTCATAAACTTATTACAAAAGTTTATTAGACCTCGAAGCAAAGTAATACTACACATGCTGCTAGGGGGAGGTTGGTAGGAGTTAACCATCGCATGGCCCCGGCCTTCATACAAAGATAGGACAATCAAGGATAAATTGTGCTCCAACTTCCCGGCATAACGAGAGACTATACGTGCATGCTTCGGGAATCACAATCCTTAACAACAATATCTTACTAAACACAATCATCCACTAGTACCTCCCACATATTATCATCTCTATATCGCAGAACTATTGCAAGTAATCAAACATACCATATTCAGTGATCTATATGTTTTATATTGGATTTTATGACTAACCATGCAATTGACCAATTCTGTTTGACTTTATAAATATATATAAGTGAAGCATGAGAGTTTAATTCTTTCTACAAAAGATCATGCTCTAACAAATATAAGTGAAGCACAAGAGCATTCTACGAACATCGGTTTTCTACGCGAAGAGAAACAGGCAATCCAAACTTCAAATGATATAAGTGAAGCACATGAAGCATTCTATAAAGCCATACTCAAAAGATATAAGTGAAGTTCAAAGAGAATTCTATAAATTGACCAAGGACTATCTCATACCAGCATGGTGCAATATTAAAATAAAAATAAAAAGCACACGATGCTCCAAGAATTTACGCATATCATGTGAACGAAACGAATCCGAAAACATACCGATACTAGTTGAAGAAAGATGGGATGCCTTCCGGGGCATCCCCAAGCTTAGACGCTTGAGTCTCCTTGAATACTTACTTGGGGTGCCTTGGGCATCCCCCTTGAGCTCTTGCCTCTCCTCCTCCTCCTCACATCGAGACCTCCTTGATCTTCAAACACTTCATCCACACAAAACTTAATCGAACTTTTAGTGGCGGGGTTAGTGCATACGATCAATGAAATCCCATCATGTACTGCTCTAACATTATTCTATAATTACAAACCAACATTGCCCACTATATTCTATCACAATTCTATGGCCCCAAGTCAAGGAAGCTTTAGCAAGAATTCAAACATAAGCAAATAATGAAGCCATAACAGCAATCTGTGAAAACAGAACAGTCTATAAAGATTTGAACATTCACCATACTTTTGTAACTCTAAAAATTCTGAAAAAATAGGAAAAATAATTTTTTTGTATAGAAAGACTGTGCAAAATGTTTCAGAACCGTTTGACTTACCAGCAAAAAAATGTAAAATCACGCACTACAGCCAAAGTTTCTGTTTTGCACCGCACAAACCAACAAGCAATCTAATCATCCTAATGGCAAACTCTTGGCACATTATTTGTATAATACACTGGAATTGTACAAGGGGATAGTTATTTTTGTTGAGAAGTTTCTATAATTAAGATTCACAAAGTTTCCATGGGCATGAACAAAGTTCAAGGACGTCCCCCACTTCAATGTTGCTCGTCCTTCTGACTTTCACTTTTCTTTTTGAAAAAGTTTTAGGTTCCCCTCTATATTTTTTGTTTTTAAACTTTATAAAAGCACCCAACAGAAATAAATGATTTTTTTAACTTCTGGGTTGTCTCCCTGGCAGCGATTTCTTTAAAGCCATTAAGCTAGGCATAAAGTGCTCAAGTAATGAATCCACCCGGATCCCAAGGTATATCAAAGCCAATTTTAATTAGCAATGATTTGGCAATTAGTAGTGAGCACAAAGAAACATATATCATGCAATGACGAAGTCTAACTCTCTTCCTATGCATCGGCATGTCATACAAGAACAATTCAAGCACACCAAGTAAACACCAATGCATAGTATAAGCAGTTTCTTGCAATTTTATCGTGTTGGAAACATAGAGAGGCGGAGATGTAGTTCCTCTCTCATAATAAGTGCAAGTATGAGCAACAAGAACATGCATATTATATTCATGCAAATCGTCATGTGCAATGGTAAAAGGCAACCCAACAATATAATCCTTAATATTCAGGTAAACTGGGGAGGGTGGCCTCCTTCACCTCCACAGGCACCACCTACCGTGTACAACTTTCAAGAGTGGCTAGCAGCGGAGGGTCTCCAGGTACAAGATGATGTGCTGCCTGTCAACAACCTCCAAGATAGTCATGGGATGGCCTGGAACAATTCTATTTCAGCATATACTAGCATGGGCTCGAGTGCAACTCTTTCTCACAGTTATGTGCTTGTAGCTGCCAACATACTTCATTCTATGGTTGCAGGAGCTAGCTTTTTTCTGATCATGCAAGGACACCTAGAGAGAGCTCATTTGTTGCACTTGTTATGACAACATGACATAGCCCTGTTTCTGATGTAAGCACACCACAAATTAACTCTCTGGCAATTGAAATCTCTCTGTCCACAGCCGGTTTGCACCTTGAAATGACGTCTCAGGGAGATATTGTTTCCTCCATGCTTCTGAACCCTGCAACTCCTTTTGTCATACTCAACGCTTTCCTCACAACTGCTATCATGCCAATCATTGCTAATTTTGGCCCTTGGAGCACTGGGTTTGGTTTCAGAGACAACCGAGTTGACATTAAGGTGGTTCTTTCTGAAGAGGTTGGCTCATTTGCGGTCTATCAAGCATCAATGATCACTAGCCATGCCTCTTCTTCCACTTGTACTAACCTGGTACCTAGTCAATCTGATTGGCTGCTCCCTACCCAGGAGACTGCTGATGCTGGACTGTTACTGCCGGATACCACATCGAACAGAATTTTGACACCTGCTCATGCTAACGCTCAGTTTGAATCTATGGGTCTGGGTCTTGTTCTTGATAACCCACTCCCAGATTCTGTTAGATTGGGCATCGCCACGTCTCCTGCTGATGATCCTATCATCTGTTCCCAGACCCAGGTGGAGGAGAACACCCAGCTTCATCATGCATCCTCTGGTTCAGCTTTTGTTGGCCGACGTGGGAAGAATGTGGCTCCTAAATGCTCCATTGTCCTGCGGAGGAGCATTCACTCCAACAAATATGATGGTTTCAAAGTGCCTTCCGTTGTCGATACTTCCAGCAAGAAACCGAAGGTCAAGCCACGGACAGTGCCTTCTGCATCCTTAGTTATGATCTTTGAAAGTACTGAAACCGGAGCAGAAATTGCAGCACCACCGCCAACCCCAATACAGGTGATTCAGCACATTGGTACAAACCTTTGTGCCATCCCAGCTGCGGAGCTCACGGAGGAAGAACTCCTCTTTGACAAGGATGCGGGGCCATCTTCAGCCTTTGATTAGCTCTTTAGATTATTGTCTTATTTGCCTTTATTATTATGGTAATGTCAGTTAATTGGAACGTTCTTTGCTGGAACGTCCAGGGCCTAAACTCTGATGCCAAGCAGTTAGTACTGTCTAATGCCATCACCTATAGTGGATGTGCTATCATCTGTTTGCAGGAAACTAAAATGGCTTCTTTTGATAATGCTTTCATCAAATCCTGCTGCCCGCGCCGCTATGATAAATTTGCTTTTGTCCCCTCTCGGGAGCCTCTGGTGGTATTGTCACGATCTGGGATAGCTCAACTTTTCATGCTACTGTTGTCTCTTCTGAGGATTTTACACAGGTCATTAGCTTTCAATCGACGCAATCTGCGCATCGTTGGACTTTGGTTAATGTATATGGGCCTTGCCAGGGTGATCAGAGAATGGATTTCATCCAATGGCTTTTTAACTTAAATATCCCTGACAATGAAGATTGGTTGTTAGTCGGCAACTTTAATTCCATTAGAAGCCCAGAAAACCGCAATAAACCAGGTGGTAATTTTAATGACATGATCACTTTTAATGATTTCATCTGATAACAAGCCCTCATTGAATTACCTATTAAAGGTAGATCTTTCACGTGGAGCAACATGCAAACGGATTCTCTCTTAGAGCAATTTGATTGGTCCTTTACTAGCACTAACAGGACCACGTCCTACCCCAAGACCATGGTCAAACCATTTGGATGACCCATTTCCGATCATATCCCTTGTGTAGTGACAATTGAGACCTCCATACCTAAATCAAAGGTGTTTCGTTTTGAATCATACTGGGTCCAACGCCATGGCTTCTCAGACATCGTCCAAAAAACTTGGGACAGACAGATTAAATCGGACAACATGGCCACGGTTCTATGCAGAAAATTCAAGGCTCTTAGACACGCTGTCAAAGTTTGGAGTAAATGGATCTCTAGATTATCTATTGTCATTGAAAATTCTAATAAGGCACTTTTCGAACTTGATGAACTGGAAATCAAACGTCCCCTCTCACTACCAGAAGTGAAGTTTAGGAGAATTCTTAAGACACGCATTATGCGTCTCTTATCATACCAGCAGCAATATTAGATAGAACGTTGCACTATCCGTTGGGTTAAGTTTGGTGATGAAAATTCAAAGTTCTTCCAAGCAATGGCTTATGAACGGATGAGAATTAACAACATTGCCTCCCTGATGACTGATACTCGTACCATTGTGGAAGATCATGCTGGCAAAGAGGTAATCATTTTTGATACCTTCAAGCAAAGGTTGGGCTCCTCCTCACATCATGAGATGAAATTCAATCTGGCCAGAATTATTAAACGAGTTGATGCACTAGATGAGCTTACTGTCCCATTCACCATTAAGGAAATATATAATGTTATCAAGCATATGCCAGCCGATCGTTCACCTGGTCCGGATGGTTTCAATGGTTTTTTTAACAAATCTTGTTGGCACATAATCAAGCATGACTTCTATAAACTCTCCAATCAATTCTTGGATGGTAATCTCAACCTTGAAAGCATAAATGATCACTACAAGAAATATGTCAACTTGTGACCACCACTATTGGTCACTGAATGGTCACAAATTTCCATTTGTGACCTTTCTGTGACCAAAAACATAAGGTCAAAAGCTGGCCGTCATAAACTGACTATAGCGACCTTCTCTGTGAGAAGGTCGTAGACGTTTATGACCAAAATATGCCTACTGTCGTGTTTTGGTCACTACCAGCCTCCCCAGACCACGTAGGCATCCAGCATGGCAAGCTGATGTGGCACAAGAATCAGCCCGGTCCAATTCGATTTTCTACATGGGCCGAGCCCAACAATTCAGCCTTTTATATATATTATTTCCTGTTTATTTTCGCTAGCTACATGGGCCTGGCCCAGTAATTCAGCCTTTTAATTTCTTTGCCTATCCCTTTTGACCGATTTTTTTGGTCTTGTATTTTTCTAGGCCATTTCTTTGCTGGGCCTCTAAAGTTTTCCCCTTAGAAATAATTGTTCAATATATCTTGGGCTGGGCCGAAATAATTGATCCAATCCAACTTTTTTTATTATGCCATTGACATTACAACACATCACTACAAGCTATCTTGGTCCTAGCCCAGTTCCGATACATTTTCAAAGCAACAATGGAATATTATAGGAGCCCGAAATATCTTTACATGCATTCATTCCAGTAGTACATATCTTTACATCCAAGGAACCAGTAAGTGCCAAACAAAACTATTCTACAGCAAAGAAAAGAAAATAGATGACATCATAAAAGTTCATATTGTCCTCCTCCTTCAACATTTGAAAACCTCCACCTGGCAGTAGATCAATCATGAGTGAGAAACAATACAACAGGAAAAAAATGTTCAGACAATGCAAAAAATAACAGTCATAACACATGGTATTCGGGTACATATTGTTAGTCATGGATCCATTACACATAGTTTTTGTGTTGTGGACTATCTTCATGCAATTTCTACTTGGTAAGGCATTACAATGCTCCAGGAAGTGTACCACACTACAGTCAACAGTCTACAGTATGCACAGCTAGGAATTGGAAGTCACATTGCATATCCACACCAGAAACTAGGTCAAACATGCATGCTACTAATCCACTGTCCTGTAGTTGTGTCAAACCCACCAGCATCAGTATTCAGTAGTACTCAACCAATGACAATGCAAAATTTATAGTACTCAACCAATGCATGCTACTACTTGTTTGCTTATCTAGACCAGACACTACTACTATTTGTGAATATAGCAAATGTAAAAATAATGTAAGTGGTAAACAACACTTGAGAATATATGAACAGATTAAGAGAATATTGTTTAGCATCACACAAACAGTATCACAATGCTACAAGCAGCTATTAGGATAAAGTAGAGCTTCTACATTACATAGTCAGATATGAAGGACCAAGCAAACTATTTCGGAAAAGACAAGTTACAGAGCAATCATGTATTGACCATCCTACTGGTAGCAAGGGCATAAAGATAATCACTTAACATAGAATGATAGACAAGCAGCACATGTCTTCAAATATTGTTGGCTTGCAGCCATAGGTATCCTTGCTTCAAGTCAGGTCCAGGAACTCTTTGTGTGCACATCAAGGCAGAATAGCAGCCTCGATCGTCCAGCCGCACTTCGCTGCAGGAAAACAAACAAATGGCTGAACCATCTTGGTAGAAACATAGTAAAAAACTGCTAAATGGACACTAGCAGTAAAAAAACTACTTCAAAAACAAAGGTAAGTAAGGAACTATTTCATCAAAAACAAAGGTGCTAACTATGTTTGCATAGAAAATGAGTACGGTGTCTATTGGCCAAACTTGCAACAGCTAAGAATTCATTCCCCACAGAGAAAATGAACTGACTGAGACTATGATATGATTGTCGGCAGCCTACGTTTACGGTATCTTATTTGCCAAACTTGCAACAGCTAAGAATTCATTCCCCACAGAGAAAATGAACTGACTGAGACTATGATATGATTGTCGGCGGCCTACGTTTACGTTTACTGCAACAGCTAAGAATTCATTCCCCACAGAGAAAATGTGATCTTTTCTGTTCAGAAGTTAGGATGTGTGTGACTTACCCATCTGTTGACAAGTCGAGGGTGAATTCCACATGAACAAGCCTTGGTGCCACCCACACATGCATAAGTTTCATCTCCTCCTCCTTCGGGCAATGGCAAGATTTGGAGGTGCGTCTCGGGTTCTCGAACACCTTGTACAGGGTCGTGTTCTCCTGCACTAGAGAGAAGAGAAGAGAGCAACACCATCTTGAGAAATAGATGAACAAGCCCATGGTTGTCACCTGTGTGTTAGGGGAAACCGCATTGGGGCGTGCTAAATCGAACAGAGAGGGAGTGTGGGGGGCACCTTGATTAATCCATGGAGTGAGTGGTCGGAGCAGCGGCGTCCCTTGAAGGAGCACGCGGAAGGGGAAGGCAGTGGCCCCCAATCACTCTTCCTCCCGCTATGCGCCTTTGCAGATCAAGAGGGCTCCTCTCCTGGTGGCACGCAGAGGGAATGAAGCACAGATCCGTCGCAGCGACCAGCTCGCGCCTAGCTGATTCCACGTGCATCAAAAAGAGACCCAAGATTCATTCAGTAAAGCGTCCACGAGTTGCAGGGACAGCACGAACAAATCAATGAACACCAATTTCAGGGACAGAGCAACCAAGGCCAGGGCTTTCAGTGCCTCCTAATCCCAAATCGAACAGCAGAAGAGAGGAGAGGGACAGGTGCGCACCTGGACGACCGTGGTTGGAGCAGCGGACGAGCGGCGTCCCGAGAATAAGCACACCCGCTGACTCCTCCTCCCGCTGCGCGCGACCTCGAGCCCCTTTGTCGCGGACCCACCCGTGGAGAAGAGGGGAGCTCCTCTCCCGGCGGCACGCGGAGGGGAGGAGGGCACCAAGTGGCCCCAGCGTGGATCCGTCGCTACGAGATCGAAGCCGTGCGCGTCGACGAGCAGCCGCCCTTGACGACGAGCCGGTGGTGCCCCGCCGCGGATCTGCCTCCACAGTCGTGCGGCGCCCAAGGGAAGAGAGAGGAGGTGTGGGAGGGGGAGAGGGTGGGGCGGCGCTGGTGGGGGAGACGGGCGGCGAGGTCGCAGGTGGGGAAGCCTGGCGACGGTGGCGGCGGCGGCGGCGGGATGCGCTTGATGGGATCGAGGGAGAGGAGGGCAGAGGAAGAGAGCGGGTTGGGCTTGACTCGGGAGAGGGGGAGAGGGGGTCGGGGGAGAGGAGGGGATCTGAGTTAGGGTTTTGGTGAGAGGGTGAGGGGGTGAGGGCTGCTGTTGGATCTAGAAGCATCCGGCGGTGGTTGATACATGATCCACGTGATATGCCTCTGGACCAATCAGAACGCACCCAACAATCTGAAGACCTTTTGACCATATAAATTGGTCATGATTGATTACACACAAATTTTTCATTCCATTTTTCAAAGCTCAAAATGAGTTTTTTTGTGAAACACCTATCAAATATCCGTTCAAATAATGTCATATTTTGCAGAATTTTAGATCTTAGATTGGCAAACAATATTGACAAAGTTAGTTTTATTTCTTTTGCACGAAAAAATAATTTTCCATTTTTTGAATGCCCAAAATAAGTTTTTTTGTGAAGGACCTACCGTATATTTATTGCAAAATTGTACCAAATTGATTTTCTAAAATACTAGGCCATATATAATGCACAATTTACCAAATGGTTGGGAGTCAAAAGGTTCGACCCACCTCTGGTGAAAAAGACAAATTTCGGCCGATCTAGCTGGAAGCAGGTCAAATTTGAACTGCGCCTGCCTTATACTTTGCTCTTTATTTTTTCCAAAAATCATTTCTAGGTACATAAGTATCTATTTAATCAGAGAAACACCAAAAGTTTTCCAAGATTCAACCACTAGCTAGGAACGGTCATTCCCGCCGTTTTGACCGCATTTTGAAACGGGCATGAAAAATTCAAAAAAAAACAAAAAATTGGAAAAACTTCGCATTGTGTCATTATATGTGACCAAGTTTCTAGGAAAAATAATAAACTTATAATATGGAAATTATTTTAAAAAAATTGTTCTCGGAAATGAGCTATCATGCGTGAAGATTCATGGCTTTCAAGCCATATGATCAATCTTATGGCCACATTCATGGCATAGTTTGTTCGAATGATCTCATATTGCGCACAAGGGTGCATCTTGGAATGGCAAACAATGTTTCCTAAGGGAGTTTTCTCTTTCTTTGGACCAAAAAATCATTTTCCATTTTTCGAGTGCCCAAAAGGAGGGTTTTTTGTAAAGGACCTCCCAAATAATTGTTGCAAAATCGGACCAAATCATTTTTACAAAATAGTAGGCCATATTTAATGCACAATTGACCAAATGGTTGGGTGTAAAAAAATTTGATCCACCTCTCGTGAAAAAGACAAATTTCGGCCGATTCAGCTGGAAGTGGGTCAAATTTGAACTGCAGCTGCCTTGTAGTTTGCTCTTTATTTTTTACAAAAATCATTTCTAGGTACATAGTATCTATTTAATCAGAGAAACACCAAAAAAATACGAAGATTCAACCACTAGCTAGGAACTGTCATTCCTGCCGTTTTGACCGCATTTTGAAATGGGCATAAAAAATTCAAAAAAATTCAAAAAATTGGAAAACCTTCGCATTGTGTCATTATATATGACCAAGTTACCAGGAAAAATAATAAACTTGTAATTTGGCAATTCTTTTAAAAAAGTGTTCTCGGAAATGAGCTATCATGCGTGAAGATTCATGGCTTTCAAGCCAAGTGATCAATCCTATGGCCACATTCATGGCATAGTTTGTTCAAATGATCTCATATTGTGCACAAGGGTGCATCTTGGAATGGCAAACAATATTGCTTAAGGAAGTTTTCATTTTCTTTGGACGAAAAAATCATTTTCCATTTTCCGAGTGCCCAAAAGGAGGTTTTTTTGTGAAGGACCTCCCAAATAATTGTTGCAAAATTTGACCAAATCAATTTTCTAAAATACTAGGACATATTTAATGCACAATTGAAAAAATGGTTGGGTGTAAAAAATTTTGATCCACCTCTCGTGAAAAAGACAAATTTCCGCCGATTCAGTTGGAAGCGGGTCAAAATTGAACTGCGGCTGCCTCATAGTTTGCTATTTATTTTTTCCAAAAATCATTTCCAGGTACATAAGTATCTATTTAATCAGAGAAACACCAAAAAAATTCCAAGATTCAACCACTAGCTAGGAACGGTCATTCCCGCCGTTTTGACCGCATTTTGAAACGGGCATAAAAAAATTCGAAAAAAATTAAAAAATTGGAAAACCTTCGCATTGTGTCATTATATATGACCAAGTTACTAGGAAAAATAATAAACTTGTAATACTGAAATTCTTTTAAAAAAGTGTTCTCAGAAATGAGCTATCATGCATGAAGATTCTTGGCTTTCAAGCCAAATGATCAATCCTATGGCCACATTCATAGCATAGTTTGTTCAAATGATCTCATATTGTGCACAAGGGTGCATCTTGGAATGGCAACCAATATTGCTTAAGTAAGTTTTCATTTTCTTTGGATGAAAAAATCATTTTCCATTTTTCGAGTGCCCAAAAGGAGGTTTTTTTGTGAAGGACCTCCCAAATAATTGTTGCAAAATTTGACCAAATCAATTTTCTAAAATACCAGGACATATTTAATGCACAATTGACAAAATGGTTGGGTGTAAAAAGTTTTGATCCACCTCTCGTGAAAAAAGACAAATTTCCGTCGATTCAGCTGGAAGCGGGTCAAATTTGAACTGCGGCTGCCTCATAGTTTGCTATTTATTTTTCCAAAAATCATTTATAGTTACATAAGTACCTATTTAATCATAAATACATGGTTTGGTGGCGATACGTCGAGGTTTGGGCGGTGGTCGAGGGCCCCAACTCTAGAGCGCGTAAACTCGCATGCCCGCCGCGTGGTCACCGCGTGACTGTGGCGTTGCCATGTGTTCTGGGCGGCCTAGGCATGTCTAGTGGGTTGGCCACTCCCCAGGTAGGTGCTAGGAAGTAAATTACAACATAAGATTCTCACGAGGAGACTGATCGATGCTCAAACATGAATTAGCAGCCAAGTGTTTGATTAGCGGTACGGGAAATGCACATGGCTAATGGGCGTGAGTTTTGGTTGAGGATGATCAGTTACTAAGAAGACCGTCTTCACAAATTTTTAGCTCAAAAGGAGGAGTCTAGGTGGTACTTGCTTTGCAAAGTACCACACTGGACATAAATACGAATGTTGAAGATGGGCTCAAAATAATGAATGGATTGAGCTGGAATTTGGTGGAGGATAGTTATTTGGGCATAGGAAAGCACTGTAGAAAATGGATACAATTTGGACATGCCAAAGTGGTACTTCCTTCACAAAGTGTTTTTTTGAACAGAATAGGAAAGTGAATATTTTTGAATTATTTTTGAACTAGGCAAGGAAGGTTTTTTTACATATTTGACGAAGATATGACCCAAAGAATTTATGAGATTTTTTGGGGAATTTTGGGAATGAAAAAAATATAGGTTGCTTCACAACGTAGGGCAAAAACTGCCACATGGACATGACACATAGGCAAAACTGATGAGGTGGCTCCTAGTCGTAGCAACCCACCACAATTTACAAGGTTATCACCATCTATATTGGTCATGATCAGCTAGAAATAAGGCAACGAACCAGTGCTATCTGCTTTATGACCATTTCGTGTAAGGAAATTATGAACTTTCTGACCAAAATGGTCGTTATAGTTTAGGGTTTGGAGCCCCCCGAACAGCTTTTGACCAATTGGTCTGAAATGGTCATAGATCTATGACCAATTCTTCCAGGGTCACTAACAAAAGGTCATAAGTTGACATATTTCTTGTAGTGGATGGTTTCATCACATTAATCCCAAAAAATAATGCCCCATCGTCAGTGAATGATTATCGTCCAATCACATTACTTGACTGCTGTCTCAAAGTGATTACCAAGCTCCTAGCAAACCGCCTCCAAAGAGTGATTCTAAGAATAATTCACAGAAACCAATGTGGATTCCTCAAAGGACGCTTGTCTAGCTTGGGCATTTGAGTACATATTGTTGGGGAACGTAGCAGAATTCAAAAAAAATCTACGCTTCACCAAGATCAATCTAAGGATTCATCTAGCAACGAGGGAGAGGGGAGTGCATCAACATACCTTGTAGATTGCGAGCGGAAGCGTTCAAGAGAACGTGGATGATGGAGTCGGACTCGTCGTGATCCAAATCACCGATGATCCCAGCGCCGAACGGATGGCACCTCCGCGTTCAACACACGTACGGTGCAGCGATGTCTCCGCCTTCTTGATCCAGCAAGGGAGGGAGGAGAGGTTGATGGAGATCCAACAGCATGACGGCGTGGTGGTGGATGCAACGGAAATTCTGCAGGGCTTCGCCAAGCACCGCGGGAGGAGGGAGAGGTGTAACGGGAGGGAGAGGGAGGCGCCAGGATCAAGGGGTGCGGCTGCCCTCCCTCCCCCCCACTATATATAGGGGCCGGGGGGCACTGGCCCTAGGAGATGCAATCTCCTAGGGGGCGGCGACCAAGGGGGGAGGCTTGCCCCCCAAGGCATGTGGGGCGCCCCCACCCCTACGGTTTCCAACCCTAGGCGCAGGGGGAGGCCCAAGGGGGTGCGCCAGCCCACTATGGGCTAGTTCCCCTCCCCCTACGGCCCATGGGGCCCTCCGGGATAGGTGGCCCCACCCGGTGGACCCCCGAGACCCTTCTGGTTGTCCCGGTACACTACCGGTGACCCCCGAAACTCTCCCGATGGCCGAAACTGGACTTCCTATATATAATTCTTTACCTCTGGACCATTCCGGAACTCCTCGTGACGTCCGGGATCTCATCCGAGACTCCGAACAACATTCGGGTTACCGTGTGCATATATCTCTACAACCCTAGCGTCACCGAACCTTAAGTGTGTAGACCCTACGGATTCGGGAGACACGTAGACATGACCGAGACGACTCTCCGGTCAATAACCAACAGCCGGACCTAGATACCCATGTTGGTTCCCACATGTTCCTCGATGATCTCATCGGATGAACCATGATGTCAAGGATTCAATCAATCCCGTATACAATTCCCTTTGTCTATCGGTGTAGTACTTGCCCAAGATTGGATCGTCGGTATACCGATACCTTGTTCAATCTCGTCATAGCAAGTCTCTTTACTCGTTCCATAATACGTCATCCCCTGACCAACACCTTAGTCACATTGAGCTCATTATGATGATGTCTTACCGAGAGGGCCTGGAGATACCTCTTCGTCATACGAAGTGACAAATCCCAGTCTCGGTTCATGCCAACTCAACAGATACTTTCGGAGATACCCGTTGCGTACCTTTATAGCCACCCGGTTATGTTGTGACGTTTGTCACACCCAAAGTATTCCTACGGTATATGGGAGTTGCACAACCTCATGGTCTAAGGAAAAGATACTTGACATTGGAGTCATCCGAATCTGTGTCGAAGCTAGCATCGACGTAACCCTTTACGACGAGCTCTTCGTCGCCTCCATAAACGAGAAACATATCCTTAGTCCTTTTCAGGTACTTTAGGATATTCATGAGCGATGTCCAGTGTTCCATGCCGGGATCACTTTGGTACCTCCCTACCAAACTTATGGCAAGGTTCACATCAGGTCTCGTACACAGCATGGCATACATAATAGAACCTATGGCTGAGGCATAGGGAATGACACTCATCTTTTCTCTATCTTCTGCCGTGGTCGGGGATTGGACCGTGCTCAATCTCGTACCTTGCAATACAGGCAAGAACACTTTCTTGGACTGATCCATATTGAACTTCTTCAATATCTTATCAAGGTATGTGCTTTGTGAAAGACCAATGAGGCGTCTCGATCTATCTCTATAGATCTTGATGCCTAATATGTAAGCTGCTTCTCCAAGGTCCTTCATTGAAAAACTCTTATTCAAGTAGGCCTTTATGCTTTCCAAGAATTCTACATCATTTCCCATCAGCAATATATCATCCACATATAATATGAGAAATGCTACAAAGCTCCCACTCACTTTCTTGTAAATACAGGCTTCTCCCCAAGTCTGTATAAACCCAAACGATTTGATCACATCATTAAAGCGAATATTCCAACTCCGAGATGCTTGCACCAGCCCATAGATTGAGCGCTGGAGCTTGCATACCTTGTTAGCATTCTTAGAATCGACAAAACCTTCCGGCTGCATCATATGCAGCTCTTCCTTGAGGAAGCCATTAAGGAATGTTGTTTTGACGTCCATTTGCCATATCTCATAATCATAGAATGCGGCAATTGCTAACATGATTCGGACGGACTTCAGCATCGCGACAGGAGAGAAAGTCTCGTCGTAGTCAATCCCTTGAACTTGTCGATAACCTTTAGCGACAAGTCGAGCCTTATAGATGGTCACATTATCATCCGCGTCAGTATTCTTCTTAAAGATCCAATTATTTTCTATGGCGTGCCGATCATCGAGCAAGTCCACCAAAGTCCATACTTTGTTTTCATACATGGATCCTATCTCGGATTTCATGGCTTCAAGCCATTTGTTGGAATCCGGGCCCGCCATCGCATCTTCATAGTTCGAAGGTTCACCGTTGTCTAACAACATGATTTCCATGACAGGTTGCCGTACCACTCTGGTGCGGAACGTGTCCTTGTGGACCTTCGAAGTTCAGTAACTTGATCTGAAGCTTCATGATCATCATCATTAACTTCCTCCCCAGTCGGTGCAGGCACCTCAGGAACAATTTCCTGCGTTGCGCTACTTTCCGGTTCGGAAGGGGTGACTGTCACCTCATCAAGTTCCACTTTCCTCCCACTCACTTCTTTCGAGAGAAACTCTTTCTCCAGAAAGGATCCATTCTTGTCAACGAACACCTTGCCTTTGGATCTGAGGTAGAAGCTGTACCCAATAGTTTCCTTCGGGTATCCTATGACGACGCATTTTTCCGATTTGGGTTCGAGCTTTTGAGGTTAAAGTTTCTTGACATAAGCATCGCAACCCCAAACTTTCAGAAACGACAGCTTAGGTTTCTTGCCAAACCAAAGTTTATACGGTGTCGTCTCAACGGATTTAGACGGAGCCCTATTTAAAGTGAATGCGGCAGTCTCTAAAGCATAACCCCAAAAAGATAGCGGTAAGTCGGTGAGAGACATCATAGATCGCACCATGTCCAACAGAGTACGATTTCGATGTTCGGACACACCATTACGCTGAGGTGTTACGGGCGGTGTCAATTGTGAAACAATTCCACAGTTCCTTAGGTGCGTGCCAAATTCGTGACTTAAATATTCACCCCCATGATCCGATTGTAAGAACTTTATTTTTCTGTCACGTTGATTCTCAACCTCATTCTGAAATTCCTTGAACTTTTCAAAGGTCTCAGACTTGTATTTCATCAAGTAGACATACCCATATCTACTCAAGTCATCTGTGAGGGTGAGAACATAACGATAGCCTCCGCGAGCTTCAACACTCATTGGACCGCACACATCGGTATGATTTCCAATAAGTTGGTCGCTTACTCCATTGTTCCGGAGAACGGAGTCTTGGTCATCTCGCCCAAGAGGCATGGTTCGCACGTGTCAAATGATTCATAATCAAGAGACTCTAGAAGTCCATCTGCATGGAGCTTCTTTATACGTTTGATGCCAATATGACCAAGGCGGCAATGCCACAAGTATGTGGGACTATCATTATCAACTTTACATCTTTTGGCATTCACACTATGAATATGTGTAACATCACGTTCGAGATTCATCAAGAATAAACCATTGACCAGCGGGGCATGACCATAAAACATGTGACACCCCGAGACCGGTGCGCCAGGTGTCAGTCAGTTATTCGTTGTTAGTGCCATGTCATCCTTGTGTTTTGTTTCTTGGTCATGGTGTAATTGCCTTTGTCATCTTGTTTTGCATTGTTCCTTTCTTTGTTGCATTGCCTTGCCCATCATTGTCATATTGCATTGAGCCTCTTGTCATTTTGCAAGATGACCATACCCTTGGTTACCTTCACTATCATTGCCATGCTTAGTTGTCTCGATGATATCGTTACATGTCGCGCTACCCATCATTATTGTCAGCCTCTCCTTGTTGCCATGAAACCTCTAACCTTTGAAACCTTCCTAGCAAAACCATTGTTTGGCTATGTTACCCGCTTGCTCAGCCCCTCTTATAGCGTTGTTAGTTGCAGGTGAAGATGAAGTTCGTTCCAGGTGGGAACTTGTTGTTGGAATATCACAATATCTATTATTATTATTAACACACCTATATACTGGGCATGGGTGGAAGGCTTGGCCTTTTGCTCGGTGTTTTGTTCCACTCATGCCACCTTAGGCGCCGATAAACCGGCATTATGTTCCTTGATTTTGCGTTCCTTACACGGTTGGGTATATGGGGACCCCTTGACACTTCGTCTTTGAATAAAACTTCTACAGCAAGGCCCAACTTTGGTTTTAATTTGCTCATAATAACAACTTAATTAATTAATTAATTGCATAGGGGGTCATGTCCCCGGGTTCTTAATTCTACATAACAGGGGGGGCCAGTGCTGATGGTGTTGGTCCCAAACGGGCGGACTGCGGGCCACCACGGGGAAACTCGAGGATTGGCTCCCGTAGGATGTCCCGTCCGGTCGTGGCCTGAGACGAGATACGCGCGGCTACTATCAGGGTGTCGGCACGCCGGGAGGTCTTGCTGGACTTGTTTTACCATTGTCAAAATGTCTTGTGCACCGGGATGCCGAGCCTGATCGGATTTCCCTAAGATAAGGGGTGATGATATTATATTTATCATTTCAGCTGATCGTGAGAGCTTGTGATGGGCTAAGTTGGGACACCCCTGCAGGGTTATGATCTTTTGAAAGACGTGCCCACGGTTATGTGGCAGATTGGAATTTGTTAATGTCCGGTTGTAGAAAACTTGACAGAGGATCCGAAGTAAAACACAACTGTGTGAGTAACCGTGACTGTCTCTTTTCACTTTGAGAAGAGAACACGGTGGGGTTATGTTTGACTCGTAGGTAGTTCAGGATCTTTAGCGATCACTACTAGTTTGCGACCGTTTGCATAGATGCTCATCTTATTCTTGTACTCGTAAGTTAGCCACCATATGTATTGCTTAGTCGCCGCTGCAACCTCACCACTTTACCTCTTCCTACCTATTAAGCTTTGATAGTCTTGTTACCCATGGTTATGGGATTGCTGAGTCCTCGTGGCTCACAGATACTACAACAACAGTTGCAGGTGCAGGTTTCCGATGTCTTGACGTGAGAGCGTTGTTCGTTTGTTGGAGTTCTTCTTCTTCAGTCTTGGGTTAGGTTCCGGGTCGGCAGCCTGGGATAGCATATGGATGTCGTGTTGTTCTTTTCTTGTTTGTATCCGTAGTCGGGTTCTTTGTATTGATGTAGTTGTATTCATGTGACTTGGATGTATTGTTGTATCCCCCATGTATGTATGCAATGGTACGATGTAATGATATCCATCTTGCTAAGCACCCGAAATGCGGTTGTGCCCCAATCACGTAAGTGTCACGTGATCGGGATAGAATCGCATCTTGGTCCTGACAAGTTGGTATCAGAGCCTCGCCCGACCATAGGAGCCCCCTTGATTGATCGTAGTTTGGCCGTTGTTGAGTCTAGCAGAAAACTTTTTTTGGAGTCTAGTAATATCGGAGAGTAGGAATCCTTTTTACTCCCCTGCCCCTTCATCGCTCTGGTGAGGAATCTTGACATAGGTGTTTTGAATTACTCCTCTTCCCCTTCAAATTTTTTTAGGATCGCGTGGTTAGTTTTCGTTTGTTGCATTGTTAGTTCTTTCATCTGGTGCATCTCTCGTCAAGTGGATTCAACCCTCTTCTTCTTTGCAAGTGCAATCCTCAGTTCTTTCCAACCGGTGTTGTTTCACCTTCCGAAGTTGTCTTTCTTTTCCCATCCCCCCCCTTTTGTTTCTCGGAGCCGGAGTCCTTAATCGAGTATCCATCCTACTCGTGTGAATCCTTTGAATTCTTTCCTCGGTTATTTCAACTGGTGAATTCTCGTCTAGTTCGTCATCCTTCATCTCTTTTCTTCTCAGATGAGTTCTCCTCTCGTTTGATTTTCTTCACCTCTTATTCTTTCCGGTGGATTCAATTCAAGTATTCGGTGTTGTTTATATTCTTTTTCCTCGGCTCAATTGCTTCACCTTGCTCGTTCATCTCTCGCCATTTAATTATTCCGGAATTCCGAAGAAATCTCAGGATATTTGTCTGTCTTCCGGTTAATTCGAGGTTGTCACCTCATTCGAGTTTTTCATTCGTTCCGGTGCATCATCTCCTTTGCATTCCATTTCAACGGAGTTCTCCCTTCGGTGGGCTCATAACCCACAGGTCTTTCCCAGGATCTTACCCGACCCTTCTAATTTCCCGGAGTGTTACGAAATTCTTTCAAGTGCGACATAAGTATGGATTCCATCATTCATAGGCCTTCTCCAAGTTTGTTTGCAAATTCTTTTCATGTTTGGTTCAACCTTTCCTCTTTTAATTAGTCCGGAGTGTCTCAATAATTTTGGTTGTGTTCCTTGTCATCATTTGAAGACCGAAGAAGCGTTTTCCCCTGAGTCTTGTCCGTTCTCTCGAGGATTCGTGCTTCTAGCTTAATGCTATCCTCTCGAATTATTTTGATTGTCATAAATTCTTTTCCTTACACATCCGGAGTATTTTCATGAATTCTTTTCTTTGTGTTCCTCCGAAGGCCATTATTTCAGAAGATTTCTTCGTTCTCAGTTTTCAACTTCGTCCTCCAACTATTCTTCATTGATGTATCTTCGTTCGTCTCACATTCTTCCGGTGCTTGTTCAAGTATTCTTTAATCCATCCGCGATCTCTTCGTTCTTGTCATTCAAAATTTCCTCAAGTGCTTTATTCTTCCCGGAGAGTCATTCTCTTGTGTTCACTCAATCTCAATTCCTTACGGTGGCTTGTCCTCTTGCATCATTCAATTTCATTCCTTACGGTGGTCATTCTCGTTCTTCACTCGATTTTAATTCTTCATGGTGGTTCATTCATTTTTTTTCTTCACTCGGCTTTAATTTCGTACAGTGGTTCGCTCAAGAGTTCTTTTCCGGTATTATCATTTCAATCCATTCTTTTATTACAATCCTACTGGTGTTTCATGAAGATTCTCGCAAGTTCGCGATATGTCCCTTTTTATTCAATTTCATCGTGAATAAGTAGTATGCTAGTCCATTGCTTCTCATCAATTTAATTGGTGGAGGATAAGCATAACATAATTCTTATTCTTTTCATCAAGTTGATTTATTCCTTCCTTCGGAATTTGTTCTTGATGAATAAATTCTAGTTCCAAGTGTTTTATTCTTTCTTTTCTGGAGTTCAAAGTTTCTCGATTATATTGTCGGAACCCCGACTAATCATCACAAGGCTTTAATCTTATTATTTTCGTCCGTCATTTCTATATCATCATCCTTCGTACCGGAGTTCCTCATGGTGGTTCTTCATCATTTAATTCATTCTTCTAGTGTTCATCAAATTCTTTTGGTTCAAGCTCAAGCATTCTTATTCTTTTGCCTCTCGAGTGCAAATAATTCTCCGTATTCTTTTGAAGTGGAGTTTTGCATTTCTTTCTTCATTCTCATCTATTCGATATTTTCGTTACGGCATTATTCACCTCAAGTTTTGAGATGTTTAAATAAGTCCACAACAAGTTAATTCTTTTTGTTGTTGATTTTCTCAACAACTCCGTTCAAGTCTTTCTCTTATAAATTCTCGTTCATGTCACTTGTGCTCAAGTTGTCATCTTCTTCTCCATACTTTTAATTCCGTCATTTCAATTCTTCCGGAGGCATTGTGTTGTTGCTCTCGTTGAGTATCATCTCATCTTGTCGAGTTCTTGTTTCATTCCATTCATATTCAATCGGTGTGCTATTTCTTTCAGTTTCAGCAGGAGTGCTGCCCGAATTCCTTCGTGAAGATTTCTTTTCTATCTCTTTTAACCGGAGTGGTTTTCAATGTATTATTGTTCCTTCAGCTCGTGTTTCATGCCTTCCAACCTAATTGGTTCTCGTGTTCCTTGTTCCTCTTTTCTAATGGAGCTTCTCTTTCTTGTTCATCTCCATTATATTCTTTCTTTCGAAGTTGTTCATCCTCTCAAGGTTCTTTTCTTTCACTCTTTTGTCCTCGAAGAACTTTGTTCTTCCTTTTCCTTCCCGTCTCGTTCCTAAGATCTCGGGACGAGATCTCTTGTTAGTAGGGGAGTGTTGTGACACACCGAGACCGGCGCGCCAGGTGTCAGTCAATTATTCGTTGTTAGTGCCATGTCATCCTTGTGTTTTGTTTCTTGGTCATGGTGTAATTGCCTTTGTCATCTTGTTTTGCATTGTTCCTTTATTTGTTGCATTGCCTTGCCCATCATTGTCATATTGCATTGAGCCTCTTTGTCATTTTGCAAGATGACCATACCCTTGGATACCTTTACTATCATTGTCATTCTTAGTTGTCTCGATGATATCGTTACATGTCGCGCTACCCATCATTATTGTCAGCCTCTCCTTGTTGCCATGAAACCTCTAACCTTTGAAACCTTCCTAGCAAAACCATTGTTTGGCTATGTTACCCGCTTGCTCAGCCCCTCTTATAGCATTGTTAGTTGCAGGTGAAGATGAAGTTCGTTCCAGGTGGGAACTTGTTGTTGGAATATCACAATATCTATTATTATTATTAACACACCTATATACTGGGCATGGGTGGAAGGCTTGGCCTTTTGCTCGGTGTTTTGTTCCACTCATGCCACCTTAGGCGCCGATAAACCGGCATTATGTTCCTTGATTTTGCGTTCCTTACACGGTTGGGTATATGGGGACCCCTTGACACTTCGTCTTTGAATAAAACTTCTCCATCAAGGCCCAACTTTGGTTTTAATTTGCTCATAATAACAACTTAATTAATTAATTAATTGCATAGGGGGTCATGTCCCCGGGTTCTTCATTCTACATAACAGGGGGGCCTGTGCTGATGGTGTTGGTCCCAAACGGGCGGACTGCGGGGCCACCACGGGGAAACTCGAGGATTAGCTCCCGTAGGATGTCCCATCCGGACGTGGCCTAAGACGAGATACGCGTGGCTACTATCAGGGTGTCGGCACGCCGGGAGGTCTTGCTGTACTTGTTTTGCCATTGTCGAAATGTCTTATGCACCGAGATGCCGAGCCTGATCGGATTTCCCTAAGATAAGGGGTGATGATATTATCTTTATCACTTCAGCTGATCGTGAGAGCTTGTGATGGGCTAAGTTGGGACACCCCTGCAGGGCTATGATCTTTCGAAAGCCGTGCCCGCGGTTATGTGGCAGATTGGAATTTGTTAATGTCCGGTTGTAGAAAACTTGACAGAGGATCCGAAGTAAAACACACAACTGTGTGAGTAACCGTGACTGTCTCTTTTCACTTTGAGAAGAGAACACGGTGGGGTTATGTTTGACTCGTAGGTAGTTCAGGATCTTTAGCGATCACTACTAGTTTGCGACCGTTTGCGTAGATGCTCATCTTATTCTTGTACTCGTAAGTTAGCCACCATATGTATTGCTTAGTCGCTGCTGCAACCTCACCACTTTACCTCTTCCTACCTATTAAGCTTTGATAGTCTTATTACCCATGGTTATGGGATTGCTGAGTCCTCGTGGCTCACAGATACTACAACAACAGTTGCAGGTGCAGGTTTCCGATGTCTTGACGTGAGAGCGTTGTTCGTTTGTTGGAGTTCTTCTTCTTCAGTCTTGGGTTAGGTTCCGGGTCGGCAGCCTGGGATAGCAGATGGATGTCGTGTTGTTCTTTTCTTGTTTGTATCTGTAGTCAGATTCTTTGTATTGATGTAGTTGTATTCATGTGACTTGGATGTATTGTTGTATCCCCCATGTATGTATGTAATGGTATGATTTAATGATATCCATATTGCTAAGCGCCCGAAATGCGGTTGTGCCCCAATCACGTAAGTGTCACGTGATCGGGATAGAATCGCATCGTTTGGGCCTGACAAAACATATCTCTCATATAAATAGAACAACCATTATTCTCAGATATAAATGAGTAGCCATCTGGCATTAAACGAGATCCAGATACAATGTTCATGCTCAAAGCTGGTACTAAATAACAATTATTAATGTTTAAAACTAATCCCGAGGGTAGATGTAGAGGTAGCGTGCCGACGGCGGTCACATCGACCTTGGAACCATTCCCGACGCGCATCGTCACCTCATCCTTCGCCAGTCTCCGCTTATTCCGCAGCTCCTGCTTTGAGTTAAAAATGTGAGCAACTGCACCGGTATCAAATACCCAGGAGCTACTACGAGCGCTGGTAAGGTACACATCAATAACATATATATCATACATACCTTTGACGTTGCCGGCCTTCTTATCTGCTAAGTGTTTGGGGCAGTTCCGTTTCCAGTGACCCGTTCCCTTGCAATGAAAGCACTCAGTTTTAGGCTTGGGTCCATTCTTTGGCTTCTTCCCGGCAACTAGCTTACCGGGCGCGGCAACTCCTTTGCCGTCCTTCTTGAAGTTCTTCTTAGCCTTGCCTTTCTTGAACTTAGTGCTTTTATTGACCATCAACACTTGATGTTCTTTCTTGATATCCACCTCCGCTGATTTCAGCATTGAATACACCTCGGGAATGGACTTCTCCATCCCTTGCATATTGAAGTTCATCACGAAGCTTTTGTGGCTAGGTGGGAGCGACTGAAGGATTCTGTCAATGACCGCTTCGTCTGGGAGATTAATTCCCAACTGAGATAAGTGATTGTGCAACCCAGACAATTTGAGTATGTGCTCGCTGACAGAACTATTCTCCTCCATCTTACAACTGTAGAATGCGTCGGAGACGTCATATCTCTCAACTCGGGCATGAGCTTGGAAAACCATTTTCAGCTCTTGGAACATCTCATATGCTCCGTGGTGCTCAAAACGCTTTTGGAGCCCCGATTCTAAGCTGTAAAGCATGCCGCACTGAACCAGGGAGTAATCATCACAATATGACTGCCAGGCGTTCATAACATCTTGGGCTGCCGGGAAAACGGGTGCATCACCTAGCGGTGCTTCAAGGACATATGATTTCTTGGCAGCTATGAGGATAATCCTCGGGTTACGGACCAAATCCGTATAGTTGCTACCATCGTCTTTCAGCTTGGTTTTCTCTAGGAACATGTTGAAGTTGAGGGCAACATGAGCGTGGGCCATTTGATCTACAAGACATATTGTAAGGAATTTAGACTAAGTTCATGACAATTAAGTTCATCTACTCAAAATTAATGAACTCCCACTCAGATAGACATCTCTCTAGTCATCTAAGTGAAACATGATCCGAATCGACTAAGCCGTGTCCGATCATCACGTGAGACGGACTAGTCATCAACTGTGAACATCTTCATGTTGATCGTATCTTCTATACGACTCATGTTCGACCTTTCGGTCTCCCGTGTTCCGAGGCCATGTCTGTACATGCTAGGCTCGTCAAGTGAACCCTAAGTGTATTGCGTGTGTAAATCTGGCTTACACCCGTTGTATGCGAACGTTAGAGCCTATTACACCCAATCATCACGTGGTGCTTCGGAACAACGATCCTTAGCAATGGTGCATAGTTAGGGGGAACACAATTCTTGAAATTTTAGTGAGAGATCATCTTATTTACTATCGTCGTTCTAAGCAAATAAGATGTAATAAACATGATAAACATCACATGCAATCAAATAAAGTGACATGATATGGCCAATATCATTTTGTTCCTTTGATCTTCATCTTCGGGGCTCCATGATCATCTTTGTCACCGGCATGACACCATGATCTCCATCATCGTGTCATCATGAAGTCGTCTCGCCAAACATTACTTCCACTACTATAGCTAACATTTAGCAATAAAGGAGTAAAGTAATTACATGGCGTTATTCAGTGACACACAGGTCATACAAAATATAAGAAAACTCCTATGGCTCCTGCCGGTTGTCATACTAATCGACATGCAAGTAGTGATTCCTATTACAAGAACATGATCAATCTCATACATCACATATATCATTCATCACATCTTTTGGCCATATCACATCACATAGCACATGCTGCAAGAACAAGTTAGACGTCATCTAATTGTTGTTGCAAGTTTTTACGTGGCTGCTATAGGTTTCTAGCAAGAACGTTTCTTACCTACGCCAAAACCACAACGTGATATGTCAATTTCTATTTACCCTTCATAAGGACCCTTTTCATCGAATCCGATCCGACTAAAATGGGAGAGACTGTCACCCACTACCCACCTTATGCAACTAGTGCATGTCAGTTGGTGGAACCTGTCTCACGTAAGCGTACGTGTAAGGTCGGTCCGGGGCGCTTCATCTCACGATGCCGCCGAATCAAGATTGGACTAGTAGCAGAAAGAGAATTGAACAAATATACGCCCACAATTGCTTTGTGTTCTACTCGTGCAAGATGCTACGCAAAGACCTAGCTCAGATGCCACTGTTGGGGAACGTAGCAGAATTCAAAAAAATTCTACGCTTCACCAAGATCAATCTAAGGAGTCATCTAGCAACGAGGTAGATGGGAGTGCATCTACATACCCTTGTAGATCGTGAGCGGAAGTGCTCAAGAGAACGTGGATGATGGAGTCGTACTCGTCGTGATCCAAATCACCGATGATCCCAGCACCGAACGGACGGCACCTCCGCGTTCAACACACGTACGGTGCAGCGACGTCTCCTCCTTCTAGATCCAGCAACGGGGGAGGAGAGGTTGATGGAGATCCAGCAGCACGACGGCGTGGTGGTGGATGCAACGGAAATTCTGCAGGGCTTCGCCAAGCACCGCGGGAGGAGGGACAGGTGTAACGGGAGGGAGAGGGAGGCGCCAGGAGCAAGGGGTGCGGCTGCCCTCCCCCCCACTATATATAGGGGCCAGGGGGGCGCCGGCCCTAGGAGATGCAATCTCCTAGGGGGCGGCGGCCAAGGGGTGAGGCTTGCCCCCCAAGGCATGTGGGGCGCCCCCCACCCCTAGGGTTTCCAACCCTAGGCGCAGGAGGAGTCCCAAGGGGGTGCGCCAGGCCACTATGGGCTGGTTCCCCTCCCCCTACGGCCCATGGGGCCCTCCGGGATAGGTGGCCCCACCCGGTGGACCCCCGGGACCCTTCCGGTGGTCCCGATACACTACCGGTGACCCCCAAAAATCTCCCGATGCCGAAACTGGACTTCCTATATATAATTCTTTACCTCCGGACCATTCTGGAACTCCTCGTGACGTCCAGGATCTCATCCGGGACTCCGAACAACATTCGGGTTACTGTGTGCATATATCTCTACAACCCTAGCATCACCGAACCTTAGGTGTGTAGACCCTACGGGTTCGGGAGACACGTAGACATGACCAAGACGACTCTTCGGTCAATAACCAACAGCGGGACCTGGATACCCATGTTGGTTCCCACATGTTCCTCGATGATCTCATCGGATGAACCACGATGTCAAGGATTCAATCAATCCCGTATACAATTTCCTTTGTCTATCGGTGTAGTACTTGCCCGAGATTCGATCGTCGGTATACCGATACCTTGTTCAATCTCGTCATGGTAAGTCTCTTCACTCATTCCTTAATACATCATCCCGTGACCAACACCTTAGTCACATTGAGCTCATTATGATGATGTCTTACCGAGTGGGCCCAGAGATACCTCTCCGTCATACGGAGTGCCAAATCCCAGTCTCGGTTCATGCCAACTCAACAGATACTTTCGGAGATACCCGTTGCGTACCTTTATAGCCATCTAGTTACGTTGTGACGTTTGGCACACCCAAAGTATTCCTACGGTATCCGGGAGTTGCACAACCTCATGGTCTAAGGAAAAGATACTTGACATTGGAAAAGCTTCAGCATTACGAACTACACGATCTTGTGCTAGGCTTAGGATTGGGTCTAGTCCATCACATCATTCTCCTAATGATGTGATCCTGTTATCAATGACATCCAATGTCCATGGTCGGGAAACCGTGACCATATGTTGATCAACGAGCTAGTAACTAGAGGCTTTACCAGGGACACGTTGTGGTCTATTTATTCACACATGTATCACTGTTTCCGGATAATACAATTAAGCATGAATAACAGACAATTATCATGAACAAGGAAATATAATAATAACCATCTTATTATTGCCTCTAGGGCATATTTCCAACACATATATCAATGCCAGGCCTCAAAAAAAGCAATTGTCATCCTCAGGCTCGACTTCGCCAAGGTGTTCAACACAATTGATCATGAGGCCATGCTAGCCATAATGAAAAACATGGGATTGAAAGACAAATGGCTCAGATGGGTTCATTGTATATTTGGACCAGGCAAATCTGTGGTGCTTTTGAACGGTGTGCCAGGCCGGCAATTCCATTGTAAATGCGGAGTCAGACAAGGTGACCCCTTCTCGCCCCTGATTTCTGTCTTAGCGACTGATCTTCTGCAAGGAACAATAACTGACGCCTTCTCGAGCGAAACAATTCAGCTACCTTTTCCATCGAACAACCAAAAGGATTGCCCCGTTATTCAATATGCGGATGATGGCTTCTCGCCCCTCGTTGGTTACCCCAAGTGGAAGGTTGAGATGTAGCGTAACGGCAAATTTCCCTTGGCAAAGATACCAAGGATCAAATCCCGTGAGACTCCGAGGATCGACAAGTAGGTGTCAACGGCGCCAGGAACTTAGCGGTTGACAGGACCTGCACACAGATACAGATAACTTGGCCAGATACCCAACGAGTACAGAGAGGTTGTCAATCCCTCCGGCCTTGTTGTTTACAAAGGATCAAACACAAGAGATAATAATGATAGCTATGACTGCAACTAGGAAATAAAAACAGGAATTAAATAGAAGGTGTGATCAGCAGTGGTAATATGGACCGGGGTCCCATGATGTTCACTAGTGATGTCTCTCTCCCAAAAGACGATAAAACAGCAAAGCGAGGTAAACAAATTACAGCTGGGCAATTGACAGGATTATGTGCGCAAACCAATGCTAACTATGCTGCAAAGAAAGGTAGAGGCTCAAAAGCATGGGCGGTACGCCAAGGCAAGTAGACCGAAATCCATCTGCATCTACTACTAATCATCCACCTTGAGATATCTATCCAGAACATCTCGCTGGTATTAAGTTGCGAATCCCACCCAAAGTGTAAACTCAAAGCAACAGACAACTGCATTAAAAGAACTTTGCGTAAAGTAAACAATCCTTGCACCCGCAAATACAAGCACCGTTGTTTTCTCCCTTGTGGCAACAGCACATCCCCAAGACTCATGTTTCTGTCACTCAAGCTAGTCATCAGGGGGCATGAACCCACAATCAAGCATAACACTCCCTCTTGGAGTTACTACCTACTACTTGGCCAAAGCAATAAACAGCAACGGAGAACATGCAAGAATTACTCAAGAACAAAGATATAAAAGAGGTGAATCAAATATATTACTCAAACACAATCTGAACATAGTCTCATAATCCATCAGATCCCAGCAAACTCAGCAAAGCAACAGCAGAAAGATTACATATGTGCCTCGATCATGTAGGGCAGCTCACGAGGTCTAAACCATGAAGAGCAAAGAGGGGAGGAGAACATCACATAGCTACTGATCATGGACCCATGGTCCAAGGTGGACTACTCACGACTCATCCGGGAAGCGTCCATGGTGGTGGAGAAGCTCCCGGTGGTGGTTCTCCCCTCCGGCAGGGTGCCGGGAAGATTTCTCCTGATGCTCCCGATCTTGGAAGCGCTGCGGCGGCGGAACAGAGGCGAGATCGCGAAAAAGGGTTCTGTCCTCGAGGGTTTCGGGACGAGAGGGATATATATGCGAAGGGGGGCAGCCAGAGGCGGAGCAGGGGCCCCAGGCGCCCCCCTGGCGCGGCCAGGGGTGGGGCCGCGCCAGGTGGCCGCCTGGGCCTCCCCTGGCTCCCCTCTGGCCCATCTTTGGTTCTTCGCAAAGCTTCCTGTACGCTGATTTTTCCTATATTTTTCCTGGAATTTTTGGTGCACTTTTAATATGGGGGAAACCTGAAATAGAAAAATAGCAGAAAACAGGAACTGGCACTGTGGTGCACTGAGTTAATAAGTTAGTCCAAATATGATCAAAAGTGTATGGAAGTGCATCAATATCATAGCAATATCACACAAAAGAAGCATGGAGCAAGCAGAAATTATAGATACGTTTTGGACGTATCAGCGGATGATACTATTCTGGCCATGCTAGCCTGCCCAACTAAAGCAGCGATCATCAAGGATATCCTCTCTGACTATACAACTTCGATTGGCCTTAAAATAAATTTTCACAAGTCAACTATGATCCCCATAAACAGCAATGAGAACACATACAATTGCCTGGCGAATATCTTTGGATGTGTGGTTGGCAAAATGCCCTTTGCCTACCTCTGTCTACCTATGGGAATGACCAGGCCTTCGGTGCAAGATCTCCTCCCTCATATGTCGGGTGGAAAGAAGGCTTTCGGCTATGCTCAACATGATCTCTTATGGGGGTAAATTGTCACTCCTCAACTCGGTTATTACCTCACTAATAATTTTTGCCCTGTGCACGCTCAAGTTGCCCCTAAGCATTATTGAACTATTGGATAAAATCAGACGCCAATGCTTATGGACCAAAAAAAATGAGAACGGCGATTCTTGCAACTCCCTCGCAGCTTGGGACATGGTTTTCCGACCCAAGGAATCTGGAGGACTAGGTGTCATTAATTTGAAGGTACAAAGTGGCGCACTCCTACTTAAATACATACATAAATTCTACAACCAATGGGACCTGCCTTGGGTGGAACTCTTATGGGACACATACTACAGTAACAAGATCCCCCATGCATCGGACCCATGCGGTTCTTTCTGGTGGCGAGATGTGACAAAACTCATGTCGGTTTATTGAGGAATTACTAAAGCTCAAGTGCACACGGGTGAGGACATTCTTTTTTGGAAGGATTTATGGATTGATGGTATTCTATCAGAAACACACCCGCGGGCTTTCTCATTCACCATTCAGGAGGATCTATCAGTCAAAGATTTATTGGGGACCACGACACTGGGAGAAACGTTCCACCTACCGCTATCGGTTCAGGTGCATGAAGAGACAAGGGATCTTCAACCACTGGTCCGTGACATTGAGGTTCAGGACAACCTTTCTGCTGCTGATAAGTGGACCTACACATGGGTATCTGAGACGTACTTGGCCAGCAAGTACTACAACTTCTATTGCAGGGACGTTCGGGCCCACCAGGCCTATAAATGGCTATGGAAATCTAAAGTTACCATGAAAATCAAGGTTTTTGGTTGGTTCCTATTGTGTGACAGGCTCAACACCAGAAATATGTTGTAACGTAGGCACTACAACATTGGTAACGACTACACCTACCTCCTTTGCGAGTCCAGCTTGTAAGAAACAATAGAACACCTCTTCTTTGAATGCTCCTTCAGCAAAAACTGTTGGTCAGACATTGGCATTTTCTGGAGTTCACAAGGCTCACGATTGGATTGGATAAACATAGCTAAAAATTTATGGAACAAGCCACTATTCATGGTAATCTTCTTACAAGCAGCGTGGAGCATCTGGAAGGAAAGGAATAATAAGGTTTTCAGAGGAATAACACCCACGAAAGCATCCTGGAGCTTAAGACTAAAAGTAAATCTCCCCCTCCTCACTCATAGAGTTGGGGAAAAGCATATCTCCTTTCTAAGCTCATTTGTAACTTCTTTATAGTTTCCTTCTCCCCAACCCTCCCCAAAGGGGATGACCTATAAAAATCATATGTAACTCCACCATCATTCATTAATTTAATTACACAGTAGGATACTCTCCTACTGTTTCAGGTGTGAAAAAATATATAATCCTTAATAAGTGCAAACTTGTCCGATATAGTGTAGTTTGGAGAATTCAAAAAGATAATAGGACTATCATGTGTGGGTGCAATAGCAACTATCTCATGTTTAACATAAGGAACTATAGCAAGTTTTCATCTCCATAAGCATAATTCGTATTGGCATCTTGGCCACAAGCATAGCAAGCATCATCAAAAAGGGATATTTCAAAAGAATCAATGGGATCATAACAATCATCATAGCATTCATCCTTCGGTAAATTTGAAGGGAAATTAAACAATGTATGGGATGAAGAGTTACTCTCATTAGAAGGTGGGAACGGGTGATCAATCCGCTCTTCCTCATTTTGTTCTTCGCTCTCCTCCTCATCTTTTTCATCCAATGAGCTCACAACGTCATTAACTTCTTCTTCCATAGAATCCTGCAAAATATTAGTCTCTTCTTGGACAACGGAGGAGTCATCAATATATGGTTTAATATAAGGATTAGAAGCATAATTATCATAGCAATATTTAAGTATGGCCAAAATTTCAGATTTGTAGAGATTAGTATCACACTCTTCAATAAAAGAAGCAATTTCACAAGTACCCCTAAAAGCAACAAATTCTTCAATTTGTTGAACATCATAGTAATTATAAACACCCTTAGTATATGAAGAAACGATTCCATTATCATTAAACTCACATTGGTAAGGAGGGTGTTTCTTAGGGTCTTTAGAACAACAAGTACAATCATTTCAAAGAAATTCCAAGCATAGCACTGCAAACGATGAATTTGATCCAGTAAAAGTTTCCCATTTTCAGATATGCGGTGTCGCACATAACAAGCATGCTCATCTAAAGATTTGCCATCAACTAAGCGAGTTGGGGTTTTAGCTCGAGCACATAGGGGTCGAAGATGATCCAAGGAAAAAACTTCAGTAGTGTGATAGATTTTGGGTGGTTCTTCAACCATTGGTTCAGTAGGTACCACTATTTTTTTTGATATTTTGCGTTTTGTACTCATAACTAAAGATAGAAAACAAGAGCACAAAATAAAAACTACATAGTGATAAAGCAAACAAGCACACACGAGAATATTCACCCCACTCTATAACTCCCCGGCAACGGCGTCAGAAAAAGGTCTTGATAACCCACAAGTATAGGGGATTGTTTATAGACTTTTTCGATAAGTAAGAGTGTCGAACCCAACGAGGTAGAACAAATATTCCCTCAAGTTCTATCGACCACCGATACAACTCTACGCACGCTTAACGTTTGCTTTACCGGAAACAAGTATGAAACTATTTTGTAGGTGTGATGCTAGAACTACTTTGCAAGAATAAAACAAGAAGTACTTTGCAAGATAATAAAAGTGGATAGCTTTTGTCAACAAGAAAGTTATTTGTCCCTAGATAATCGATAACAAGTACTGGTAATCATTATTGCGATTTTATATGAGGGAGAGGCATGAGCTAACATACTTTATCTACTTGGACCATATGCACTTATGATTGGAACTCACAACTACTAAAGTTCATTAAGGTCGTGAAACCCAACCATAGCATTAAGTATCAAGTCCTCTTTACTCCCATACGTCATACCCCCTTACTCGGGTTTAAGTTTCTGTCGCTCTCGCAACCCACTGTAAGTGAACCATGAACATATTGCTAAACACTACAGCGGGGGGCCCTCACGTTTGCGCGAGAACGGAGGACACCGTAGGGCAGCACCATAAATAAAATATACAATCATACCAACCAAGATCACTATTAACCCACAAGACAAAGCGGATCTACTCAAGCATCATAGGATAACCATAGATCATTGGGAAATAATATATGGAGTTGAGTACCATGTTTAAGTAGAGATTACAGCGAGGGGAAAGAGGTGATACAGCGCTGCAATGAGGGGGAGAGAGTTGGTGTGGAAGGTGTCAAGATTGTTGATGTAGTTCGCCGTCCCGATCGTTACCCCGGTGGCACTCCGGCGCCACCGGAAGCGAGGGGAGAGAGCCCCCCTCCTTCTTCTTCTTCCTTGGCCTCCTCCCTAGGTGGGGGAAGGGTTCCCCCTCTGGTCCTTGGTCTTCATGGCATGGGAGGGGCAAGAGCCCCTCCGAGATGGGATCTGTCTCTCTGTCTCTCTCTATTTCGTGTCCTCCAGATCTGGCCGAAAACCGTTTCTTATATTCCCGGCGATCCATAGCTCCGATTGCGCTGAGATTTTTACACATTTTTTTCTGAATATAAGCTTCGTTGCGCCCAAAGTACAACTCCAACCGACGTTCGAGGAGGGCATAAGACACCAGGCGCGCCTGGGCCTGGTGGCGCGCCCTTGTGGGTTGTGGGCCTACGGGCCCCCATTTGTGTTGCTTCCACCTCCCAAAAATCACATATATTCCAAAATAATTCTCCGTGAAATTTTATTGCATTTGGACTTCGTTTGATATGGATACTCTATGATACAAAAAACATGCAGAAAACAGGAACTGGCACTTGGCACTGGATCAGTAGGTTAGTCTAATAAATCATATAAAAAGTTTCCAAAAGTATGTACAACTTGTATAATATTGGCCTGAAAAAATAAAAAATTATAGATACGAAGGAGACGTATCACTTTGCTACCCCCCTTTTCCCTTCTTCTCAGATGTCGCAACCAGATGATAGAGTCTAGGAGCTAGAGGATCCCGAGGATGTTTCTACGTGGAGTTCGGCTTCGAGGAGTAGTTAGGAGGTCCTAGGCAGGAGGCCTTGCCTTTTCGATCGTTGCTACATTTGTGGTAGCCTTCTTCAGGCAAACTTGTTTAACTTATGTCTGTACTCAGATATTAATGCTTTCGCTGACTCTTGTGTATTCGAGCTTATGTATTCGAGCCCTCGAGGCCCCTGGCTTGTAATATAAAGCTTGTATTATTTTAATTTATGTCTAGAGTTGTGTTGTGATATCATCCCGTGAGTCCCTGATCTTGGTCGTACACATTTGCGTGCATGATTAGTGTATTGAAAAATCGGGGGCGTCACACCCCTCACTTATTCCAGAACCCATCCACTCCATCTTCCTCGAGAAAATATCACTCCATTGCTCAAACCCGTGTTCTTGCTCATCTTGCTGCCATTTTCGATCTCCTTGCTCATTGCTCCATTTCCAGAACTGTTTTGGGAGATTTTTCATTGGTATGTGACTCCTTCATTCGTCCAATTAGTTTTTCTTCTATTGCTTTATATATTGCAAATTTTTGTTGCTATGGTGACCATGTTCTCGAGCTTGCATGTCAAATTTATATGGTCCAACGTAGTTTTGTTGCATGATATAGCCTCTAGGCACTTGTAGGAGTAGTTGCTACTAAAAATTTCAGAAATTTACGGAGAAAAGAGAAAGAAATGATGAAAATATGGTTAAGGGGCTCTTCAAGCCAAAATTCAAATGAAAATGAAATTGAGGAGAAGAAGAAACCCAAGTATAATCTTCCGCATGCGGCGGAAGTTCGGCCATGTGAATGGCCAAGCGATGCATTCTTGAGGGCGGCCAGAATTTATGATGATTTCTATTATTTGGCAGAGAAAGCAGGCATCACCGACCTCCTCCAATAGAAGTGTGAACACTTATATCTTTTGCTCACTAACACCTTCGTGCAAATTTTTCATTTTTATCCAAAGAAGACACCACCCATGGTAGAGTTTTATTTATATGATGAGTACAAGGAGATGACACTTTATGATTTTTGCGATGTTTGCAAAATACCTTAAGAGGGTGGTCTTAGTGACCCATGTCCTAGGGATGTTGAGGATTTCCTTGCCGGCACTACTGTGGGGGAAGAGAGAGGGGTGTCAAAAGCGAGAGTGGCTAGCTTACATTTTCCCGTTTTATGCTATTACTCATTATTTGCTGGGAGATTTTTGATTGGTCGTGGGGAGAGTGGATGCCTTAGTGCCCCTGGCCTCGCTATTTTGCGCCATGCTCTACATGTTGATCGAACTTTTAGTTTTGGTGCTATTATTGCTCGGCTGTTGAACACGAACCGTTCAAAAGGAGCTATCTTTGGAGGTATATATGCCTCTTGCCTTGCTAGGCCCTTTGAGATACCCATTAGGCAAGATGAGAAAGAAGAGATGTTGTTGTCTGTTAAATATTTAGACTATGCTACTATGGTGGCACATGATTATATGGCTAATGACAAGGAGAAGTGGCTCCTCTACAACATAGTGTTTAGTCAGGGCACTTATCAGATTATTACCTTGCCTGCACCTTCTTTGTTCGATATTCATTCAAGCAGGTACACTATTATGCCCGCTGACATTTATGCATACTGGGAGCAAACTCAATCCTCAGTTCCGGAGCCAGCACCATCACCTGATTCGAGTCAGTAGTCGGTTTATCAATGGGAGTCCGGGAGCTCTCTAACCAGTGGAACCCTCAGGACCCTCCTCAGTACCCAAGAGAGGGCTACTTTGATCGGTGGGCATAGACCAACTTTGTCCTAATCTTGGGGGAGTACGTATTTCTCACAGACATTACATTCATGTTCACACACTTATTCCAGTTGTCGGTGTTCACACTTTTTCATTGTATCATCCATGTTAGTTTATTTTTTCTCGCTTTCTTCTTGTGTGTTTGAAATTTTTTGAAAACCAAAAAATATTTCTCATTTCTTTTTGTCTTTACTTTCTTGATTGTTCTTCTAGTAGTTTGTAGTATTAAAAAGAAAATCCACAAAGATTTCTCGTTCTTCTTTTGCTTGTTGGGAGCTTTCCCGTGTAAATAATTTTTCTCGTTCTTATTCTTTATGCTTTCTTCAGAAAAACAAAAAACTCCAAAAATATTTTAGTGTGTTTCTCTGAAATTCCTTTGCTTTCCTTTTGGATCGAATAGAGAAGACCACGATGAAAATGTTGAGTGGCTCTCATATGAATTATTGATGATCTAACAAAGATCCCATATTACATTGTCTTCTCCTTTGAATAAATGTTTCCAGATTCCATCTTAGTCCAATGCACGTGCACTCTTGTTATTATTCGCATCATTTTGTCGTGCAAGTGAAAGGCAATAATGATGAAATTTGATGAAATTATTGAGATGAAGAAAAGCTGGTATGAACTCGACCTAGTTTATTTTTGTAAATATGATTAGCTCATCGGTCTTCATTCAGCCTATTATGAATGAAACATGTTTGCAATGATAATTAGAGATTATAGTTATTCATGCCATTCTTAACTAGCTAGGAGTTGATAATGATTTGCTTTGTTATCCAACATGGATTTGATATAGTTATGATGTGGTATGATAGGATGGTATCCTCCTTTGAATGATTCAAGTGCCTTGACTTGGCACATGTTCACGCGTGTAATTAAATTGAAATCAACATAGCCTCCACGATTTTTATGTTCATGGTGATTTATATCCTACGCATGCTTGCATTCAATGTTGATTAACCACAAGGCATTCTCTTGACCGTTGTTGCTCTCTAGTTGGTCGCTCCTCAATCTTTTTGCTAGCCTTCACATTGTACTAAGAGGGAATACTGCTTGTGCGTCCACTTTCATAAACCCAAAGTTGTTCCATATGAGTCCACCATATCTACCTATATGCGATATTTACCTGCCATTCCAAGTAAATTTGCATGTGTCAAACTCTAAACCTTCAAATAATAATCTGTTTTGCATGCCCGAATCGCTCATGTGGTGACTGGGGGCTGTTAGTATCTTCCATATTAGGTGGATTATTCTCACGATGAGTGTTTATTCACTTGTCATTCATGAGAAAATGGCTGGTAACCAGGATTCCCAGTCCCATGCTCAAATTTAAATCAAAATATAATTAAACAAAACTCCCCCTGGACTATTGCTGGTATGGACGGTACCCCATGGATTCGGATGGCCATGGAGTGTGATTGTTGGTGGAGGGGAGTAAAACTTTACCATTCTGTTTGGGAACCGCCTATAATGTGCGTAGCATGGAAGATATTAAGAACTCTTGGTCGTTACGTTGAAATGAAAGCATACTGCTCAAAAAATATATCCGTCTCTGTTTTAAAAGCTTCCAGCTCTGGCACCTCTACAAATCCCTGCTTCCCTCTGCGAAGGGCCTATCTATTTACTTTTATTGTTGAGTCATCATCCTCTTATAAAAAGCACCAGCTGGAGAGCACCGCTGTCGTTGATATGCTTTGTTTTTAATTGATGTTGACTATGAGTGTGACTTGATCTCGTTTACCATGAATTACAATGTCTAGTCGGTCCTTGATCTTCTCAGGTGCTATGCATTTATGTTTTGCGGTCTCAGAAAGGGCTAGCGAGATACCATTATATCATATTGTATCATGATTGTTTTGGAAAGTGTTGTCATCTGAGATATCTTATTAGTGCTCGCTAGTTGGTTATGTCATCGATATGAGTAAATGTGAGACCTAAATGTTATTGTGAACATGGTTAGTTTATAACCTTTGTTGAAAACTTGAACCTTGGCTAGACATATTTGCAACAACAAGATCAAACAGAGTTTGTAAAAAAAATTATTTGTTAGTTTTAGTTTATCAACTGAATTGCTTGAGGACAAGCAATGGGTTAAGCTTGGGGGAGTTGATACATCTCCGTCGTATCTACTTTTCCAAACTCTTTTTCCCTTGTTTTGGACTTTAATTTGCATGATTTGAGTGGAACTAACTCAGATTGATGCTGTTTTCAGCAGAATTGCCATGGTGTTATTTTTGTGCAGAAATCAAAGTTATCGAAATGACTTGAGAATTTACAGAGAATTTTTATGGAATATATAAAAAATACTGGCGCAAGAATTATCCAGAGGGGGGGTTACCCAGAGGCTACAAGCCCTTAGGGCGCGCCTCCTAGGCTTGTGGGCCCCCTGAGGCTCCTTCCACCCTAACTCCAACTCTATATATTCATGTTCGGGGAGAAAAAATATCAAGGAGAAGGATTCGTCGCATTTTACGATACAGAGCCGCCGCCGCCTCCTATTCTTCATCGGGAGGGATGATCTGGAGTGTGTTCGAAACTCCGGAGAGTGGAATCCGTCGCCGTCGGCATCATCAACCTTCCTCCATCGCCAATTTCATGATGCTCACCGCCGTGCGTGAATAATTCCATCGTAGCCTTGCTGGACAGTGATGGGTTGGATGAGATTTATCATGTAATCGAGTTAGTTTTATTAGTGTTTGATGCCTAGTATCCACTATTTTCTGAGATTGATGTTGCTATGACTTTGCTATACTTAATGCTTGTCACCAGGGCTCGAGTGCCGTGATTTCAGATCTGAACCTATTATGTTTTCATATATATATATATATATATATATATATATGTGTGTGTGTGTGTGTGTGTGTGTGTGTGTGTGTGTGTGTGTGTGTTCTTGATCCGACCTTGCAAGTTGTA
>LR738709.1:57365960-57464912 GCA_902687465.1 Secale cereale | reverse complement strand
GGGGGGGGGGGTCGCGGCTGTACAGCGGGGTGAGCGGGGTTCCGGTGTGCGCATCCATGGTGGAAGGGGCGCGGGCGCCGGCGCGCGCGGGTGGGAAGGAGGAAGAAAGGAGAGTTCGCGCGCGCGCTCGAGTCTGCCGCGCGCGAAAGTGGACGCCCCAAATCAATAGCGCGGGATGGGGCTTTCACCAGCGCGTCCAACTCGTTTTAGCGCGCGCGCGGTTTTTGCGCGCCCGCTGGAGCTGTCCGACGCGTTGCGCGCGCGCTAAAATTGCGTTTTTTGCGGCGCGGCGCTAGTATAGCGCGGCTGTTGAAGATGCTCTAATAACCAAGCATATACAGAGT
This sequence comes from Secale cereale, assembly GCA_902687465.1. Lineage (NCBI taxonomy): Eukaryota > Viridiplantae > Streptophyta > Magnoliopsida > Poales > Poaceae > Secale > Secale cereale. The sequence continues at coordinate 57,464,568 of LR738709.1, read as the reverse complement.
AGCTCCCAGGCTAACCTGGCCAGTCAATTTTATCCAAGTTTCCAGGGAATGTCCAGGCTCCAGTTTCACCCAGGCATGGATGCCAGATCTCGATCCAAACTGGCTCTTAGCTTGGAGAGATGTCCTTAGTACGTCTAGTGTTTTTTTTTCTTTTTTTTTGAGGTTTTCTTTAACTGAGCATGTGTAGCTTTAATATATTTATTAACATAGTATATACATAAGTATTTATGTACATATACTCACTTCTATGAATGCACATACGTACATCCTGTATTTTTTTTTCTTTCTTTCGTACACCCTGTATTTTTGAGCATCTTTGAGAGGCCGAGAGCAAAACCGTTTTGCGAGAGCCTGAGGGGCCACGACCGAGTCCAGAATTGATCCCGATCGTACACTTGCCTGTGATCCAACGGCTCGGGAGGTGACCAATCGCTTTTTGGGATCGGCTTCTGGAAGAAGAAAGGGAAAATCCTCTCTCGATTTCCGGGCAGCTGCCGTCGCCAAGTACTTGGCTTCGCGAGATCGATCCGCGCCCCCCCTTCGTCGGCATCTTCTCCGCCGGCGATCACTATCAGACGTCTCTCTCTCTCTCTCTCCTCGACCGACGCGGAACCCTAGATGCGCCGTGCCTACCCATCGCCGTGGAAGAAGAGAGGAAGAAAAATCTCCCTTTTTCCCTTTTTGAACAAACGCAAAGAGTTCAGCGAATTGGTTAGTCGCGATTTTTCTTCCAACTAGTCGCCATCAGTTGGCGGTGATTTGCATCAGGCCGTCCGTGATACTTCTGTTTAACCATTCCTCTGACAGGTTATCTGCTGCTTCTTTTGTTTAATCAATCAAGTAGTACGTACCTAGTAAGAATTTTACTGACATTGAGATCTTTGTTGCGGGCAGTGCAGGTCAGTGTTGCGGCCTCTAGTTGTGCCAATGTCTACCTTGTCAGCCGCCCCGTCGACCGTTCCAGATCAGGTACTACCTAAAAGCCAGCTCTCTTCGGTTCTCCAACCTCCATACTGCCTGCAAGTATCTGAAACTTGAACTATTATGAAACCGTTATGCATCTTGGCCTATGTTTTATGCACCGGGGAGCCTTTTGTATATGTTTGTGTGGGCTGTAAGATCTTTTCGCCGTCATGAGTTCAATGCTTAATCAGCATATATATATTGCACTTCAAATCCTTCTATTTTTCAACAAATTTTGAATAATTTTCTGTCAACTTTGGAATCTGCTGCGACTGAATGGTAAAAGAAGCACGTTTATTATATGTTCAATTGGGTACCAAAATGAACTGTCGCATTTTGCTTACAGAAACAGTAGTGGCAAGCCCTCCTGAGAATGCATTATGCACTAAAGTGATGTACATAAAGGGATCAACAATATCCCGCGAAAAAAGAAACAGAAAAAAAATCCCCACAATTTGCATGGAAGCTAATCCAAAAGGTCAAGAGAAAACGAAAGAAAACATAGATAGTTAAGGTATTTTTGTTATTATTTTTATGCTTAGCCAATTCTTCAGAGTCCTAGCATTCTAGAACCGACCTTTTTTGGAAGATCCAATTGAGATATCAACAGTATTCCGATCTATTGTTGCACTGCTGCATTTGATCAAAGGTTATTTTTCTATTCCTTCGTTTCTACTCCCTCCGTCCCATAATGTAAGACGTTGTTTGACACTAATGAACTAGCACCTATGGCTAAGGGTAATAAACGCGTTGGAAAAAGGATACCCTACCGAGTTGCTGATTAGGTCCCAGCAGCCTCTGCTGAGTTACATTCAAGCATTCTGCATTCTTTCATGTTGTCTAGCTGCAGCACACTAGAATTTGGCATCTCGGCAGGGTGGCAAATTGGATTGGCATGGTAATTCAATCTCATGCTTCCCCTTTATAGCCGATGTCAGTGCAAAGGGTCCACGGAACTGCAGCAGTGGAAGCTCTTCATCAAGAAGATAATAGTAAATGTACCACTGATGGAGTGCCCACGGAGGAGTATGACCCGTGGGAACCTCCCCATCCTCCTCCTCACCCCTCATTAGCTGACGTGACGTGTCCTATTCAACATATGAGGGAGGTAAAGTAACTAATCCCTGCTCAAATGATATACATCTATCCCACTTCGTCCCTCTTCTTACTGCACTCCTATTTGTGGTGGTTCTTGACTGAGAATTCTTATTTTACAGTACATGCTTCAACTGCAGCGTTTCCTTGCTGACGCCAGAGCTACCAATATAATCTCCCCTGACCGCACTCCCAAGGTTTTTTTACACTTGCTCATTTGTGTGATGGATTGACTATCGTCTGGCATCTTACTAATATTCTTGTCTTTTTTCATGCAATATTTCTTCTAGCTATGCTGTATGTCGCAACATTATAAAAAATATGTGGTTTTCATCCCTCAACTATTATCTGATAGTAACTTTCAACCCTAAAGTCTAAAACATCTCGAAGTTGCTCCCTCAACTATCAATAATGTGCAGTTTTCATCATTAAAGTGGTGTGGCGCCTACCTGTTGGACACATCACCCACCAGTTTCCGTCACACTATCAGTTCCCATAAAAACAATTCATAAAATCGGCAATAATTTCAAGAGATCATTTAAAAAGTCAGAAAACAAGAAATGTTCTAGAGAAAAAAGTTCCCAAAAATCACATCTGTTTTTGTATGAAAGAACTTTTAAAAGTGTAAACTGCCTTTTTCAGGAAAAAAAAACTTTACGAAAAAAAATACGACAGAGACATTTGTTTTCTCTTGCATTTTTTTGTTTTCTTAATTTAGTATTTTTATGTTAAAATTTTGTAATAAACATATGGAACATCACATGGAAAATTTGTGACATGCTTAACATATGGTGGCGATGTGACCTACATATGTAGGCACCATGTAATATGAAATTGCTTTCGAAACCATTATGAGAGAAGGGTGTTGCACATTATTGAACTATTCATAGTTGAGGGCTCAACTTTGGGTGGTTTTAAAGTTTAGTGCAGCTACATATGTAATAGTCGAGGCATGAAAAATTGCACTTTTTCCTAATTTCAATGGCATAAAATGCCTTTGTTAGTTGGATAACTCTACTGATTGCCTTTCATTTTGTTTGTACATGGATTGGTCCATCTAGGAAACGCTCATAAAATATTATGGCATATACGATCGTTTGTCGGCCGTCCTCCAAAAGGACAGTGTTCCACTCTTCCTCCGCATCTTCGAGAACTACAGGGAGTCCTTCGTTTCTGGTTTTGTCATCATTCCACAAACCCTTGACTTAATTATTCTAGAGAATGCCCTGCGTTGTGCTAATGTTATTTTGGAGGGAAAGTCGCCTAAGCTCTGCGGGGTACGTGCCAACCCCAACTACATGACCAGCTTTGGGTACTTCCCCCTCCACCAAGCTGCAGAGTCATTCTCCGTTGAAATGGTTGAGTTACTGTTCCGCTATGGCGCATCGGCCAATCAGCGCACCTCGGGTAATAAAATCATCGAGGGCCTCCTCCCACTCCATGTTGCCATCGAGGACACTTGCCAGCATAAGTATCTAGAGGACAACCTATTAGTTGATGAGAACTACAGGAAGGGGAATGTTGGGTACATCTACAAGCTCATACATCTGCTTTGCCTGCCTGAGATGGTTCGTGTTAAACCCCTCCTTACATACTTTGGTTACATGATAGCAATAAAGAAGTTCAGCTCATCCCAGTTATTTAAATCCACCATTCTTAACAGTGCTTAAGAACTGATAATCTGTGATTTTGTATAGTTCAACTTGTGAAATGGACAGTTTACCTTTTAAAGCATCTGATGTATTTATGTCCATAATACAGGAGGCACCGTTTTTATTTAGTCAATGGGAAATGAGTCAAGTTTCTATGCAGTTATAAGTTTTAAGTTGATTTTGCTAGCTGATAGAGTTTGATGTCAATGTTATGTATCCTATAAGCACTTGAAATGAAAGATGTTCTCTATTGGTGGCTTATGCAGAAGATCTTCTTGGACACCACTAGATTGCTTGCAGCTCACACTGATAATGTAGTCGATGAGCTCTGGAAGTACATCGAGCATGGGAAGATTGTCCCTGCAGCTATTCTTCTCCTTGCAGCTCAAAGGCAATTCCGTAAGCTCAATGGTTTTGATATGATCAAGGACCGTATTGATGATTCTATATTCTGCCTGATAAGGGAGGGGTGTGGATTGCAAATTGGTAAAAATACCAAGGCAGCAAAGCAGCGGAAGGAGAAGGAAGTACGCTTCTATAATGCGTTGTTCCTTGTTAGGATAATTCTGAAAGCTGGTGAAGCTCTTGATGCATATATTCAAACTCATTCAGAGGTATATTTGTTTTTTCTTGATTTACCGAATCTTAATATTCTAGTATGTTATGGTTTGGCTTTTGAACCTTAAAGTATTGATCATAGTGAGAAAATATTATATAACAGTTCCCTTGCCGACCACAACAAAAAGAATGGAGTTTTTTCTTATTGACTTGCAAGGCAGGTGATTTGCCGAACAGAGTATCTGGCTGTTTTTTCTTCTTGTTTTACCAAATCGTCACTGTCATCAGAGATCTTATTTTTTCTTGGATTTTCTCTGTTATGACATCTTTATAATAAATATCTCCTGAAAAAGTGCATTATCAGTATTTCTTCTATTTCCCTAAGTTATAGTACTAAATCAGTTATTAGGGGGAAGCCATAGAGACAACTAGTTCCATATTGTAGTTGGGTACTATTGTCTGACTGAAAAAGGTTGTTTATTTATTTTGAGATACTTGATTGCTTGACCATACCAATCTTACCAAATGTTGGTGTCACCAAAACTCAAGCATGGCCAATAGTCTGGCATAAGAAGAGTGTTTGCTTGTCACTGCTCTGTAGCGAGTCTGGTCAATGTCCAGTCACATAAATAACAAGTGGCATTAATCTAATTGCATCACAGCAATTATCAACTAGCATAAGTTGATAGACCGATAAACTAATACTCCCTCCGTTCCATAATGTAGTGCCTATAGATTTTTTGAACTGTCAAACCTCACAAATTTTGACCAAGTTTGTGGAGAAAAATATTTACATCTAGAGTGCGAAACATATATCACTAGATTCATCATAAGATGTAGTTTCACATTATATATTTTTGCTATTGTAGATATAAATATTTTTCTCTACAAACTTGGTCAAAGTTAGCGAAGTTTGACTTCTCCAAAAATCTATAGGCACTACATTATGGAACAGAGGGAGTACAAGATAGTAGCAAGTATGACATCACAAGAAAATAACCCAATTAATAAAAGCCATTCTGATGATCATCCCACTCCCCAACTCATTGGAGCACTCCTCCTCAACCCATTACTCTCTTCACCACCAGTAGCATGATATGAATGATCATCTTCAAAGTCACAATCACCCACATCTTCACCACGCACGGAGATATTTTGATCCAACTCACTACTTTTGATGGTCATCCATGTCTAAACGTCGACATCACCATGAGCTCAAACCCTGAAGATTCAATAAGATTGCAGATACAAGTGTACTGGTATCTTATCTGTAAGCACATTTGAGATCTGTAGTGGTAGACTGATAGTCTAGTGTTTAAGTCTTTGGCACTCCTGGCCATTTGGGTTTATGGAACAGGTTAGAACATAGCACATGAGTTGAGTAGGATTGGACACTTTATCAAGTAAGTCGAAACAAGTCAAACTTAATTACCTTTGTTACTGGGTTTATATAGAATAATATGCAGGCATCTCATCACGGGGTTCATGGAAAAGTTTCAGCAGTTCTCAAAAGTTATGATGTTGGTCCTCTCGGAAAAGATATTTGCATTGAAGACCTTCAATGGTTCGATTTTTTCATGCCTTGTGCTTCTATGGTTGCTAAATCTTGTATCTGTAGATGATTACTTAACAATATTTTGATTATTTATTTGACATGCTCTCGAAGCTTCCCCTATGATTGTGGAGGGCCGGACGGTGTGTTACATGAACACGGTATGTCTGTATTTCACAGCCTGGTATTTTAAAGTTACTTCACAAATTTCGCAAAATTGGCTGTAATAATTCTGTCATGGGAAACAGGGGACACAGATTTGACCAAGGCAGCCACTGGATCACCTACTCCGGAAGTCAAGGAGAAAAATGTAAGGATATTTGAACTTGAGTTCCTCCCGATTTTCTATCTCTTATTTTGCTGGATGCTTATTATCATTTTTTTTAATGAATTTTGTGTTTTCTGTTTTAATTTCTTTCTGATGTTTATATGCCGAGACTGGCAAAAAATGTGTTAATATTCATTTGGATGATGAGGGTCACATTCAAGTCGTCAGGCTACATTTTCACGTATAATCCTATATTTTAGTGTTGTGTGTACAAATTCAAGAGTCCTTTCATGGCTAGAGGAAACCCTTGTTTTAGTTTTTATCTGGACAACTGATGTTGTGCAAATGATCTTGTATTGTTGTAGTAAAAGTGTATGCATAAGACACACATGCCGTTTTTGTTCCCTTTTGTACCCTGAATTAACAAAAAAAAAAAGAAGAAGAGGAAAATCCGGTCTATGGGAGTTTAGGATCTTGGGCTTGTAGTTTGTACTGTGTGCACCTGCTGTTAAGCACATGATTTTTGCAGACCAAATGGTAAATCAAAGTGCTTGACCCAGACTGTTTTTTATTTGATTGTTCGTGGTTCATGACATAGTAATCCATATGTAGGCTGTGTGTGTCTTGGTTTAGGTTGATATCTTTATTGTTTACATTTATTTCTTTTTTCTACAGCTGAGGGGGGAAGAGGTTCATTTTTGTTTCATCTGTTTTAAACCTCGAGAGGGTCTGTCCATTTTGCTTGATCACGTTAAAATATGTATGTTTTGTGTGTGTTGTTGACGTTGATATATTGATTATGTGTGTGTTAACCAGGCCGCGGCAAAGAAACCACGAGCTAGACACTTGTATGCAAGAGATCAGTTTTTCCCGGTGTGGAGGTCAGTGCTAACAGCTCGGTTTATTTCGAAGATCTTTCCGCCCTACACACCGAAGAAAGACTTGCCACTGTATACTAGTGATGGGAGCTCCGAGAAGTTGAGAGCTGAAAGGAACTCTCATATCCTTCTTGGCATGTTGGAGAGAAATTATCCGAGAATAGCAAGTAAGCCAACGCCCGCAAGTAAGTATCGGTCCCGAAGGTTGTTTGGCACTGCTGTGTCGACTGTCCTGAAGATGCTTAAGCGCGTATGAAGACCCCAGCAGGAAGGTATCATATCTTACTAGTCCAAGTTTTTGGACATGATATGTAGCACATATTTTTGAATAGAAGTTGAGCTTGAGGCGTTGAGCTGCACTGATGTCTTTTGTGCAAATTAACTGAGCTGGTGCGCTGAGACGAGCATTCGTTTTCCCTCAAGTTAGTCGAGATGGTTATCGATATGCGTCGTGTTTTGACCGCCACAGTGGATGCTAGTTGATCTGCATAGCACGACTAGCGAACGTGTCGATTCAATTCTGGCGTGGTGTCGCGCAAACCAGGCTCATTTTCTGATTTTTCGATTGATGACTTGGTCGCTCGCTCTATGTGGTGGATGCGTATATGTGAGAGCTAGGGTCCGAATTCTGCCATTGATTGGGGAAATCTCGATCTACAAGGGATTACAGGAGGAGGAAAGAGTCGTGTCCTTCAGGTAGTAGAACTCACATGCAACACACGCCAGCTACTAGCCGTTTCGTCCTTCGTCGCCCACTCACACGAACACACACACACATATAAGTACGACCCCCCTTTTTGGCCAATTCCGGCCCAGCCAGCCGAGCAGGCAAGCGAGGTTGTCGCTTGGGCCGGCCCAATGTTTGAACTCCGTCTTTGCGCTCACCTTGACCGCTGACAATCCCACCCGCCTTAGAAGCGGCTTGTCCTCAAGCCGGCGCGTGTGGAAACTTCTGACGTAATGGCACCTTGTCTTCCCAAGTGGCCATCTCTCCAGGCGCATCGCTCCACTTGACGAGCACTTGGACCAGTGAATCAGCGCCTCGGTGGATGACTCGTTGTTGAAGGATTTCCTCTGGATACTGGAACTGATCATCAGCGGCAGGAAGAAGAGGAAGTACTTGGCATCCCAGAGCAAGGACCTTGCGCCGCAACGAAACATGGAAGACTGGGTGCACACTGTTGGTAGACGGCAGAGCTAATCTGTAAGCCACTTCACCCACACGTTCTACCACTTCAAAGGGCCCATAGAATTTGAAAGCAAGCTTGTGATTGCCGCGCGGCGCCACTGAAGACTGTAAGTAGGGATGAAACTTCAGAAAAACTGCATCGTCAATGCTAAACGCACGCTCAGTGTGATGCTTATCTGCTTGGGTCTTCATACGTTGTTGAGCCTGCAAAAAGTGCTAGTATACAAAGTCGAGCACCACCTTGTGATCATCCACCACTGTTGCACATCAACAGACTAAACCACTGCATCCGGCGAGATACCAAAGTGACGGGGTGCATGCCCATACACGATCTCAAAGGGAGTAGCACTTGTGAAGGAATGCCAGTTGGTGTTGTACCAAGCCTCGCATAGGGGAATCCATTTGGCCCACCTAGTAGGGTGTGCACTGACAAAGCATCGGAAGAAACACTCAACCCGTTGATTAACTCGTTCAGTCTACCCATCAGACTGTCGATGACGAGCAGATCGCATCTTGAGTAAAGTTCCAGACTTAGATAACAGTTCTTGTCATAAGATGCTAGTGAAGATACAATATAAAACAATAGATTGAGGCATACCATGCAAGCGATAGAGTGAATTGAGAAAGTTTCAGTAACTGTCTCTGCAGTGAATGGGTGGTGCATAGGAACGAAATGGCCATACTTGGAAAATTTACCAATGACCACAAACAGATAGTTGTACCGACCAGATGGTGGTAGCCCCTCGAAAAAATCCATTGTCACCATGTCCTAGGGAAGTTTGGACATAAGTAACAGCTGTAACAGGCTAGGATAGGCCACACGTTCTGGCTTTGCTTGCTGGGAAGTCAGGCAATGTTGCACATACTGCTTGATGAACTCTATCATGTTTTTCTGACGAAATAGTTGTCTGATCCAACGATAAGTTACTGGGAAGCCAGAGTGTCCTCCAATGGGACTGTCATGAAAAGTAGGCACACTCTACCTGCGGAAATCTTGGAATATCACCTACACAAACACAATTCTCAGTTCGAAGAATGCCAACTATCAATGTAAACTTACTATTAGAAGATGGATTGATGGACAATCTCTGTAGTAATTCAGTGCAAAATTTATCACCCATATAGCTCTGTAGAATATCTTCAAGCCAGGCAGGTTGAGCTGAAGAAATAGTGTGCAGTCCTAGTAACACATCAGAGGGGTTGTGTGGTTTTCTGGAAAGTGAATCAGCAGCATTGTTCTCAACTCCTTTTTGTAACAAATGTTACTGAAGGGCCAACAGTTTAGTGAGAGCTTTCTGTTGCCACTTGGTATGCAAACGTAGTTCAGACAAACTAGCCAGACTACGTTGGTCAGTTCTGATCACAAATTCTGAAATCTACAAGTACTGTCTCAATGGTCCACAACCAACATTATTGCTAAGTATTCTTTTTCATACACAGAAAGAGTCTGATTTTTTGGGCCGAGAGCTTGGCTAACATAAGCCAACGGATGACCATCCTGCATAAGCATTGCCCCAATACCCACATCACATGCATCTATCTCTATCATAAAAGTTGAAGAAAAATTAGGGGGAGTTAAAACAGGAGTTGTTACTAGGGCCTGGTTAAGTAAGGCAAAAGCGTGTTGCTCATTTGTTGTCCAATGGAATGGCACCCTTTTTTTCAAAAAAATTGTCAAGGGCTTGCTCACAATCCCATAATGACGAATGAAGTTTCTGTAATAATTGGCTAGGCCTAGAAAACCTCTAACCTCCTTAGCAGATACAAGGATTGGTCGGTCCTGAATAGCAGAGATCTTAGATGGATCAGTAGAAATACCCTGTCCATTAATGATGTGCCCCAAGTAAGCAATTTCTGTTTCAGCAAAAAGAACATTTAGACAATTTCACTTGCCATTGATGTTGCATCAATAATTTCAACACTTCTGCTAAATGTTGCAGGTGCAATGCATAAGAAGCATTGAAAACCAGTATATCATCAAATAAAACCATTGCATATTTTCTTAAACAAGGGGACAAAGTAACATTCATAGCAAACTGAAAAGTATTAGGACCGCCAGTTATTCCTCGTGAAAGGGCAAGGAACTCAAAGTGTCCAAAATGAATCCGAAACGCAGTCTTGTGCTCTTCTCCGGGGGCTAATCTGATCTGATGATACCCAGATCTCAAATCAAGTTTGGTAAACCAACAAGAGCCTGCAAGTTCATCCAGGAGCTCATCAATGACTGGGATGGGAAACTTGCTTTTCATAGTGATTGCATTCAAATGCCTATAATCAAGTACTGATCTCCATGTTTTATCTTTCTTCTAAACTAAAATCAATGGAGAGGAAAAAGCATTGTTGCTATGTCTGATGTGATACCAGTTTGTAACATCTCATACACATGCTTTTCCATCTCATCTTTGAAAGCTGGGGCAAGTCTGTATGGTCTAATGGACACTAGTTGTGCTCCAGGGATTAGAGGGATAGTGTGGTCATATTTACTCCTTGAGGGAAGACCTTTTGGGGCTTCAAACACAGGAGCAAACTTGTCAAGTAGTTCTCTGATTTCAACAGGGAGTTCAGACTGCTCTGTAACTTCAGACACTGATACTACGGAAACTTCTATTAAGGCACAAATCTGGGGAACAACATCTTGTCCCAACAAAGTAACAAGAGTATCATCTAGCTGGAAGGAGAGCCAATGTTTTTCCCAATCAACCTGCTTAGGGCTATGATCAGCTAACCAATCTAGCCCCAAAATGCCATAAGAGCCTAAGGGCAAAACTTTGAAACTGGTCACAAAATTATGTTCAGCATTACTCCAACAAACCTTCAGCAACTGCAGTGTACAAGGGACAAAACCCCATTTGCCACTTTGACAATGCGAACGGGACCTGAGATATCCCCTAAAGTTTATAAGCAACAACACAATCCACAAAAGAATGAGTGATGTAGAGTCGACTAAGAATACCAAAGATAGATGCTACCTCTTGAGCTTGCGTTGTATTCCCTCGAAAAGGAAAGGGAGATGCAGCACAGCAGCGTAAGTATTTCCCTCAGTTTTTGAGAACCAAGGTATCAATCCAGTAGGAGACCACGTGCCAGTCCCTCGCACCTACACAAACAAATAAGAACTTCGCAGCCCACGCGATAAGGGGTTGTCAATCCCTTTACGATCACTTACGAGAGTGAGATCTGATAGAGATGATAGTTATATTTTTGGTATTTTTGGTTTAATGAAACAGCAAATAAAAGCAAGAAAAGTAAAGTAGATGTAGAATGATATGTTGAGAATAGACCCGGGGGCCATAGTTTTCTCTAGTGGTTTCTCTCATGATAGCGGTATTCTACGGCGGGTAAACAAATTACTGTCGAGCAATTAATAGAAAAGCGAATAATTATGAGAGTATCTAGGCATGATCATTGTATATAGGCATCACGTCCGAGACAAGTAGACCGAAACGTTTCTGCATCTACTACTATTACTCCACACATCGACCGCTATCCAGCATGCATCTAGTGTATTGAGTTCATACGAACAGAGTAACGCGTTTAGAAAGATGACATGATGTAGAGGGATAAACTCAAGCAATATGATGAAAACCCCATCTTTTTTATCCTCGATGGCAAAAATACAATACGTGCCTTGCTGCCCCTACTGTCATTGGGAAAGGAAACCGCAATATTGAACCCAAAGCCAAGCACTTCTCCCGTTGCAAGAACTATAGATCTAGTAGGCCAAACGAAACCAATAATTCGAAGAGACTTGCAAGGATATTATGAACACACAGAAAAAGTTCAGAGAAGAACCAAATATCTTTCATAGATAACCTTGATCATAAACTCACAATTCATCGGATCTCTACAAACACACCGCAAAAAGAGATTACATTGAATAGTTCTCCTCGAAGACCGAGGAGAACTTTGTATTGAGATCCAAAGAGAGAGAAGAAGCCATCTAGATACTAGCTATGGACCCGAAGGTCTGTGGTAAACTACTCACAACTCATGGTGAGGGCGATGATGATGATGAAGAAGGCCTCCGTGATGGATCCCCCTCGCGGAACAGGCTCCAAGATGGGATCTCCACGGGAACAGAAGCTACGGCGGTGGAATTAGGGTTTTCTCTCTGCGTATGGAGTTTCTGGGGTACGTAGGTATATATAGGAAGAAGGAGGGCACCGGGGGCCGTGTGGGCCAGCCTCGAGGCAGGGGGCGCGCCCCCACCCTCGAGGGAAGGCCTTCCGTCCCCTGACTTGGTCCTGAAGGTTCCCGAGCGTGATTTCCTCCAAAAATATCTCTCGCAAAGGTTTCATTCCGTTTTGGACTACGTTTGATATTCCTTTTCTGCAAAACCCTGAAATAGGCAAAAACAACAATCTGGACTGGGCCTTTGGGTTAGCAGGTTAGTCCCAAAAATAATATAAAAGTAAATGATAAAGCCCATTAAACATCCAAGACTTCATAAATAGTAGCATGGAACAATAAAAAATTATAGATACGTTGGAGACGTATCAAGCATCCCCAAGCTTAATTCCTACTCGTCCTCGAGTAGGTAAATCATAAAGAAAGAATTTTTGATGTGGAATGCTAACCAATATAGTTTTTCAATGTAATTCTCTTAATTGTGGCATGAATGTTCAGATCTGAAAGATTCAAGATAAAAGTCTATATTGACATAAGAAATAACAATACTTCAAGCAATACTAACAAAGCAATCATGTCTTCTCAAAATACCATGGCTAAAGAAAGTTATCCCTACAAATCATATGGTCTGGCTATGCTCCCTCTTCATCACACAAAATATTCATATCATGCATGACCCCGATTTCAGCCAAGCATTTGTTTTCATACTTTATTTTTTTTTCAAACCTTTCAACTTTCACACAATACATGAGCGTGAGCCATGGATATAGCACTATGGGTGGAATAGAGGTGGTTGTGGAGAAGACTAAAAAGAGGAAGATAGTCTCACATCGACTAGGCGTATCAACGGGCTATGGAGATGCCCATTAATAGATATCAATGTGAGTGAGTAGGGATTGCCATGCAACGGATGCACTAGAGCTAAATATGAATGAAAGCTCAACAAAAGACACTAGTGGGTGTGCATCGAACTTGCTTGCTCACGAAGACCTAGGGCATCTGAGGAATCCCATTGTTGGAATATACAAGCCAAGTTCTATAATGAAAATTCCACTAGTATATGAAAGTGACTAATCATGAGACTCTCTACAATGAAGATTATGGTGCTAATTTTAAGCACAAGTGTGGAAAAAGATAGTAGCAATTGTCCCTTCTCTATTTTCTCTATTTTTTTTTGGAGGGGCTTTTCTCTCTGTGTTTTATTAGCCCCTCTCTATATTTTTTTGGCCTTCTCTTTTTTTATTGTCCTTTCCTCACACGGTACAATGCTCTAATAATGATGATCATCACACTTTTTGTTACAACTCGAAATTACAACTCGATACTACAACAAGTATGATTCTACATGAATGCCTCCGGCGGTGTACCGGCATAAGCAAAGAATCAAGAGCGACATATATGAAAGATTATGCATGGTGGGTTTGCCACAACTACGATGTCAACTACATGATCATGCATGGCACTATGACAATATGATGCGTGTCATATGAACGGAACGGTGGAAAGTTGCATGGCAATATATCTCGGAATGGCTATGGAAATGCCATGATAGGTAGGTATGGTGGCTGTTTTGAGGAAGGATATATAGTGGGTTTATGATACCGGCGAAAGTTGCGCGGTACAAGAGAGGCTAGCAATGGTGGAAGGGTGAGAGTGCGTATAATCCATGGACTCAACATTAGTCATAAGAACTCATGTACTTATTGCAAAAATCTATGAGTCATCAAAAACAAAGCAATCAACGCATGCTCCTAGGGGGGAGGTTGGTAGGTGTTAACCATCGCGCGCCCCCGACCTCCACACAAAGGTTGGCACTCTACAAATACCTCATGCTCTAACTTCGTCACATAGCGGTTCACCATACGTGCATGATACGGGAATCACTAACCTTAACACAAGTATTTCTCAATTTCATAATAACTCCACTAGCATGACTCTAATATCACTATCCTCATGTCTCAAAACAATTATCAAGCATCCAACATCTCATTCTATTCAATGCACTTGGTGTGAAAATTTTACTACATTGACATTGGATGTTTATCATGTGAAGACTAGTTTCTTTAGCCTAAACACATTACCATGCTTTTTTAATGGACTCTCAAATAGATATAAGTGAAGTATGAGAGTTCAACAATTTCTACAAAATATTACCACCAATGTGCTCTAAAAGATATAGGTGAAGCACTAGAGCAAAAACTATTCAACTCAAAAGATATAAGTGAAGTGAAGGAAATATGCCCTAGAGGCAATAATAAAGATGTTATTTGTATTTCCTTATATCATGATAAATTTCTTTTATTCATGCTAGAATTGTATTAACCGGAAACTTAGTACATGTGTGGATACATAGACAAAACAGTATGTCCCTAGTATGCCTCTACTAGACTAGCTCATTGATCAAAGATGGTTATGTTTCCTAACCATAGACATGAGTTGTCATTTGATCAACAGGATCACATCATTAGGAGAATGATGTGATGGACAAGACCCATCCGTTAGCATAGCACTATGATCGTTTAATTTAACTGCTATTGCTTTCTTCATGACTTATACATGTTCCTATGACTATGAGATTATGCAACTCCCGAATACCGTAGGAACACCTTGTGTTCTATCAAACGTCACAACGTAACTGGGTGATCATAAAGATGCTCTACAGGTGTCTCCGAAAGTATTCGTGGTGTTGGCATAGATCAAGATTAGGATTTGTCACTCCGAGTGTCGGAGAGGTATCTCTGGGCCCTCTCGGTAACACACATCATAATAAGCCTTGCAAGCAAAGGACTAATGAGTTAGTCACCAGATGATGTGTTACGGAACGAGTAAAGAGACTTGCCGGTAAACGAGATTGAACTAGGTATAAAGATACCGACGATCGAATCTCGGGCAAGTAACATACCGTTTGACAAAAGGAACAACGTATGTTGTTATGCGGTTCTGACCGATAAAAGATCTTCGTAGAATATGTAGGAGCCAATATGAACATCCAGGTTCCGCTATTGGTTATTGACCAGAGATGAGTCTCGGTCATGTCTACATAGTTCTCGAACCCGTAGGGTCCGCACGCTTAACGTTTGATGACGATCGGTATTATGAGTTTTTGAGTATTGATGTACCGAAGGTAGTTCGGAGTCTCGTATGAGATCACGGACATGACGAGGAGTCTCGGAATGTCCGAGACATAAAGATTGATATATTGGACGGCTATATTCGGACACCGGAAGTATACCGGAAAAGTTTCGGATTTATCGGGAATGCCGGAGGGGGTTACCGGAACCCCCTACGAGAGGGGATGGTCCATAGTGGGCCTAAAGGGTGAGAGAGAGGCAGCCCATAGAGCTGGCCGGCGCCCCCACCTAGGAATCCTAGTTGGACTAGGATTGGGGGGGCGCCACCTCTCCTATTCCTTTCCCCCTTCTTCCTTTCGGTGAATCCTACTAGGAATAGGATTGCAATCCTATTCCTAGTAGGAATCCCTTCCCTAGCCGCACCAGGAGAGTTGGCCGGCCCCTCCTCCCTTGCTCCTTTATATACGGGGGCAGGGGGGCACCCAAAGACACACAAGTTGAATTGTTTTAGCCGTGTGCGGTGCCCCCCTCCACAGAATCACACCTCGGTCGTACCGTCGCGGAGCTTAGGCGAAGCCCTGCGTCGGTGAACACATCATATCCGTCACCACGCCGTCGTGCTGACGAAACTCTCCCGTGAAGCTCAACTGGATCAAGAGCTCGTGGGACGTCATCAAGCTGAACGTGTGCTGAACGCGGAGGTGCCGTACGTTCGGTGCTTGATCGGTTGGATCGCGAAGAAGTTCGACAACATCAACCGCGTCACTTGACGCTTCCGCTCCCGGTCTACGAGGGTACGTAGACACACTCTCCCCTCTCGTTGCTATGCATCTGGTAGATAGATCTTGCGTGATCGTAGGAAAATTTTAAAATACTACGTTCCCCAACAGTGGCATCATGAGCCAGGTCTATGCGTAGATGATATGCACGAGTAGAACACAATGAGATTGTGGACGATACTAGTCATACTACTTACCAGCATGTCATACTTTGCTTCGGCGGTATTGTGAGATGAAGCGGCCCGGACCGACATTACGCGTACACTTACGCGAGACTGGTTTCACCGTTACGAGCACTCGTTGCTTAAAGTGACTGGCGGGTGTCTGTCTCTCTCACTTTAGCTGAATCAAGTGTGGCTACGCCCGGTCCTTGGGAATGTTAAAACATCACATACTTGACGAAACATCGTTGTGGTTTTGTATGCGTAGGTAAGAACGGTTCTTGCTAAGCCCGTAGCAGCCACGTAAAACTTGCAACAAACAAAGTAGAGGACGTCTAACTTGTTTTTGCAGGGCATGTTGTGATGTGATATGGTCAAGACATGATGAGTTATACGGTTTTGTATGAGATGATCATGTTTTGTAAAGTTATCGGCAACTGGCAGGAGCCATATGGTTGTCGCTTTATTGTATGAAATGCAATCGCCATGTAATTGCTTTACTTTATCACTAAGCGGTAGCGATAGTCGTGGAAGCAATAGTTGGCGAGACGACAACGATGCTACGATGAAGATCAAGGTGTCAAGCCGGTGACGAAGGTGATCATGACGGTGCTTTGAAGATGGAGATCAAAAGCACAAGATGATGATGGCCATATCATGTCACATATTTTGATTGCATGTGATGTTTATCTTATTATGCTTCTTATTTTGCTTAGAACGGCGGTAGCATTATAAGATGATCCCTTACTAAATTTCAAGGTATAAGTGTTCTCCCTGAGTATGCACCGTTGCGAAAGTTCGTCGTGCCGAGACACCACGTGATGATCGGGTGTGATAAGCTCTACGTTCAAATACAACGGGTGTAAGCCAGTTTTGCACACGCAGAATACTCGGGTTAAACTTGACGAGCCTAGCATATATAGATATGGCCTCGGAACACTGGAGACCGAAAGGTCGAGCGTGAATCATATAGTAGATATGATCAACATAAGATGTTCACCATTGAAACTACTCCATCTCACGTGATGATCGGACATGGTTTAGTTGATTTGGATCACGTGATCATTTAGATGACCAGAGGGATGTCTATCTAAGTGGGAGTTCTTTAAATTAATATGATTAAATTGAACTTTAATTTATCATGAACTTAGTCCTGATAGTTTTGCATATCTATGTCGTTGTAGATCAATGGCCCGTGCTACCGTTCCTTTGAATTTTAATGCATTCCTAGAGAAAGCTAAGTTGAAAGATGATGGTAGCAATTACACGGACTGGGTCCGTAACCTGAGGATTATCCTCATTGCTGCACAGAAGAATTATGTCCTTGAAGCACCGCTAGGTGACAAGCCCCCTTCCGCTGATACAGACGCTTTGAACGTCTGGCAGTCGCGGTCTGATGACTACACGATAGTTCAGTGTGCCATGCTTTACGGCTTAGAACCGGGACTTCAACGACGTTTTGAACGTCATGGAGCATATGAAATGTTCCAGGAGTTGAAGTTAATATTTCAAGCAAATGCCCGAATTGAGAAATATGAGATTTCCAATAAGTTCTACAGCTGCAAAATGGAGGAGAATAGTTCTATCAGTGAACACTTGCTCAGAATGTCTGGGTACTACAATCATATGACTCAACTTGGTTGCAAAGTTGACGAGGACAGTGTTATTGATAGAGTTCTTCAATCATTGCCACCAAGCTATAAAGGCTTCGTGATGAACTATAACATGCAAGGGATGCAAAAGACAATTCCCGAGCTCTTCGCTATGCTCAAAGCTGCGGAGGTAGAAATCAAAAAGGAGCATCAAGTGTTGATGGTTAACAAGACCACTAGTTTCAAGAAAAAGGGCAAGGGAAAGAAAGGGAACTTCAAAAAGAATAGCAAGTCAGTTGCTACTTCAACGAAGAAACCCAAATCTGGAGCCAAGCCTGAAACTGAGTGCTTCTACTGCAAGGGGACTGGACACTGGAAGTGGAACTGCCCCAAGTATTTGGCGGATAAGAAGGATGGCAAGATGAACAAAGGTATATGTGATATACATGTTATTGATGTGTACCTTACTAATGCTCGTAGTAGTACCTGGGTATTTGATACCGGTTCGGTTGCTAATATTTGTAACTCGAAACAGGGACTACGAATTAAACGAAGATTAGCTAAGGACGAGGTGACGATACGCGTGGGAAACGGTTCCAAAGTCGATGTGATCGCCGCCGGCACGCTACCTCTACATCTACCTTCGGGATTAGTTTTAGACCTAAATAATTGTTATTTGGTGCCAGCGTTGAGCATGAACATTATATCTGGATCTTGTTTATTGCGAGACGGTTATTCATTTAAATCAGAGAATAATGGTTGTTCCATTTTGATGAATAATATCTTTTATGGTCATGCACCCTTAAAGAGTGGTCTATTCTTACTGGATCTCGATTGTAGTGATACACATATTCATAATATTGAAACCAAAAGATGCAAGGTTAATAATGATAGTGCAACTTATTTGTGGCACTGCCGTTTAGGTCATATTGGTGTAAAACGCATGAAGAAACTCCATAAAGATGGACTTTTGGAATCACTTGATTATGAATCACTTGGTGCTTGCGAACCATGCCTCATAGGCAAGATGACTAAAACTCCGTTCTCTGGAACTATGGAGCGAGCAACAAATTTGTTGGAAATCATACATACTGATGTATGTGGACCAATGAGTGTTGATGCTCGCGGCGGGTATCGTTATTTTCTGACCTTCACTGATGATTTGAGCAGATATGGGTATATCTACTTAATGAAACACAAGTCTGAAACATTTGAAAAGTTCAAAGAATTTCAGAGTGAAGTGGAGAATCATCGTAACAAGAAAATAAAGTTCCTACGATCTGATCGTGGAGGAGAATATTTGAGTTACGAGTTTGGTCTTCATTTGAAACAATGTGGAATAGTTTCACAACTCACGCCACCTGGAACACCACAACGTAATGGTGTGTCCGAACGTCGTAACCGTACTTTATTGGATATGGTGCGATCTATGATGTCTCTTACCGATTTACCACTATCGTTTTGGGGTTATGCTTTAGAGACAGCTGCATTCACGTTAAATAGGGCACCATCTAAATCCGTTGATACGACGCCTTATGAACTATGGTTTGGCAAGAAACCAAAGTTGTCGTTTCTTAAAATTTGGGGCTGCGATGCTTATGTGAAAACACTTCAACCTGATAAGCTCGATCCCAAGTAGGAAAAATGTGTCTTCATAGGATACCCAAAAGAGACTGTTGGGTACACCTTCTATCACAGATCCGAAGGCAAAATATTCGTTGCCAAGAACGGATCCTTTCTAGAAAAAGAGTTTCTCTCGAAAGAAGTGAGTGGGAGGAAAGTAGAACTTGATGAGGTAATTGTACCTTCTCCCATATTGGAAAGTAGTACATCACAGGAAATTGTTCCAGTGATTCCTACACCAATTAGTGAGGAAGTTGATGATAATGATCATGAAACTTCGGATCAAGTTTCTACTAAACGTCGTAGATCAACCAGAGTACGTTCCGCACCAGAGTGGTACGGCAACCCAGTTCTGGAAATCATGTTACTAGACCATGATGAACCTACGAACTATGAGGAAGCGATGATGAGCCCAGATTCCGCAAAATGGCTTGAAGCCATGAAATCTGAGATGGGATCCATGTATGAGAACAAAGTATGGACTTTGGTTGACTTGCCCGATGATCGGTAGGCCATCGAAAATAAATGGATATTCAAGAGGAAGACCGACGCAGACGGTAATATTACTGTTTACAAAGCTCGACTTGTTGCGAAAGGTTTTCGACAAGTTCAAGGAGTTGACTACGATGAGACTTTCTCACCTGTAGCGATGCTTAAGTCTGTCCGAATCATGTTAGCAATTGCCGCATTTTATGATTATGAAATCTGGCAAATGGATGTCAAAAATGCATTCCTAAAAGGATATCTCAAAGAAGAGTTGTATATGATGCAACCAGAAGGTTTTGTCGATCCAAAAGGTGCTAACAAAGTATGCAAACTCCAGCGATCCATCTATGGACTGGTGCAAGCATCTCGGAGTTGGAATATACGCTTTGATGAGGTGATCAAAGCATATGGTTTTATACAGACTTTTGGAGAAGCCTGTATTTACAAGAAAGTGAGTGGGAGCTCTGTAGCATTTCTAATATTATATGTAGATGACATATTGTTAATTGGAAATGATATAGAATTTCTGAATAGCATAAAAGGATACTTGAATAAAAGTTTTTCAATGAAAGACCTCGGAGAAGCTGCTTACATATTAGGCATCAAGATCTATAGAGATAGATCAAGACGCTTAATTGGACTTTCACAAAGCACATACCTTGATAAGATTTTGAAAAGGTTCAAAATGGATCAGTCAAAGAAAGGTTTCTTGCCTGTTTTACAAGGTATAAAGTTGAGTAAGACTCAATGCCCGACCACTGCAGAAGATAGAGAGAAAATGAAAGTCATTCCCTATGCCTCAGCCATAGGATCTATCATGTATGCAATGCTGTGTACCAGACCTGATGTGTGCCTTGCTATAAGTCTAGCAGGGAGGTACCAAAGTAATCCAGGAGTGGATCACTGGACAGCGGTCAAAAACATCCTAAAGTATCTGAAAAGAACAAAGGATATGTTTCTCGTATATGGAGGTGACAAAGAGCTCGTCGTAAACGGTTACGTCGATTCTAGCTTTGACACTGATCCGGATGACTCAAAGTCACAAACCGGATATGTATTTTTATTGAACGGTGGAGCTGTCAGCTGGTGCAGTTCCAAGCAGAGCGTCGTGGCGGGATCTACGTGTGAAGCGGAATACATAGCTGCTTCAGAAGCAGCAAATGAAGGAGTCTGGATGAAGGAGTTCATATCCGATCTAGGTGTAGTACATAGTGCATCGGGTCCAATGAAAATCTTTTGTGACAACACTGGAGCCATAGCCTTGGCGAAGGAATCCAGGTTTCACAAGAGAACAAAGCACATCAAAAGACGCTTCAATTCCATCCGCGATCTAGTCAAGGAGGGAGACATAGAGATTTGCAAAATACATATGGATCTGAATGTTGCAGACCCGTTGACTAAGCCTCTTCCACGGGCAAAACATGATCAGCACCAAGACTCCATGGGTGTGAGGATCATCACTTTGTAATCTAGATTATTGACTCTAGTTCAAGTGGGAGACTGAAGGAAATATGCCCTAGAGGCAATAATAAAGATGTTATTTGTATTTCCTTATATCATGATAAATGTCTTTTATTCATGCTAGAATTGTATTAACCGGAAACTTAGTACATGTGTGGATACATAGACAAAACAATATGTCCCTAGTATGCCTCTACTAGACTAGCTCATTGATCAAAGATGGTTATGTTTCCTAACCATAGACATGAGTTGTCATTTGATCAACGGGATCACATCATTAGGAGAATGATGTGATGGACAAGACCCATCCGTTAGCATAGCACTATGATCGTTTAGTTTAACTGCTATTGCTTTCTTCATGACTTATACATGTTCCTATGACTATGAGATTATGCAACTCCCGAATACCGTAGGAACACCTTGTGTTCTATCAAACGTCACAACGTAACTGGGTGATCATAAAGATGCTCTACAGGTGTCTCCGAAAGTATTCGTGGTGTTGGCATAGATCAAGATTAGGATTTGTCACTTCGAGTGTCGGAGAGGTATCTCTGGGCCCTCTCGGTAACACACATCATAATAAGCCTTGCAAGCAAAGGACTAATGAGTTAGTCACCAGATGATGTGTTACGGAACGAGTAAAGAGACTTGCCGGTAAACGAGATTGAACTAGGTATAAAGATACCGACGATCGAATCTCGGGCAAGTAACATACCGTTTGACAAAAGGAACAACGTATGTTGTTATGCGGTTCTGACCGATAAAAGATCTTCGTAGAATATGTAGGAGCCAATATGAACATCCAGGTTCCGCTATTGGTTATTGACCAGAGATGAGTCTCGGTCATGTCTACATAGTTCTCGAACCCGTAGGGTCCGCACGCTTAACGTTTGATGACGATCGGTATTATGAGTTTTTGAGTATTGATGTACCGAAGGTAGTTCGGAGTCCCGTATGAGATCACGGACATGACGAGGAGTCTCGGAATGTCCGAGACATAAAGATTGATATATTGGACGGCTATATTCGGACACCGGAAGTATACCGGAAAAGTTTCGGATTTATCGGGAATGCCGGAGGGGGTTACCGGAACCCCCTACGAGAGGGGATGGTCCATAGTGGGCCTAAAGGGTGAGAGAGAGGCAGCCCATAGAGCTGGCCGGCGCCCCCACCTAGGAATCCTAGTTGGACTAGGATTGGGGGGGCGCCACCTCTCCTATTCCTTTCCCCCTTCTTCCTTTCGGTGAATCCTACTAGGAATAGGATTGCAATCCTATTCCTAGTAGGAATCCCTTCCCTAGCCGCACCAGGAGAGTTGGCCGGCCCCTCCTCCCTTGCTCCTTTATATACGGGGGCAGGGGGGCACCCAAAGACACACAAGTTGAATTGTTTTAGCCGTGTGCGGTGCCCCCCTCCACAGAATCACACCTCGGTCGTACCGTCGCGGAGCTTAGGAGAAGCCCTGCGCCGGTGAACACATCATATCCGTCACCACGCCGTCGTGCTGACGAAACTCTCCCGTGAAGCTCAACCGGATCAAGAGCTCGTGGGACGTCATCAAGCTGAACGTGTGCTGAACGCGGAGGTGCCGTACGTTCGGTGCTTGATCGGTTGGATCGCGAAGAAGTTCGACAACATCAACCGCGTCACTTGACGCTTCCGCTCCCGGTCTACGAGGGTACGTAGACACACTCTCCCCTCTCGTTGCTATGCATCTGGTAAATAGATCTTGCGTGATCGTAGGAAAATTTTAAAATACTACGTTCCCCAACATGAAGCACATATAGTGTTCTAATAATTTCTAGGCCATATTTAACTCTCTCAAATAGGTGTGTCCAGCAACGATGATTGTGGCAAACTAACAAGCAAAGACTCAAATTATACAAGACGCTCCAAGCAAAACACATAGCATGTTGCGAATAAAAATATAGCTCCAAGTATAGTTACCGATGGATGAAGATGAAAGAGGGGATGCCTTCCCGGGGCATTCCCAAGCTTAGGCTTTTGATTATCTTGATTTTACTTGGGGTGCCATGACCATACCCAAGCTTAGGCCTTTGCTACTCCTTGTTCCATAGTCCATCAAAGCAATACTCAAAACTTGAAAATTTCACAACACAAAACTTAGACAAAAATTCTCGTGAGCTCCGTTAGTAAGAGAAAGCAAACCACTACTCAAAGGTACAGCAAGGAATTCATTCTTTGTTTACATTGGTAATAAACCTACTGTACTCCAAGTTCTCTATGATTCATATCCTCCAATATTACTCATAGATGCATCGGAATAAGCAAACAACACACGAAAAACAGAATCTGTCAAAAACAGAACAGTCTGTAGTAATCTGCTGGGTTCGCCTACTTCTAGAAGTCCAATAAATTCGAACTAAATTGGTAAATTTGCGCAATTTCTCTACCAATCATCAGCAAAAAGAATCAACTAAAAATCACGCTCCAGTAAAATTTGAAGACTACTTTAGCGAGCCCTAACGATTCTGTTTTTCACAGCAAGATCAAATAAACTTCACACAAGTCTTACCAAAGGTTATACTTGGCACAAACACTAAACAAAACATGAAAACACATCTAATCAGAGGCTAGATGCAATATTTATTCCTTAACAGCAAAAAAAAAATTGGGTTGCCTCCCAACAAGCGCTATCGTTTTACGCCCCTAGCTAGGCACGATACAAGATAGATCTAGGTATTGCCATCCTTGGAAGGCAATCCATAAGTGGCTCTCATGATAGATTCATATGTTAATTTGATTTCCTTTCTAGGAAAGTTTTCCATGCCTTTCCTTAACGGAAATTGGAATCTAATATTTCCTTCCTTCATATCAATAATTGCACCAGTCGTTCTAAGGAAAGGTCTGCCAAGAATAGTAGGACATGAAGGATTGTAATCTATATCAAGAACAATGAAATCTACGGGCACATAATTCCTATTGGAAACAATAAGAACATCATTAATTCTTCCCATAGGTTTCTTAATAGTGGAATCCGCAAGATGCAAATTTAAAGAACAATCATCAAGCTCATGGAACCCTAGCAAATCACACAAAGTTTTTGGGATAGTGGAGACACTTGCACCCAAATCACACAAAGCATAGCATTCATGATCTTTTATTTTTATTTTTATAGTCGGTTCCCATTCATCATAGATCTTTCTACGTATAGAAACTTCCAACTCAAGTTTTTCTTCATAAGATTGCATCAAAGCATCAACTATATGTTTAGTGAAAGCTTTATTTTGACTATAAGCATGCGGGGAATTTAGCACGGATTGCAACAAGGAAATACAATCAATCAAAGAGAAATTATCATAATTGAATCCCTTGAAATCCAAAGTAGTGGGTTCATCACTATGCAAAGTTTTAATCTCTTCACTCCCACTTTTAGCAATTTTAGCATCAAGATCTAAAAACTCCGAATTATTGCGACACCTTAAAGCAGAATCTTCTCCAATCCTATTCTCATCAATATTAATACTAGAAAACAAGGATCTAATAGGAGACACATCAATAACTTTGAGATCTTCATCTTTATTTTCACGGTAACTAGAAGAACATGATTTAATATAATTTTCTCTTTTAGCACGCATTCTAGCGGTTCTTTCTTTGCATTCATCAATGGAAATTTTCATGGCTTTGAGAGACTCATTGATATCATGCTTAGGTGGGATAGATCTAAGTTTTAAAGAATCAACATCAAGAGTAATTCTATCCACACTTCTAGCCAATTCATCAACTTTAAGCAATTTCTCTTCAATCATAGCATTGAAATTCTTTTGCGAGATCATAAACTCCTTAACACTAGTTTCAAATTCAGAAGGCATCTTTCCATAAGAGATGTTGTAGGAATTACCAAAATTATTAGAGGAATTACTAGGAAAAGGCCTAGGATTAAAATTACCTCTATAAGCATTGTTACCAAAATTATTCCTACCAACAAAATTTTACATCCAAAGATTCATTGTTATTCTCAATCAAAGTGGACAAAGGCATATCATTAGGATCAGAGGAAGCATTCTTAGCAGAAAACAATTTCATAAGTTCATCCATCTTTCCACTCAAAACACTAATTTCTTCGATAGCATGCACTTTTTACTAGTAGATCTTTCGGTGTGCCATTGAGAATAATTAACCATAATATTATCTAGGAGTTTGGTAGCTTCTCCTAAGGTAGTTTCCATGAAAGTGCCTCCGGCGGCCGAATCTAAAAGATTTCTAGAAGCAAAATTCAAGCCAGCATAAAAGTTCTGAATAATCATCCATAGACTCAAACCATGTGTAGGGCAATTACGTATCATCAATTTCGTTCTCTCCCAAGCTTGTGCAACATGCTCATGATCTAGTTGCTTAAAATTCATAATATCGTTCCTAAGAGAGATGATCTTAGCAGGTGGGAAATACTTAGAGATAAAAGCATCTTTGCACTTATTCCACGAATCAATACTATTTCTAGGCAAAGAGGAAAACCAAGTTTTAGCACGATCTCTAAGTGAAAACAGAAATAACTTAAATTTAACAATATCGTTATTTGTATCCCTTTTCTTTTGCATATCACACAAATCAACAAAGTTGTTTAGATGGGTAGCGGCATCTTCACTAGGAAGGCCAGAGAATTGATCTTTCATGACAAGATTCAACAAAGCATCATTGATCTCACAAGATTCAGCATCGGTAATAGGAGCAATTGGAGTGCTAATAAAGTCACTGTTGTTGGTATTGGAGAAGTCACATAATTTGGTATTGTTCTGAGCTATAGTGGCAAGCAAGCAATCCAACACACAAGCAAACAAGAAGCAAGCGAACGATAAACATACGGCGGAAGAAGGGCAAAGGTGAAGTGGGGGAGAGGAAAACGAGAGGCAAATAAATGTAATGCGAAGGATACGGGTTTGTGATAGGTACTTGGTATATGACTTTTGCGTAAGCCTCCCCGGCAACGGCGCCAGAAATTCTTCTTGCTACCTCTTGAGCTTGCGTTGTATTCCCTCAAAGAGGAAAGGGAGATGCAGCACAGTAGCGTAAGTATTTCCCTCAGTTTTTGAGAACCAAGGTATCAATCCAGTAGGAGACCACGCGCCAGTCTCTCGCACCTACACAAACAAATAAGAACTTCGCAGCCAACGCGATAAGGGGTTGTCAATCCCTTTACGGTCACTTACGAGAGTGAGATCTGATAGAGATGATAGTTATATTTTTGGTATTTTTGGTTTAATAAAACAACAAATAAAAGCAAGAAAAGTAAAGTAGATGTAGATTGATATGTTGAGAATAGACCCGGGGGCCATAGTTTTCTCTACTGGTTTCTCTCATGATAGCGGTATTCTACGGCGGGTAAACAAATTACTGTCGAGCAATTAATAGAAAAGTGAATAATTATGAGACTATCTAGGCATGATCATTGTATATAGGCATCACGTCCGAGACAAGTCGACCGAAACGATTCTGCATCTACTACTATTACTCCACACATCGACCGTTATCCAGCATGCATCTAGTGTATTGAGTTCATACGAACAGAGTAACGCTTTAAGAAAGATGACATTATGTAGAGGGATAAACTTAAGCAATATGATGAAAACCCCATCTTTTTTATCCTCGATGGCAACAATACAATATGTGCCTTGCTAGCCCTACTTTCACTGGGAAAGGACACCGCAAGATTGAACCCAAAGCCAAGCACTTCTCCCATTGCAAGAACTATAGATCTAGTAGGCCAAACCAAGCCAATAATTCGAAGAGACTTGCAAGGATATTATGAGCACACATAAAAAGTTCAGAGAAGAGCCAAATATCTTTCATAGATAACCTTGATCATAAACTCACAATTCATCGGATCTCGACAAACACACCGCAAAAAGAGATTACATCGAATAGATCTCCTCGAAGACCGAGGAGAACTTTGTATTGAGATCCAGAGAGAGAGAAGAAGCCATCTAGATAGTAGCTATGGACCCGAAGGTCTGTGGTAAACTACTCACAACTCATGGTGAGGGCGATGATGATGATGATGAAGGCCTCCGTGATGGATCCCCCTCCCGGAACAGGCTCCGAGATGGGATATGTCGGTGTACTAAGGTAG
Organism: Secale cereale; assembly: GCA_902687465.1. NCBI lineage: Eukaryota > Viridiplantae > Streptophyta > Magnoliopsida > Poales > Poaceae > Secale > Secale cereale. The sequence continues at coordinate 57,437,024 of LR738709.1, read as the reverse complement.
GGGTACCTCAGTACCCCAACTTGTGCACGGGCAGCTGCAGCTTCCCGCGGCAGGGTTAACCGCGTGCTCGCCGGAGACCTTCCTGCTCCTTATTAAACCATTCAAAAACAAAGTATACAAGAAAGAAGACCGAGACCCCGGCAAGAGGAGCTTGCCGGGAAGGCCGTACTAGGCTCAAGATTACATCGTTCGCGCAAGGCCCTGGCAAGAGGAGCTTGCCAGGAAGAATAGAGGATTTCATCATAGAAGACCCGGCGAGGGCCCGGGGAGCGGCAAGCTCCCGGGCCCGGCAAGATCAAGACCCCGGCAAGATGCTTGCCGGGAAGGTTGCGCTGTGTGCCCGCGCTCCAGCTCACCGGCCCACGCGTCGCCCTGGGGCCTATCCAGGGACGCGTGGCGGACGGCTGTGCAGCCTGGGGGACACGGTGGCGCTCCACGGTGGCGGATCCATCGCCGTGGCAGACGGAGACGCAAGGGCGGGAGCTTTTGGGGTCGACGGCGACGGGCATTAAATGCCCTTGTCCCCCACTGTCAAAGTAGGTATAGACCACTGTTCTGCACTGTAGCTCCACTGTTCCCGCACTGTTACAACTACCACCTCTTTTACGTTTTTACCCCTTTCTCCTACGTTGACACCTGTCGGTGACCCCTTACACTATAAAAGGAGGCCCATGCACAACGTGGAAGGGGTTCGGAACCTAGATCACTCTTACGCTCGGTGTAGCTGCTTCTTCAAGCTCCCGAGCGCTCCAACTCAATACACAACTAAGCAGGAGTAGGATTTTACGCGTCTATCGCGGCCCGAACCTGGGTAAAACTGCCCGCGTGTTCGCTACGATCTGCTCTTCGTGCTCCCTCCGCCCTCGTACCGCACAGACAAGGGGCTCCGGTCCCATAGGTGTTCGTGGCGGACAGTTTCCCCCGACATCTTTGGCGCGCCAGGTAGGGGGCGTCGAGGTTGTGCGAACCTGATCCGGCGTTCGCGCGGGCGCATTCTTCATCAACCTCTCCAGCTTCATCAGCAACTTCGTCAGCAACAGCTCCATGGCCCCGAAGAAGAAGGCTTCGGAGGTCGGAGGCCCGTCTGCGTCTCATCCGCCGCCACCAGAGCCAACGGTGGGCGGGGGAGATGCCATCGGAAGGGTGGTCGCCGGCGAGGACACTCACGGCGCCACCAGATCCAAGAACAGGACGGACGACCGAACCTCGGTCTCCGTGGACGCGCCGCGTCCCTCTCAGCACACAATAACCCAGCAGCGCCATGTCACAGGAGGTGGCATCCGTTTGCTGGGGCAAGGCCAAACCGGAGGCTCGCGGGACGCCCCGGACCCCCGTCCGGGCACAAGCAAAGCGAAGGCGCCGGCGCGGGACCCCGCTCCTTCTAACGTCGTTAGAAGTCCGAGCGTATCCCGCTCCTCGCACCGCTCGCCCGCGTTCCCCTCCACTCCAGCGGAAGCGCTCGCAAGAGCGCAACTGCTCCTCGACTTCCCTCCAGCGGCAGACAAGGCCGAAGACTGGAGGGCCACCATCTAGAGCCTGATAGCCTTCGCCAACAACGATTCTCCACAGCAGCCGTCGGCCTCGCGGCCGCGGCAAGCTGAGAAGACGAAGGCCGACGGCGACAAGACCGCCCGGGGTGCGACAAGCGCGCACTCCCCGCAGCGAAAGCAGAAGACGCCGCCCCGCCGGAACAACGCTGACGATGGCTCCACAGCCTCGTCGGACCCGCGGGCCCGTCGGGACCAACGCCAGGTCCTCGACGACCGGCAACAAGAAGACGCTCGAACCAGAATCGAGCGCCGCCGAGAAGCTCGACGACAATCAGACCAGAGAGCTGGGAACGCTGTCGACGCGCACGCGCCCGGTGAGCCTGGCGACTTGCCGTACGCGGCAGGTTGCCCTGCGTTCACTCGCGAGCTGCGGCGCGTCCAGTGGCCCAGCATGAAGAATTTCAAGCCCGACGTACCGGAGAAGTACGACGGCAAGACGCACCCCTCGGAATTCCTCAGCGTCTACACCATCGCAGTGCAAGCTGCCGGGGGGCGCGACGAGAAGATCTTAGCAAACTACTTCCCGCTCGTGCTTAAGCCGAACGTCCGTTCGTGGCTTATGCACTTGCCGGAAGGTTCTATCTCTTCTTGGGCCGACCTTTGCCACCAGTTTGTTGGCGCCTTCACCGGCGGCCACAAACCTCACGGCCAGGAGAGCGATCTCCACATTCTGGCCCAGAAGGAAGGCGAAACCCTGCGCAAGTACATCCAACGCTTCAGCCATGTGCAGCACAACATCCCTGATGTCCACCCTGCCGCGATTATCAGCGCGTTCCACCAGAACGTGCGTAACCGCCGCATGCGTGAAGAGATGGCGATGACCAAGATTCGGGACGTCAGCGAGCTCTACGCTCTGGCTGACAAGTGCGCACGCGCGGAAGAGGGGAGGAGACTCCCCGGGGAGGATGCTGGCGCAGGAGGAAGCGACAGCGACGACGCCGCCCCGGCAAAGAAGAACCGGCGGCGGAATAACAGAAGGAAGGGCAAGAAAGAGGTGCTTGCCGTCGAGAAGTCCGGCAAGGAGGCCCCCGCCAAGCAAACGCAGGCTGGCGGCTCCAGCAAGGAGCCGGCCCCTGTAGCAGCGGCCGACAAGCCGGGCAACTCCGACAAGCAATACTGTAAGATCCACCGCACCAAGGGTCACGACCTCTCCAACTGCAAGCGCGTTGAGTATCTCGTCGAGCAGCAGAAAGCTGAGTACGAGAGGCGCGACAAGGAGAAGGCCCAAGGTGGCGGGGAAGAGACAAGCAAGAAGCGGCCGTTCAACGGCCGGGGAGGACGCCGCGGCAAGGCCAAGCAGCGGCAAGGAGATCGACCTCCCCGGGGCCGCGACAAGGACGAAGACGACGACGAAGACATGGAGGACGAGGATAACAGCGAGCAGGAGTTCTAGAAGGCCACGGAGGTCCTGTGCGTCGACGGTGGCGCCTCTCTGCACACCTCCCACCGCCAACTAAAGCAGTGGGTGCGTGAGGTGAATGCAGCAGAGCCGCCCGTGGAGTCGCGCAGGCTCCTCAAATGGTCCAGCACGCCCATCATTTTTGATCTTGAGGATCACCCTGACCGCACCACTGCGGTCGGGTGCTTGCCGATGCTGGTCTCGCCCACCATCCGCAACCTCAAGGTCACCAAAATGTTGGTTGACGGCGGGGCCGGGCTGAACTTGATCTCCTCTGCTGTGATCAAGAAACTCCAGATTCCAGATGGCGAGCTCGAAGAAACCGGTTCTTTCCAAGGAATCAACCCGGGAAGGAGCAAGCCCAAGGGAAAGATCACTCTGCCGGTGACCTTTGGCGGGGAGCTCAACTTCAGAACTGAGCGCATCACTTTTGACGTCGCCGATATTCCATTGCCCTACAATGGAATACTTGGCCGTCCTGCCCTCGCCAAGTTCATGGCAGCTTCCCATTATGCTTACAACGTACTCAAGATGCCGGGGCCGATAAGCGTCATCACTGTCCACGGCGACAAGAAGGATGCGCTTGTCTGCGCCGACAAGATCTACCGGGATGCGGCAGCTGCAGCCGAGAAGGATACCCTTGCCGCTGAAGCTCCCGGGGGGAAGAAGACGAAGACCAAGTCCGGCAAGTGCTCTGGGACCCACTCCGGCAACCGCACCTCCTCGGAGTGCTGCGCTGCCGTCGAGGACGTTCCATCGAGCTCCACCGGCAAGAGTAAGAAAGGAATGGCCGCTCCTCCGGCAACCAAGAAAGTGTCCGCCAAGGAGGACGGCACTGGTGGTACCTTCACCATCAGTGCCACCCTCGACAGCAAATAGGAAAGCGCGCTCGTTGCCTTCCTGCGGGCGAATGTCGATGTGTTTGCCTGGCAACCATCTGACATCCCCGGTGTTCCCAGGAAGGTAATTGAGCACAAGCTGGCTGTCTGTCCTCATGCGCGGCCCATCAAGCAGAAAGTGAGGAAGCAAGCCGTGGAGCGCCAAGAATTCATCAACGAAGAGATCAAGAAGCTAGAAGCAGCAGGCCTAGTTAGAGGTGTGATCCATCCGACGTGGTTGGCAAATCCAGTCGTCGTGCGCAAGGCCAATGGGAAATGGAGACTGTGTATAGACTTCACCGATGTGAATAAAGCATGTCCCAAGGATCCATTCCCTTTGCCGCGCATTGACCAGATCGTTGACTCCACCGCCGGATGTGAGCTACTCTGTTTTCTTGATGCATACTCAGGCTATCATCAGATCTTTATGGCCAAAGAGGATGAAGAGAAGACTGCATTTATCACTCCTTGTGGCACTTATTGCTTCATTCACATGCCATTTGGATTGAAGAATGCAGGCTCAACCTTTGCAAGGGTAGTATACACTGCTTTCGAGCCACAGATCCACAGAAATGTAGAGGCTTACATGGATGACATCGTGGTGAAGAGCAAGAGCAAGGATACCCTGATCCAAGATTTGGAAGAAACGTTTCAGAACCTACGCAGAATACAGCTCAAGTTGAACCCCGAGAAGTGCGTCTTTGGAGTCCCCTCCGGCAAGCTTCTCGGGTTCTTTGTGTCACAGAGGGGGATTGAAGCCAACCCCGACAAGATTAAAGCCATTGAGCAGATAGAGGCCCCAAAGCGCGTCAAGGATGTCAGAAGGCTTGCAGGTTGTGTGGCTGCCCTCAGTAGGTTCATTTCGAAGTCTGCAGAACGCGCCCTACCTTTCTTCAAAATCTTGAAGAAGGCAGGTCCCATGAAGTGGACTCCGGAAGCGGAGGCTGCGCTGCAGGATTTGAAACGGTACCTGTCCTCCACTCCAATACTTGTCGCACCTAGACCACAGGAAAAGTTGTTGCTATACCTAGCGGCAACCAACCAGGTGGTTAGTGCTGCGTTAGTAGCGGAGAGGGAGTCCGACGAGGAGTCAGCACCACCGGCAAGCGAATCCAGCGACAAGCAGGGGGCTGCTCCGGCAAGCTCTGGCCCCGACAAGAATAACTCTGCGCAGGAACATGATGAGGTGCGGAAGAAGATGGTGCAGCGTCCAGTGTATTTTGTGAGTTCCCTTCTCCAGGGGGCTAGATCAAGGTACTCTGGTGTGCAAAAGTTGCTTTTCGGCCTCCTCATGGCCTCGAGAAAGCTGCGCCATTACTTCCAAGCCCATGAGATAACAGTGGTCACTCGCTTTCCGCTGAAGAGGATATTGCATAACCCCGAAGCGACAGGCAGGATCGTTGAGTGGGCACTGGAGCTGTCAAGCTTTGGACTCAAATTTGAAAGTACTTCAACCATACAGAGCCGAGCTTTGGCAGAATTCATAGCTGAGTGGACCCCAACGCCCGAAGAAGAAGTCCAAGAAACAAGTGCACCCGTACAAGAAGCGGCAAGTGAATGGGTAATGTATTTTGATGGTGCCTTCTCGCTGCAAGGCGCCGGTGCTGGCGTAGTACTCATCGCGCCCACCGGAGAGCACCTCAAATATGTTATCCAGATGCACTTTCCCAGGGAGCAAGCGACAAACAACACCGCAGAATATGAAGGCTTGCTCGCCGGCCTCAGGATTGCGGCCGAACTTGGGATCAGGAAGCTGATTGTGCGGGGAGACTCTCAGTTGGTGGTCCGGCAAGTCAACAAGAGCTATCAGAGCCCTTTGATGGAAGCTTATGTCGATGAAGTGAGGAAGCTTGAGGAGCACTTTGAAGGTTTGCAAATGGAGCACGTCCCGAGAGCTCAGAATGAAATAGCAGATGGCCTTTCAAAGTTTGCTTCGATGAAGTTACCTGTGGAACCAGGGACCTTCTTACTCAAGTTGACTCAACCATCCGTTACACCGTCAATCGGGCAGTCCAAGAAGAGAAAGTTGGTCTCCGGCGACTACTTGCCGGCGGATCTCCCTGAAACCGCCGCCAAGGTCCCCAAGATCAACAACCACAACGCTGAGGAACAGTTTGCTCCTGCAGATCCTCGGGTCTGTACAGTTGAAGCAAGCGTTCCCGACAAGCCTCGCCCCGGCGAGCTTGCCGGGGGACAATCAGCTCCGGCAGAACCAGAGGTCCTTGCCGTAGAAGCGGAGGTTCCCGCAGCGGCCCTCGAGCCTTTAGTCCTTGCCGTCGAGCCTCAGGCTCCGGCATGGGCGCAGCAGATCGTCCGTTTTCTTCAAACTGGAGAACTTCCCGACGACCCAGAAGAAATAGAGAAGATAACCAGGCAGTCAAGTATGTACCAGTTCGTGGATAACGAGCTGTACAGAAGAAGGCTCAATGGTGTCAGACTGAAGTGCATCTCCAGGGAAGATGGACAGAAGCTGTTGGCGGAAATACACGGAGGCATATGCGGCCACCACATTGGCGCAAGGGCGCTTGCCGGGAAAGCTTTCCGGCAAGGGTTCTTTTGGCAAGAAGCCCTCCAAGATGCAACTGCACTAGTAACCAAGTGTGAAGCGTGCCAGTTCCATGCAAAGCAGATTCATCAACCAGCTCAAGCTCTCCAAACAATCCCTTTGTCCTGGCCCTTCTCGGTCTGGGGGCTCGATATCCTCGGCCCTTTCCCTCGTGCTGTCGGGGGCTTTGAGTACTTGTACGTTGCAATCGACAAGTTCACAAAGTGGCCAGAAGTGGAGCCAGTGAGAAAGGTGACAGCACAGTCAGCAGTCAGGTTCTTCAGGTCGATTGTTTGCCGTTTCGGGATTCCTAACAGGATCATCACCGACAACGGTACACAATTTACCAGTCGCACCTTCATGCAGTACGTCCAAGACCTTGGTGCCAAGGTCTGTTTCGCTTCTGTTGCTCACCCGAGGAGCAACGGTCAAGCAGAGAGGGCCAATGCTGAAGTGCTGCGCGGACTCAAGACAAGGACCTTCGACAGGCTGCGCAAGTGCGGAAGTAATTGGATAGAGGAGCTACCGGCGGCTCTTTGGTCAATCAGAACGACACCAAGTCGAGCCACCGGACAGACACCCTTTGCTCTAGTCTACGGAGCAGAGGCAATTCTCCCCACGGAACTCGTATACGGATCTCCTCGAGTGCTCGCTTATGATGAGCTCGAGCAAGAGCAACTGCGGCAAGATGATGCATTGCTCCTTGAGGAGGGACGTCTCCAGGCTGCTGTACGAGCTGCTCGATACCAGCAAGCTTTGCGCCGCTACCATAGCCGCAAAGTCAAGGCCAGGAGTCTCGAGGAAGGCGACCTTGTTCTTCGGCGTGTTCAGTCCGCCAAGAATTCCAACAAGTTGACGCCGAAGTGGGAAGGCCCTTATCGGGTGAGACAAGTCACGAGGCCCGGCGCTGTCCGCCTCGAGACCGAAGACGGCTTACCGGTGAGCAACTCCTGGAACATAGAGTATCTTCGCAAGTTTCACCCCTAAGGCGCGGTTGCCGTGATCCGCTCCGGCAACCACCTTTTGTACAAGCTTTGCCGCTGTTGCATGTAACCCTTTGTACAAAGCCGGGCGCAGACCCCGTGCATCAGTAAAGTTTTTGTGTTTTTCGCACCAATTGCCTTTTGCACGCTTTTCTTTGCTATTTGCATGTTTTGTTTGGCATTTCATGCAACACTCAAGTATCCAGTAAGCATTAGCACGCCGAAAGGCCATATACTTGTTTCCCTCTCCCTTTTCTTTCCTCTTAAGCAGAAGGAACATTCCTCGCGCACAAGTTTGCCGGGGGGGAAGGAGGTGGAGGAGGAACCAAGTGCTGTTCAAGAAAGAGAAGCCTTACCGGAAAGCAAGCAATATATGAAAGATAAGTTGTTAGAATTTGACCAGTTCAAATTTTAAATTTTAGTTGTCTTCCTTGAACAATCACACTTTGTATAGAAAACCTGTGCGCGGAGGAACCTACCCGTAGCTTGCCGCACCCTTATCTTGTTTTCGAGTTCGCTCGACGATTTAAGTGAGCTGCGACAAGTGTCGCGCCCTTGTTTCGTTTCCGAGTACGCTCAACAAGCTAAGTGCGTTGCGACTAGCCGCGGCGAGGTTGCTTGCCGGTGAGACCTTGGCCAGCAGGCTGCTCAGAGTCCAGGACTCAGCGCTCGCGGCAAGGGCCCCTCGCCGGCAAGCTCCCCGGGAGCGTAGGGTGAAAAACATACAAAGTCAAGGATTAAGACAAGGAAGATAACATTGCACTGATTGATCAAAATGAGGTAAATATCTTACAAAGGATAACTTGTCACAATGGACTAATGAGTTCATGACGTCGTATGCAGCAACAAAAAGATAAAGACAATGGAGGCCTAATCTACGCGGTCGCCCTCCTTCCTGGAGATCTTAGCCACCTTGGCGATGATGTGGGCGACCTGCTCCTTCAGGGCCTCCGTGTTCGCATCAGCCGGCAAGCTGCGAAGAACGTTGGTGAGGTTGATGCCCGGATTGCGGTACACGATCTTCGTCAGCACGCGCTCCAGAGTTCCCGCGCAGAGCAGGCGCGACTCCTCGGCCAGCTGCGCGGGGATTTGGTTCCGGAGACCTGCCAGGGCCGGCGCGATCCCTCTAAAGAAGAGGCTGAGCTTGGCGCTGTGCGGGAGATCCGGATCCGGGGAGTAGATGAGGTGTTCAACTTTCAGCGCCAGCAGCTCCTGGTCAATGTTGGACGCAGAAGATACCAAGTCTTCGGTCCATACCTCAATGGTATGGCGGAAGAGCTCGGACGCTTTGTTGACGCTGTCCACCAAGGTCCGCTCCTTGCGGAGCTCCTCCTTCAGCTTGGTCTCCCGAGCCCGGGCAGCGTCGAGTGAATCCTTCAGTGTAGTGACCTTCAACTCCAAGTCCTCGATGGAGTCCTTGGCGGCCTTCAACTCGTCGCCCCTCTTGGAAAGACTCACCTGGAGTTCTGAATTGGTGTGGGCGTCCTTCTCGCGCTCCGTGATGAGCGCGGCAACCTTCTCCGCACTCACCTTCAGCGCCTTCTCCAGCTGCACGACCTTGGCGGCGAGCTCCTTCTTGGCGTTTTCCGCAGCAACCGCGGCGGCTTTCGCCTCCTTCAATTCCCCGCCAAGGGCCGCCTCGCGAGCGGCAAGGTCCTCCTCATGGGAGTCGAGCTGGACCTTCCGCTGCGCGAGTTCTCCTTCTCGCCGAGACAGCTCCACCCCGGCGAGCCGCTGCTGTTCCTCAGCTTCGGCCTTCTCCAGCACCCACTCCTGGTACTCGCCGGCGAGACGCTCGCGCTCCTCCGCCACCTCGCGGAGGGCCGCCTGGTTGGCGGCGCTGAGCTCTGCCGCGCGCTTCTCCATCTCCGCGGCGGCCTTGGCGGCGAGGGCTTCCCGGGAGGCAAGCTTCGCCTGCCTGGCCCGGTAAAGGGCCAGGAGCTGGTGGAGCAGCTTCTCCTCCTCGGGCCCCTCGCTCCCGCCGGGCGCCTCGACAATCTTCAGGCCCGCGGAGGCGAGGACTTCTCCGTCAAACGCCTCGCCGTCCGCGGGAGCTCGCGACGAAGACCCCCAAGGCATCTGGATGAAGACGCCGTTGGGGGCCTCAAGGTAGTAGCCCTGCTCCTTGCTGGCGGAGGGGTCGGCGGCCGGCGCAGCACTTGATGCTCCCGCCGCCTCCGGGTCGGCGGTGCGGTCGCCGTCCCCCTCCCCGGCCGCTGCGTCCGCAGCCGGAGCGGCCTCTGGCGCAGCCGGTTCGGCGGCCTCAGCCATCTCCTCGCTGGCGGGGACGTCACCGCCGCCGCCCTGCGCGCCCTCCTCCTCGAGGTTGATGACCTCCGTCTCCATGGGCTCAGGAGGAGGAAGATCTAAAAAGAAGAAGAAGAAAAAGAAGTTCAAGCAAATATCCAAAAAGAGACGAAGCCAAGAAGACAAATCACAAGGCATACCTTGGCGGACGTCCTCAGCGGCGGGCTCCCTCGCCGGGGAGCTCGGCCTTGTCGGAGTGGCCGCCCTCGCCGGGCTGCTCGCCCTTGGCGGGGTACTCTGCCTTGGCGGAGTACCCGCCCTTGGCGGAGCACTCTCCCTTGCCGGAGAGTTCGGCCTTGGCAGGGACGGCGGGGCCTGCGGCTCCTCGATGACGGTCTCCGGGCGCTCTTCCCGCTGTGGCTCCACCTCTGCACAAATCAAGGCAAGAAACGTCAAGATGATGAAAGAAGACGAAATCCTCAGGCGTACCCCGACAAGCGGAAGGATGGACCCCAGACTTACGCTGGGGGCTGCGCTGGGGGCTGCTCCTCGGAGCAGCGCTCGGGTCCGGCAGACTCGGCTCCGGCACGTCCCCTGTTGCCGCGGCGGCTGAGTCTTCCGCGACCTCGACCACGGGCGCCTTGGCCTTCTTCGCCGCGCGCTGAACCAAGGTCCTGAAATCAAAGCAACAGGCAAAATCAGCATCAACAATAATCAAGACAAGACTCGAGAAGGTGTAAGATCTTGGATCCTTACTCCTGATCCTCCTCGTCGTCCTCGCTCAAGGCGGAGAAGTCGTACTCCACCTGGGGCGCGTCGGCACGAGGAGCGGAAGACGAAGATTCCCTCGCGCGCTTGGTGGTCCCTGGGGCTGGGGGCTGCAAAGACCCAGCCCCTGTGGTAGCCGGCGCTCGAGGAGCGGGCGGAGCCGTTGCTCCGCTCCGAGAAGACCCCTGTCGGCTCGGCGCCGGCCTGCGAGGCGCCTCCGTCGTGGCCCGCGCGCGGGCCGCCTCTGCTGTGGCTGGTGCGCCGGTCGCCCTTGGCGCGGCTTGGCTCCCCCGGGGAGCTGCCCGGCGAGCTGGTTGTTGCCGGGGCGCTTGCGCCCTCTCTCCCGTCGCCGTCTTGCGGAGACGCTTCGGTGGAGACTGCCTTGGGCTTGCCGGGGGCGGGGAGCTCTCCGACGGGGAGAGGTCGTCGGCGTAGAGCTCCGTAGATCCGCCGGAGTCCTCGGCCTCCTCCTCCTCCTCTTCCCCGGCCGGCTCACTGGGCCCAGCGCCCTGCGCTGCGGCCTCTTTTCCCTTGGCGCCTCCGCTCCCTCCGGCGCCTCCGCCCCTCGCGGCGCCTCTGTTCCCTCCGGCGGCACCCTCCATTGCCGCGGCCTCGGCCACGATTCCGTGGATCCCAGAGTGCCTCAGAGAGGGGACCCCAGCGAGCGCGTCGGGAGGGAGCTGCAGCAGTCTGCGGGTCTCCGCCTCCTCCGCCTGGCTGGACGCATCCGCAGCCTCCGCCTCAGCAGGCGTGTATCCAAAATCTCCTGCCGCTGCAGCCGCAGCGGCCTCTTCAGCCCGAGAAGCCATATAGGCAATCTCCTGGTCGGTGGTGTCCCGCGTGTGCTCCTTGATGTCATTCTTGTTCTTCGCCACCTCCACGAGGTTGTCGTAGAAGTTGAGGACGTCGATGGGCTTGGGCGCAATCCACATGCGGTCCACGCCGTGCGAATCGCATGCGGGCATCATGGCGAGGAGACGATCCCGGACTGTGCTGATGCAGAGCGGCACCACTCCCCGGGGAGCTCGGAACCACTCAGGGTGTGCCGGGTCGTACTTGAAGAGTTCCCGGACCATCCCCTTCAGCTCCAGCGTCGTGAAGTTGAAGTTTAGCCCGGGGCGCAGCCTCATTATGTCCGCCGGGCCGCCGTACTCCCAGGCCGGCCTTTTCCTGTCTTGGAGAGGGGCGATGCGGCGGCGGAGGAAGTCTGCGCCTACCTCTGCAATGGACAGCTGTGCCACCCGAAGACGAAGGATCCGGACGAGGGCGATGTCGAGCTTGATGTCGTCCGAGTCTAGCTCGCTCCAGTCCCTGCCGCGCATGATGGGCGTTGTGCGCGGCGCGGTGAAAGCTTGCGGCTGGTCTTCGACGACCCAGCACCACTCCGCGCGCCATTCCTCCCACTTGCCGCGGAGCTCCCCCGGCAAGTAGGACCCCTTCTTGTTCAAACGGAAAACCCAAGAAATTCCTCCGGAGAGGGGGGCGTCGGCCTCTGCTCTAGGAGTGAAAAAGTGCCTAAACAACGCTACGTTGGGCTGTATCCCTATGAAGTTTTCGCACATGTGTGCGAAAACCGCCATGGTGAGGATGGCGTTGGGGGTGAAGTCAAGGAGGTGGAGGCCGTAGGTGTGCATGACATCGCAGAAGAAATTTGAGAAAGGAGGGCAAAGACCGCAGTGAAAGAAAGCTGCGAAGAAGTAGTACCCGCCGGGGTAGTTGTCCTTGGCGGCGGCCGGATATGCTCGCGTGCGGGGGTGCGCCTTGGTTTCCTTGGCCCAGAACAAGTAGTACTTGTTCCAGAGCTCCCGCGCGCCGAGCCTCGGCGGGAAGACGAGATGCTGCTTCCGATACGCGGCGAGCTTCGCCGCTTGCTCCGACTTCTCCCTCTTGGTCTTCTCCGCCTTCGCCTTGTCGGTCTTCGGGGCCATGGCGGACGCGGCAGAAGAAGAGGGACGAAGAACTCAGCGACGCCGGAGATGCAGACGGCGGCGGCGGAGGTGTGGAGGCGGAGCGCAAGAGGGATCTCTGGAGGAAGGAGACGATGCAATGAAAGCGCAAGGAGGGGAACCGCTCCTCCTTCCTCTGCTTTTATGGGGAAGTGGGGGGCGTTTCGCCCTTTCCATTAAGAGATCGTGGGCACGTCCCATCCCACGTCGCCGCAATCGACGCGTGCCGTTACGGTGGGATGCGGCGGATACGGAAGTGGATTCGGCGCGCCGCGGGCCGCGTGTGCCCGTGCACTGTTTTGGGCCTGGCCCAACAGCGCTCGGCACCGTGTGTGGCCCAGGCCCGGGGGCTCCTGTCGGTGTACTAAGGTAGGGGTACCTCAGTACCCCAACTTGTGCACGGGCAGCTGCAGCTTCCCGCGGCAGGGTTTACCGCGTGCTCGCCGGAGACCTTCCTGCTCCTTATTAAACCATTCAAAAACAAAGTATACAAGAAAGAAGACCGAGACCCCGGCAAGAGGAGCTTGCCGGGAAGGCCGTACTAGGCTCAAGATTACATCGTTCGCGCAAGGCCCTGGCAAGAGGAGCTTGCCAGGAAGAATAGAGGATTTCATCATAGAAGACCCGGCGAGGGCCCGGGGAGCGGCAAGCTCCCGGGCCCGGCAAGATCAAGACCCCGGCAAGGTGCTTGCCGGGAAGGTTGCGCTGTGTGCCCGCGCTCCAGCTCACCGGCCCACGCGTCGCCCTGGGGCCTATCCAGGGACGCGTGGCGGACGGCTGTGCAGCCTGGGGGACACGGTGGCGCTCCACGGTGGCGGATCCATCGCCGTGGCAGACGGAGACGCAAGGGCAGGAGCTTTTGGGGTCGACGGCGACGGGCATTAAATGCCCTTGTCCCCCACTGTCAAAGTAGGTATAGACCACTGTTCTGCACTGTAGCTCCACTGTTCCCGCACTGTTACAACTACCACCTCTTTTACGTTTTTACCCCTTTCTCCTACGTTGACACCTGTCGGTGACCCCTTACTCTATAAAAGGTGGCCCATGCACAACGTGGAAGGGGTTCGGAACCTAGATCACTCTTACGCTCGGTGTAGCTGCTTCTTCAAGCTCCCGAGCGCTCCAACTCAATACACAACTAAGCAGGAGTAGGGTTTTACGCGTCTATCGCGGCCCGAACCTGGGTAAAACTGCCCGCGTGTTCGCTACGATCTGCTCTTCGTGCTCCCTCCGCCCTCGTACCGCACAGACAAGGGGCTCCGGTCCCATAGGTGTTCGTGGCGGACAGTTTCCCCCGACAGGATCTCCACGGGAACAGAAGCTATGACAGTGGAATTAGGGTTTTCTCTCTTCGTATGGAGTTTCTGGGGTACGTAGGTATGTATAGGAAGAAGGAGGGCACCGGGGGCCGTGTGGGCCAGCCTCGAGGCAGGGGGGCGCGCCCTGGGAAGGGGGGGTGCGCCCCCACCCTCGAGGGCAGGCCTTCCGTCCCCTGAATTGGTCATGAAATTTCCCGAGCGTAATTTCCTCCAAAAATATCTCTCGGGAAGGTTTCATTCCGTTTGGACTCCGTTTGGTATTCCTTTTCTGCAAAACCCTGAAATAGGCAAAAAACAGCAATCTGGACTGGGCCTTTGGGTTAGTAGGTTAGTCCCAAAAATTATATAAAAGTGAATGATAAAGCCCATTAAACATCCAAGACTTCATAAATAATAGCATGGAACAATCCAACGTATCAAGCATCCCCAAGCTTAATTCCTGCTCGTCCTCGAGTAGGTAAATGATAAAGAAAGAATTTTTGATGTGGAATGCTAACCAATATAGTAATTCTCTTAATTGTGGCATTAATGTTTAGATGTGAAAGATTCAAGATAAAAGTCTATATTGACATAAGAAATAACAATACTTCAAGCAATTCTGACAAAGCAATCATGTCTTCTCAAAATACCATGGCTAAAGAAAGTTATCCCTACAAAATCATATGGTCTGGCTATGCTCCCTCTTCATCACACAAAATATTCATATCATGCACAACCCCGATTTCAGCCAAGCATTTGTTTTCATACTTTATTTTTTTCAAACCTTTCAACTTTCACGCAATACATGAGCGTGAGCCATGGATATAGCACTATGGGTGGAATAGAGGTGGTATTGGAGAAGACAAAAAAGAGGAAGATAGTCTCACATCAACTAGGCATATCAATGGGCTATGGAGATGTCCATTAATAGATATCAATGTGAGTGAGTAGGGATTGCCATGCAACGGATGCACTAGAGCTAAATATGAATCAAAGCTCAACAAAAGAAACTAGTGGGTGTGCATCCAACTTGCTTGCTCACGAAGACCTAGGGCATTTGAGGAAGCCCATTGTTGGAATATACAAGCCAAGTTCTATAATGAAATTCCCACTAGTATATGAAAGTGACTAATCATGAGACTCTCTACAATGAAGATTATGGTGTTACTTTGAAGCACAAGTGTGGAAAAAGATAGTAGCAATTGTCCCTTCTCTCTTTTCTCTCATTTTATTTTGGAGGGGCTTTTCTCTCTCTCTCTCTTTTTATTAGCCCCTTTCTATATTTTTGGGGCCATTTACATTTATGCCCCTAATTTGCGCCCACTCTCATATTTACCCCTAAAAAATAGTGTGCTCAAATTTGCCCCTCTTCTGTTAAGTGCGCTTATAGAAATGCCCTTCCGTACATTTTCCATCCAGTCAAAGGCCATTGACCGTTAAGTGCGCGTATAGAAAAATCTAACGGTCAAAGGCCTTTGACTGGATGGAAAATGTACGGAAGGGCATTTCTATAACCACACTTAACGGAGGAGGGGCAAATTTGAGCACATGCCTTTATTAGGGGTAAATGTGAGTGGGTGGTTCGAGTTAGGGGCTAAAATGCAAATCGTCCTTTTTTTTGGGCCTTCTATTTTTTTTATTGGTCTTTCCTCACACGGGACAATGCTCTAATAATGATGATCATCACACTTTTTGTTACAACTCGAAATTACAACTCGATACTACAACAAGTATGACTCTACATGAATGCCTCCGGCGGTGTACCGATATAAGCAAGGAATCAAGAGCGACATATATGAAAGATTATGCATGGTGGCTTTGCCACAACTACGATGTCAACTACATGATCATGCATGGCACTATGACAATATGATGCGTGTCATATGAACGGAATGGTGGAAAGTTGCATGGCAGTATATCTCAGAATGTCCATGGAAATGCCATGATAGGTAGGTATGGTGGCTGTTTTGAGGAAGGATATATAGTGGGTTTATGGTACCGGCGAAAGTTGCGCGGTACAGGAGAGGCTAGCAATGGTGGAAGGGTGAGAGTGCATATAATCCATGGACTCAACAATAGTCATAAGAACTCATGTACTTATTGCAAAAATCTACGAGTCATCAAAAACAAAGCAATCAACGCATGCTCCTAGGGGGGAGGTTGGTAGGAGTTAACCATCGCGCGCCCCCGACAAATGGCTCAGATAGGTTCAGTGTATATTTGGATCAGGCAAATCTGTGGTGCTTTTGAACGGTGTGCCAGGCTGCCAATTCCATTGTAAATGCGGAGTTAGACAAGGCGACCCCTTATCACCCCTGATTTTTGTCTTAGCGACTGATCTTCTGCAAGCAGCAATCACTGACGCCTTCTCTAGCGGAACAATTCAGCTACCTTTTCCATCGAACAACTGATACGTCTCAAACGTATCTACTTTTCCAAACACTTTTGCTATTGTTTTGCCCTCATTCTTGCATGATTTGAACTAAACTAACCCGGACTGACGCTGTTTTCAGCAGAGCTGCCTGTATGATTTTATTGTGTGCAGGAAAATGGATTTTTAGGTGTCTCAGAAAATTCCAAGAAAAATCACAGAAAATCCACGCACCCGAAGGGCCATTCTGCCAGAAGTGGGGCCAGAGGCCAGCCAGGGGGGCCCCAGGCGCCCTGCTGGCGCGGCCCCACCCCTGGCCGCGCCAGGAGGCTGCCTGGGAGGGTCCTCCCCCCTCTCGTGCCCTACCTTGGCTCCTATTTATTGATGTGGCGAGGAAACCCCAGAACAGGAGTCGTTTTTCCAGTTTCCGTCGCGGAGCCGCCGCCACCCTCTGTTCTTCTTCGGGAGGGCTAATATGGAGGCTGATTTGGCCTCCGGAGAGGGGAGATCGTCGCCATCGTCATCATCATCACCACTCCATCCTCCCTCCATGACTTCTCCTTCCATGTGTGAGTAATTCCCTGCTGTAGGCAAAGGGGATGGTAGGGATTGGATGAGTTAGATCATGGAATAGTTTATCAGATTGTTGGGGGCAGGTTGCCTATCATCTACTTTGGTGTTTATCATCTTTGCTTCAACTTGTTGCTCTTAATGCTTGTCACTTTGGGCCTGAGTGCCATGTTTTCAGATCTGAACCCTATGTGTTTGCATGAATATATTTGTGTTCTTGATCCTATCTATGAGTTGATTGCACCTATTATGGTCCGGAACCGGCGATCCCAAAGGTGACAGCTTGGGACACCAAAGGGGATGGTCCATAATTTGAGGATTCCATGTATCCTTTGTTCCGGTGCTCTTTGACAGGAGCACCTTAATCTCCATAAGTTCCTTTTGGCCCCGTTCGTAGCGGGATGGTAGGACAAAAGATATTGTGCAAGTTCTTATTGCAAGCACGTACAACTACCTATGGGATACATGCCTAATGTTTGATATTTGCCTAGATGATCATTACTTTTCTGTGTGCCTTGCCCCAAGTTAGATTCATGATGTATCTCATCCATGCAGCGCCCAACCATCCATCTCCCTAGCCTACAGTGTTTCAATCGTGCTGGTTATTAGTTGTTACTTTTGCTGTTTACTTTTGCTGTCACCACCATCACTATCATATCACCGTTACCACTTATATTTTGTTGCAAGTAAGTATATTTCAGGTGCGGTTGAATTGACAACTCAACTGTCAAAGCTTATAAATACTCTTTGGCTCCCCGTGTGTCGAATCTATAAATTGGGTTATTCTTACCCGCGAAGACTATCTCGATCCCTTATGGTTGAGGGTTATCAAGTACCGTTTTCTGGCGCCGTTGCCGGGGAGCATAGCAATATTTACAAGTCTACTTGAAGTATCCTACCTGCTGCACTTCATCCGCTATGGGTTCCGATCTTACTATCCACTACAAGAAGAGGTACTGTTCTGAACAATAGTGCTACACTTGATTCACCTTCTGTTATGAGTAAGTTTGCCTCACCACCACCACATGATTCTTCTACTGAATCTGTTACTATGTCCGATACTTTTGATAATGCTTCTACTACTCTTGATGATATTGGTTCACTTGGTTATGCTCTTGAGAAACAGATCACTGCTGCTGCAAAAAAATCTGGAATTGAAATTCCTATTACTCGCTACCCTATTGGTGGAACTTATGATTATCCTGATTTGAGTAAACTCAAGGAGGGACTCCTTGATGATGATTACATTATTCTTGATGATGATTTATGCAGGGAACTGACAGAGTTTGCCGACTCTGACCCTGAAGCTATTAAGAAGCTGCTTGAAAAACACTCCTTGAAGAACAAGACTGTTCCTGATCCTGAATTTGCTACATCTCCTATATGCATCAATGATCCTGATTATGATTTCTCTGTTGATCTTTCACTTATATCTATGGTTGAAGCTGACCCCTTTTATGGCAGAGAAAATGATGATGCTATTGCACACCTGACCAAACTCACTGAGTTGGGTGGCTTGTTTACCACGAATGAAAAGATACGAAACTTTTATGTGACTAAGCTTCTTCCCTTCTCTTTGAAGGAAGGTGCTAAAACATGGTATGATGCACTACCATGTGGTTCCATTAAGAGTCCTCAAGACTTAGCTCACTCTTTTGTTGATAAGTACTTTCCTGCTCATATGCAACATGCTGCTTTACAAAGAATTTATAACTTTAAACAGTTGCAGGATGAGCACCTCCCTAAAGATTGGGGGAGGTACTGTAGTCTGATCCAGGCTAGACCAGGACATGGAGTCCCTAAGATTGAATTAATCGATATATTTTATGCTGGTCTAACTGATGAATCCAGGTCCTATTTGGATAGTTGTGCTGGTTGTGTTTTCAGGAAAAGAACACCGGACGATGCAGAAGAATTGATGGACAGGATTGCCAAAAACCATGAAGATTGGTCCGTCCCTGAACCACCTCCACCACCAAAGAAGAGGGGCATGCTTGTTCTAAGCCCCGAAGATATGCAAGAAGCAGAGAAGTCTATTAAAGAGAAGGGTATTAAAACTGAAGACGTGAAGAATCTACCCCCTATTGAGGAGTTGTGTGAGCCTACCACTCACCCTCCTATGGTAGAGGTACACTCTCTTTTAGATTTCAACGCAAGTGACATCCCTCATGGTAAGCCTCATGATCAATGTTTAGATGAGCTTGATAATTTTATTATGAAGCAAAGTCATTTTAATGAGAGGATACAAAGTCAATTGCATGATAATTCCCTTGCTATCAAAAGTTTGCTTGATGTTCTAGGTAGAACAGTTAATGATGTTAAATGTCTTGTGAAGCATTTTCATATGGTTCAAACTCAGCTTGAACAAATTTCTAATGTGCAAAAAGATTTGCTTGCTAACAATACCAAACAAGATGATTTACAGGCCTTCGGGATTAAGACCCGATGAGGAACTAGCACTCAAGATCCTCTCTATCCAGAGGGGCATCCGAGGAGAATCGAGCAAGATTCTCAAATGCAGGAAGAAGAAATTGTTGGCTCTCCAAAGAAGAAGAAGAAGAAACACAAGGAGGCTGACAATTCCAATGATCCTATTACAAGTGAAGAGCCAGCTGTTGATCCCAACAGTATATCTACCTCCGATGCTGAGACTGAAGACGGTGCCGAACCTGAAGATAAGGATAAGGAGAAGAATGATCCGCCTGAAGTTCGAGAAGAAGAAGCACCTGACAAACGCAAGAAGTACACTAGAGAAGACTTCGTCGCAAGAAGACATGGGAAGGAAAGAGAACCATGGATACAGAAACCCATGCCCTTTCCAGGTAAGTCTCTCAAATCTAAAGAAGAAGAGCATTACAATAAGTTTTGTGAGTGGATGAAACCTCTTTTTCTTCAAATCCCTTTGACTGATGCTATTAAGTTACCTCCCTATTCAAAATATATGAAAGATATTGTTACTAATATAAGAAAAGTTCCTAATGAAGCAATATCTACTATGCTTGCTAACTACTCTTTCAGTGGCAAGATTCCTGAGAAGCTTGGTGATCCAGGTATACCCACCATTCCTTGCTCCATAAAGAATAATTATGTCAAAACTGCTTTATGTGATCTTGGAGCAAGAGTGAGTGTTATGCCTTTCTCTATTTACAAGAGGCTTTGTTTAGAGAAACTAATTCGTACAGATATCTCTCTTCAGATGGCTGACAAGTCAACAGCCATCCCGATAGGTATTTGTGAGGATGTTCCCGTAGAAGTTGCTAATTGTTTGATCCTTACTGATTTTGTCGTGCTTGACATGCCCGAGGATGGGAGCATGTCCATTATTCTTGGTAGACCTTTTCTTAACACCGCAGGTGCTATTATTGATTGCAATAAAGGAAAGGTTACCTTCAATGTGAATGATAAAGAACACACGGTTTATTTTCCAAAGAAGACCGACAAGAGGCATGGCCTCAACTCTATAGAAAATATCGAGACCGTGAAGATTGGAGAATGGGACTGTCCACTACATGTGCACCACAATTACAAAACTATTATGGTGGGGACAATGTCCATTAAAGTAAAGGTGCAATGATCACTTCGTAAGAGGTGGGACTTTTTGCTCTATATATCGCCGGTTTGTTTGTAAGACTTGATCAACCTTACTAGTGAGCATGTTTTATATAGGTAAAAAGTTGAGCTTGTTATGTTTTCATTTGTTTTAGCTTTTGTTCTCCTTGTTGTACCAAGTGTTTATGTTTTTGAAGCTTCACAATACTAATAACCGCTTTAAGTTTTCAGAAAGTTTTGCAGCTTTTTGAACTTCGAAAAAATTTCAACAGTGAAGTTTTCAGAAAAAATCCAGAAAAATAAAAATTAAAATTTCCATGCCGGGAGTGACCCAGAGGCACCTGGGGCTGACCAGGGGGGCACGAGTGGCCCAGGTGGCCAGCTGGCGCGGCCTGCCCCCTGGCCGCGCCCATAGGGCGCCTGGGGCCCACAGGTCCCGCCTCCAGGTAAGTCTTCTTCCTCTCTCTCTCTTTCTCTCCGAAAACACGAGTTCTGCACATGTTCTTGCGTTCTTGCTGTTCTTGGAGGCAAATTTCGATCTCTCTCTATAGCCTATCATTCGAGCTGAGATTTTGAACAAATACTCCCTGGTATGTAACTCCTCCACCCCTCCAATTAGATTTTTGGTTGGTGGCTTCATTTGTGAGTATTTAGTAGTTCTTGGTGCTGTGTAGATGCGCTTGCATGCATGTGTAGAAATTTATTTTCTAAGTTTTGATGCAAGTTTATGCCTTAGGTAAGTGAGTTGACTAGTTTGCCTTAATCCACTTTGTTTAAATCCTTATTTTTGTAATTTGCGAAAAATTTCAGAAATGAGTTTATTAGGATGGGCAAAGGGGTGGCTTGAGAAGAAGAAGCCCGCGCGCTCCGATCGAGTTACTACAGCCGCAGCTTCACCCTCGACTGCTAGGGTGAGCCACAATGAAGATCATGTGCCCCTAGAGTTGTTGGAAGACACAAATCCAGCACGTGCGATGATGTTCCCATGTGATGAATTCCTTGAAGCTGCAGGAATTAAGGATGAGTTTTATAACCTTTGTGCTAATGCAGGTCTGACACGGCTCGTCACGTGCCGTGTTGCTCAGTATCAAAAACTCACCTCCAATTTCATTAACAGTTTTAGATATAACCTTGATACTAGTTCTATTGAGTTTAAAATTTACAATAATCTTTTGACCATGCCCTTGGAAAAGTTTTGTGAAATAATAGGTGTGCCAAACGTTGGGCGGACGGCGAAGATGACCTCTCAGCCCTCCGAGCTGAGAACCGTCTTCAACTCTCTCTGCAGCATGGATACGAGGGATATTCATCGGTCAAAAATCTCTAGCATCTTATTCCCTCACCTCAGGTATTTTGCGTATTATGTTGCTAGAGGGGTGTTAGCTCGTGACAACACGAGCAGCATTTCTGCGCCGGATATTGCTATCCTGGCAACCGCCCTCTCAGGGAGGTTTGATTATAATATGGGTGCCTTAATTGCTCGACGCCTTGCTATGAACGGTAACAAGGGAAATTTATTTGGTGGCGTTTATGCCACACTTATCTTAGAGTATCTTAAAGGCACCCCACACCCTGATGATAAGCCTTTTACTTATTTAAGTTTTGATCTTCCTGCTATGAAAAGGCATAAGTTTGTTACCATGACTTCTGAGTTTGGTAACGTTGTTTATATCTTGCGTTTCAGAACTACCGCGGAACGCAAGATCCGTCTACCTGCACCTCTTTTGTTTGATTTTTCTCGCAGGAACGGATGTTCCTTTGATGTTATCCAGTTCGATGAGTTCATGGTCCAGCATCAGTTTCATAACCCCATGGAGGGGGTTGTGCCCGACGAGGAGGAGCACGGTGAGTTACCACCTTTTCAGGGGGAGACCGTCACCCAGTTTGGTGAAGGGTCTTCCTCTGCTTGGAGTGCGGACCCTTCTTCGTGGGAGGATCCGAGGACTTCGGTGTACACGCCGGAATCCTTATACAGCCCTTGGACTCACCAGTACCACCCCGGAGCAGGAGGCTCCTGGGGGCAGTAGCTACTACCAACTTAGGCCAAAAGCCTAAGCTTGGGGGAGTACGTGCCCTTCTCACTTTTCCATTGTATTATCCATTTTATTTTTGTTCGCTTTGATCTTTTCGAAGTTTTTGCCCATTCTTCTTTGTTTCTTTCTTTGCAAAAACAACAAAAAGATTTTCTCTTTCTTTTGCTTTCGTTCAACCTTTGAAAAAAACCCCAAAAATATTTCCTTTCTCTCTTTAGTTTGCTTTGTTTTCAGAGTTCAGCTCGAGTCCGTGATGGCATTTTATTATATTTCCTATGTTCGATCGTGCAAGTGACAAGGCAGTAATGACGAAGATCGACGGAAGGGAAGCAACAAGGAAAACCGGTATGAACTCTTCTTGTTTCTAGTTTTGTACATATGCATGTACTTATGATCTAGAGACCAGCTTGTAGCGACATAGTGCTATGTTTACAATGCTTTCCCAGTGGTTCATGCTTTCCTTGTGGCTAATCTCTAATAGCTAGAGTATATAATGTGTTATTGAAATGATTTACATGCATTGCATTGTTCATAGTTTGGTATACTAAGGTGGTATTTCCCTTTGGAGAATTCTTGGATTGACTTGGCACATGTGTACACATGTTTAAGACTAAAAAGTCTGCTTTGCCTTGATGATCTTTGAGTTTCAGAATAGTTATATCACTTTCATGCCCAATTCAATGTTGCTTTGTCGCTCTGCATGATTATGACCGTTATTGCTCTCTAGTTGGTCGCTTCCCAGTCTCTTGCTAGCCTTCGCTCGCACTAAGCGGAATTCTGCTTGTGCATCCAAATCCTTTCAAACCAGTTAATCCATATGAGTCCACCATACCTTCCTATGTGGTATTTACCGGCCATCCTAACGAAGACTTTCTTGTACCATCTCGAAATTATTCAAATTTACTCCTGTTTTGTGCCTCTGTTTTAGCTCATGAGGAAGTAGTAGGTAATTCATGATCTTCTTATGTTGGACATGTTTTATCCCGGGATTGCATGTCTAATCTGCAAACCCCTAATACGAGGAGGGACTGGCATGAGTGCGCCCAGCTCACAAAAGATAATCACAACCAACAAACCCTCTTTCACGCTTTGTTTATGAGAAATCAGAAAACTTTGGTAGTGATAAACAAAGGAGATTAAGGGGATGTGATCGTCCCCATCTTGGGAGCCGTTCCTTGAAACATGTCTAGCATAAGAAGTGATTGGGTTGTCTACTAGCATTCGTTGACGAAATATGCACCTCCCAAAATCATTTTTACCTCTGTTTTCAAAACCAAGAGCTCTGGTACATGTTTAGTCTTTGCTTCCAACCACGGGTTTTCAACCTCGCCATCAAATTCCACGGTTCGATAGTCTCCACCTTCTTTCTTCAAAGCACCAACTAGGAGAGCATAATTGTCATTCTGAGTGTAATGTGCATTGTCCCAAAGTATTACATTGTCTTCTGCATGCTTGTGGTATTATTTATTCTGAAATTCTTAGTTCTAGTCTCCTTGAAAACTCTGGAGGAGTTTCTGCATTTATGTTTTGCTTCACTCATGGAGGCTAGCGAGATACCACTCTAGTATGTTCAAGCTATGTGCAATGTAATCTTGTCTTGATTTTCAGTAGCATATTATTTACTTTTAGTTATTTGTGATTGGTCACTTGAAAGAAGGATTACTTCGTGCATTGTCCTCATAGCATTGTTTCAATACTTGCTAGACTCTTTTCGTAGTACATGCTTATATACATCTAATGAAGCAAAATAGTTTGACAAAGTTTTCTTTGTCGCGTCCTGTTCGTTGAACTGAATTGCTTGAGGACAAGCAATATGCTAAGCTTGGGGGAGTTGATACGTCTCAAACGTATCTACTTTTCCAAACACTTTTGCTATTGTTTTGCACAAATTCTTGCATGATTTGAACTAAACTAACCCGGACTGACGCTGTTTTCAGCAGAACTGCCTGTATGGTTTTATTGTGTGCAGGAAAATGGATTTTTAGGTGTCTCAGAAAATTCCAAGAAAAATCACAGAAAATCCACGCACCCGAAGGGCCATTGTGCCAGAAGTGGGGCCAGAGGGCAGCCAGGGGGCCCCAGGTGCCCTGCTGGCGCGGCCCCACCCCTGGCCGCACCAGGAGGCCGCCTGGGAGGGTCCTCCCCCCTCTGGTGCCCTACCTTGGCTCCTATTTATTCCCGTGGCGAGGAAACCCCAGAACAGGAGTCGTTTTTCCAGTTTCCGTCGCGAAGCCGCCGCCACCCTCTGTTCTTCTTTGAGAGGGCTAATCTAGAGGCTGATTTGGCCTCCGGAGAGGGGAGATCGTCGCCATCGTCATCATCATCACCACTCCATCCTCCCTCCATGACTTCTCCTTCCATGTGTGAGTAATTCCCTGCTGTAGGCAAAGGGGATGGTAGGGATTGGATGAGTTAGATCATGTAATAGTTTATCAGATTGTTGGGGGCATGTTGCCTATCATCTACTTTGGTGTTTATCATCTTTGCTTCAACTTGTTGCTCTTAATGCTTGTCACTTTGGGCCCGAGTGCCATGTTTTCAGATCTGAACCCTATGTGTTTGCATGAATATATTTGTGTTCTTGATCCTATCTATGAGTTGATTGCACCTATTATGGTCCGGAACCGGCGATCCCAAAGGTGACAGCTTGGGACACCAAAGGGGATGGTCCATAATTTGAGGATTCCATGTATCCATTGAGTTTATTTCTTTGTTCCGGTGCTCTTTGACAGGAGCACCTTAATCTCCATAAGTTCCTTTTGGCCCCGTTCGTAGCGGGATGGTAGGACAAAAGATGTTGTGCAAGTTCTTATTGCAAGCACGTACAACTACCTGTGGGATACATGCCTAATGTTTGATATTTGCCTAGATGATCATTACTTTTCTGTGTGCCTTGCCCCAAGTTAGATTCATGATGTATCTCATCCATGCAGCGCCCAACCATCCATCTCCCTAGCCTACAGTGTTTCAATCCTGCTGGTTATTAGTTGTTACTTTTGCTGTTTACTTTTGCTGTCACCACCATCACTATCATATCACCGTTACCACTTATCTTTTGTTGCAAGTAAGTATATTTCAGGTGCGGTTGGATTGACAACTCAACTGTCAAAGCTTATAAATACTCTTTGGCTCCACGTGTGTCGAATCTATAAATTGGGTTATTCTTACCCGCGAAGACTATCTCGATCCCTTACGGTTGAGGGTTATCAGCAACCAAAAGGATTACCCCGTTATTTAATATGAGGACGACACTATTCTGGCCATGCTAGCCTGCCCAACTCAAGGAGCGATCATCAAGGATATCCTCTCTGACTATACAACTTCGATTGGCCTTAAAATAAATTTTCACAAGTCAACTCTGATCCCCATAAACTGCAATGAGGACACATACAATTGCCTAGCGAATATCTTGGGATGTGTGGTTGGAAAAATGCCCTTCGCCTACCTCGGTCTACCTATGGGAACGACCAGGCCTTCGGTGCAAGATCTCCTCCCTCGTTTGCCGGGTGGAAAGAAGGCTTTCGGCTACGCTCAACATGATCTCTTATGGGGGTAAATTGTCACTCCTCATCTCGGTTATTACATCACTAATAATTTTTGTCCTCTGCACGCTCAAGCTGCCGCTAAGCATTATTGAACTATTGGATAAAATCAGACGCCAATGCTTATGGACCAAAAAAACTGAGAACGGTGATTCTTGCAACTCCCTCGCAGCTTGGGACATGGTTTTCCGACCCAAGGAATCTGGAGGACTAGGTGTCATTAATCTGAAGGAACAAAGTGGTGCACTCCTACTTAAATACGTACATAAATTCTACAACTGACAAGATCTACCTTGGGTGGAACTCTTATGGGACACATACTACAGTAACAAGATCCCCCATGCATCGGACCCCTGCGGTTCTTTCTGGTGGCGAGATGTGACAAAACTCATGCTGATTTATTGAGGAATTACTAAAGCTCAAGTGCACATGGGTGAGGACATTCTTGTTTGGAAGGAGTTATGGATTGATGGTATTTTATCAGGAACACACCCGCGGGCTTTCTCATTTGCCATTCAGTAGGATCTATCAGTCAAAGATTTCTTGGGGACCACGACACTGGGAGAAACATTCCACCTACCGCTATCGCTCCAGGCGCATGCAGAGACAAGGGATCTTCAACCACTAGCCCGTGACATTGAAGTTCAGGACAACCTTTCTGCTGCTGATAAGTGGACCTGCACATGGGTATCTGAGACGTACTTGGCCAGCAAGTACTACAACTTCTATTTCAGGGATGTTCGGGCCCACCAGGCCTATAAATGGCTATGGAAATCTAAATTTACCATGAAAATCAAGGTTTTTGGTTGGTTCCTATTGTCTGACAGGCTCAACACTAGAAATATGTTGTAACGTAGGCACTACAACATTGGTAACGACTACACGTGCCTCCTTTGCGAGTCCAGCTTGTAAGAAACAATAGAACACCTCTTGTTTGAATGCTCCTTCAGCAAAAACTATTGGTCAGACATTGGCATTTCCTGGAGTTCACAAGGCTCACGATTGGATTGGATAAACATAGCTAAAAATTTATGGAACAAGCCACTATTCATGGCAATCTTCTTACAAGCAGCGTGGAGCATCTGGAAGGAAAGGAATAATAAGGTTTTCAGAGGAATAACACCCACGATAGCATCCTGGAGCTTAAGACTAAAAGTAGATCTCCCCCTCCTGACTCATAGAGTTGGGGAAAAGCATATCTCCTTTCTAAGCTCATTTGTAACTTCTTTATAGTTTCCTTCTCCCCAGCCCTCCCCAAAGGGGATGACCTGTAAAAATCATATGTAACTCCACCATCATTCATTAATTTAATTACACAGTAGGAGACTCTCCTACTGTTTCAAGTGTCAAAAAATATAATCCTTAATAAGTGCACACTTGTCCGATATAGTGTAGTTTCGAGAATTCAAAAAGATAATATGACTGTCATGTGTGGGTGCAATAGCCACTATCTCTTGTTTAACATAAGGAACTATAGCAAGTTTATCTCCATAAGCATAATTCGTATTGGCATCTTGGCCACAAGCATAGCAAGCATCATCAAAAAGGGATATTTCAAAAGAATCAATGGGATCATAACAATCATCATAGCATTCATCCTTCGGTAAATTTGAAGGGAAATTAAACAATGTATGGGATGAAGAGTTACTCTCATTAGAAGGTGGGAATGGGTGATCAATCCGCTCTTCCTCATTTTGTTCTTCGCTCTCCTCCTCATCTTTTTTCATCCAATGAGCTCACAATGTCATTAACTTCTTCTTCCATAGACTCCTACAAAATATTAGTCTCTTCTTGGACAACGGAGGAGTCCTCAATACATGGATTAATATAAGGATTAGAAGCATAATTATCATAGCAAGTGTTAAGTACGGCCAAATTTTCAGATTTGTAGAGAGTAGTATCACACTCTTCAATAAAAGAAGCAATTTCACAAGTACCCCTAAAAGCAACAAATTCTTTAATTTGTTGAACATCATAGTAATTATAAACACCCTTAGTATATGAAGATACGATTCCATTATCATTAAACTCACATTGGTAAGGAAGGTGTTTCTTAGGGTCTTTAGAACAACAAGTACAATCATTTCACTGAAATTCCAAGCATAGCACTGCAAACGATGAACTCGATCCAGTAAAAGTTTCCCTTTTTCAGATATGCGGTGTCGCACATAACAAGAATGCTCATCTAAAGATTTGCCATCAACTAAGCGAGTTGGGGTTTTAGTCCGAGCACATAGGGATCGAAGATGATCCAAGTAAAAAGCTTCAGTAGTGTGATAGATTTTGGGTGGTTCTTCAACCATTGGTTCAGTAGGTACCACTAATTTTTTTTGATATTTTGCGTTTCGTACTCATAACTAAAGATAGAAAACATGAGCACAAAATAAAAACTACTTAGTGATAAAGCAAACAAGCACACATGAGAATATTCACCCCACACTATAACTCCCCGGCAACGGCGTCAGAAAAAGGTCTTGATAACCCACAAGTATAGGGGATTGTATGTAGACTTTTTCGATAAGAAAGAGTGTCGAACCCAACGAGGAGCTAGAGGTAGAACAAATATTCCCTCAAGTTCTATTGACCACCGATACAACTCTACGCACGCTTAACCTTTGCTTTACCAGAAACAAGTATGAAACTATTTTGTAGGTGTGATGCTAGAACTACTTTGCAAGAATAAAACAAGAAGTACTTTGCAAGATAATAAAAGTGGATAGCTTTTGTCAACAAGAAATTTATTTGTCCCTAGATAATCGATAACAAGTACCGGTAATCATTCTTGCAATTTTATATGAGGGAGAGGCATGAGCTAACATACTTTCTCTACTTGGATCATATGCACTTATGATTGGAACTCTAACAAGTATCCGCAACTACTAAAGATCATTAAGGTCGTGAAACCCAACCATAGCATTAAGTATCAAGTCCTCTTTACTCCCATACATCATACCCCCCTTACTCGGGTTTAAGTTTCTGTCGCTCTCGCAACCCACTGTAAGTGAACCATGAACATATTGCAAAACACTACAGCGGGGGCCCCTCACGTTTGCGCGAGAACGGAGGACACCGTAGGACAGCACCATAAATAAAATATACAATCATACCAACCAAGATCACGATCAACCCACAAGACAAAGCGGATCTACTCAAGCATCATAGGATAACCATAGATCATTGGGAAATAATATATGGTGTTGAGTACCATGTTTAAGTAGAGATTACAGCGAGGGGGAGAGAGTTGGTGTGGACGGTGTTAAGATTGTTGATGTAGTTCGCCGTCCCGATCGTTGCCCCGATGGCACTCCGGCACCACCAGAAGCGAAGGAAGAGAGCCCCCCTCCTTCTTCTTCTTCCTTGGCCTCCTCCCTAGGTGGGGGAAGGGTTTCCCCTCTGGTCCTTGGTCTTCATGGCATGGGAGGGGCAAGAGCCCCTCCGAGATTGGATCTGTCTCTCTGTCTCTCTCTGTTTCGTGTCCCCCAGATCTGGCCGAAAACCGTTTCTTATATTCCTGGCGTTCCGTAGCTCCGACTGCGCTGAGATTTTTACACGATTTTTTTCCAGATATAAGCTTCCTTGTGCCCAAAGTATAGCTACAACCGACGTTCGAGGAGGGCATAAGACACCAGGGCGCGCCTGGGCCTGGTGGCGCGCCCTGGTGGGTTGTGGGCACAACGGGCCCCCATTTGTGTTCCTTCCACCTCCAAAAAATCACATGTATTCCAAAATAATTCTCCGTGAAATTTTATTGCATTTGGACTTCGTTTGATATGGATACTCTACGATACAAAAAAATGCAGAAAGCTGGAACTAGCACTTGGCACTGGATCAATAGGTTAGTCCAATAAATCATTTAAAAGTTTCCAAAAGTATGTAAAACTTGTATAATATTGGCCTGAAATAGTAAAAAATTGTAGATTCGACGGAGACATATCAGCATCCCCAAGATTAATTCCTACTCGTCCTCGAGTAGGTAAATGATAAAAATGATAATTTTTGTTGTGGAATGCTACCTAGCATAAACTCGATCATATATCTAGTCATGGCATGAATATTAAGACATGAGTGATTCAAAGCAATAGTCTATAATTTGACATAAAGACATCAATACTCGGGCATCCCAACAGAAAATCATGTCATTCAGAATATAAAGTGTTGAAGAACGTTGTCCCTACAAAATCATATAGTCTTGTCATGCTCTGTCTTCCCAGCTCAAAGTACATATCATGTACTACCCCGGTGTCAGCCAAGCAATTGGTTCAAACTTTTTAACGCGCTTCGGCATTTTCAACTCTCACGCAATACATGAGCGCAAGCCATGAATATATCAATATAGGTGGAATAGAATGTAGTGGTAGTAGACAAAAGAAGGGAAGAAAGTCTCATATCAACTGCAAACTAATGGACTATGGAGATGTCCATCAATCGATATCAATGTGAGGAGTAGGGATTGTCATGCAACAGATGCAACTAAGAGCTATAAGTGTATGAAAGCTCAATGTGAAACTAAGTGGGTATGCATCAAACTACTATGAGAAATTCCCACTAGTATATGAAAGTGAAAGCATAGGAGACTCTCTACATGAAAAACATGGTGCTACTTTGAAGCACAAGTGTGGTATTTGCATGCCCCTTTTCTTTCTTTTTTTTTCTTTTTTTCTTTTTTTTTCTTTCTTTCTCTTTTTTTCGGAGTCTCATCCCGACTTGTGGGGGAATCATGGTCTCCATCATCCTATCACCATGGGGGCAATGCTCTAAAAATGAATAATGATGATCATCACACTTCTATTTACTTATAACACAAAAGAAATAAAAATTACAACTCGATACCCATGACATAGTATGACTCTAAATGAATGCCTCTGGCAGTGTACCAGGATGTGCAATGATCTAGCATAGCAAAGATATCAAAAAACGGACAAGCCATGAAAATATCGTGCTAGCTGTCATACGATCATGCAAAGCAATATGAAAATGAATGCTCAAGTCAACTATATGATGGAAGTGCATGGCAATATATCAAGGAATGGCTATGGAAATGCCATAATAGGTAGGTATGGTGGCTGTTTTGAGTAAGGTATAATAAAGTTTATGCACCGGCGAAAATTGCGCGGTACGAGAGAGGCTAGTAATTATGAAAGGGTGAGAGTGTGTATAATCCATGGACTCTCATTAGTCATAAAGAACTCATAAACTTATTACAAAAGTTTATTAGACCTCGAAGCAAAGTAATAGTACACATGCTGCTAGGGGGAGGTTGGTAGGAGTTAACCATCGCGCGGCCCCGGCCTTCATACAAAGATAGGACAATCAAGGATAAATTGTGCTCCAACTTCCCGGCATAACGAGAGACTATACATGCATGCTTCGGGAATCACAATCCTTAACAACAATATCTTACTAAACACAATCATCCACTAGTACCTCCCACATATAATCATCTCTATATCGCAGAACTATTGCAAGGAATCAAACATACCATATTCAGTGATCTATATGTTTTATATTGGATTTTATGACTAACCATGCAATTGACCAATTCTGTTTGACTTTATAAATAGATATAAGTGAAGCATGAGAGTTTAATTCTTTCTACAAAAGATCATGCTCTAACAAATATAAGTGAGGCACAAGAGCATTCTACGAACATCGGTTTTCTACGCGAAGAGAAACAGGCAATCCAAACTTCAAATGATATAAGTGAAGCACATGAAGCATTCTATAAAGCCATACTCAAAAGATATAAGTGAAGTTCAAAGAGAATTCTATAAATTGACCAAGGACTATCTCATACCAGCATGGTGCAATATTAAAATAAAAATAAAAAGCACACGATGCTCCAAGAATTTACGCATATCATGTGAACAAAACGAATCCGAAAACATACCGATACTAGTTGAAGAAAGATGGGATGCCTTCCGGGGCATCCCCAAGCTTAGACGCTTGAGTCTCCTTGAATACTTACTTGGGGTGCCTTGGGCATCCCCCTTGAGCTCTTGCCTCGCCTCCTCCTCCTCACATCGAGACCTCCTTGATCTTCAAACACTTCATCCACACAAAACTTAATCGAACTTTTAGTGGCGGGGTGCATACGATCAATGAAATCCCATCATGTACTGCTCTAACATTATTGTATAATTACAAACAAACATTGCCCACTGTATTCTATCACAATTCTATGGCCCCAAGTCAAGGAGGCTTTAGCAAGAATTCAAACATAAGCAAATAATGAGGCCATAACAGCAATCTGTGAAAACAGAACAGTCTATAAATATTTGAACATTCACCATACTTTTGTAACTCTAAAAATTCTGAAAAAAATAGGAAAAATAAATTTTTTTTGTATAGAAAGACTGTGCAAAATGTTTCAGAACCGTTTGACTTACCAGTAAAAAAATGTAAAATCACGCACTACAGCCAAAGTTTCTGTTTTGCACCGCACAAACCAACAAGCAATCTAATCATCCTAATGGCAAACTCTTGGCACATTATTTGTATAATACAATGGAATTGTACAAGGGGATAATTATTTTTGTTGAGAAGTTTCTATAATTAAGATTCACAAAGTTTCCATGGGCATGAACAAAGTTCAAGGACGTCCCCCACTTCAATGTTGCTCGTCCTTCTGACTTTCACTTTTCTTTTTGAAAAAGTTTTAGGTTCCCCTCTATATTTTTTGTTTTAAAACTTTATAAAAGCATTCAACAGAAATAAATGATTTTTTTAACTTCTGGGTTGTCTCCCTGGCAGCGGTTTCTTTAAAGCCATTAAGCTAGGCATAAAGTGCTCAAGTAATGAATCCACCCGGATCCCAAGGTATATCAAAGACAATTTTAATTAGCAATGATTTGGCATTTAGTAGTGAGCACAAAGAAACATATATCATGCAATGACGAAGTCTAACTCTCTTCCTATGCATCGGCATGTCATACAAGAACAATTCAAGCACATCAAGTAAACACCAATGCATAGTATAAGCAGTTTCTTGCAATTTTATCGTGTTGGAAACATAGAGAGGCGGAGATGTAGTTCCTCTCTCATAATAAGTGCAAGTATGAGCAACAAGCACATGCATATTATATTCATGCAAATCATCATGTGCAATGGTAAAAGGCAACCCAACAATATAATCCTTAATATTCAGGTAAACTGGGCAGGGTGGCCTCCTTCACCTCCACAGGCACCACCTGCCCTGTACAACTTTCAAGAGTGGCTAGCAGCGGAGGGTCTCCAGGTACAAGATGATGTGCTGCCTGTCAACAACCTCCAAGATAGTCATGGGATGGCCTGGAACAATTCTATTTCAGCATATACTAGCATGGGCTCGAGTGCAACTCTTTCTCATAGTTATGTGCTTGTAGCTGCCAACATACTTCATTCTATGGTTGCAGGAGCTAGCTTTTTTCTGATCATGCAAGGATACCTAGAGAGAGCTCATTTGCTGCACTTGTTATGACAGCATGACATAGCCCTGTTTCTGATGTAAGCACACCACAAATTAACTCTCTGGCAATTGAAATCTCTCTTTCCACAGCCGGTTTGCACCTTGAAATGACGTCTCAGGGAGATATTGTTTCCTCCATGCTTCTGAACCCTGCAACTCCTTTTGTCATACTCAACGCTTTCCTCACAGCTGCTATCATGCCAATCATTGCTAATTTTGGCCCTTGGAGCACTGGGTTTGGTTTCAGAGACAACCGACTTGACATTAAGGTGGTTCTTTCTGAAGAGGATGGCTCATTTGCGGTCTATCAAGCATCTTCTTCCACTTGTACTAACCTGGTACCTAGTCAGTCTGATTGGCTGCTCCCTACCCAGGAGACTGCTGATGCTGGACTGTTACTGCCGGATACCACATCGAACAGAATTTTGACACCTGCTCATGCTAACGCTCAGTTTGAATCTGTGGGTCTGGGTCTTGTTCTTGATAACCCACTCCTAGATTCTGTTGGATTGGGCATCGCCACGTCTCCTGCTGATGATCCTATCGTCTGTTCCCAGACCCAGGTGGAGGAGAACACCCAGCTTCATCATGCATCCTCTGGTTCAGCTTTGGTTGGCCGACGTGGGAAGAATGTGGCTCCTAAATGCTCCATTGTCCTGCGCAGGAGCATTCACTCCAACAAATATGATGGTTTCAAAGTGCCTTCCGTTGTCGATACTTCCAACAAGAAATCGATGGTCAAGCCACAGACAGTGCCTTCTGCATCCTCAGTTATGATCTTTGAAAGTATTGAAATCGGAGCAGAAATTGCAGCACCACCGCCAACCCCAATACAGGTGATTCAGCACATTGGTACAAACCTTTGTGCCATCCCAGCTGCGGAGCTCACGGAGGAAGAACTCCTCTCTGACAAGGATGCGGGGCCATCTTTAGCCTTTGATTAGCTCTTTAGATTATTGTCTTATCTGCCTTTATTATTATGGTAATGTCAGTTAATTGGAACGTTCTTTGCTGGAACGTCCAGGGCCTAAACTCTGATGCCAAGCAGTTAGCACTGTCTAATGCCATCACCTCTAGTGGATGTGCTATCATCTGTTTGCAGGAAACTAAAATGGCTTCTTTTGATAATGCTTTCATCAAATCCTGCTGCCCGCGCCGCTACGATAAATTTGCTTTTGTCCCCTCTCGGGGAGCCTCTGGTGGTATTGTCACGATCTGGGATAGCTCAACTTTTCATGCTACTGTTGTCTCTTCTGAGGATTTTACACAGGTCATTAGCTTTCAATCGACGCAATCTGCGCATCGTTGGACTTTGGTTAATGTATATGGGCCTTGCCAGGGTGATCAGAGAATGGCTTTCATCCAATGGCTTTTTAACTTAAATATCCCTGACAATGAAGATTGGTTGTTAGTCGGCGACTTTAATTCCATCAGAAGCCCAGAAAACCGCAATAAACCAGGTGGTAATTTTAATGACATGATCACTTTTAATGATTTCATCTGATAACAAGCCCTCATTGAATTACCTATTAAAGGTCGATCTTTCACGTGGAGCAACATGCAAATGGATTCTCTCTTAGAGCAACTTGATTGGTCCTTTACTAGCACTAACTGGACCACGTCCTACCCCAAGACCATGGTCAAACCATTTGGATGACCCGTTTTCGATCATATCCCTTGTGTAGTGACAATTGAGACCTCCATACCTAAATCAAAGGTGTTTCATTTTGAATCATACTGGGTCCAACACCATGGCTTCTCAGACATCGTCCAAAAAACTTGGGACAGACAGATTAAATCGGACAACATGGCCACGGTTCTATGCAGAAAATTCAAGGCTCTTCGACACGCTCTCAAAGTTTGGAGTAAATGGATCTCTAGATTATCTATTGTCATTGAAAATTCTAATAAGGCACTTTTCGAACTTGATGAACTGGAAATCAAACGTCCCCTCTCACTACCAGAAGTGAAGTTTAGGAGAATTCTTAAGACCCGCATTCTGCGTCTCTTATCATACCAGCAGCAATATTAGATAGAACATTGCACTATCCGTTGGGTTAAGTTTGGTGATGAAAATTCAAAGTTCTTCCAAGCAATGGCTTCTGAACGGATGAGAATTAACAACATTGCCTCCCTGATGACTGATACTCGTACCATTGTGGAAGATCATGCTGGCAAAGAGGTAATCATTTTTGATACCTTCAAGCAAAGGTTGGGCTCCTCCTCACATCATGAGATGAAATTCAATCTGGCCAGAATTATTAAACGAGTTGATGCACGAGACGAGCTTACTGTCCCATTCACCATTAAGGAAATATATAATGTTATCAAGCATATGCCAGCCGATCGTTCACCTGGTCCGGATGGTTTCAATGGTTTTTTTAACAAATCTTGTTGGCACATAATCAAGCATGACTTCTATAAACTCTCCAATCAATTCTTGGATGGTAATCTCAACCTTGAAAGCATAAATGATTGTTGGGGAACGTAGCATAATTCAAAAAAATTCTACGTCTTCACCAAGATCCAACTATGGATGCATCTAGCAACGAGCAAGTAAGAGTGCATCTACATACCGTTATGTAGATCGCGTGCGGAAGCTTTCAACGAAGTGGGGATGAAGTAGTCGTACTCTTCACGTTCTTCATCACCGACGATCTAGCGCCGAACGGACGACACCTCCGCGTTCAACACACGTACGGTGCAACAACGTCACCTCCTTCTTGATCCAGCAAGGGGGGAGGAGAAGTCGTCAGAGATCCGGCAGCACGACGGCATGATGACGGATGCAGTGTAGATCGCAGCAGGGCTTCGCCGGGCGCCCTGCGTGGGAGTTGGGAGGTGTGACGGGAGGGTGAGAGGCGCCAGGGCTCAGGTGCGGCTGCCCTCTCCCCCCCCCACATATATATAGGGGCCAGGGGGGGCGCCTGGACCCCCTACAGATCCAATCTGCAAGGGGGCGGCGGCCAAGGGGGGTTCCTTGCCCCCCAAGGCAAGTGGAGCCCCCCTCCCCTTTAGGGTTTGAACCCTAGGCGCAGGGGAGGTGGGACTCCCTTAGTGGTGCGCCAGCCCAGAGGGCTGGACACATCCCCTCGCGGCCTAGGGGCCCCACCGGGATGGGTGGCCCCACCCGGTGGACCCCCGGGGCCCCTCCGGTGGTCCCGGGACGCTCCCGGTGACCCCCGAAGATCACCCGTTGGCCGAAACTGGACTTCCCATATATCAATGTTTACCTCCGGACCATTCCGGAACTCCTCGTGACGTCCGAGATCTCATCCGGGACTTCGAACAACTTTCGGGTTTCCACGTGCATTTATCTCTACGACTCTAGCGTTACCGAACCTTAAGTGTGTAGACCCTACGGGTTCGGGAGACACATAGACATGATCGAGACCACTCTCCGGTCAATAACCAACAGCGGGATCTGGATACCCATGTTGGTTCCCACGTGTTCCTCGATGATCTTCATCGGATAAACCACCGTGTCAAGGATTCACTCAATCCCGTATGTTATTCCCTTTGTCCATCGGTACGGTACTTGCCCGAGATTCGATCGTCGGTATTCCCAATACCTTGTTCAATCTCGTTATGGCAAGTCTCTTTACTCGATCCGTAATCCATCATCCCGTGACTAACTACTTAGTCACATTGAGCTCATTATGATGATGTATTACCGAGTGGGCCCAGAGGTACCTCTCCGTCATACGGAGTGACAACATCCCAGTCTCGGTTCGTACCAACTCAACAGACACTTTTGGAGATACCCGATGCGTACCTTTATAGCCACCCAGTTACGTTGTGACGGTTGGCACACACAAAGTATTCCTACGGCATCCGGGAGTTGTACAACCTCATGGTCTAAGGAATAAATACATGACACCGAAAAGCTTATGCATTACGAACTATACGATCTCGTGTTATGCTCAAGTTTGGGTCTTGTCCATCACATCATTCTCCTAATGATGTGATCCCGTTATCACTAACATCCTATGTCCATGGTCAGGAAACCGTGACCATCTGTTGATCAACGAGCTGGCTACTAGAGGCCTACCAGGGACTCATTGTGGTCTGTGTATTCACACATGTATCGCTGTTTCCGTAGAATACAATTCAAGCATGAATAACAGACAATTATCATGAACAAGGAGATATAATAATAATGCTTTTATTATTGCCTCTAGGGCATATCTCCAACAATGATCACTACAAGAAATATGTCAACTTGTGACCACCACTATTGGTCACTGAATGGTCACAAATTTCCATTTGTGACCTTTTTGTGACCAAAAACATAAGGTCAAAAGCTAGCCTTCATAAACTGACTATAGCGACCTTCTCTCTGAGAAGGTCGTAGATGTTTATGACCAAAATATGCCTACTGTCGTGTTTTGGTCACTAGCAGCCTCCCCAGACCACGTAGGCATCCAGCGTGGCAAGCTGATGTGGCACAAGAATCAGCCCGGTCCAATTCGATTTTCTACATGGGCCGAGCCCAACAAATCAACCTTTTATATATATTTTTTCCTGTTTATTTTCGCTAGCTACATGGGCCTGGCCCAGTAATTCAGCCTTTTAATTTCTTTGCCTATCCCTTTTGACCGATTTTTTTGGTCTTGTATTTTTCTAGGCCATTTCTTTGCTGGGCCTCTAAAGTTTTCCCCTCAGAAATAATTGTTCAATATATCTTGGGCTGGGCCGAAATAATTGATCCAATCCAACTTTTTTTATTATGCCATTGACATTACAACACATCACTACAAGCTATCTTGGTCCTAGCCTAGTTCCGATACATTTTCAAAGCAACAATGGAATATTATAGGAGCCCGAAATATCTTTACATGCATTCATTCCAGTAGTACATATCTTTACATCCAAAGAACCAGTAAGTGCCAAACAAAACTATTCTATAGCAAAGAAAAGAAAATAGATGACATCATAAAAGTTCCTATTGTCCTCCTCCTTCAACATTTGAAAACCTTCACCTGGTAGTAGATCAATCATGAGTGAGAAACAATACAACAACAAAAAAATGTTCAGACAATGCAAAAAATAACAGTCATAACACATGGTATTCGGGTACATATTTTAAGTCATGGATCCATTACACATAGTTTTTGTGTTGTGGACTATCTTCATGCAATTTCTACTTGGTAAGGCATTACAATGCTCCAGGAAGTGTACCACACTACAGTCAACAGTCTACAGTATGCACAACTAGGAATTGGAAGTTACATTGCATATCCACACCAGAAACTAGGTCAAACATGCATGCTACTAATCCACTGTCCTGTAGTTGTGTCAAACCCACCAGCATCAGTATTCAGTAGTACTCAACCAATGATAATGCAAAATTTATAGTACTCAACCAATGCATGCTACTACTTGTTTGCTTATCTAGACCAGACACTACTACTATTTGTGAATATAGCAAATGTAAAAAGAATGTAAGTGGTAAACAACACTTGAGAATATATGAACAGATTAAGAGCATATTGTTTAGCATCACACAAACAGTATCACAATGCTACAAGCAGCTATTAGGATAAAGTAGAGCTTCTACATTACATAGTCAGATATGAAGGACCAAGCAAACTATTTCGGAAAAGACAAGTTACAGAGCAATAATGTATTGACCATCCTACTGGTAGCAAGGGCATAAAGATAATCACTTAACATAGAATGATAGACAAGCAGCACATGTCTTCAAATATTTATGGCTTGCAGCCATAGGTATCCTTGCTTCAAGTCAGGTCCAGGAACTCTTTGTGTGCACATCAAGGCAGAATAGCAGCCTCGATCGTCCAGCCGCACTTCGCTGCAGGAAAACAAACAAATGGCTGAACCATCTTGGTAGAAACATAGTAAAAAACTGCTAAATGGACACTAGCAGTAAAAAAACTACTTCAAAAACAAAGGTAAGTAAGGAACTATTTCATCAAAAACAAAGGTGCTAACTATGTTTGCATAGAAAATGAGTATGGTGTCTATTGGCCAAACTTGCAACAGCTAAGAATTCATTCCCCACAGAGAAAATGAACTGACTGAGACTATGATATGATTGTCGGCAGCCTACGTTTACGGTATCTTATTTGCCAAACTTGCAACAGCTAAGAATTCATTCCCCACAGAGAAAATGAACTGACTGAGACTATGATATGATTGTCGGCGGCCTACGTTTACGTTTACTGCAACATCTAAGAATTCATTCCCCACAGAGAAAATGTGATCTTTTCTGTTCAGAAGTTAGGATGTGTGTGACTTACCCGTCTGTTGACAAGTTGAGGGTGAATTCCACATGAACAAGCCTTGGTGCCACCCACACATCCATAAGTTTCATCTCCTCCTCCTTCGGGCAATGGCAAGATTTGGAGGTGCGTCTCGGGCTCTCGAACACCTTGTACAGGGTCGTGTTCTCCTGCTCTAGAGAGAAGAGAAGAGAACAACACCATCTTCAGAAATAGATGAACAAGCCCATGGTTGTCACCTGTGTGTTAGGGGAAACCGCATTGGGGCGTGCTAAATCGAACAGAGAGGGGGAGTGGGGGGCACCTTGATTAATCCATGGAGTGAGTGGTCGGAGCAGCGGCGTCCCTTGAAGGAGCACACGGAAGGGGAAGGCCGTGGCCCCCAATCACTCTTCCTCCCGCTAAGCGCCTTTGCAGATCAAGAGGGCTCCTCTCCTGGTGGCAAGCAGAGGGAATGAAGCACAGATCCGTCGTAGCGACCAGCTCGCGCCTAGCTGATTCCACGTGCATCAAAAAGAGACCCAAGATTCATTCAGTAAAGCGTCCACGAGTTGCAGGGACAGCACGAACAAATCAATGAACACCAATTTCAGGGACAGAGCAACCAAGGACGGGGCTTTCAGTGCCTCCTAATCCCAAATCGAACAGCAGAAGAGAGGAGAGGGACAGGTGCGCACCTGGACAACCGTGGTTGGAGCAGCGGACGAGCGGCGTCCCGAGAGGAAGCACGCCCGCTGACTCCTCCTCCCGCTGCGCGTGACCTCGAGCCCCTCTGTCGCGGACCCACCCGTGGAGAAGAGGGGAGCTCCTCTCCCGGCGGCACGCGGAGGGGAGGAGGGCACCAAGTGGCCCCAGCGTGGATCCGTCGCTGCGAGATCGAAGCCGTGCGCGTCGACGAGCAGCCGCCCTTGACGACGAGCCGGTGGTGCCCCGTCGTGGATCTACCTCCACAGTCGCGCGGCGCCGAAGGGAAGAGAGAGAAGGTGTGGGAGGGGGAGAGGGTGGGGCGGCGCCGGTGGGGGAGACGGGCGGCGAGGTCACAGGTGGGGAAGCCCGGCGACGGTGGCGGCGGCGGCGGCGGGATGCGCTTGATGGGATCGAGGGAGAGGAGGGCAGAGGAAGAGAGCGGGTTGGGCTTGACTCGGGAGAGGGGGAGAGGGGATCGGGGGAGAGAAGGGGATCTGAGTTCGGGTTTTGGTGAGAGGGTGAGGGGTGAGGCCTGCCGTTGGATCTAGAAGC
Source organism: Secale cereale (assembly GCA_902687465.1). NCBI lineage: Eukaryota > Viridiplantae > Streptophyta > Magnoliopsida > Poales > Poaceae > Secale > Secale cereale. The sequence continues at coordinate 57,396,417 of LR738709.1, read as the reverse complement.
ATCCGACGGTGGTTGATACATGATCCGTGTGATATGCCTCTGGACCAATCAGAACGCACCAAACAATTTGAAGACCTTTTGACCATATAAATTGGTCATGATTGATTACACACAAATTTTTCATTCCATTTTTCAATTCTCAAAATGAGTTTTTTTGTGAAACACCTATCAAATATCCGTTCAAATAATGTCATATTTTGCAGAAGTTTAGATCTTAGATTGGCAAACAATATTGACAAAGGTAGTTTTATTTCTTTTGCACGAAAAAATAATTTTCCATTTTTTGAATGCCCAAAATAAGTTTTTTTGTGAAGGACCTACCGTATATTTATTGCAAAATTGTACCAAATTGATTTTCTAAAATACTAGGCCATATATAATGCACAATTGACCAAATGGTTGGGTGTCAAAAGGTTCGACCCACCTCTGGTGAAAAATACAAATTTCGGCCGATCTAGCTGGAAGCAGGTCAAATTTGAACTGCGCCTGCCTTATACTTTGCTCTTTATTTTTTCCAGAAATCATTTCTAGGTACATAAGTATCTATTTAATCAGAGAAAAACCAAAAGTTTTCCAAGATTCAACCACTAGCTAGGAACGGTCATTCCCGCCGTTTTGACCGCATTTTGAAACGGGCATGAAAAATTCAAAAAAAAATCAAAAAATTGGAAAATCTTCGTATTGTGTCACTATATGTGACCAAGTTTCCAGGAAAAATAATAAACTTTTAATATGGAAATTATTTAAAAAAAAGTGTTCTCGGAAATGAGCTATCATTCGTGAAGATTCATGGCTTTCAAGCCATGTGATCAATCTTATGGCCACATTCATGGCATAGTTTGTTCGAATGATCTCATATTGCGCACAAGGGTGCATCTTGGAATGGCAAACAATGTTGCCTAAGGGAGTTTTCTCTTTCTTTGGACCAAAAAATCATTTTCCATTTTTCGAGTGCCCAAAAGTAGGGTTTTTTGTGAAGGACCTCCCAAATAATTGTTGGAAAATTGGACCAAATCATTTTTATAAAATACTAGGCCATATTTAATGCACAATTGACCAAATGGTTGCGTGTAAACAGTTTTGATCCACCTCTCATGAAAAAGACAAATTTCGGCTGATTCAGCTGGAAGTGGGTCAAATTTGAACTGCAGCTGCCTTGTAGTTTGCTCTTTATTTTTTACAAAAATCATTTCTAGGTACATAAGTATCTATTTAATCAGAGAAACACCAAAAAAATACCAAGATTCAACCACTAGCTAGGAACTGTCATTCCTGCCGTTTTGACCGCATTTTGAAATGGGCATAAAAAATTCAAAAAAATTCAAAAAAATTGGAAAACCTTCGCATTGTGTCATTATATATGACCAAGTTACCAGGAAAAATAATAAACTTGTAATACGGCAATTCTTTTAAAAAAGTGTTCTCGGAAATGAGTTATCATGCGTGAAGATTCATGGATTTCAAGCCAAATGATCAATCCTATGGCCACATTCATGGCATAGTTTGTTCAAATGATCTCATATTGTGCACAAGGGTGCATCTTGGAATGGCAAACAATATTGCTTAAGGAAGTTTTCATTTTCTTTGGACGAAAAAATCATTTTCCATTTTCCGAGTGCCCAAAAGGAGGGTTTTTTGTGAAGGACCTCCCAAATAATTGTTGCAAAATTTGACCAAATCAATTTTCTAAAATACTAGGACATATTTAATGCACAATTGACAAAATGGTTGGGTGTAAAAAGTTTTGATCCACCTCTCGTGAAAAAGACAAATTTCCGCCGATTCAGTTGGAAGCGGGTCAAATTTGAACTGCGGCTGCCTCGTAGTTTGCTATTTATTTTTTCCAAAAATCATTTCTAGGTACATAAGTACCTATTTAATCAGAGAAACACCAAAAAAATTCCAAGATTCAACCACTAGCTAGGAACGGTCATTCCCGCCGTTTTGACCGCATTTTGAAACGGGCATAAAAAATTCAAAAAAAATCAAAAAATTGGAACACCTTCGCATTGTGTCATTATATATGACCAAGTTACCAGGAAAAATATTAAACTTGTAATACGGCAATTCTATTAAAAAAGTGTTCTCAGAAATGAGCTATCATGCGTGAAGATTCATGGCTTTCAAGCCAGATGATCAATCCTATTGCCACATTCATAGCATAGTTTGTTCAAATGATCTCATATTGTGCACAAGGGTGCATCTTGGAATGGCAAACAATATTGCTTAAGTAAGTTTTCATTTTCTTTGGATTAAAAAATCATTTTCCATTTTTCGAGTGCCCAAAAGGAGGTTTTTTTGTGAAGGACCTCCCAAATAATTGTTGCAAAATTTGACCAAATCAATTTTCTAAAATACCAGGACATATTTAATGCACAATTGACAAAATGATTGGGTGTAAAAAGTTTTGATCCACCTCTCGTGAAAAAGACAAATTTCCGCCGATTCAGCTGGAAGCGGGTCAAATTTGAACTGCGGCTGCCTCATAGTTTGCTATTTATTTTTCCAAAAATCATTTCTAGTTACATAAGTAACTATTTAATGATAAATACATGGTTTGGTGGCGATACGTCGAGGTTTGGGCGGTGGTCGAGGGCCCCAACTCTAGAGCGCGTAAACTCGCATGCCCGCCGCGTGGTCACCGCGTGACTGTGGCGTTGCCATGTGTTCTGGGCGGCCTAGGCATGTCTAGTGGGTTGGCCACTCCCCAGGTAGGTGCTACGAAGAAAATTACAACATAATATTCTCACGAGGAGACCGATCGATGCTCAAACATGAATTAGCAGCCAAGTGTTTGATTAGCGGTACGGGAAATGCACATGGCTAATGGGCGTGAGTTTTGGTTGAGGATGATCAGTTACTAAGAAGACCGTCTTCATAAATTTTCAGCTCAAAAGGAGGAGTCTAGGTGGTACTTGCTTTGCAAAGTACCACACTGGACATAAATACGAATGTTGAAGATGGGCTCAAAATAATGAATGGATTGAGCTGGCATTTGGTGGAGGATAGTTATTTGGGCATAGGAAAGCACTGTAGAAAATGGATACCATTTGGACATGCCAAAGTGGTACTTCCTTCACAAAGTGTTTTTTTGAACAGAATAGGAAAATGAATATTTTTGAATTATTTTTGAACTAGGCAAGGTTTTTTTACATATTTGATGAAGATATGACCCAAAGAATTTATGAGATTTTTTGGGGAATTTTGGGAAAGATAGAAATATAGGTTGCTTCACAACGTAGGGCAAAAACTGCCACATGGACATGACACATAGGCAAAACTGATGAGGTGGCTCCTAGTCGTAGCAACCCACCACAATTTACAAGGTTATGACCATCTATATTGGTCATGATCAGCTAGAAATAAGGCAACGAACCAGTGCTATCTGCTTTATGACCATTTCGTGTAGGGAAATTATGAACTTTCTGACCAAAATGGTCGTTATAGTTTAGGGTTTGGAGCCCCCCGAACAGCTTTTGACCAATTGGTCTGAATTGGTCATAGATCTATGACCAATTCTTCCAGGGTCACTAACAAAAGGTCATAAGTTGACATATTTCGTGTAGTGGATGGTTTCATCACATTAATCCCAAAAAATAATGCCCCATCGTCAGTGAATGATTATCGTCCAATCACATTACTGGACTGCTGTCTCAAACTGATTACCAAGCTCCTAGCAAACCGCCTCCAAAGAGTGATTCTAAGAATAATTCACAGAAACCAATGTGGATTCCTCAAAGGACGCACTATCCAAGATTGTCTATCTTGGGCATTTGAGTACATATTGTTGGGGAATGTAGCAGAATTCAAAAAAAATCTACGCTTCACCAAGATCAATCTAAGCAGTGATCTAGCAACGAGGGAGAGGGGAGTGCATCAACATACCCTTGTAGATTGCGAGCGGAAGCGTTCAAGAGAACGTGGATGATGGAGTCGGACTCGTCGTGATCCAAATCACCGATGATCCCAGCGCCGAACGGATGGCACCTCCGCGTTCAACACATGTACGGTGCAGCGATGTCTCCGCCTTCTTGATCCAGCAAGGGAGGGAGGAGAGGTTGATGGAGATCCAACAGCATGATGGCGTGGTGGTGGATGCAACGGAAATTCTGCAGGGCTTCGCCAAGCACCGCGGGAGGAGGGAGAGGTGTAACGGGAGGGAGAGGGAGGCGCCAGGATCAAGGGGTGCAGCTGCCCTCCCTCCCCCCACTATATATAGGGGCCGGGGGGCACTGGCCCTACGAGATGCAATCTCCTAGGGGGCGGTGGCCAAGGGGGGAGGCTTGCCCCCCAAGGCATGTGGGGCGCCCCCAACCCTAGGGTTTCCATCCCTAGGCGCAGGGGGAGGCCCAAGGGGGTGCGCCAGCCCACTATGGGCTGGTTCCCCTCCCCCTACGGCCCATGGCCCCCTCCGGGATAGGTGGCCCCACCCGGTGGACCCCCGGGACCCTTCTGGTGGTCCCGGTACACTACCGGTGACCCCCGAAACTCTCCCGATGGCCGAAACTGGACTTGCTATATATATTTCTTTACCTCCGGACCATTCCGGAACTCCTCGTGACATCTGGGATCTCATCTGAGACTCCAAACAACATTCGGGTTACCGTGTGCATATATCTCTACAACCCTAGCGTCACCGAACCTTAAGTGTGTAGACCCTACGGATTCGGGAGACACGTAGACATGACCGAGACGACTCTCCGGTCAAGAACCAACAGCCGGACCTGGATACCCATGTTGGTTCCCACATGTTCCTCGATGATCTCATCGGATGAACCATGATGTCAAGGATTCAATCAATCCCGTATAAAATTCCCTTTGTCTATCGGTGTAGTACTTTCCCAAGATTCGATCGTCGGTATACCGATACCTTGTTCAATCTCGTCATAGCAAGTCTCTTTACTCGTTCCATAATACGTCATCCCCTGACCAACACCTTAGTCACATTGAGCTCATTATGATGATGTCTTACCGAGAGGGCCCGGAGATACCTCTCCGTCATACGGAGTGACAAATCCCAGTCTCGGTTCATGCCAACTCAACAGATACTTTCGGAGATACCCGTTGCGTACCTTTATAGCCACCCGGTTACGTTGTGATGTTTGTCACACCCAAAGTATTCCTACGGTATCTGGGAGTTGCACAACCTCATGGTCTAAGGAAAAGATACTTGACATTGGAAAAGCTTCAGCATTACGAACTACACGATCTTGTGCTAGGCTTAGGATTGGGTCTAGTCCATCACATCATTCTCCTAATGATGTGATCCCGTTATCAATGACATCCAATGTCCATGGTTAGGAAACCGTGACCATTTGTTGATCAACGAGCTAGTAACTAGAGGCTTTACCAGGGATACGTTGTGGTCTATGTATTCACACATGTATCACTGTTTCCGGATAATACAATTAAGGATGAATAACAGACAATTATAATGAACAAGGAAATATAATAATAACCATCTTATTATTGCCTCTAGGGCATATTTCCCACAGTCTCCCACTTGCACTAGAGTCAACAATCTAGTTACATTGTGATGAATCGAACACCCATAGAGCTCTGGTGTTGATCATGTTTTGCTCGTGGAAGAGGTTTAGTCAACGGATCTGCGACATTCAGATCCGTATGCACTTTACAAATATCTATGTCTCCATCTTGAACATAATTCCGGATGGAGTTGAAACGGCGCTTGATGTGCTTGGTCTTCTTGTGAAACCTGGGCTCCTTGGCAATGGCAATAGCTCCAGTGTTGTCACAGAAGAGAGTCATCGGGCCCGACGCGCTCGGAATGACTCCTAGGTTGGTGATGAACTCCTTCATCCAGACTCCTTCCTACGCTGCTTCGCAAGCAGCTATGTACTCCACTTCACATGTAGAATGCACCACGACGCTTTGCTTGCAACTGCACCAGCTGACTGCCCCACCATTCAAAATATAAACGTATCCGGTTTGTGACTTGGAGTCATCCAGATCTGTGTCGAAGCTAGCATCGACGTAACCCTTTACGACGAGCTCTTCGTCGCCTCCATAAACGAGAAACATATCCTTAGTCCTTTTCAGGTACTTCAGGATGTTCTTGAGCGCTGTCCAGTGTTCCGTACCGGGATCACTTTGGTACCTCCCTACCAAACTTATGGCAAGGTTCACATCAGGTCTCGTACACAGCATGGCATACATAATAGAACCTATGGCTGAGGCATAGGGAATGACACTCATCTTTTCTCTATCTTCTGCCGTGGTCGGGGATTGAACCGTGCTCAATCTCATACCTTGCAATACAGGCAAGAACCCTTTCTTGGACTGATCCATATTTAACTTCTTCAATATCTTATCAAGGTATGTGCTTTGTGAAAGACCAATGAGGCGTCTCGATCTATCTCTATAGATCTTGATGCCTAATATGTAAGCTACTTCTCCAAGGTCCTTCATTGAAAAACTCTTATTCAAGTAGGCCTTTATGCTTTCCAAGAATTCTACATCATTTCCCATCAGCAATATATCATCCACATATAATATGAGAAATGCTACAGAGCTCCCACTCACCTTCTTGTAAATACAGGCTTCTCCCCAAGTCTGTATAAACCCAAACAATTTGATCACATCATTAAAGCGAATATTCCAACTCCGAGATGCTTGCACCAGCCCATAGATTGAGCGATGGAGGTTGCATACCTTGTTAGCATTCTTAGAATCGACAAAACCTTCCGGCTGCATCATATACAGCTCTTCCTTGAGGAAGCCATTAAGGTATGTTGTTTTGACGTCCATTTGCCATATCTCATAATCATAGAATGCGGCAATTGCTAACATGATTCGGACGGACTTCAGCATCGCGACAGGAGAGAAAGTCTCGTCGTAGTCAATCCCTTGAACTTGTCGATAACCTTTAGCGACAAGTCAAGCCTTATAGATGGTCACATTACCATCCGCATCAGTCTTCTTCTTAAAGATCCAATTATTTTCTATGGCGTGCCGATCATCGAGCAAGTCCACCAAAGTCCATACTTTGTTTTCATACATGGATCCTATCTCGGATTTCATGGCTTCAAGCCATTTGTTGGAATCCGGGCCCGCCATCGCATCTTCATAGTTCGAAGGTTCACCGTTGTCTAACAATATGATTTCGGTGACAGGGTTGCCGTACCACTCTGGTGCGGAACATGTCCTTGTGGACCTTCGAAGTTCAGTAACTTGATCTGAAGCTTCATGATCATCATCATTAACTTCCTCCCCAGTCGGTGCAGGCACCTCAGGAACAATTTCCTGCGTTGCGCTACTTTCCGGTTCGGAAGGGGTGACTGTCACCTCATCAAGTTCCACTTTCCTCCCACTCACTTCTTTCGAGAGAAACTCTTTCTCCAGAAAGGATCCATTCTTGTCAACGAACACCTTGCCTTTGGATCAGAGGTAGAAGCTGTACCCAATAGTTTCCTTCGGGTATCCTATGAAGACGCATTTTTCCGATTTGGGTTCGAGCTTTTGAGGTTAAAGTTTCTTGACATAAGCATCGCAACCCCAAACTTTCAGAAACGACAGCTTAGGTTTCTTGCCAAACCAAAGTTCATACAGTGTCGTCTCAACGGATTTAGACGGAGCCCTATTTAAAGTGAATGCGGCAGTCTCTAAAGCATAACCCCAAAAAGATAGCGGTAAGTCGGTGAGAGACATCATAGATCGCACCATGTCCAACAGAGTACGATTTCGATGTTCGGACACACCATTACGCTCAGGTGTTACGGGCGGTGTCAATTGTGAAACAATTCCACAGTTCCTTAGGTGCGTGCCAAATTCGTGACTTAAATATTCACCCCCATGATCCGATTGTAAGAACTTTATTTTTCTGTCACGTTGATTCTCAACCTCATTCTGAAATTCCTTGAACTTTTCAAAGGTCTCAGACTTGTATTTCATCAAGTAGACATACCCATATCTACTCAAGTCATCAGTGAGGGTGAGAACATAACGATAGCCTCCGCGAGCTTCAACACTCATTGGACCGCACACATCGGTATGTATGATTTCCAATAAGTTGGTCGCTTACTCCATTGTTCCGGAGAACGGAGTCTTGGTCATCTTGCCCAAGAGGCATGGTTCGCACGTGTCAAATGATTCATAATCAAGAGACTCTAGAAGTCCATCTGCATGGAGCTTCTTTATACGTTTGACGCCAATATGACCAAGGCGGCAATGCCACAAGTATGTGGGACTATCATTATCAACTTTACATCTTTTGGCATTCACACTATGAATATGTGTAACATCACGTTCGAGATTCATCAAGAATAAACCATTGACCAGCGGGGCATGACCATAAAACATGTGACACCCCGAGACCGGTGCGCCAGGTGTCAGTCAGTTATTCGTTGTTAGTGCCATGTCATCCTTGTGTTTTGTTTCTTGGTCATGGTGTAATTGCCTTTGTCATCTTGTTTTGCATTGTTCCTTTCTTTATTGCATTGCCTTGCCCATCATTGTCATATTGCATTGAGCCTCTTGTCATTTTGCAAGATGACCATACCCTTGGTTACCTTTACTATCATTGCCATGCTTAGTTGTCTCGATGATATCGTTACATGTCGCACTACCCATCATTATTGTCAGCCTCTCCTTGTTGCCATGAAACCTCTAACCTTTGAAACCTTCCTAGCAAAACCATTGTTTGGCTATGTTACCCGCTTGCTCAGCCCCTCTTATAGCGTTGTTAGTTGCAGGTGAAGATGAAGTTCGTTCCAGGTGGGAACTTGTTGTTGGAATATCACAATATCTATTATTATTATTAACACACCTATATACTGGGCATGGGTGGAAGGCTTGGCCTTTTGCTCGGTGTTTTGTTCCACTCATGCCACCTTAGGCGCCGATAAACCGGCACTATGTTCCTTGATTTTGCGTTCCTTACACGGTTGGGTATATGGGGACCCATTGACACTTCGTCTTTGAATAAAACTTCTCCAGCAAGGCCCAACTTTGGTTTTAATTTGCTCATAATAACAACTTAATTAATTAATTAATTGCATAAGGGGTCATGTCCCCGGGTTCTTAATTCTACATAACAGGGGGGGCCAGTGCTGATGGTGTTGGTCCCAAACGGGCGGACTGCGGGTCACCACGGGGAAACTCGAGGATTGGCTCCCGTAGGATGTCCCGTCCGGTCGTGGCCCGAGACGAGATACGCGCGGCTACTATCAGGGTGTCGGCACGCCGGGAGGTCTTGCTGGACTTGTTTTACCATTGTCAAAATGTCTTGTGCACCGGGATGCCGAGCCTGATCGGATTTCCCTAAGATAAGGGGTGATGATATTATATTTATCACTTCAGCTGATCGTGAGAGCTTGTGATGGGCTAAGTTGGGACACCCATGCAGGGTTATGATCTTTTGAAAGCCGTGCCCACGGTTATGTGGAAGATTGGAATTTGTTAATGTCCGGTTGTAGAAAACTTGACAGAGGATCCGAAGTAAAACACACAACTATGTGAGTAACCGTGACTGTCTCTTTTCACTTTGAGAAGAGAACACGGTGGGGTTATGTTTGACTCGTAGGTAGTTCAGGATCTTTAGCGATCACTACTAGTTTGCGACCGTTTGCATAGATGCTCATCTTATTCTTGTACTCGTAAGTTAGCCACCATATGTATTGCTTAGTCGCTGCTGCAACCTCACCACTTTACCTCTTCCTACCTATTAAGCTTTGATAGTCTTGTTACCCATGGTTATGGGATTGCTGAGTCCTCGTGGCTCACAGATACTACAACAACAGTTGCAGGTGCAGGTTTCCGATGTCTTGACGTGAGAGCGTTGTTCGTTTGTTGGAGTTCTTCTTCTTCAGTCTTGGGTTAGGTTCCGGGTCGGCAGCCTGGGATAGCAGATTGATGTCGTGTTATTCTTTTCTTGTTTGTATCCGTAGTCGGATTCTTTGTATTGATGTAGTTGTATTCATGTGACTTGGATGTATTGTTGTATCCCCCATGTATGTATGTAATGGTACGATGTAATGATATCCATCTTGCTAAGCACCCGAAATGCGGTTGTGCCCCAATCATGTAAGTGTCACGTGATCGGGATAGAATCGCATCTTGGGCCTGACAAGTTGGTATCAGAGCCTCGACCGACCATAGGAGCCCCCTTGATTGATCGTAGTTTGGCCGTTGTTGAGTCTAGCAGAAAACTTTTTTCGGAGTCTAGTAATATCGGAGAGTAGGAATCCTTTTTACTCCCCTGCCCCTTCGTCGCTCTGGTGAGGAATCTTGACATAGGTGTTTTGAATTACTCCTCTTCCCCTTCAAATTTTTTTAGGATCGCGTGGTTAGTTTTCGTTTGTTGCGTTGTTAGTTCTTTCATCTGGTGCATCTCTCGTCAAGTGGATTCAACCCTCTTCTTCTTTGCAAGTGCAATCCTCAGTTCTTTCCAACCGGTGTTGTTTCACCTTCCGAAGTTGTCTTTCTTTTCCCACCCCCCCCCCTTGTTTCTCGGAGCCGGAGTCCTTAATTGAGTATCCATCCTACTCGTGTGAATCCTTTGCATTCTTTCCTCGGTTATTTCAACTGGTGAATTCTCGTCTAGTTCGTCATCCTTCATCTCTTTTCTTCTCTGATGAGTTCTCCTCTTGTTTGATTTTCTTCACCTCTTATTCTTTCCGGTGGATTCAATTCAAGTATTCGGTGTTGTTCATATTCTTTTTCCTCCGCTCAATTGCTTCACCTTGCTCGTTCATCTCTCGCCATTTAATTATTCCGGAATTCCGAAGAAATCTCAGGATATTTGTCTGTCTTCCGGTTAATTCGAGGTTGTCACCTCATTCGAGTTTTTCATTCGTTCCGGTGCATCATCTCCTTTGCGTTCCATTTCAACGGAGTTCTCCCTTCGGTGGGCTCATAACCCACAGGTCTTTCCCAGGATCTTACCCGACCCTTCTAATTTCCCGGAGTGTTACGAAATTATTTCAAGTGCGACATAAGTATGGATTCCATCATTCATATGCCTTCTCCAAGTTTGTTTGCAAATTCTTTTCATGTTTGGTTCAACCTTTCCTCTTTTAATTAGTCCGGAGTGTCTCAATAATTTTGGTTGTGTTCCTTGTCGTCATTTGAAGACCGAAGAAGCGTTTTCCCCTGAGTCTTGTCCGTTCTCTCGGGGATTCGTGCTTCTAGCTTAATGCTATCCTCTCGAATTATTTTGATTGTCATAAATTCTTTTCCTTACCCATCCGGAGTATTTTCATGAATTCTTTTCTTTGTGTTCCTCCGAAGGCCATCATTTCAGAAGATTTCTTCGTTCTCAGTTTTCAACTTCGTCCTCCAACTATTCTTCATTGATGTATCTTCGTTCGTCTCACATTCTTCCGGTGCTTGTTCAAGTATTCTTTAATCCATCCGCGATCTCTTCGTTCTCGTCATTCAAAATTTCCTCAAGTGCTTTATTCTTCCCGGAGAGTCATTCTCTTGTGTTCACTCAATCTCAATTCCTTACGGTGGCTTGTCCTCTTGCATCATTCAATTTCATTCCTTACGGTGGTCATTCTCGTTCTTCACTCGATTTTAATTCTTCATGGTGGTTCATTCATTTTTTTCTTCACTCGGCTTTAATTTCGTACGGTGGTTCGTTCAAGAGTTCTTTTCCGGTATTATCATTTCAATCCATTCTTTTATTACAATCCTACCGGTGTTTCATGAAGATTCTCGCAAGTTCGCGATATGTCCCTTTTTATTCAATTTCATCTTGAATAACTAGTATGCTAGTCCATTGCTTCTCATCAATTTAATTGGTGGAGGATAAGAATAACATAATTCTTATTCTTTTCATCAAGTTGATTTATTCCTTCCTTTGGAATTTGTTCTTGATGAATAAATTCTAGTTCCAAGTGTTTTATTCTTTCTTTTCCGGAGTTCAAAGTTTCTCGATTATATCGTAGGAACCCCGACTAATCATCGCAAGGCTTTAATCTTATTATTTTCGTCCGTCATTTCTATATCATCATCCTTCGTACCGGAGTTCCTCATGGTGGTTCTTCATCATTTAATTCATTCTTCTAGTGTTCATCAAATTCTTTTGGTTCAAGCTCAAGCATTCTTATTCTTTTGCCTCTCGAGTGCAAATAATTCTCCGTATTCTTTTGAAGTGGAGTTTTGCATTTCTTTCTTCATTCTCATCTATTCGATATTTTCGTTACGGCATTATTCACCTCAAGTTTTGAGATGTTTAAATAAGTCCGCAACAAGTTAATTCTTTTTGTTGTTGATTTTCTCAACAACTCCGTTCAAGTCTTTCTCTTATAAATTCTCGTTCATGTCACTTGTGCTCAAGTTGTCATCTTCTTCTCCATCCTTTTAATTCCGTCATTTCAATTCTTCCGGAGGCATTGTGTTGTTGCTCTCGTTGAGTATCATCTCATCTTGTCGAGTTCTTGTTCCATTCCATTCATATTCAATCGGTGTGCTATTTCTTTCAGTTTCAGCAGGAGTGCTGCCCGAATTCCTTCGTGAAGATTTCTTTTATATCTCTTTTAACCGGAGTGGTTTTCAATGTATTATTGTTCCTTCAGCTCGTGTTTCATGCCTTCCAACCTAATTGGTTCTCGTGTTCCTTGTTCCTCTTTTCTAATGGAGCTTCTCTTTCTTGTTCATCTCCATTATATTCTTTCTTTCAAAGTTGTTCATCCTCTCAAGGTTCTTTTCTTTCACTCTTTTGTCCTCGAAGAACTTTGTTCTTCCTTTTCCTTCCCGTCTCGTTCCTAAGATCTCGGGACGAGATCTCTTGTTAGTAGGGGAGTGTTGTGACACACCGAGACCGGCGCGCCAGGTGTCAGTCAATTATTCGTTGTTAGTGCCATGTCATCCTTGTGTTTTGTTTCTTGGTCATGGTGTAATTGCCTTTGTGATCTTGTTTTGCATTGTTCCTTTATTTGTTGCATTGCCTTGCCCATCATTGTCATATTGCATTGAGCCTCTTTGTCATTTTGCAAGATGACCATACCCTTGGATACCTTTACTATCATTGTCATGCTTAGTTGTCTCGATGATATCGTTACATGTCGCGCTACCCATCATTATTGTCAGCCTCTCCTTGTTGCCATGAAACCTCTAACCTTTGAAACCTTCCTAGCAAAACCATTGTTTGGCTATGTTACCCGCTTGCTCAGCCCCTCTTATAGCATTGTTAGTTGCAGGTGAAGATGAAGTTCATTCCAGGTGGGAACTTGTTGTTGGAATATCACAATATCTATTATTATTATTAACACACCTATATACTGGGCATGGGTGGAAGGCTTGGCCTTTTGCTCGGTGTTTTGTTCCACTCATGCCACCTTAGGTGCCGATAAACCGCCATTATGTTCCTTGATTTTGCGTTCCTTACACGGTTGGGTATATGGGGACCCCTTGACACTTCGTCTTTGAATAAAACTTCTCCAGCAAGGCCCAACTTTGGTTTTAATTTGCTCATAATAACAACTTAATTAATTAGTTAATTGCATAGGGGGTCATGTCCCCGGGTTCTTAATTCTACATAACAGGGGGGGCCAGTGCTGATGGTGTTGGTCCCAAACGGGCGGAGTGCGGGGCCACCACGGGGAAACTCGAGGATTGGCTCCCGTTGGATGTCCCATATGGTCGTGGCCTGAGACGAGATACGCGTGGCTACTATCAGGGTGTCGGCACGCCGGGAGGTCTTGCTGTACTTGTTTTACCATTGTCGAAATGTCTTGTGCACCGAGATGCCGAGCCTGATCAGATTTCCCTAAGATAAGGGGTGATGATATTATATTTATCACTTCAGCTGATCGTGAGAGCTTGTGATGGGCTAAGTTGGGACACCCCTGCAGGGTTATGATCTTTCGAAAGCCGTGCCCGCGGTTATGTGGCAGATTGGAATTTGTTAATGTCCGGTTGTAGAAAACTTGACAGAGGATCCGAAGTAAAACACACAACTGTGTGAGTAACCGTGACTGTCTCTTTTCACTTTGAGAAGAGAACACGGTGGGGTTATGTTTGACTCGTAGGTAGTTCAGGATCTTTAGCGATCACTACTAGTTTGCGACCGTTTGCGTAGATGCTCATCTTATTCTTGTACTCGTAAGTTAGCCACCATATGTATTGCTTAGTCGCTGCTGCAACCTCACCACTTTACCTCTTCCTACCTATTAAGCTTTGATAGTCTTGTTACCCATGGTTATGGGATTGCTGAGTCCTCGTGGCTCACAGATACTACAACAACAGTTGCAGGTGCAGGTTTCCGATGTCTTGACGTGAGAGTGTTGTTCGTTTGTTGGAGTTCTTCTTCTTCAGTCTTGGGTTAGGTTCCGGGTCGGCAGCCTGGGACAGCAGATGGATGTCATGTTGTTCTTTTCTTGTTTGTATCTGTAGTCAGATTCTTTGTATTGATGTAGTTGTATTCATGTGACTTGGATGTATTGTTGTATCCCCCATGTATGTATGTAATGGTATGATGTAATGATATCCATCTCGCTAAGCGCCCGAAATGCGGTTGTGCCCCAATCACGTAAGTGTCACGTGATCGGGATAGAATCGCATCGTTTGGGCCTGACAAAACATATCTCTCATATAAATAGAACAACCATTAATCTCAGATATAAATGAGTAGCCATCTCGCATTAAACGAGATCCAGATACAATGTTCATGCTCAAAACTGGTACTAAATAACAATTATTAATGTTTAAAACTAATCTCGAGGGTAGATGTATAGGTAGCGTGCCGACGGCGATCACATCGACCTTGGAACCATTCCCGACGCGCATCGTCACCTCATCCTTCGCCAGTCTCCGCTTATTCCGCAGCTCCTGCTTTGAGTTACAAATGTGAGCAACTGCACCGGTATCAAATACCCAGGAGCTACTACGAGCGCTCGTAAGGTACACATCAATAACATATATATCATATATACCTTTGACGTTGCCGGCCTTCTTATCTGCTAAGTGTTTGGGGCAGTTCCGTTTCCAGTGACCTGTTCCCTTGCAATGAAAGCACTCAGTTTCAGGCTTGGGTCCATTCTTTGGCTTCTTCCCGGCAACTAGCTTACCGGGCGCGGCAACTCCTTTGCCGTCCTTCTTGAAGTTCTTCTTAGCCTTGCCTTTCTTGAACTTAGTGGTTTTATTGACCATCAACACTTGATGTTCTTTCTTGATATCCACCTCCGCTGATTTCAGCATTGAATACACCTCGGGAATGGACTTCTCCATCCCTTGCATATTGAAGTTCATCACGAAGCTTTTGTGGCTAGGTGGGAGCGACTGAAGGATTCTTTCAACGACCGCTTCGTCTGGGAGATTAATTCCCAACTGAGACAAGTGATTGTGCAACCCAGACAATTTGAGTATGTGCTCGCTGACAGAACTATTCTCCTCCATCTTACAACTGTAGAATGCGTCAGAGATGTCATATCTCTCGACTCGGGCATGAGCTTGGAAAACCATTTTCAGCTCTTGGAACATCTCATATGCTCCGTGGTGCTCAAAACGCTTTTGGAGCCCCGATTCTAAGCTGTAAAGCATGCCGCACTGAACAAGGGAGTAATCATCACAACATGACTGCCAGGCGTTCATAACGTCTTGGGCTGCCGGGAAAACGGGTGCATCACCTAGCGGTGCTTCAAGGACATATGATTTCTTGGCAGCTATGAGGATAATCCTCGGGTTACGGACCCAATCCGTATAGTTGCTACCATCGTCTTTCATCTTGGTTTTCTCTAGGAACGCGTTGAAGTTGAGGGCAACATGAGCGTGGGCCATTTGATCTACAAGACATATTGTAAGGAATTTAGACTAAGTTCATGAGAATTAAGTTCATCTACTCAAAATTAATGAACTCCCACTCATATAGACATCTCTCTAGTCATCTAAGTGAAACATGATCCGAATCGACTAAGCCGTGTCCGATCATCACGTGAGACGAACTAGTCATCAACTGTGAACATCTTCATGTTGATCGTATCTTCTATACGACTCATGTTCGACCTTTCGGTCTCCCGTGTTCCGAGGCCATGTCTGTACATGCTAGGCTCGTCAAGTGAACCCTAAGTGTATTGTGTGTGTAAATCTGGCTTACACCCGTTGTATGCGAACGTTAGAGCCTATTACACCCAATCATCATGTGGTGCTTCGGAACAACGATCCTTAGCAATGGTGCATAGTTAGGGGGAACACAATTCTTGAAATTTTAGTGAGAGATCATCTTATTTACTACCGTCGTTCTAAGCAAATAAGATGTAATAAATATGATAAACATCACATGCAATCAAATAAAGTGACATGATATGGCCAATATCATTTTGCTCCTTCGATCTTCATCTTCGGGGCTCCATGATCATCTTTGTCACCGGCATGACACCATGATCTCCATCATCGTGTCTTCATGAAGTCGTCTCGCCAAACATTACTTCCACTACTATAGCTAACATTTAGCAATAAAGGAGTAAAGTAATTACATGGCGTTATTCAGTGACACACAGGTCATACAAAATATAAGACAACTCCTATGGCTCCTGCCGGTTGTCATACTAATCGACATGCAAGTAGTGATTCCTATTACAAGAACATGATCAATCTCATACATCACATATATCATTCATCACATCTTTTGGCCATATCACATCACATAGCACATGCTGCAAGAACAAGTTAGACGTCATCTAATTGTTGTTGCAAGTTTTTATGTGGCTGCTATAGGTTTCTAGCAAGAACGTTTCTTACCTACGCCAAAACCACAACGTGATATGTCAATTTCTATTTACCCTTCATAAGGACCCTTTTCATCGAATCCGATCCGACTAAGATGGGAGAGACTGTCACCCGCTACCCACCTTATGCAACTAGTGCATGTCAGTTGGTGGAACCTGTCTCACGTAAGCGTACGTGTAAGGTCGGTCTGGGGCGCTTCATCTCACGATGCCGCCGAATCAAGATTGGACTAGTAGCAGCAAGAGAATTGAACAAATATACGCCCACAACTGCTTTGTGTTCTACTCGTACAAGATGCAACGCAAAGACCTAGCTCAGATGCCACTGTTGGGGAACGTAGCAGAATTCAAAAAAATTCTACGCTTTACCAAGATCAATCTAAGGAGTCATCTAGCAACGAGGGAGATGGGAGTGCATCTACATACCCTTGTAGATCGTGAGCGGAAGTGCTCAAGAGAACGTGGATGATGGAGTCGTACTCGTCGTGATCCAAATCACCGATGATCCCAGCACCGAACGGACGGCACCTCCGCGTTCAACACACGTACGGTGCAGCGACGTCTCCTCCTTCTTGATCCAGCAACGGGGGATGAGAGGTTGATGGAGATCCAGCAGTACGACGGCGTGGTGGTGGATGCAACGGAAATTCTGCAGGGCTTCGCCAAGCACCGCGGGAGGAGGGACAGGGAGGCGCCAGGAGCAAGGGGTGCGGCTGCTCTCCCCCCCACTATATATAGGGGCCAGGGGGGCGGCGGCCCTAGGAGATGCAATCTCCTAGGGGGCGGCAGCCAAGGGGTGAGGCTTGCCCCCCAAGGCATGTGGGGCGCCCCCACCCCTAGGGTTTCCAACCCTAGGCGCAGAGGGAGGCCCAAGGGGGTGCGCCAGCCCACTATGGGTTGGTTCCCCTCCCCCTACGGCCCATGGGGCCCTCCGGGATAGGTGGCCCCACCCGGTGGACCCGCGGGACCCTTCCGGTGGTCCCGGTACACTACCGGTGACCCCCGAAACTCTCCCGATGCCGAAACTGGACTTCCTATATATAATTCTTTACCTCCGGACCATTCTGGAACTCCTCGTGACGTCCGGGATCTCATCCGGGACTCTGAACAACATTCGGGTTACTGTGTGCATATATCTCTACAACCCTAGCGTCACCGAACCTTAAGTGTGTAGACCCTACGGGTTCGGGAGACACGTAGACATGACCGAGACGACTCTTCGGTCAATAACCAACAGCGGGACCTGGATACCCATGTTGGTTCCCACATGTTCCTCGATGTTCTCATCGGATGAACCACAATGTCAAGGATTCAATCAATCTCGTATACAATTTCCCTTGTCTATCGGTGTAGTACTTGCCCGAGATTCGATCGTCGGTATACCGATACCTTGTTCAATCTCGTCATGCTAAGTCTCTTTACTCATTCCTTAATACATCATCCCGTGACCAACACCTTAGTCACATTGAGCTCATTATGATGATTTCTTATCGAGTGGGCCCAGAGATACCTCTCCGTCATACGGAGTGACAAATCCAGTCTCGGTTCATGCCAACTCAACAGATACTTTCGGAGATACCTGTTGCATACCTTTATAGCCATATAGTTACGTTGTGACGTTTGGCACACCCAAAGTATTCCTACGGTATCCTGGAGTTGCACAACCTCATGGTCTAAGGAAAAGATACTTGACATTGGAAAAGCTTCAGCATTACGAACTACACGATCTTGTGCTAGGCTTAGGATTGGGTCTAGTCCATCACATCATTCTCCTAATGATGTGATCCCGTTATCAATGACATCAAATGTCCATGGTCAGGAAACCGTGACCATCTGTTGATCAACGAGCTAGTAACTAGAGGCTTTACCAGGGACACGTTGTGGTCTATTTATTCACACATGTATCACTGTTTCCGGATAATACAATTAAGCATGAATAACAGACAATTATCATGAACAAGGAAATATAATAATAACCATCTTGTTATTGCCTCTAGGGCATATTTCCAACACATATATCAATGCCAGGCCTCAAAAAAAGCAATTGTCCTCCTCAGGCTCGACTTCGCCAAGGCGTTCAACACAATTGATCATGAGACCATGCTAGCCATAATGCAAAACATGGGATTGAACGACAAATGGCTCAGATGGGTTCATTGTATATTTGGATCAGGCAAATTTGTGGTGCTTTTGAACGGTGTGCCAGGCCGACAATTCCATTGTAAATGCGGAGTCGGACAAGGCGAGCCCTTCTCGCCCCTGATTTCTGTCTTAGCGACTGATCTTCTGCAAGCAACAATAACTGACGCCTTCTCGAGCGAAACAATTCAGCTACCTTTTCCATCGAACAACCAAAAGGATTACCCAGTTATTCAATATGCGGATGATGGCTTCTCGCCCCTCGTTGGTTACCCCAAGTGGAAGGTTGAGATGTAGCATAGCGGCAAATTTCCCTTGGCAAAGATACCAAGGATCGAATCCCGTGAGACTCCGAGGGTCGACAAGTAGGTGTCAACGGCGCCAGAAACTTAGCGGTTGACAGGACCTGCACATAGATACAGATAACTTGGCCAGATACCCAACGAGTACAGAGAGGTTGTCAATCCCTCCGGCCTTGTTGTTTACAAAGGATCAAACACAAGAGATAATAATGATAGCTATGACTGCAACTAGGAAATAAAAACAGGAAGTAAATAGAAGGTGTGATCAGCAGTGGTAATATGGACCGGGGTCCCATGATGTTCACTAGTGATGTCTCTCTCCCAAAATACGATAAAACAGCAAAGCGAGGTAAACAAATTACAGCTGGGCAATTGACAGGATTATGTGCGCAAACCAATGCTAACTATGCTGCAAAGAAAGGTAGAGGCCCAAAAGCATGGGCGGTACGCCAAGGCAAGTAGACCAAAATCCATCTGCATCTACTACTAATCATCCACCTTGAGATATCTATCCAGAACATCTCGCTGGTATTAAGTTGCGAATCCCACCCAAAGTGTAAACTCAAAGCAACAGACAACTGCATTAAAAGAACTTTGCGTAAAGTAAACAATCCTTGCACCCGCAAGTACAAGCACCGTTGTTTTCTCCCTTGTGGCAACAGCACATCCCCTAGACTCATGTTTCTGTCTCTCAAGCTAGTCATCAGGGGGCAGGAACCCACAATCAAGCATAACACTCCCTCTTGGAGTTACTACCTACTACTTGGCCAAAGCAATAAACAGCAACGGAGAACATGCAAGAATTACTCAAGAACAAAGATATAAAAGAGGTGAATCAAATATATTACTCAAACACAATTTGAACATAGTCTCATAATCCATCAGATCCCAGCAAACTCAGCAAAGCAACAGCAGAAAGATTACATATGTGCCTCGATCATGTAGGGCAGCTCACGAGGTCTAAACCATGAAGAGCAAAGAGGGGAGGAGAACATCACATAGCTACTGATCATGGACCCATGGTCCAAGGTGGACTACTCACGACTCATCCGGGAAGCGTCCATGGTGGTGGAGAAGCTCCCGGTGGTGGTTCTCCCCTCCGGCAGGGTGCCGGGAAGAGTTCTCCTGATGCTCCCGATCTTGGAAGCGCTGCGGCGGCGGAACAGAGGCGAGATCGCGAAAAAGGGTTCTGTCCTCGAGGGTTTTGGGACGAGAGGGATATATATGCGAAGGGGGGCAGCCAGAGGCGGAGCAGGGGCCCCAAGAGCCACCCCTGGCGCGGCCAGGGGTGGGGCCGCGCCAGGTGGCCACCTGGGCCTCCCTTGGCTCCCCTTTGTCCCATCTTTGGTTCTTTGCAAAGCTTCCTGTACGCTGATTTTTCCTATATTTTTCCTGGAATTTTTGGAGCACTTTTAATATGGGGGAAACCTGAAATAGAAAAACAGCAGAAAACAGGAACTGGCACTGTGGTGCACTGAGTTAATAAGTTAGTCCAAATATGATCAAAAGTGTATGGAAGTGCATCAATATCATAGCAATATCACACAAAAGAAGCATGGAGCAAGCAGAAATTATAGATACGTTTTGGACGTATCAACATCCCCAAGCTTAATTCCTGCTCGTCCTCGAGTAGGTAAATGATAACAAGCATAATTTCTGTGGTGACATGCTATCAACCATATAAGAACTTTTAAGTAAAGCAATCAAGGCATGTAATTCAATTCAAGTCATAACAAGCAAGAGTCTATATTAGCATTGTAACAAGCAACATAAGAACATAAAGGTGCAAGAGCTCTCGCTGTCCGTGACTCGAATGTCTCCAAATGGTGTTTGCGTGCAAGAAAGGGGATAGGGATATACGAGAGAGTAAAACATAGTTTTTGTATTGTTGAGAACTTAATCTACTAAAGTTTCAGACTTGGTCTTCTTTGGAATCTTATCTTGACTCATCCCCAGACCACTAGCCAGGTACAAGTCAAAATGATCCACTCCCTTTCGATATTTTGACCACTCATGCAATGGATGAGCGTAAGCAAGAAAGTTGACACTTAGGATGGCAAAGAGAGAAAAATGGTGAAGGGGGAAGACAAAAAAGGTGTGAAAGGCTCACATCACTGAGGACAATCATAGGTGTCATGGAAATAACACGGCAGATGTCCGGTTTAACAGACTTGATGATGGAACCATCGCACAGGTTAGCTTGAAGGGGTTAAAAGCACACAAAGGACACAGAGGGTTTATACTAGTTCGGCCCCTTCGATGAAGGTAAAAGCCTACGTCTAGTTTGGTTTGGTATTGCTTGGGCATCGATGAACAGGGAGCAGTTTGCTTGCCTATCTCGACGGGTTGTTTCTTGCTTGTCCCTAAACCGTTGCCGGGTCGTCCCTTTATATAGAGGTGACGCCTGGTCCGGTTTACAGAGTCCCGAGGCCGGCTCATGCTCGTGTCCGCCTCGGTCTCTGCTCTTTTCTTCCTTATCTCTCAAGTTACATCATCGGGCGGTTTACAAACCATAACTCTATACATGGGCCTAAGATCTCATGGGCCGTAGCCTCTACTGAATATTACAATCACACATATTTACTATAATCCGGTTTATACTAGCCGGTTCATACCTGCTAGTAATATCCCTGACATTAGGCCCCAGAATGATTTGAACTTGTTCACATCAATCTCCCCTGTCTTGCATTTTTCCTTCTTGTGTCTTCTCATTTTTGTAAACCGGCCCTGACGTCATCCTCGAAAATCACTTAATCTGACTGTGACATCACTTCCGCATTTAACGCCGTGAGCAGTTCATCGGCTTTGTTTAAGGGTTGTTCCGAAAATTGAGGCGACAGAGGATCTTTATCCAATCCTTTGCCTCCTCGAATCCCGCACTTGTCGCTTCGGATCTGCCTCTCTATAAATACCGCCGCCCCATTCTTTATCTTCCTCCGTTCGTTCTTCTTCCTCCATCGCCCGAGCTCAAGACTCCATTGTCGCCCGAGCTCGAACCGCCGCCGTCGGCCGCCGAATCCAAGTCCTCGCCGGCCGCTGCATCGACCTGAGCTTGACCAGAGAAAACTCCGCCGCCACTTCTCAGGTACTCCATCTTCTTCCTCACTGTAGATCCGTAACCTCTAGGGTTCTTTCGCATCTCCGCCATTAGAACCTCAGTGAAAGCTTTACCTTGTTCATCTTAGGCACCAAATTCTTAGTAATAACCTTTAGATCTTT
The DNA here is from genome assembly GCA_902687465.1 of Secale cereale. NCBI lineage: Eukaryota > Viridiplantae > Streptophyta > Magnoliopsida > Poales > Poaceae > Secale > Secale cereale. The sequence continues at coordinate 57,374,069 of LR738709.1, read as the reverse complement.
CCCTTTTAAAATTTACCTCTATTCCGCTGCGGTATGCTTTAGATCTTCATCATTCATATTCAACCTGTAGATTTATCCGCTTTGTATAAGACCCTTGTAGTTCTTCCCGTATATCCTTGTATTTGTTTTTCTTTTTCTTGCGCGCTCAGATCTGTTCCGCCTTAGCTGTCTGTGAAAACCTGTTTCTTCTCCTTTATAGATCTGTTAAGTATACTCCGGTTCAAACTGTCATGTACATGCTCCGTAAAATTTTTAAAGACAAACGCGACGGTTTAGCTCTTTCTCTATTAATGTCATGAACCGGTAGTAACATAGCTCTCTGTTACTGCCGGGTTATCCGTATCATTAGTCCCTTGCTTAAACCGTTGCGTAATCTTTGCATATATCTTCCGATTTATACCGCTGTACTCGAATAAACCGGTTTTATATTTTATCCTTTCAGCACTTGCTCTTCTGCTGCCATGGCCAAACAATTTGTGTCTTGCAATTGGGTTCCTTCCACTGTTACGGAAGAAGATTTGGCTGCAGCTGTGTCAATTGGCACTCTAGGTCCTCAATCCGTTTTAAAGTGGCGAGCTCCAGGAAACGAGTGTCCTCCTACTCCCAAAGAGGGGGAGGTTATTGTCTTCTTTGACCATATTGCTCGGGGCTTTACTCCTCCCGATTCGAAGTTTTTCCGGGATGTACTTGCTGCCTTCCAGCTTCATCCTCAGGATATAGGTCCCAACTCTGTTTCCAACATCTGTGATTTCCACGTTTTTTCTGAGGTGTATTTGCAAGAAGAACCGTCAGTTGACCTGTTCCGGGATTTCTTCCACCTAAACCGGCGGACTGAATTTACTAGTGGACCGCATCAAGAACTAGGCGGGGTCAGTATTCAGAAAAGGAAAGATGCAGTCTTTCCTCATGCCGCTCTTCACACACATCCCAAGGACTGGAATAAATCTTGGTTTTATTGTATTGATACTTCACCTGCGGGGGAAAACCCATTGCCGGGTTATCACGAGCACCGTCTTCCGGAGGATCACCCTCTGCCGCAGCGCCTCAGCTCTTCAGAGCGGCCCCGGTTTGCCTCTCAACTTTCCAAGTTAAAGGCCTTTATGGCTAATGGTTTAACCGGCGTGGATTTCATGTGCTGCTGGCTCTCTTGGAGTATCCTTCCTCTGAGCCCGCGCACAAGCTTGATGTGTCAATACTCTGGTAAACCGGATGACCCTCAATGTTTTACTAAGGAGAAACTTTCTGAGTCAGAAGTTACTGAGTCCGCCAAGAAAATTCTTAACATCACTTTAGAAGAATGTAGCCAAACCGGACTGGCTCCATACTACAAGAAAAATAAGCTGCCTGCGGTATGTCTTACTTTCTTTCATATGCCTGTAATCCGTTCCTTTGAATGGTTCTTTCAATTTATCTTTTACCTTTTGAATAGGCCAATGATCCTTTCTGGAAAAGGAAACCTCAGGAGGAAAACCTTTGCTACCAAGAAGAGAAAAGCGGCTGGTGGCTCCAGTTCCCATGCTGAGGATGACGATCCGGACTCTGAGGTATGAATTAATCCGGCTTTACCTTGCTCGCTTTTACTCATATCTGTATCTAATGATAACTTTTCACAGGAGTTGGCTGAAGGAGATAAACCGGCCGAAGTTGAGGTAACTATCCTTTCTTCCGATTCAGAACCACTTCCACAAAAAAGTCGTCGGACAGTCCGGAAATATCAGTTTTCTCACCCATATGCTCAATTGGATCCTAATTTTCTTTTGAAGAAACAACAACATGAAGCTCTTCGCCGGACCACTCGCCACAGCGGCCTTGCTGTGGAATCATCCGGCATATCTCTTACTCCGACCCGGAAGCGCCGCTCTGAGGTTATACTCTCTCCATCCCTTCTTCATCCCAAGGCCGGGCTGATACGCAAACCTCTTAAACCGTCTGACCCTGATTATCAGGAGACTCCGTTATCTTCTTCCGGTGAATCAACTGCCACACAGCTTCCACCCCTGAAAACTGTCCCAGGGTAAGTCTTTAAATTTATCCGGTTTATGATTGCACTTTGTCTTATAGCTCTAACTTGTTTTTCCAACTTCTTTCAGCAAGCCAAAGCCTAGCAAAAAAACCAAAAATCAACCAACCAACTGCTGAGACTGCCGTTGATGATCCGGCGGCTGATCCGGACTCAGTTATCCCTCCGGAAGGCGAACCTACAATTCCACTTGAAGATCCTGCTCTTGCCGATCACACTACTATGCCTGAGAATCCCAATGCTGAAGATGTTCGTGAACCGGCAAGTCCTGCCCGGGCCAATTATCCTCAGACCAATCCGGCTCCTCCCAGTCTGGTTCGTACTGCAACCCCACCCCCAACAACTGCTTCTCCGGAGGTGGAAATAACTCACACAGCTTATACCGCTCCTGCTGAGCCCACTGTCTTAGCCAAACATACGGCTAAAACGGAGAAGCTGCACAAAGAAAAGGGTAAATGGAGTACTGAATTGTCCAGCTTTGCTGACATGAGTGCCCAGGAACTCTATTCCGGGTACTTGAACCGGCTCCACACTGGTCGAGATTATGAAGCAGGCTTGATTAACATGATGAAGGACAAGTATGAGGTAATCCCTTGCATCTTCTTTTGACTTTCAATGCCTTTCTGTCTATACCATATCAGCCCCCAAGTTCCGGTTTAGCTATGTTTAGAAGGTGAACCGGTACTTCCTGATGAATCAAACGATCTTACATTAGCCCCCAAGTGTCAGGGGCATAACTCGGTTTATGTGCCTGGGACTTTGACTTTTTCCCTCAATACTTCAATTATCCATTAGTCCCCAAGTGTCAAGTAGACAACTTGTTTGTGTGCTTGAGACTTTGTCTTTGAATTACTTCTGATAATTGCTTCAACTGCCCATTAGCCCCCAAGTGTCAAGTAGACAACTTGTTTGTGTGCTTGAGACTTTTGTCTTTAAATTACTTCTGCTTACCACTTGATCTTCCTTGCAGGCTGATTTAAACTGGAGGGACGAAGAAATCAGTGAACTCCGGAGCAGACTTGCTGAAACGGAGGCTGCTGCTGCTAAGGCCAAGAAAGATTTGAAGCTGAGTTTGAAGACTTCTGAACAGTTGAAGAAATTCTTTGAAGAAGAGCGGACCGCCTTTGAGGTTCAAAAGAAAGATTTGGAGAAAAGGGCCAAGGATGCTGAAGAAGCTCTTAATCCGATGACTGAAGAGTTATCTGGTTTAAAGCGGCAAATAGAGTTGATGACTTCTGCAATCTTCGGTAAGTATTTAATCTGTATTCCTGCTTTCATCCTTGCAATCTTCTATCCATATCGGTTTAATTGTGATAATCATATGCAGGGCGCCGTGTCACCCATCTTGGGGATGACTTACGGAAAAAACTCAAGGCATGTTATATTTGGTCGAGCAGCTGTATTCCGGCGCTCAAAGGATCATAAGTGCAACATCATTCAATAAACCGGCCCCTACTACCATCCAAGGCCAATTGCAAAAGTTGTCTGTCTTGCCGGTGCGTTTGGAGGAAGTTAAGAAGTCTGCCGCTCGAGCCGGTTCCCTCGTGGCACTTACCAGAGCGAAGGCATGGGTTCCGGACTTTGATCCGGAAGAAGCCTTTAATGGGTATCCAAATACCAAAGAAGACGGATCAGCTTTCACCGCAAAGGATCTCCATGTCTTGACGAAGGAGATGCGTCCTCTGGCCAGCAAACTTGCGGCCGAATCAGATTTATCCAGGTATCATCCGAGATACGACTTGCAAAACGAGCGGGTGGAGCGACCGGTTTATGATATCGTCAATCTAATCCCACCAGTACGCCCTCATACCTTCGCTCCAGATATTGATCCGTCTGAACTCATCAACGAAGAAATGTATTTTCGTACTTTAACGAAAATCGACTGGTGCGTCCCTAACTTCCAGCCGCTTCAAGAAGAAGAGGAGACTCCGGATCAAGTTGATGTCCAGCCGTCTTAGCAGGAAGGAGCATAACTCATAGCATATCTTTGTAGTTGCAGCCTCATTTTGCCGAACAATTTTTAATCCGTCAGGCTTGCTATGTCTTGTAATAGGATAGCTGAAAACATTTGTCTGCGTTGATCCAGATACTCCGACTTTTGTTTTGATATTGCCAACTTTGTCTGATATGGATTATCTTATATATCATCTGTTCCTGCATAGATAATGAAGATATGTCCTAACGGTTTTACCGTTGGACCCATTAAATTGTTCTCACAACATATCAAACAAGTGTATACTTATATAAAAAATAACTTTATACCTGAGATCAAGTATGCTTGATACTCTTAATCCGGTGAATTTTGCCTCTTTGAAGGGAGTCTTTGAATAGACCCATTAATAATCCCTGGTCTTATAGAAGCTCATGATTGTTCCGGGCTATGATGAACACCGGATTAACTCTTGCTGGTGTTTTATAACCCAGACTTTTTACTCATGCTGGTGCTCATCACCCAGATCTTTAACTTTGCAGATGTGTGGTCAATTTCTTGAATTGTCCCACTCCAGATTAAAGAACCATAACACATAAGATCAGAAATGCCAATTTGCAAATAAAACCGTGTAGTCGAGGCTTTTTACGAGCTGCCAGGCTCAAAGCAAGGTTCAGCCAATCAATGGAATGGGCTTGCCATCCAGAGGGCCGGTCGATGGATGTGGCCTAATCATCCATAGGAGACCATAAGAAAATCTTTAGCCAATCACTGGGTGGCTGTCGCCTGTCCAGAGGGCCTCCATGGTTCCATGAAACCATGGGTAAACTTTGAGCCAATCACTGAATGGCTATCGCTTGTCCAGAGGGCCTCTATGGTTCCATGAAACCATGGGTAAACTTTGAGCCAATCATTGGATGGCTGTCGCCTGTCCAGAGGGCCTCCATGGTTCCATGAAACCATGGGCGCCAACTGTCATGGAAATAACACGACAGATGTCCGGTTTAACGTACTTGATGATGGAACCATCGCACAGGTTAGCTTGAAGGGGTTAAAAGCACAGAAAGGACACAGAGGGTTTATACTAGTTCGGCCCCTTCGATGAAGGTAAAAGCCTCCGTCTAGTTTGGTTTGGTATTGCTTGGGCGTCGATGAACAGGGAGCAGTTTGCTTGCCTGTCTAGACGGGTTGTTTCTTGCTTGTCCCTGAACCGTCGCCGAGTCGTCCCTTTATATAGAGGTGACGCCTGGTCCGGTTTACAGAGTCCCGAGGCTGGCTCATACTCGTGTCCGCCTCGGTCTCTGCTCTTTTCTTCCTTATCTCTCAAGTTACATCATCGGGCGGTTTACAAACCATAACTCTATACATGGGCCTAAGATCTCATGGGCCGTAGCCTCTACTAAATATTACAATCACACATATTTACTATAATCCGGTTTATACTAGCCGGTTCATACCTGCTAGTAATATCCCTGACAATAGGCGAGAGAAAGCCAAATGATAGATATGATGTGAGGAGTAGGGATTGCCATGCAACGGATGGACATATGAGCTAAGGTAAGCTCTCCAATGGAACTAGTGGGGGTGCATCCAACTTGCTCGCTCAAGAAGACCTAGAGCTCTTTTGAGGAGGCTCATCATTGGAATATACAAGCTAAGTTCTATAGTGTGAAAGTCCCCACATAGCTATATGCATGAATGATAATCTCTATGGAGTACAAGGTATAAAATGGAGTACGAGTGTGGATCTCTCAAAAGGAATAGTAGTGTGCCCCCTTCTCTCTTTTTATTTCTTTTTCTCTTTTTTCTCTTTTTTTTTAATTTTTTGTGGCCTCAATGGCTCTTTCTATTTAACTCTCATTTGTCCTCTTTGGGATCTTTTGATTTTGTCCTCTTTGGGATCTTTTCCTCACTTTAGGGGCAACACTCAATATATTACAAGAAGTATAGAAGATCTTTCACACTTTACAAAAGTACTCAACATAAAGAAGATGAAACTATCATGATGTATGCAAATGTATGCCTCTGCCAGTGTAGCAGGATATGCAATGATACTAGCGTGTCATGTATAACCGCTCCTATAGTACAACCACCTGACTGGAATTTACCTTTTGAGATTATGTGTGATGCTAGTGATTTTGCTGTTGGAGCTGTTTTAGGGCAAAGGATCAATAAGAAATTGAATGTTATACATTATGCTAGTAAAACCCTTGATAGTGCTCAAAAGAATTATGCTACTACTGAGAAGGAATTCTTAGCTGTAGTGTTTGCTTGTGATAAGTTTAGGCAGTATATTGTTGATTCCAAATTTATTATTCATACTGACCATGCTGCCATTAAGTACCTTATGACAAAGAAGGATGCCAAACCAAGGCTTATCAGATGGGTACTCCTTCTTCAAGAATTTGATTTGCAGATTGTTGATAGGAAAGGAGAAGACAATCCGGTGGCGGACAATCTTTCAAGGATGGAAGATATACCGCATGATCCCATCCCAGCCAACGACAGTTTTCCAGACGAGCAACTTGCCGTTGTAAAAGTACAATCTCTTTCCGATCCTTGGTTTGCAGATTATGCTAATTTTATCGTTGCAAAGTATTTGCCTCCAGGTTTAACATTTCAGCAAAGGAAGTTCTTTCATGATTTGAGGCACTACTTTTGGGATGACCCACATCTTTTCAAAGAAGGTCCGTACGGGATCGTGAGAAGATGCATACCGGAACATGAGCAGAAAGACATTCTCAGACAATGTCATGATAGCCCCTATGGAGGACATCAAGCCGGTGAGAGGACCGCACATAAGGTTCTTCAATCAGGTTTTTATTGGCCTACTCTCTTTAAGGATGCTAGAAATTATGTTTTAGCCTGTGATAAATGTCAGAGAGTTGGTAACATTAGTAGAAGGAATGAGATGCCTATGAATTACTCATTAGTGATTGAACCCTTTGATTGCTGGGGTTTTGATTTTATGGGTCCTTTTCCTTCTTCGCACAAGTACACTCACATTTTAGTAGCTGTTGATTATGTGACCAAGTGGGTTGAAGCAATCCCCACTGAAAGTGCTGATCACAAGACATCTTTGAAAATGCTCAAAGATGTGATTTTCCCTAGGTTTGGTGTACCTAGGTATCTCATGACTGATGGAGGATCACACTTGACGCATGGAGCTTTTAGAAAAGCTTTAGCCAAGTACGATGTCAATCATAGAATCGCTTCACCGTACCATCCTCAAACTAGTGGGCAAGTTGAGCTCACCAATAGAGAGATTAAGTTGATCTTGCAGAAGACAGTAAACAGAAATAGAAAGGACTGGTCAAATAAGTTAGGAGATGCTTTGTGGGCGTATAGAACTGCTTACAAAAACCCCATGGGCATGTCCCCCTATAAGATGGTTTATGGCAAGGCTTGCCATTTGCCATTAGAATTAGAGCACAAAGCTTTCTGGGCTGTTAGAGAGCTTAATGCCGACCCAAAGTTAGTTGGTGAGAAGCGTCTCATGAACTTGACTTCTCTAGATGAGTGGAGAAGTGAAGCTTACGAGAGCGCTAAAATGTTCAAGGAAAAGGTAAAGAAGTGGCATGATAGGAGGATTCTGAAACGTGAATTTAATGTTGGTGATAAAGTTTTGTTGTTTAGATCCCGTTTCAGGTTTTCTCCAGGCAAACTACTTTCCAGGTGGGAAGGGCCATTTCATATTGAAGAAGTCTATCGGTCTGGTGCAATCAAGATTAACAATTTTGAAGGCACCAAACCTCAAGTTGTGAATGGGCAAAGACTTAAGCATTACATAGCAGGAGACCCTGTCAATGTTGATGTGAATATGATATACACAACAACTCACGAAGAACATGTTGCAGCCTGATACGTCCAAAACGTATCTATAATTTCTGCTTGCTCCATGCCACTTTTGGGTGATATTCATACACTTCCATACACTTTTGATCATATTTGGACTAACTTACTAATCCAGCGCACCCCAGTGCCAGTTTCTGTTTTCGGCTGTTTTTGTATTTCAGGTTTTCACGTTTCGAGAACTGCCCAGAAAAATACAGAAAAAATATATAAAAAATCAGCGTATCGGGAACGACACTGCTTCCGAAGGGGAGCCTGGGGGGGCCACAGGGGCCCCAGGCGCCCTGTGGGCGCCCCCCCCCCCCCC
>LR738709.1:57305590-57365915 GCA_902687465.1 Secale cereale | reverse complement strand
GGGCGCCTCCGCACATCGAGAGCCCCCCGGTGCCCTACTTTGGCAGATATCTAAAGGGTCCCCCGTAACCCTTGAAACATGACTTCTTTTCGCGATCCAATCTCTGTTCCGCCGCCGCCGCCGCTTCCAAGATAGGGAGCACCAGGAGAACTCTTCCCGGCACCCTGCCGGAGGGGAGGATCACCACCGGGAGCTTCTCCACCACCATGGACGCCTCCCGGATGACTCGTGAGTAGTCTCCCTTGGACCATGAGTCCATGACCAGTAGCTATGTGATGTTCTCCTCCCGTTCTTGTGCTTCACTAATTAGTCCTCGTGAGCTGCCCTACATGATCGAGGCACCTATGTAATCCTTATGCTGTTGCTATGTTGAGTTTGCTGGGATCCGATGGATTATGAGATTATGTTCAGATTGATCTTGAGTAATATATTTGATTCACCTCTTTTATATTTTAGTTCATCAGTAATTCTTGCATGTTCTCCGTTGTTATTTATTGCTTTGGCCAAGTAGTAAGTAGTGACTCCAAGAGGGAACGTTATGCTCGATTGTGGGTTCATGCCCCTCGATGACTAGCTTGAGTGACAGAAACATGAGTCTAGGGGATGTGTTGTTGCCACAAGGGGGAAAACAACGGTGCTTGTGCCCGCGGGTGCAAGGATTGTTTACTTTACGCAAAGTTCTTTTAATGCAGTTGTCTGTTGCATTGAGTTTACACTATGGGTGGGACTCGCAACTTAATACCAGCGAGATGTTCTGGATAGATATCTCAAGGTGGATGATTAGTAGTAGATGCAGATGGATTTCGGTCTACTTACTTTGGCGTACCGCCCATGCTTTGAACCTCAACCTTTCTTGCAATGCAGTCAGCATTGGTTTGCGTTCGTGGTCCTGTTAATTGTCCAGCTGTAATTTTTTACCTCACATAGCTGTTTTATCGTCTTTTGGGAGAGAGACTTCACTAGTGAACATCATGTGACTCCGGTCCATATTACTATCATTGATCACATACACTATTTTACTTTCCGCTATTTTATTTACTATTGCAAATTACTATCTATCACTATTATCATATTGCTTTTAACCCTTTGTGAACTACAAGGCCGGAGAGATTGACAACCTCTCTGTACTCGTTGGGAGAAAAGTTATTTGTATATGTGTGCAGGTCCACGTTGGTTGCTAATTGCGCCGTTAGCAGTTGACACCTACCTGTTGAACCTAGGACTCTCTGGGGATTCGATCCTTGGCATCTTTGCTAGGGGAAAACACTTCTGCTTACTGCATCTTACACCTTCCACTTGGGGTAGTCCAACGAGGGGTTCGAGGCCCATCAAGGAGTATTTTCTGGCGCCGTTGCCGGGGACTCCACTCTTCAGGATAGGGGAGTTGCATGCTATCTTTTACCTTTGCTTTTTAGTCTTGTTAGTTTACGTTTCATATTTGCTTTAGTTCCTTTTATCAAAAATCACAAAAATAGTTATCTTGCTTGCTTGCTACTATGGGTTCCACCGAGAACACCAAGTTGTGTGACTTCACTAGTCACAACAACGATGACTTTATCAGCACACCTATCACTACAGCTGCCACTTCAGCACCTTCATATGAAATTAAACCTGCTTTATTGAACTTAGTCATGAAAGATCAATTCTCCGGTGCTGGAGATGATGCTGCTTTACACTTGAACAACTTTGTAGAACTTTGTGATATGCAAAAGTACCAAGAAATAGATGGTAATATTGTTAAGCTTAAGCTTTTTCCTTTCTCTTTGACAGGAGGAGCTAAAATTTGGTTTTAGTCTTTGCCTAGAAATAGAATAGATTCATGGGACAAGTGCAAAGATGCTTTTATTGGAAAATACTATCCACCTGCTAAAATTATCCAACTTAGAAGTAACATCATGAATTTTAAACAAATGGATAATGAACATGTTGCCCAAGCTTGGGAACGTATGAAGTCTCTTATCAAGAACTACCCTACTCACGGTTTGACTACTTGGATGGTTATCCAAACTTTTTATGCAGGCTTGAACTTTACCTCGCGGAACTTGTTAGATTCGGCCGCGGGAGGAACTTTTATGTCAACTACACTTGGTGCTGCCAGAAAGCTTCTCGTTGAGATGATGACCAACTATTCCCAATGGCACACCGAACGCGCTCCAACAGGTAGGAAGGTAAACTCTGTCGAGGAGATTTCCTCCCTCAATGAAAAAGTTGACTTGATCATGTCTCTACTTTCGAAGAAATCTACTGTTGATCCTCATGATGTCCCTTTAAATTCTTTGATTGCTCAAGAACAAGTAGATGTGAACTTTATCTCTAGAAACAATTTCAACAACAATGCTTATAGGAGTAACTTTGGTAACAATTCTAGACCGTTCCCCTCTAACTCTTATGGGAACAACAATGCTTATCCTAGTACCAAGAACTCCAACACTGAACTAGAGAGCATGCTTAGAGATTTCATCACTACCCAAAAAGCCTTTAATAAGAATGTAGAAGAGAAACTACATAAACTAGATGATCTTTCTTTCAAGGTAGACCACTTAGCCAATGAGTTAAAATTGCTGAAAATTGAAACTTCTTCTCTTAAGGAGAAGGAAGTCATCCCTATTAATGCTAATCAAGTACAAATCAATGAAAACATTAGGATGATGGCTAAGCTTAAAGAGTGATGGGCTAGAGAAAGGGAGGAAGAGGAAAGAATTAAGAGCCTTCCTACCCACCACACTGTTGCTACTATCCAAGTTATTGAGAATGTTCACACCCTTAGCACCCAATGTACTCCTGGTCACAATGGACCTATTAATGGTGATGCTATAGAAACTACCAAACAGGTGAGCCTTAAGGACACCTCTACCACTTTACTTGATGCTCGTGACCTTGATTTTGATAATTGCACTCTTACCGAAGTTATTGATTTCCTTCACAAAATGTCTAGAGATCCCCGCACTAGCACGCTTAACCTTGCCTTCACAGAGCATATCACTAATGCTCTCATCAAAGCTAGGGAGGAGAAACTTAGAGTAGAAGCCTCCATACCTAGAAAGCTAGAGGATGGTTGGGATCCTATGATAAAAATTTATTTGAATGACTTCTCTTGTTATGCATTATGTGATGTTGGTGCTAGTACCTCTGTTATGCCCAAAAGGATATATGATATGCTTAAATTGAAACCTTATGATTCTTGTTCTTTTGGTGTTCGTCTCGTTGATTCTTCCATAAAGAAACCTTTGGGGAGGATCGATGATGTTCTTATTGTTGTCAATGATAATTATGTGCCTGTTGATTTCACTATTATGGATATTGAATGTGATCCTTCATGTCCAATTATTTTGGGACGTCCCTTTTTACGCACCGTTGGTGCTGTCATTGACATGAAAGAGGGTAATATAAAATTTCAGTTTCCTCTCAAGAAAGGGATGGAACACTTCCCTCGTAAGAAGGTCAAGTTACCTTTTGAGTGCGTTGTACGGGCTAGTTATTCTTTTACTCTTGATAAAACTTGATCTATGCATTATGCCTAGCTTAAAGGCATAAAAGAAAGCGCTTTTGGGAGTCAGCCCACATGAATAAAATTTCTGCTTTTGTTGTGTCTTGATGTTGTTTACTGCTGTAGCATCATCATTGTATCTTTACTTTTCATATTTGTGCCAAGTATAGCCTCTGATTGCTAGAAAGTTCAAAAGTTGTGAGGTGCTGTCCAGGAAACAGATTCTGTCCCTGGATAGCAAAATTCGTATAAAATCACCAGATAATCTTTTTGGTCTGAATTTTTTCGACAGCGTTCTCTATATAATTTTCTTTCGTGCGTCAGTTCTGAGTTTTTTGATTTGAGTGGCAGAAGTATCCCGAACAGGTCAATTACTGCCTGCTGTTCTGTTTTTCACAGATTCTGTCCTGTTTTGCCTTACCTTCACTTTGCAAATTAAGAACTTGTTTTTTCTTTGCAAAAACCTTTTGGCAATCTTGAGAAACAGTAAAATTCAAGAATATCCTTATTTCCAGCAAGGTATAATTATTTTATTAAGGGTACTAACCTCGATAATCAGATTATGAATGAGTTATGTATGAAGGGAGTTTTCAAGTGTGCGAGGGAAGATGATAAAAAGATTCAGGAGTGTCAAGCGCTCAAGCTTGGGGATGCCCCCGTGCACCCCCAAGAAATATTCAAGGAGACTCAAGCGTCTAAGCTTGGGGATGCCCCCCGTGCACCCCCTTCTCCATCAACATTATCAGTTCGTCTTTCGTTCCGCTATATTTTTATCACTTCATATGTTATGTGCTATGCTTGGAGCGTCTTGCTTTTAGTTTTCTTTTTAGTTTTTTCATAACGAGTCGGAACCCAGCATTCCTTTATGTGGGCGAGAAACACGCTCCACCTCTACCTACAACATTACATAGAATTTTCATGTCTATCTATGCTGTGTGTGTTCTTTATCTTTTAATAGCTACTATCGTGCTTTGCTCTTAGTATTCATGCTTATCTTTTCAAGAGCTTCTATTTAGTTGGTTGCTTGAACTCTTTTTAATTACCATGCTCACCTTATTAAGAGAGTTTGCTTCCGTTGCATGGGTTAATATGTCTATGATAAATATGCTACTTTCATGATGGTGCTTAGTAGTTCAGGTTTTCTTATGGTTAATCTCAAATAGCTGGGGGGGTTCCCAATGTGTTATTGGAGTACCAACTTGGTTTGTTTGCCTATGATGTGGTATGGTTTAGTAATATCTTCCTTCGAGAATTTATTTTGATTGACTTGGCGTATGCTCACGCATATTCAAGACTGTAAAGAAAGTCTGTCAAGCCTTGATGATCTTTTGTTTCTAAGTAGCGATATAACTACCATGCCTGATTCAATATTGCTTTGTCGATCTGCATGATTATGACCGTCATTGCTCTCTTAGTTGGTCGCTCCCAGTCTTTTGCTAACCTCCACCTGCACTAAGCAAATTAATCATGCAATACATAGCTCATGGGAAAGTAGCCTAAAAACTATTGTGGTAAAGAATATGTTGTTTATGTATCTTATTTCTTATGAGTTGCTTGCTGAGCGGTAACCATGTTTCTGGGGACGCCATCAACTGTCACACTTTTGTTGAATATCATGTGAGTTGCTATGCATGTTCGTCTTGTCTGAAGTAAGGGTGATTTACCATGGGTTGAATTAATATGCATATTGTTAGAGAAGAACATTGGGCCGCCAACCAAAGCCATGCCTCATGGTGGAAGTTTTAGCTTGGACCTTAATCCTCAATCTCTCATGAGAATATGCTTATGCATTAAAGAGGAGTCCATCATCTATTTTCTATGTTGTCCCGGTATGGATGTCCTCAAGTTGAGATTTATCAAAAACGAGAAATCAAATGCGATCTATCTCCTTGGACCTTTGTACAGGTGGCATAGAGGTACCCCTTTGTGACACTTGGTTAAAACATATGCAATGCAATGATAACCCATGGGGATCCGAGCTAATTAGGACAAGGAGCGAGCACTATTGGTATTCGATGCATGAGGCTTGCAACTTATAAGATGTTTTATACATGACACATATGAAGTACTACTACCGTTGACACAATTGCTTCCATGTTTCGAAATAAAAAGCTCTAGCACTTTAAGCATCAACTACTGAGAGCATGATCGTCATTCTGAGTGTAATGTGCATTGTCCCAAAGTAGCATTGTCTTTTGCATGATTGTGATATCGTTTATTCTGAAATGATTGTATTTAGTCATCACTTAAACCTTGAAGGTGCCCCTGCATTTATGTTTTGCATCACTAAAGGGGGCAAGCTAGATATCACTTGATCATATTTGCACATCATGTTCATTGCAAATCTTTTTGTTGTTTCAGTTTCATGTTGTAAAACTTTCAGTCATTTGTGATTCTCTCTTGAGACAACTTAGTTACTTTAGAATCATTGTCTCAGTAAGATTTTTTCATATGACTATGAGAAAGTCTTATATGGTTAATAGCATGTCACCACAGAAATTATTCTTTTTATCATTTACCTACTCGAGGACGAGCAGGAATTAAGCTTGGGGATGTTGATACGTCCAAAACGTATCTATAATTTCTGCTTGCTCCATGCCACTTTTGGGTGATATTGCTATGATATTCATAAACTTCCATACACTTTTGATCATATTTGGACTAACTTACTAATCCAGTGCACCCCAGTGCCAGTTTCTGTTTTCGGCTGTTTTTGTATTTCAGGTTTTCACGTTTCGAGAACTGCCCAGAAAAATACAGAAAAAATATATAAAAAATCAGCGTATCTGGAACGACACTGCTTCCGAAGGGGAGCCTGGGGGGGGGGCACAGGGGCCCCAGGCGCCCTGTGGGCGCGCCCCCCCTGGGCCGCGCTGGGGGGGCGCCTCGGCACATCGAGAGGCCCCCGGTGCCCTACTTTGGCAGATATTTAAAGGGTCCCCCGTAACCCTTGAAACAGGACTTCTTTTCGCGATCCCATCTCTGTTCCGCCGCCGCTGCCGCCGCTTCCAAGATCGGGAGCACCAGGAGAACTCTTCCCGGCACCCTGCCGGAGGGGAGGATCACCACCGGGAGCTTCTCCACCACCATGGACGCCTCCCGGATGACTCGTGAGTAGTCTCCCTTGGACCATGAGTCCATGACCAGTAGCTATGTGATGTTCTCCTCCCGTTCTTGTGCTTCACTAATTAGTCCTCGTGAGCTGCCCTACATGATCGAGGCACCTATGTAATCCTTATGCTGTTGCTATGTTGGGTTTGCTGGGATCCGATGGATTATGAGATTATGTTCAGATTGATCTTGAGTAATATATTTGATTCACCTCTTTTATATTTTAGTTCATAAGTAATTCTTGCATGTTCTCCGTTGTTATTTATTGCTTTGGCCAAGTAGTAAGTAGTGACTCCAAGAGGGAACGTTATGCTCGATTGTGGGTTCATGCCCGTCGATGACTAGCTTGAGTGACAGAAACATGAGTCTAGGGGATGTGCTGTTGCCACAAGGGGGAAAACAACGGTGCTTGTGCCTGCGGGTGCAAGGATTGTTTACTTTACGCAAAGTTCTTTTAATGCAGTTGTCTGTTGCATTGAGTTTACACTATGGGTGGGACTCGCAACTTAATACCAGCGAGATGTTCTGGATAGATATCTCAAGGTGGATGATTAGTAGTAGATGCAGATGGATTTCGGTCTACTTACTTTGGCGTACCGCCCATGCTTTGAACCTCAACCTTTCTTGCAATGTAGTCAGCATTGGTTTGCGTTCGTGGTCCTGTCAATTGCCCAGCTGTAATTTGTTACCTCACATAGCTGTTTTATCGTCTTTTGGGAGAGAGACTTCACTAGTGAACATCATGTGACTCCGGTCCATATTACTATCATTGATCAGATACACTATTTTACTTTCCGCTATTTTATTTACTATTGCAAATTACTATCTATCACTACTATCATATTGCTTTTAACCCTTTGTGAACTACAAGGCCGGAGAGATTGACAACCTCTCTGTACTCGTTGGGAGCAAAGTTATTTGTATCTGTGTGCAGGTCCACATTGATTGCTAATTGCGATGTTAGCAGTTGACACCTACCTGTTGAACCTAGGAGTCTCTGGGGATTCGATCCTTGGCATCTTTGATAGGGGAAAACACTTCTGCTTACTGCATCTTACACCTTCCACTTGGGGTAATCCAACGAGGGGTTCGAGGCCCATCACAGCCCTGTTTCAGACACCAGCCGGAGCAGAATAAGAAAAGGTATGTATTACGGTAAGGAAACATCGCGAACCGCCATAAAAGTTCCATATTATGAGTTTTTGCAAAATTAGTATAATTCTAAGCCTAAGTGGAGCCGGAGACAAGCTCCAGGGGGCCCAGGCGCCCCCCTGGCGCGCCCTACCTCCTGGCCGCGCCGGGAGGCCGCCTGGGCACCCAGGAGTCCGTCTCCGACCCCGCTTTAGCCTGTTACCTTCCTTTCTGTGCATAAATTTTTGCTATATATTTTCCCGGATTGTTCCGGCAACGTATCTCGCGATTTCGTGTGTTTTCTTTTCGATCTGTTTCTGCCAAGAAATCTTTCGGCTGGACCTAGGTGCCATGGCTTCCCCAAGTTCCCCCAAGGACAAGTTCGTCGTCAACGTCATCTACCCTTACCTCGCTGAGGTGAAGAAGCACCCTCAGGTTGTTCGGATGGAGGACGGTGTCCTCCATCAAGAAGATCTGAAGGGACCTATCAAGGAGGGGAGCATCCAGGCCAGGCCAGAAGAAGTGGAGCAAGAAGTCTTCAAGTACAAGAAGATGATCGAGCGTGGTGTTGAAGCTAACTTTGACATCATCAACGAGCTAAAGACCTACTTCCTGAAGGAGATGTGGAAAAGCATCACCGCATCTGAAGAAATAATTGAAGAGCTCCAAGGGCAAATTTATGATCTACATCACCAGAACTGTGAGTATGAACTAAGGTTTATGCGCATGGGTTTGGGTGCTGCATGCAGGATTCAGGAGACAAACTTCTCACATGAGACTGGAGAACCCCTTCCATGGAAGCGCTTCACCGAGGACTACGTGATCAACGTCAACAAGAATGAGGAGTGAAATCTCCTTGGGTAATGGCATTCCCTTGGCTTGTTCCAAGCTTGGGGGAGTGCCCGGTATCTTTATCTTTATCTTTTGTCTTTTAGAGTCAAGTGGAGTCGCATCATGTTTAGGGAGGTTATTATATGAAATAGGTGTGTGCATTGAGGTATATCACTCCTTCTGTGGAGAGATTGTATCCGTGAGTGTGGAGTCGTCTATGATGGAATATTAATGAGAAGTCTATTGGTTCCTTTGCTGCACTCGGTATTCTCTTCACGCAATCGACCTTATATGATGATTCTTATGGGGAGTATTGACCTTATATCAGGTATGGCTTTGAAAACTTTATTTAATCTTGGCAAACATAGCTTTGGTCATAACAACAAGCATGATTTTCTTAAAGTAGCGACATAGCCAAGACCTTTATGTTATTATGCTTGAAGTGTTATGCTGACAAGGAAGACAACTTGATGTGTTATGCTTATTTTGATGTTTATGCTTTATATTGCTTTGCATCTTAGTCATCATCAATTGTCTGTTCTCTCAAAGCCTTTGCTAGCCTAAACTCTGTACTAAGCGGAATTCTGCTTGTGCATCCATACCCTTAAACCAATACCTTCCATATGAGTCCACCATACATTCCTATTCGTGGTATTCCACTGCCACCTCCTAAAGTATAGAATTTGTGTGTTATCCTTAAATTTTCAAAATCTTCTATTTTGTGCCCCTGTTTTAGCTCATGAGGAAGTAGTAGTTAATTCATGATCTTTTTAAGTTGGATAAGTTTTACCCCGGGATTGCATGTCTAATCTGCAAACCCCTAATACGAGAAGGAAGTGGCATGAGTGCGCCCGGCTCATAAAAGATAATACAACAAACAAACCCTCCTTCACGCTTTGTTCATGAGAAATCAGAAAACTTTGGCAGAGATAAACAAAGGAGATTTAGGGGATGTGATCGTCCCCGTACAGGAGCCGTTCCACGAAACTTGTCCAGCTCGAGAAGTAATTGAATTATCTATTAGCATTCGTTGACAAATCATGCACCTCTCAAAACTTGTTTTCATTCTGTTTGATTTAAGGATAGCACATGAGTTTTCCCTACTTCCCTAGAGTGGGGCCTATCTCTTAGTTTTTAGGATGAGTCAGTTATTCCTACTTCCTTCTATTCTTAAAGAGAGCAGACATTTGATGTTGACAATGATTCATTCATATAAAGTTGCATTAAGATTTGTCATATCATATCTTTGTTGACATTATCATTTGATAATTAAGTTGTTTGTCAAGCCTAGCTTAAGCAAACATCTTCCTTTGTGTTAACACTTTCACTTCTTGCCTAATAACATGTTCTTTCAAAAGCTTCAATTAATCTCATCAAACCATAAAGAGAAAGAGCAAAAGTAAAAGCTATTAGTTGTTCTTTGACCAAAGGACATGTTTGCCATGATTTGATGAGTTTCCTTAGCCCTACTTTCAACTATAAGTTTTACCACTCTTTTATAAGGGCCTTATGAGTTGAAGGTTGCTGTTGAGGATATTTGAGTTGGTGGAGAAACTGTGATGCTTCTTGTCCGTATTCTATTTATCGACACTTCACTCCCTAAACTTGTGGACAGGTTTACCGAGCTCAGTATTCGCTTGGGGACAAGCGAGGTCTAAGCTTGGGGGTGTTGATACGTCCAAAATGCATCACTATTTTATATCGTAATTCATCCTTATTCATTGATATATTTCACATTACGATGATGTTCTTATGTTGTTTTGGCCTATTTTACACAGTTTGCAACTTTCCGGTGCCGAAGCAGCAGACGCGGGATTCAGCGGTAAAAAGTGGACGCTGAGTTGCTGAAGAAGAATACCTGAAAATCAACGGAGGGTATTTTCCAGACGGATCACGAAGGCACGCAAAAGGGTAACCAGAGGGGGGCCATAAGGCGCCCAGGCGGCCACCTGGCGCGGCCCCCACCCTGGCCGCGCTGGGGGGGGGGCGCCTGGAGCCCCTGGCCCAGTTCCGGCTGCTCCCTTTTGCCTATATACTCCTCCTCATCCGAAAACCCTAAAAAGAAGAGTTTTGACAGAGTTCCGCCGCCACTCCGTGGCAGAAACCTACAGAGAAGGAAAAAGCCATGTCCGCCGGGGAGATCACCTCCCGGAAGGGGAGATCATCGCCATCGTCATCACCCTCGTCACGGGCATCATCGAGATCATCATCAACATCATCCCCAACATCAGCACCATCTCCATCTTCATCCAATCTCATCTCATCATTGCAACTTGTGTTGTAATCCGTACTATCTATCCTCTCTACTCTATCGGTGTTGATTACTACTTTGTGGTGAATGCTATTGAGTTTTGTTGGAGAAATATCATTATGTCCAGATTGTTTATAATCCATTTATCTCCACTGATCATGATCTCTTTTATGTCTTGTGAGTAGTTACCTTAGTTCTTGAGGACATGGGAAAAGTCTTGTTGTTAGTAGTCATATGATGTTGAAGTAATATGTGTTGTTTGATACTTAAGTTGTGTTGTTATTTTACTAGTGGTGTTGTGTGAGTCGAACACTCAACACTTCGCCTTATTAAGGACCTAGAGGAATACATTGTGTACAAAGAATGCTTACGGTGGGTTGCCGGAGTGACAGAAACCTGAACCCCAGTTCGCACGCTTTTGCACAAGGGAACAATGGATCATCGATCGTATTGCTATGGTTAGGTTTTTTCCTTAAATACTATCTTGTATTTGCGGATGCTTGCAAGGTGTTTAATCATAAGAGTGCACTCATCTTAGTCTAGAGAGTGTACTAGCATAGATCCACCCACTCAACACTTATCAACACATAACATAGTACCGATACGGAATATGGCGAAAGCACAAGACTACCTCTCCCGTGTGTCCTCAAGAACACTTTAGCCTTTATAAGTTCAGTTGCTAGGCCTCTCCTTTGCTCAGAAAGGATTGGGCCACTTGTTACTCTCCAGTGCCTTTTACTTTGCTCGCTTTTACCTTTCTGTTGCTTATATCAAGAAAACCCCTAAAAAGTTATCTTTCAGTGCTTGCAGTTATTCCTTGCTCGGAACCACTTACCAATACATTCTGCTCCTCATTGGGTTCGACACTCTTACTTATCAAAAACGCTGCAATAGATCCCTTACGGTTGTGGGTCATCAGCTGCCAGGCTCGAAATCGAGGCTTTTTTTTAGCTGCCAGGCTCGAAATCGAGGCTTCTGATTCGAATGCGATCAGTAAATCGGACCAAAGGGGTTGAGCTAAGATTCGAATGCGACCATGTAGCCTCCAGTGGCCTTGAATTTTTTGCCGATCAATGGATTCGAATGCGATCCAAGGCGGACCCAAACGGGGTTTAAGCTATGATTCGGATGCGATCATATATCTTGGACCAAAGGGGTTGAGCTAGGATTCGAATGCGATCCGTAGCCCCCAGTGGCCTTGAAATTTTGCCGATCAGTGGATTCGAATGCGATCCAAGGCGGACCCAGGCGGGGTTTAAGCTATGATTCGAATGTGATCATATAGACTGGACCAAAGGGGGTGAGCTAGGATTCGAATGCGCTCCGTAGCCCCCTGGTGAGTTTGGCTATGTTCTCTTTGGTTCGAATACGACCTATGTTTGAACAGGAAGCCCCCTGGTGACCGTAGAGGCAGGATACCTATATGGGGGTTGCGTTTGTGTGTCAAACCCTCTTTGGTCCCTTATATAATTATCCTGCATATCAAAATAGATTGATCAAAGCATCTTGTTTTCTTGAAAAATAATCTATATCAAGAGAAATAAACTTTAGATGGATATCACCTGACTGAATTCCCATAAGACACTTATATTGGAAGAAGATGGCTGATCCCCCGGTTTACCGGGGGTGCCGGTTTATTTATTAATCATAATATATACAGGATACATGAAGCGGAGCCCATGGCTCAAGTGTAGTAAGGCCGCAGAAGAGCAATGTTCCACGACCTCTTCGTCTATTCCTCTGCTGTCCGTGAGTCTTTATATTATCCACTGTTCAAGAATTCATCCGATTAATCAGTTAACGGGCCAGTTAATCACTACTCATAGCATGGCCGAATCGAATAACACCTATTCACCGCGTTAACTTGCCAGGCCGATTAATTGGCCAGTTAGACCGATTAATCAGTTGTCATGCCGATTAATCCTTGCTTGCCCATGAATAGGTGGGCAAACAAAGCCCAATTATTTTTCCTGTAACCCCTTCTAGCCCCATCCCGCTCCTAAATATCGAGGATTAATTATTTTACCTCCTGTCTATGCTTTTCATATGTGGATGACAACATGTTTTCGTATACTACATAGCTGGGAGCATGAGAGTATGGTATAATACATAAAAAATCTGGATATATGTTGGCAAGTTCCTATTTAATTTACCGATTAATGGTCGACCGATTAATCCATTTAATAGGCCGATTCACCGATTAATCTCTACTCCTAAACCGACCGAGCAGCTACCAGTTAATCTCTACTCCTAAATTGTGTTTTTAAATATTTGTTTTTGTTTTCTGTTCCATAAAATGTATTGGACACTTAAATAAAGAGAAAGATAAATCCTATGTCTAATCCTATTGGGCTTGACCCATTTTTTTTCTCCCTCTATTTCCCTTCCTTTTTCATGGCCCGATCTACCTGGCCCATCTCTGGATCGTCTTCCACCTCCTGTTCCTCTTCCACCTCACGTACAGGAAGAAGGCCATGGCTTCCTATGTTCTCTTCTCTCTCTCCCATCAATTCCAATAGCTGTTTCAACTTGCCATAAACACAAAAAACATTTGGAATTCGATGGAAAACCCATTCAGAGAGTTAAAACCATACTTTAATGAGTTAATTTCTAGAAAACGGCCGCACATCAAGCAGCCATTATTGGCGCACTCACCTCACCGAGGATCTCCTCTACCTGCCCATCCCTGGGCTATATAAGGAGCGCAGGAGCTAGCTCTAGACACACCTCTTGATTCCCCTCAAAAATACGCGAAGTTTGTGCCCCAGTTTTTCCTTAATTCTTCGCCGGAGTTCGCGCAACGCCGTCGAGTCCGACAAGGATTTCATCGCCGTAAGAGCCTCCCCGATCCTGTGGTTTCTTTCTCTGTTTGTACTCCACTCTTGCGCAGTCTATATGCATATGGTTTCTCTTAGGGACGCCTCACCGCGAGCACACGACGACGAGGAAGCTCTGCGGTGCCCTTTCCTACTTCAACCAGTACCGACGGGCGCCCTGACCCCATCGTCTTAGCCCTTTCGTCAGGAGCGGTGAGGTGAACCGCCTCGTCGACCACCGAGCCACGCGCCGTCGCCCCAACCAACTCCGACGACCGGTCCACCTGCCCCGGTGAGCAATCTCACTTCCATCGCTCGATCCATCAGGCAACACATCGATCTCGCTGCTCAAAGTTAATCCCGTAACACAATTTCAGAAAATATCCAAACTTCGAAAAATCATATCTCCTCAACCGTATGTCCGAATTCAGTAAATTTTATATCCCAGGATTCCTTGGAACATGCAGTTTTTTATAAAATAAAAACAATCCAGGTTTGGTAATTTCAAATTTAACTTAAATTTATTATGTGAATTTGAATATATTTAGTATGTCTCTTATTCTGTAATTTATTTGGAAATTATTCCTTCACGAAAATTGATCCATAGGACCATACCTTTCTGTTAGGACACCAGTAACATTTTTTTCAAACATGTTAAGACCTTATATTAATTACAAACCTTAGTTTTAGATCCCATTTAACTATATGTCTCTTCATTATAAATTTAACTATGGAAATAATTCAATCTTCATAAGAGGATCATCACGAATCCTATTATATCATTTAGTATCCAATCCAATCCATCTGATGAAACCAAATGGGGATGGACATACTCTCGATCCAATTTATTTTATAGTCAAGCTTCAACGTAACCTTAATCCTGAATAGTATCAATTTGATCCAACCGTCGAAATATGATTTATGTCATATTTCCAATCAAGCCAACTTAATCCTATCTCAATCCTACCTCGCCATAGTAACTAGCTTAGTAATCGTATAACTAAATAATTTGTATTGTCAATTTGGATCTTCATTTGAATTTCGTTGTGTGTTGAATTATTTTCTTGTATCGATAGATATATCGTAAGGTGAAGGAGAGACGACTAAGAGTAGAATATTCCATCTTCAAGAGACCCAGGCAAGTTGCAAATTGATC
Source organism: Secale cereale (assembly GCA_902687465.1). Lineage (NCBI taxonomy): Eukaryota > Viridiplantae > Streptophyta > Magnoliopsida > Poales > Poaceae > Secale > Secale cereale. The sequence continues at coordinate 57,351,132 of LR738709.1, read as the reverse complement.
ATGCCCTGACCTATATTTTCATATTATGCATATCTCTTTGAATTTAAATACTAGGCATGTTTATAAAAGTTTTCTGAAATATTATTACTAGCTACAGCCTTAGGTTCAAGACTTACTACCATGCTTGGCCGCGCTTGCATAAACGGGTGGGTTGAAAATCAAACCAGTGTTAAACAAATAAACTTGCCATCTTTCGAGGCAACGTTTTGTGAAAACTTTTGAAAAACAAAACTATATATTATTTTATTTCTACTCTCTGGGCGGAATGGTATTGACGGGAGCGTCTACAAGTGATTGCGCCCATCGGGGTCTTGCAGTGAATGCGCCCGACTGGGGTCTTGCACACAGGTTTTTGGTGGGGACCGCCGTCCAGGGAAATGAGATCTTCCAAGTATAGTTTGATGTAGCTTCCAATACAGCCACATGCTACTATGGGCTCTGGCTTAGCTTAGTACTAACGGGAAACCCTTACCTCAGGACCGCCATCGGAGAGGGGCTTTCATTGCCTAAGTTGCGGGCGGCTTGGTCAGGTATAGGGGGCTGTTACGGAAAGGCTTTGTCACAATCTTCTCCTAGTCATACACCCAAGTGTGTAATGGTAAACGGGGTTGGTTGTGTCATGTGGGGAACGTGTACGACCTCTGCAGAGGGTTAAACCTAATCGATTAGTCGTGCCCCCGGTTACGGGCAATTTTGAGCAACTGAAGACTTGGACTGAAGAAGAATCTCCCCTCTCTTTTCTAAAAAAATCTGTTTTAAGGGTTGGTTGAGGATTGAGCACAGTGATCGTGTTTCACTTCAACTATATAAATGTTTTACTAAAATCGGAGAATGAACTTTGTTGCGTATATCCAAAGTCTCACTCCAACCTTTTATACTAAAAATTATTTTATTTCAAAAGAAGTTTACAAAATTAGTATAGGAGAAAATTGGCTTTACGCAAAGGAAACCTCCACCAATACTTATCCTGCATATATACATATTCTGATAAAACTTTCCTTTGCAACTTGCGAGTACATTGCACGTACTCATCTGCACCTGTCATGTGCAGATCTCAGGAGGTTAAGAGACGATAGGGTTATGGTCTACACTCAACGAGCCCAGTGGCGTTGATGAAGCCCTAACTTAGCGACTACGTATAATTCCGCTGTGTAATGTGCCAGCTTGAGCTGTGACTAAGGTATGATATATATATATATATATATATATATATATATATATATATATATATATATATATATATATATATATATATATATATATATATATATATATCTGGATCTACCGTTGTAGTAGAATGATGTATGTCTTACTGAAAATCATTTTTGTTACTGTGTGTGCTAGCTATGATCCAGGGATAGCACAGTAAGCACAGAGACTTGGATTTTGCCAAATCCGGGTCGTGACAAAATGGTATCAGAGCATACATTGACTGTAGGACGTGACCCTAGAAAATGGCTTAGAAATAGGAACACCTTGACAGGAACAACTTAAATTTCAAGTAGTAATAATAGCTTTCTCGTATCCTCTTCTTTTCTTTACTAAGTTCTCTTCTGCTTTCAAAAACTTAGATGACCAACCTACCAAACTCCAGTGACCTTGGTAAAGAACAACCAAAGACACTCAAGACTAAGATGTCTATGAAGAAGTTGAAGATTATCACTGTCATGGAATATTCCACATGATTCAAATAGTATCCAAGCCCACCATGATAGTGAAATAAACGAAAGAGTGCGAGTAGTGTGTCCGACCATGAGAAATCATGTGGATGAAGGTACCATAGGAATTGTTTGTTTGAAATCTATGAGTGAAATTTGGATTTTTGTTGGAGTTCTTCGCCATTGATTTCATTTTGTTGTCCTTTGAGTTGTTTGATTTTTTTTTGAAAAAAAAAACTTGCGTTTTTAGGATACAAACTCTGTTGGTTGTATTATTTATTAAACCTCGAGAGGTGTTAATTACGGAAGATGGAAGATGTAATAGAAGACCTTTCTACGGGTGAAGCGTCACACACTGAAGACTTTCAAGAACCAAAGAAATGAAGACCCTATGACGAAATCATAGAAAACGAGTATTATAAACATTAAGATATGAGTTGTTTATTGATTGTTGTGTGTGTATCCATCTCTATTTCTCTAAACTCTATCCTCTTCTCCGACCAAACCTTACACCCAAAGATGGAAGGAATTATTTTGATGGGACTAGTGACCCGTTCAGAAATAGAAGACTGGGTTTAGAATAAAGAAGTAATGGAAGATGCCAAGGTAAAACCCAAGAATAAGATGAATATGCTTCATGGTATTTCATTCGAGAGGTTCACACTTGGCTGAAGATGTGAATAGCCATCAATGAATCCCAAAGGCACTTCTATGGGAACAATCCGAGAATCTCTATTTCAATCTCGTCTTGTCAGATGACATCCGAAGAAAACAAGTGAAGATGCAAGGAAAATTCCGTTATTTACGGCTGCAAGTTTTACCGTGACTTTAGTAGGATTAACGGCACCCAAAGACGTTTTATTAGTGTTGCAGGTGAAGACCTCTTAAAGAGGAGTGAGAATGACCGAGTTTTAGAACATGCGATTCACCAATCTACATATGGGGTAATGATTTGAGTACGGGATGGATTGATCACCATACCGGAGACTCATATTATATACTTTTGTATGTTTGATGGGTAAGTCGGAGAGATTTGAGACCCTAGTTGAGTGTCGACACGGCAAGCTTGAAACCATAGAATGGTAAGGCGTATTACCCTTAGATAGGAAATCGTGCCTAACGTAGATGGTACAGCGAGGAAGAAACATGAAGGAGTGCTATCAAAAGCTACCGACCACCATGAGAGTCTCGATAGTAGTTTTGGAATCTACATATTTTGAGAAAGATTTTTTTTATGAAAAGCCCAGTTCTAAATCGCAGAAGCTCAATGAAGAATCATCATGGAATATAGAGATTGTGGAAAACCCCACAAGTTTGTTTTTAAGGGTGGTAGTACCTTAAGAATACCCTGGGAGGATAAAGGACCCGATCAATAATTGGCTAAGACCAAGGATGGTGTCTAACGCTTCAGGATATGTTGAATTGACAGTGATAATTGTACCAACGGAAGATATTCCTGCAAGCTGGAGGAGAAGAATAAATCGCAAACCTGTAGATGATATGACCAAACCCAGGGGAAGTAACCCAAAGAACCAAAACTCTAACCTATTTCTTGCTAGCCTCTCCAAATCTCGAGGACGAGATTTCTTTTAAGGGTGGTAGTTTGTAACATCCCAAAATTTTCCAAATTTTGGAATGTTAATAAATAAATAATATTGTGTGAATTGCTTCAATTTTCACGAGAATTTAAAACTTTTGAGACCTTGTCTAAACTTTTTGAAACCGTGTTAAAAAAATTGGATAACATATTTTGTCCCAAAAAAATTATGGTTGAGAAAGTTTATTCAAGAATTCAAAGGGTATTCAATTCTTTCGAAATATTTTTGAAACCACATTGAAATATATGAGTGAGAATAAAAGGACTTTCTCAAATGTGGTGGATGAATATTTCATTTGATGTTCCATTTGAATTGGCTTATATTTGAAATTTCAACATCATTTAAATATTTCCAAATTATTCAAATAAAATTTAATGAGAGGAGATAATGTGACTTCTCCAAAAATATAGTTGGAAAGATTTAATACTTCAATTATTAGTTTGTTAATTTGCAAAACTTTAAATTGACTTTTTGAGTAATTCAATTAAGTATAATAGTAGTTTGTCCACAACACTAATAAGTTTACTAAATTTTGAAACTAATTGTCGTGGACTCTCAATAATATTTATTTACGTGTTTGTAAATATTTGTTTTTGTTTTCTGTTCAATAAAATGTATTGGACACTTAAATAAAGAGAAAGATAAATCCTAAGTCTAATCCTATTGGGCTTGACCCGTTTTTTTTCTCCCTCTATTTCCCTTCCTTTTTCATGGCCCTATCTACCTGGCCCATCTCTGGATCGTCTTCCACCTCCTGTTCCTCTTCCACCTCACGTACAGGAAGAAGGCCATGGCTTCCTATGTTCTCTTCTCTCTCTCCCATCAATTCCAATAGCTGTTTCAACTTGCCATAAACACGAAAAACATTTGGAATTCTATGGAAAACCCATTCAGAGAGTTAAAACCATACTTTAATGCGTTAATTTCTAGAAAACAGCCGCACATCAAGCAGCCATTATTGGCGCACTCACCTCACCGAGGATCTCCTCTACCTGCCCATCCCTGGGCTATATAAGGAGCGCAGGAGCTAGCTCTAGACACACCTCTTGATTCCCCTCAAAAATACGCGAAGTTTGTGCCCCAGTTTTTCCTTAATTCTTCGCCGGAGTTCGCGCAACGCCGTCGAGTCCGACGAGGATTTCATCGCCGTAAGAGCCTCCCCGATCATGTGGTTTCTTTCTCTATTTGTACTTCACTCTTGCGCGGTCTATATGCATATGGTTTCTCTTAGGGACGCCTCATCGCGAGCACACGACGACGAGGAAGCTCTGCGGTGCCCTTTCCTACTTCAACCAGCACCCACGGGCGCCCTGACCCCATCGTCTTAGCCCTTTCGTCAGGAACGGCGAGGTGAACCGCCTCGTCGACCACCGAGCCACGCGCCGTCGCCCCAACCAACTCCGACGACCGGTCCACCTGCCCCGGTGAGCAATCTCACTTCCATCGCTCGATCCATCAGGCAACAGATCGATCTCGCTGCTCAAAGTTAATCCCGTAACACAATTTCAGAAAATATCCAAACTTCGAAAAATCATATCTCCTCAACCGTATGTCCGAATTCAGTAAATTTTATATCCCCGGATTCCTTGGAACATGTAGTTTTTTATAAAATAAAAACAATCTAGGTTTGGTAATTTCAAATTTGACTTAAATTTATTACGTGAATTTGAGTATATTTAGTATGTCTCTTATTCTGTAATTTATTTGGAAATTATTCCTTCACGAAAATTGATCCATAGGACCATACCTTTCTGTTAGGACACCAGTAACATTTTTTTAAACATGTTAAGACCTTATTTTAATTACAAACCTTAGTTTTAGATCCCATTTAACTATATGTCTCTTCATTATAAATTTAACTATGGAAATAATTCAATCTTCATAAGAAGATCATCACGAATCCCATTATATCATTTAGTATCCAATCCAATCCATATGATGAAACCAAATGGGGATGGATATACTCTCGATCCAATTTATTTTATAGTCAAGCTTCAACGTAACCTTAATCTTGAATAGTATCAATTTGATCCAACCGTCGAAATATGATTTATGTCATATTTCCAATCAAGCCAACTTAATCCTATCTCAATCCTACCTCGCCATAGTAACTAGCTTAGTAATCGTATAACTAAATAATTTGTATTGTCAATTTGGATCTTCATTTGAATTTCGTTGTATCGATAGATATATCGTAAGGTGAAGGAGAGACGACTAAGAGTAGAATATTTCATCTTCAAGAGACCCAGGCAAGTTGCAAATTGATCATGCCCTGACCTATATTTTCATATTATGCATATCTCTTTGAATTTAAATACAATGCATGTTTATAAAAGTTTTGCGAAATATTATTACTAGCTACGGCCTTAGGTTCAAGACTTACTACCATGCTTGGCCGCGCTTGCATAAACGGGTGGGTTGAAAATCAAACCAGTGTTAAACAAATAAACTTGCCATCTTTCGAGGCAACGTTTTGTGAAAACTTTTGAAAAACAAAACTATATATTATTTTATTTCTACTCTCTGGGCGGAATGGTATTGACGGGAGCGTCTACAAGTGATTGCGCCCATCGGGGTCTTGCAGTGAATGTGCCCGACTGGGGTCTTGCACACATGTTTTTGGTGGGGACCGTCGTCCAGGGAAATAAGATCTTCCAAGTACAGTTTGATGTAGCTTCCAGTACAGCCACATGCTACTATGGGCTCTGGCTTAGCTTAGTACTAACGGAAAACCCTTACCTCAGGACCGCCATCGGAGAGGGGCTTTCATTGCCTAAGTTGCGGGCGGCTTGGTCAGGTATAGGGGGCTGTTACGGAAAGGCTTTGTCCCAATCTTCTCCTAGTCATACACCCAAGTGTGTAATGGTAAACGGGGTTGGTTGTGTCATGCGGGGAACGTGTACGACCTCTGCAGAGGGTTAAACCTAATCGATTAGCCGTGCCCCCGGTTACGGGCAATTTTGAGCAACTGAAGACTTGGACTGAAGAAGAATCTCCCCTCTCTTTTCTAAAAAAAAATCGGTTTTAAGGGTTGGTTGAGGATTGAGCACAATGATTGTGTTTCACTTCAACTATATAAATGTTTTACTAAAATCGGAGAATGAACTTTGCTGCATATATCCAAAGTCTCACTCCAACCTTTTATACTAAAAATTATTTTATTTCAAAAGAAGTTTACAAAATTAGTATAAGAGAAAATTGGCTTTACGCAAAGGAAACCTCCACCAATACTTATCCTGCATATATACATATTCTGTTAAAACTTTCCTTTGCAACTTGCGAGTACATTCCACGTACTCATCTGCACCTGTCATGTGCAGATCTCAGCAGGTTAAGAGACGATAGGGTTATGGTCTACACTCAACGAGCCCAGTGGCGTTGATGAAGCCCTAACTTAGCGACTACGTATAATTCCGATGAGTAATGTGCCAGCTTGAGCTGTGACTAAGGTATGATTTATATATATATATATCTGGATCTACCGTTGTAGTAGAATGATGTATGTCTTACTGAAAATCATTTTTGTTACTGTGTGTGCTAGCTATGATCCAGGGATAGCACAGTAAGCACAGAGACTTGGATTTTGCCAAATCCGGGTCGTGACAAGGTAACTCCTCAACCCAGCACCCTGGTGTTCTTTGCAAGGGAGTCATAAGTCGGGCTTGATGCCTCGCAAGATCTCTTGGTTGGCCCTTTCAGCATGACCATTGGATTGAGGGTGAGCTACTGAAGATACATCCAGGCGAATATGCTCCCTTTGGCAAAACTCTTCCATCTCTCCTTTAGATAGATTGGTGCCATTATCAGTAATAATGCTGTGTGGAAAGCCAAATCGGAAAATTACTTTTTTTGATGAATTTAACCGTTGTTGCCGCATCACAATTACTGACAGGCTCTGCCTCAATCCACTTTGTAAACTTGTCCACTGCCACTAACAAGTGGGTTTTCTGATATTGGGATCGTTTGAAAGGTCCAACCATATCAAGCCCCCAAGTCGCAAACGGTCATGTAATTGGAATCATCCGCAGCTCCTGTGCCGGAACAAGAGAACGCAGTGAAAATTTCTAACAAGCGTCGCATCTCCGGACTAGATCCTCCGCATCAGCATGGGTCGTTAACCAGTAAAACCCGTGACGAAAGGCCTTGGCTACCAGTGATTTTGAACCGGTGTGATGACCACAATCTCCTTCCTGTATCTCTCGAAGAATATCACTGCCTTCTTCTGATGATACACAGCATTGAAACGCCCCCGAAACGCTGCGGTGATGAAGTTCTCCGTTAACGATGGTCATAGATTTGGATCGCCGGATTATCTGCCTAGCTTCAACCTCATCATCTGGCAACTCTCCTCGGCTCAGGTACGCCAAGTAAGGGAGTGTCCAATCCGGAATAACATGAAGCGCTGCCACCACCTATGCCTCCGGATCAGGAACAGCCAAATCCTCCTCCGATGGTACCTGAATTGATGGCCTGTGCAATTCATCCAAGAAAGTATTTGGTGGAACCGGTTTACGCTGAGAGCCCAGCCGGCTTAGAGCATCGGCCGCCTCATTTTTCCACCGGTCTATGTGATCCACCTGATATCCTTTGAAACATCCTGCCATCACTTCAACTTCTCGCCTGTAGGCTGCCATGAGAGGATCTTTAGAGTCCCACTTGCCGGACACTTGTTGCGCCACTAGATCTGAATCACCAAAGCGCTTGACCCGGCTCAAGTTCATCTCCTTAGCTATCCGTAGGCCATGAAGAAGAGCTTCATACTCAGCAGCATTGTTAGTGCAAGGGAACATTAATCGGAGGACATAACAAAATTTATCACCTCGTGGGGAAGTTAACACTACTCCAGCCCCCGAGCCTTCTAATTGCCTTGAACCGTCAAAGTGAATAGTCCAGTATGTGTGATCCAGCTTCTCCTCTGTTGCTTGCAATTCTGTCCAATTATTGATGAAATCTACCAGTGCTTGGGATTTGATAGCAGTACGGGGTACATACTTTAGTCCATGTGGGCTAAGCTCAATGGCCCACTTTGCCACTCTACCAGTAGCTTCTCTGTTCTTGATTATATCCCCCAACGGAGCTGAGCTGACAACAGTAATTGGGTGGCCCTGGAAATAGTGCTCCAGCTTCCGGTTTGCCATGAACACGCCATATACCAGCTTCTGCCAGTATGGATACCTTTGCTTTGACTCAATTAAAACCTCACTGACATAGTAAACCGGGCGCTGAAACGGATATTCCTTGCCTGCTTCCTTGCGTTCCACCACAATTGCCACACTAACTGCACGGGCATTGGCGGCCACGTACAATAGCAGTGGCTCGTTGTCCACAGGGGTAGCAAGAACTGGTGGTTCTGCTAATTGCCGCTTCAAGTCCTCAAACGCAGCGTTTGCAGCATCGCTCCATATAAACCGATCTGTCTTTTTCAGCATCTGATACAGTGGAATTGCCTTCTCTCCCAAACGGCTGATGAATCGGCTTAATGATGTAATCCGGCCTGCTATGCGTTGGACATCATTGATACATGCCGGTTTAGTCAAGGATGTGATCGCCTTGATCTTCTCCGGATTGGCCTCTATTCCTCTGTTTGACACTAAGAATCCAAGGAGCTTGCCTGCTGGAACACCAAAAACACACTTCTCCGGATTAAGCATCATCTTATAAACCCGGAGGTTGTCAAAGGTTTCCTTTAGGTCCTCTATCAGCGTTTCCTCCTTCCTTGACTTCACCACAATATCATCAACATAGGCATGGACATTTTTTCCTATCTGCCCTTTGAGGCAGTTCTGTACGCAATGCTGGTAAGTTGCTTGGGCACTCTTGAGCCCAAAGAGCATAGATACATAGCAGAAGGCTTCAAAGGGAGTTATGAAGGTTGTCTTCTCCTGGTCCTTGACTTCCATCTTGATCTGATGATACCCTGAATATGCATCCAAAAAACTTAGCCGCTCACATCCTACCGTAGCATCAATGATCTGATCAATACAGGGGAGAGCAAAAGGATCAGTTGGACAAGCTTTGTTTAGGTCTGTGTAATCCACACACATCCTCCACTTTCCATTTTTCTTTAACACCAATACCGGATTAGCCAACCACTCAGGGTGGAACACTTCAACTATGAACCCTGCGGCCAAAAGCTTGGCCACTTCTTCGCCTATAGCCGTGCGCCTCTCCTCATTGAAGCGGCGCAGGTACTGCTTGACCGGTTTAAACTTCGGATCAATGTTAGGACTGTGCTCAGCGAGTTCCCTCGGTATACCCGGCATGTCAGAAGGTTTCCATGCAAAGATATCCAGGTTCTCACGGATGAACTCGATGAGCATGCTTCCCTATTTGGGATCTAGGTTAGCGCTGATTGTGAACTGCTTGGATGAATCGCCTGGCACAAAGTCAACTTGCTTGGTCTCCTCTGCCGATTTAAACTTCAACGCCGGATCATGCTCTGTAGTTGGCTTTTTTAACGGGGACATATCTGCCGGATCAATGTTGTCTTTGTAGAACTTCAACTCCTCTATAGCACACAATGCCTCTGCATAGGCTGTGTCTCCTTCCTCGCACTCCAATGCAATCTTGCGACTTCCGTGAATCGTGATGATTCCCTTGTGACCCGGCATCTTGAGCTGTAGATAAACATAACACGGTCTAGCCATGAACTTGGCGTAAACCGGTCTCCCGAACAGAGCATGATATGGGCTCCTGATCTTTACAACCTCAAAAGTCACTGTCTCTGACCTAGAATCCTGCTCATCCCCAAAGGTGACTTCCAGATCAATTTTCCCAACTGGCTAAGCCGATTTACCTGGCACCACTCCATGGAATACCGTGTTGGACTGCCTCAACTTCTTATCTGTCAACCCCATACGCTAGAAAGTCTCGTAGTACAAGATGTTGATACTGCTGCCGCCGTGCATGAGTACCTTGGTGAACTTGTAACCACCCACCTGTGGTGCTACCACTAGGGCCAACTGTCCCGGATTATCAACCCGTGAAGGGTGATCCTCTCTGCTCCACACAATAGGTTGTTCCGGCCAATGTAGAAAACGCGGCGTTGCCGGTTTAACCGCGTGTACTGCCCGCTTCAGAATCTTTTGATCTCGTTTGCACAAACTTATGGTAAAGACGTGGTACTGTTCACTACTTAGCTCCTTCGGATTACTCTGATATCCGGATTGCTGCTGCTGTTGACGCTGTTGATTACCTTGGTTATTGTAACCACCCTGACCATGCTGTTGGTTCTGTTGATGCTGACCGTTACTGTTGTTGCTGGGATAGTTGATGTTACCGCCGTGATATCCTGACCCAGAACCATTACCCTGATGACCCGGACCTTGAAAACCGGAACTCGAGCCGCCGCCCGGGGGTCCGTGGTTATATTTGGCTTGTCTCATGGCCTCTATCATGATCCGGCATTCCCTCCATGTATGTTTAGACGAAATTCCCTCTTTGCTGTGTTTAGGGCAAGGCGCGTCCAACTGTTGTTCTAGACTGAGGAATTGCCCTTCACCACGAGGAGGTGGTCTACCCTTGCAGCGCTGCCCGTTTTCCTGAACGGTGGTATTAGCCACAAAATCAGAACCACCCTCTGCCTTTCGCTTGCCATTGTAACTCGTTCCTGCCGGATTAGCTTGCGTCGGTTTATCGGCCTTGTTTGCTTTCTCGGACTTGTCTTCGTCTGCCTCTAGGTACTTAGTGTTATCAGAATCCCCATATTTCACCAGAGCGCTCATGAGAGTCCCCATGTTATTACAATCCCGCTTGAGCCGTCCCAACTTCAGCTTCAGAGATTCAAACCAGCAATTGTTTTCCAATGTCACTATCGCCGTACTGGGGTTGATACTATTGGAAGAGTGTAGGACTTCTGATACTCGCCGCACCCAGCTGCTAGTGGGCTCCTGCTCTCCTTGAACACATGCCGCTAAATCTACCATCGACATTGGCTGCTTGCACGTGTCTTTGAAAATTTTGATAAACTGGCGACGCAGTTCTCCCCATGATCCGATGGAGTTACGTGGTAAGCCCTTTAACCATGTCCGGGCGGTGCCTTCCAGCATCATGGTGAAGTATTTGGCGCATGCCGCTTCATCCACATCTAGCATCTCCATAGCCATCTCATAGCTCTCAACCCACGCCTCTGGAGCTAGGTCTGCCGTGTAGTTGGGCACCTTGCGTGGACCTTTGAAATCTTTAGGTAATTTTATGCTTCGTAAAGCGGGGAGAAGACACTGTACTCCAAAGGAACTCGCCGTGACTCCCGTTTCTGTTGTGGTTGGGTGAACCGGCGTCCTTTGACGGGTATCCTCGCGGGCGGTATGTCTGGCCTGGTCTACCGCCTCTTGGGCGTGTGCTTCTGCTCCTGTCGGATTATCCTGCCTGTATCGTGACGTCTCCACTCGCTGCTACACACGGCCGGTTCATCCCAGTGCCTAGTGTAACTCCGGATTTGCCGGGGGGTTGAATGAATCCTCTCCCTGCTGTAAGAGTACGCATGCTGCTGTGTCAATGCCGTGTCCAGCAATTCCTTAGCCCGGCGCACTTCCATCGCCACGGGGGATGTCCCCTCAATGGGTAAAGCGGCCAGTCATGAAGCGGCGACGACAATGTTGTCCAACGGGTTAGAATAATGGCCCAGAGGGGTGGGGATGTGCGGTGTGCGCACAACTTGACGATTTTGCTCCGTGGCCGGTGGCTGAACCGACGCGCCAGTCCCTGGAGCTCCTCCCCGGTTTACCTCTAGGCGGTTACTGGTTCCCGCCCCTGTTGTGCCAAAGAGATTCCTTGCCTGGTAAACCGGCGGTAGACGAGTTTGCTGTCTTCTGTGCATTACTTCCTGTGCAGAAGTCTGATCCACCCTGAGCCGGAAAGCTTGGGAGTCTAGCTCTGCTTGCCTCGTAGCTATCATGGCTTTCTCTATGTCCAGATCCCGTTTAGCCTGCTCAATCCGGCCCTTCAGCTGAAGGATCTCCGCATCATGTTGCGCCTTGTTGGCAGGAGCTACTTCTGCTATTGTGCGTGCTGTCAACTCCTCGACCAAGGTGGATAGAACGTCAGAGGGTGAGGGGGCTGGGCTGCCCGCCCCCGCACCATCTACCTCTGAGGTGAACGCCCCGGTCACCGAGGGCTGCTGCATAGACTGTGATCCGGCCATGAAGAGTGCCACCCGGTTTGGCGGATCAAAGGGGTCCGGAATACTGTCACCATCGGACATACCCTCGGATCGGCCGTCCTGCAACAGATACAAAGATTCGGTCTCCCCAGATGAAGATTCATTGTCAGAATAGACAATTGTCTCGCCACCAGAATCCAATCCGTCCTCGGTTTGGACTCCATGTACTGCTCCAACGAAGACACGCTTCACAGCGGGCTGAATCCGGGCCGATCTCGCACGCTGAGCCGGCTCGATGATGTTGGGGAAGATGTCCGGCTCAGGTCCCGGTTCACCAATCTTGCCGATGAAGACGTGGATGCCGCCGAAGGGGACCCGGTACCCGTATTCAATTGAATCGGCCTCGGGGGCCCAGCCTGCGTCGTCGATGTAGATCCGGCCGCGGCGACTCTTGGTCATCCGGCCAACCGCGTAACCCTTGAGTCCTTCAAAGCTGCCCTTCAAGAACTCGAAACCATCGTGCGATAGCCCCACGGTGAGCGCCAACTGTCGTGGAATTAGCACGGCAGATGTCCGGTTTAGAGGACTTAGGTGTGAGGCCATCGCGCGGGTTAGCTTGAAGGGGTTAAAAACACAAAAAGGACACAGAATGTTTATACTAGTTCGGCCCCTTCGATGAAGGTAAAAGCCTACGTCTAGTTTGGTGTGGTATTGCTTGGGCGTCGATGAACAGGGAGCGGATCGCTTGCCTGTGTCTCGACGTGTTGTTGCCTCTATTTGAACCGTCGCCGGGTCGTCACTTTATATAGGAGGCGACGCCCGGTCCGGTTTACAGAGTCCCGAGGCCGGTTCATAATCGTGTCCGCCTCGGTCTCCACTCTTTCTATCTTACACCTCAAGTTATATAATATGACGGTTTACAAACCGTAAGCTTTACACATGGGCCCTAAGCCTCTATGGGCCGTAACCTCAGATTCATATTCTACTGGGCTTATGATAATACAACTATGTTAGTATAATCCGGATCTTCCTAGCCGGTTTATACCTGCTAGTAATATCCCTGACAATTTTAGTAGTAGAGGGGTTCAAAGTATTTCTCACAGAAGAAAAAGCAGACCCTACACTAGTAATAATATCCGCAAGTTTATCAATTCTAGTGGAATCTTGATCTATTCTCTCTTTAATTATGGTTTTTTTTCTTTAAAAAAATTCAAAATAACTCCTACCCTAGATCCATATTTGGTAATTTGGTTATGGATCTTTGTATGCAAACTCTCGACCAACTCTACAGTGGCAACTTTATTTTCAATAATTTCAAGCCTTTGCATAACATGCTCCAAAGTTAAGACAGTTCCATTAACCAGATGAGGTGGTGGACCAAATAATTATGTCATGGCGTTATAAGAATCAAAAGTATGGCTACCCAATAAATTCCCTCCGGTAATGGTATCAAGAATATATCTATTCCAACGAGTGAGGCCAACATAAAAAGTGCGGAGAAGCACAGAAGTAGAAAGCTTCCTAATAGATCTATTTTGAGCATTGCAAATTCTATACCAAGCATCTTTTAGATTTTCTTCCTCCCTTTGTTTAAAATTAAGAACTTCACTCTCGGGAGTATTGATAATGATAGGCGGGCTAGCCATGACGGCAAGGCGAAAGATAAAACGCACGGAGCAAATAAGAGGGCGAATAAAACGGCAAGGGTGAAGTGCGGGAGAGGAAAAAGAGAGGCAAATAATGTAATGCGAGGCATAAGGGTTTGTGATAGGTACTTGGTATATGACTTTTGCGAAAATCTCCCCGGCAACGGCGCCAGAAATTCTTCTTGCTACTTCCCGAGCTTGCGTTGTATTCCCTCAAAGAGAAAAGGGTGATGCAGCACAGTAGCGTAAGTATTTCCCTCAATTTTTGAGAACCAAGGTATCAATCTAGTAGGAGACCGCGCGCGAGTCCCTTGTACCTGCACAAACAAATAAGAACCTTGCAGCCAGCGCGATAAAAGGGGTTGTCAATCCCTTCTCGGTCACTTACAAAAGTGAGATAGATATGATAAGATAATATTTTTTGGTATTTTTGGTATAGAGATTGAAAGTAAATAATGCAAAGTAAAGCAAATAGTTGATGGAAGATAAATATGATGAGAATAGACCCAGGGGCCATAGGTTTCACTAGTGGCTTCTCTCATGATAGCAGATTTCTACGGTGGGTGAACAAAATACTGTCCAGCAATTGATAGAAAAGCGCATAGTTATGAGAATATCTAGGCATGATCATTGTATATAGGCATCACGTCCGTGACAAGTAGACCAAAACAATTCTGCATCTATTTTTATTACTCCACACATCGACAGCTATCCAGCATGTGATACGTCCAAAACGTATCTATAATTTCTGCTTGCTCCATGCCTCTTTTGTGTGATATTGCTATGATATTTATGCACTTCCATACACTTTTGATCATATTTGGACTAACCTATTAACTCAGTGCACCCCAGTGCCAGTTTCTGTTCTCTGCTATTTTTGTATTTCAGGTTTTCCCATTACTTAAATTGCCAGAAAAATTCCGGGAAAAATATATAAAAAATCAGCGCTCCAAAAGCTTCCACGCGCCAGAAGTGGGGCCAGAGGGGAGCCAGGGGCAGCCCAGGCGGCCTGCCACACGCGGCCCCACCCCTGGCCGCGCCGAGGGGGCGTCTGGGCCCCCCTCTCCGTCTCTGGTGACCCCCTTTGGCATATATTTACCTCCCGTCGCGGAAACCCTGATTCCAGAACCCTTTTCTCCAGAAGCTATTCCGATCTCCGCCGCCATCGCCACCAAGATTCGGGGGACCAGAATTCCTGTGCCGTCACCCTCCCGGGACGGGGAAGTGCCCCCGGATTCATCTCCATCGACGTTGCTTCCTCCCTCCATGATGCGGGAGTAGTTCCTCCTCGGGGCTGAGGTTTCTACCAGTAGCTATGTGGTCAATTCTCTCTCCCATGATGTGATCTTCGTTGTGATCATAGGCTATGTTAATCTAGGGTGATCCCATGATATTTCCCCTTCCTCTATGTATTGGATTGATGTACTCACTTGTCTTTATCTAGTATAATCTCCGAGACCAAGGTGACAGCGGTCTATTGGACATGGATTAGAAGAATATTTTCATGAGTGATTTCCTCTTTTGTGTGTTGATTGAAGATTGAGAGTCTCTTGGTGCTTGTCTTTGACTATCCTGGAGATATGTTGTGGTGATTGTGGTACTCTCTTTGGATGGCCGCGGTGACATTGGGAAATCCATAGATTGAGAACTACGAACTTTGAGGTGTGCTTTTGTAGCCCTACATAATTCTCGTCCTCTCTTGACCACAAAGGAATGACCTCCGAGTGCGTCTCCATTGCATGTTTTATGGGAAATATCATGTGGTTAGACTATGTCAATGTTGTTGGGAGTTGCCACTAGTGAAAGTATGAAGCCTAGGCCTTGTTTCCACCATTGCAATACCATTTGTGTTCACGTTTACCACTTGTTTGCTTGCTGCACTTTTTATTACAGATTTATATTACTTTGCTTTGCCACTCCTATCATCCATATTTTACCATCTCTTCGCCGAACTAGTGCACCTATACACCTGACAAGTGTATTAGGTGTGTTGGGCACACAAGAGACTTCTTGTATCTTGATTGCAGGGTTGCTTGAAAGGGGTACGTTCAACCTCCACTTCCCAGAGTTCGATAAACCTTGGGTTACTTACTTAAGGGAAATTTGATGCTGTCCTACAAACCTCTGCTCTTGGAGGCCCAACACTGTCTACAGGAACAGAAGCGTGTAGTAGACATCAAGCTATTTCTGGCGCCGTTGCCGGGGAAGTGAGGTAAGTGAAGGTACCTTCTCTAGATCTTGCAATTAAATCTTTTTGTTTCTTGTTTTTATTTTCACTAGTTTTGCTTAATGGAAAACAACAAAAATATGAGAGAGCTTTATAAGCTCTACCTTGCTTTGGGACATGAGGTGTTTGAAGAGAAAATTAAAAAACCTATGGAACTTTATTATCTGCATAACAATCATGATGGTGCTGATGTTATTAGTATGCTTTCTTTGAATATCAATATTGCTAATGACATGGAAAGCTCTAAGCTTGGGGATGACACGTTTGATGAACATGATATTTTTAGTCCCCCAACTTTTGAGGAGAAAATTTACTTTGATGATACTATGCCTCCTATATATGATGATTACAATGATGAATATGATATTTTCAGTCCACCTACTATTGAGGATAAAATTTATTATGATTATGATATGCCTCCTAAATACGATGATTACCATGATGGTTATGATAGTCTTACTCTCACTATTCCTAATAAGAAAGATTTTGCTTATATGAAGAGTAATGACACTTTTATGCTTTTGGATCATGGAAATAATGCCTTATGTGATAGTTATATTGTTGAGTTCATCCATGATCCCACTGAAAATTATTATGAGAAGGGAACATATGCTTATAGATATTTCAATAATATCAAGTTCCCTCTCTTTATGTTGATGGTTTTGAAGCTGCACTTGTTTTGTCTTCCTATGCTTATTGCTTTGTGTTTCAATGAATTATTCTATTGCAATATTCCTATGCATAGGAAGCATGTTAGGCTTAAATGTGTTTGGTATTTGCTTCTTGATGCTCTCTTTTGTTCTTCAACTCTTATTCCTACGAGAGCATCATTAAAGTCTTAAGCCTATCTTTATGGCTATAAAGAAAGAGCTCTAGGGAGACAACCCTTGTTATCTTTGCTTTCAGTTTGTTCTTTCAGTTTTTAGTGGTCTTGATGTTTGTTACTACTGTAGCAACATCATTGTATCTTTATTTTTCAGCTTTGTGCCAAGTTTAGCCTCCGATTGCAAGAAAGTTCAAAAGTTGTGACGTGCTGTCCAGGAAACAGATTCTGTCCTTGGACAGAAAAATTCGTATAAAATCACCAGATCATCTTTTTGGTCTGAATTTTTTCGACAGCGTGCTCTATACAATTGGCTTTCGGGAGTCTGTTCTGAGTTTTTTGATTTGAGTTGCAGAAGTGCCCCGAAAAAATTATTTACTACCTGCTGGTCTGTTTTTCACACATTATGTCCTGTTTTGCCTTTTCTTCGTTTTGCAAACCTTGAGCTTGCTTTTTCTTTGCAAAAACCTTTTGGCAATCTTGAGAAACAGTAGCTCTTCAAGACTATCCTTATTTCCAGCAGGGAAAAGTTATTTTATTATGGGTACTAACCTCGCTAATCAGATTATGATGAGTTATGTATGAAGGGAGTTTTCAAGTGTGCGAGGGAAGATGATAAAAAGATTCAGGAGGGTCAAACGCTCAAGCTTGGGGATGCCCTCGTGCACCCCCAAGAAATATTCAAGAAGACTCAAGCGTCTAAGCTTGGGGATGCCCCCGTGCATCCCCTTCTCCATCAACAATTATCAGTTCGTCTTTCGTTCCACTATATTTTAATCACTTCATGCGTTATGTGCTATGCTTGGAGCGTCTTTCTCTTAGTTTCCTTTCTAGTTTTCTTTAGCTTTGCTTGCTGTTCATAACAAGTTGGATCCCAGCTTTCTTTGTGTGGGAGAGAAACACGCTCCACTTCAACCTAGAACACAACATAGGATTTTCATGCTTACCTTTGATGTGTGTGTTCTTTATCTTTTCATAGCTGCTGTCATACTTAGCTCTTAGTTTTCATGCTTATCTTTTTAAGAGCTTTTGTTTAGGTTGTTGCTTCTAGAACTCTCTTGAGTTATCATGCTTATCTTGTTAAGAGAGTTGGCTTCTGTGGCACTGGTTGATATGTCTATGATAAAAATGCTATGTGCATAATGGTGCTTAGTAGTTCATGTTTTCTTATGGTTAGTCTCAAATAGCTGGGGGTTCTTAATTTGTTATTGAAGTACCAGCATGATTTGTTTGCCTATGATGTGGTATGGTTTAGTGATATCTTCCTCCAAGAATTTATTTTGATTGACTTGGCATATGCTCACGCATATTTAAGACTGTAAAGAAAGTCTATCAAGCCTTGATGATCTTTAATTTCTGAGTAGTGATATAACTTCCATGCCCGATTCAATGTTGCTTTGTCGCTCTGCATGATTATGGCCGTCATTGCTCTCTTAGTTGGTCGCTCCCAGTCTTTTGCTAGCCTTCACCTGTACTAAGCGGACTGACTGCTTGTGCATCCAAAATTCTTGAAACCAGTTATGCCATATGAGTCCACCATACCTTCCTATATATGGTATTTACTTGCCATTCCTAACGAAGACTTTCTTGTACCATCTCAAAATTATTCAAAAGCATTTCTCTTTTGTGCCTCTGTTTTAGCTCATGAGGAAGTAGTAGTTAATTCATGATCTTTTTAAGTTGGACAAGTTTTACCCCGGGATTGCATGTCTAATCTGCAAACCCCTAATACGAGGAGGAACTGGCATGAGTGCGCCCGGCTCATAAAAGATAATACAACAAACAAACCCTCCTTCACGCTTCGTTCATGAGAAATCAGAAAACTTTTGGCAGTGATAAACAAAGGAGATTAAGGGGATGTGATCGTCCCCGTGCGGGAGCCGTTCCTCAAAACTTGTCCAGTTCGAGAAGTGATTGGGTTGTCGACTAACATTCATTACGAAATATGCACCTCCCAAAAATCATTTTTACCTCTGTTTTCAAAACCAAGAGCTCTGGTACATGTTTAGTCTTTGCTTCCAACCACGGGTTTTCAACCTTGCCATCAAAATCCACGGTTCGAGAGTCTCCACCTTCTTTCTTCAAAGCACCAACTATTGAGAGCATGATTGTCATTCTGAGTGTAATGTGCATTGTCCCAAAGTACCATTGTCTTCTGCATGATTGTGATAGCACTTATTCTGAAATCATTGTATCAAGTCGTCACTTAAACTTTGGAGGTGCTCCTGCATTTATGTTTTGCTTCACTAAAGGGGGCAAGCGAGATATCACTTTGTCATTGATACGTCCAAAACGTATCTATAATTTCTGCTTGCTACATGCCACTTTTGGGTGATATTGCTATGATATTCATACACTTCCATACACTTTTGATCATATTTGTACTAACTTACTAATCTAGTGCACCCTAGTGCCAGTTTCTGTTTTTTGGCTGTTTTTGTATTTCAGGTTTTCACGTTACGAGAACTGCCCAGAAAAATTATATAAAAAATCAGCGTTCCGGAAACAACCCTGCGTCCGAAGGACAGCCGGGGGGGCACCAGGGCTCCAGGCGCCCTGGCGGCGCCCCCCCCCCTGGGCCACGCCGGGGGGGCGCCTGGGCCCCCCGAGCCCCGTCTGGTGCCCCCCTTTGGCATATATTTAGAGGGTCCTCCGAAACCCTTAGAACAGAAACTCTTTTCGCGGTCCCATCTCTGTTCCGCCGCCGCCGCCGCTTCCAAGATCGGGAGCACCAGGAGAACTCTTACCGGCACCCTGCCGGAGGGGAGGATCACCACCGGGAGCTTCTTCACCACCATGGACGCCTCCCGGATGACTCGTGAGTAGTCTCCCATGGACCATGAGTCCATGACCAGTAGCTATGTGATGTTCTCCTCCCGTTCTTGTGCTTCACTAATTAGTCCTCGTGAGCTGCCCTACATGATCGAGGCACCTATGTAATCCTTATGTTGTTGCTATGTTGAGTTTGCTGGGATCCGATGGATTATGAGATTATGTTCAGATTGATCTTGAGTAATATATTTGATTCACCTCTTTTATATTTATGTTCATAAGTAATTCTTGCATGTTCTCCGTTGTTATTTATTGCTTTGGCCGAGTAATAGGTAGTGACTCCAAGAGGGAACGTTATGGTTGATTGTGGGTTCATGCCCCTCAATGACTAGCTTGAGTGACAGAAACATGAGTCTAGGGGATGTGCTGTTGCCACAAGGGGGAAAACAACGGTGCTTGTGCCCGCGGGTGCAAGGATTGTTTACTTTACGCAAAGTTCTTTTACTGCAGTTGTCTGTTGCTTTGAGTTTACACTATGGGTGGGGCTCGCAACTTAATACCAGCGAGATGTTCTGGATAGATATCTCAAGGTGGATGATTAGTAGTAGATATTGATGGATTTCGGTCTACTTACTTTGGCGTACCGCCCATGCTTTGAACCTCGACCTTTCTTGCAATGTAATCAGCATTGGTTTGCGCTCGTGGGTCCTGTCAATTGCCCATCTGTAATTCGTTTACCTCACATAGCTGTTTTATCGTCTTTTGGGAGAGAGACATCACTAGTGAACATCATGAGACTCCGGTCCATATTACCATCATTGATCACATCCACTATTTACTTTTCGCTATTATTTACTATTGCAAAACATTATCTATCACTACTATCATTGCTTTTAATCCTTTGTGAACTACAAGGCCGGAGGGATTGACAACCTCTCTGTACTCGTTGGGAGCAAAGTTATTTGTATCTGTGTGCAGGTCCACGTTGATTGCTATCTGCGTCGTAGCAGTTGACACCTACTTGTTGAACCTAGGAGTCTCTGGGGATTCGATCCTTGGCATCTTTGCTAAGGGAAAACACTTCTACTTACTGCATCTTACACCTTCCACTTGGGGTAACCAACGAGGGTTTCGAGGCCCATCAGTCATGTTTGCACACCATGCTCACTACAAATCTATTGGGTGTTTCAGTATCATATTGTAAACTTTCAGTTCTTTGTGATATTCTCGTGAGGCAACTTAATTACTAAAGATTCATTATCTCAATAAGCATTTGTCATGTGATTGTGAAAGACTCTTTGGTAGCATGTCACCACAGAAATTATGCTTGTTATCATTTACCTACTCGAGGACGAGCAGGAATTAAGCTTGGGGATGTTGATATGTCCAAAACGTATCTATAATTTCTGCTTGCTCCATGCCTCTTTTGTGTGATATTGCTATGATATTTATGCACTTCCATACACTTTTGATCATATTTGGACTAACCTATTAACTTAGTGCACCCCAGTGCCAGTTTCTGTTCTTTGCTGTTTTTGTATTTCAGGTTTTCCCATTACTTAAATTGCCAGAAAAATTCCGGGAAAAATATATAAAAAATCAGCACTCCAGAAGCTTCCACGCACCAGAAGTGGGGCCAGAGGGGAGCTAGGGGCAGCCCAGGCGGCCTGCCCACGCTGCCCCACCCCTGGCCGCACCGGGGGGCGCCTGGGCCCCCCTCTCCGCCTCTGGTGACCCCTTTGGCATATATTTACCTCCCGTCGCGGAAACCCTGATTCCAGAACCCTTTTCTCCAGAAGCTATTCCAATCTCTGCCGCCATCGCCACCAAGACTCGGGGGACCAGAATTCCTGTGCCGGCCCCCTCCCGGGACGGGGAAGTGCCCCCGGATTCATCTCCATCAACGTTGCTTCCTCCCTCCTGTAGGAGATATGCCCTAGAGGCAGTAATAACAGTTATTTTGTATCTCCAAAGTCTGTAATTAATGTTTAGGTTCCATGCTATAACTGCAATGATTCTCGAGTCTGCAATATCCATGAGGCTCGGAGGGAAACTCATGTGCACGTGTGGTATACTAAACGGTAAAATATATTCCTAGTCTTGCCTCTAAGACTGGCTCATGTATTGCATGATGATCATGTTTTCCTGATCATGGGCATGTCTATGCTAGCAATTTTGAGGGCACGGTGTTGGTAGAACACTTGTGTTGAATCGACCCAATTTGATGTTATGCTATGAGATTCTTTGCGTCACAAGTTTATGGTTAATATCACAGAGATAGTTAATGTTTGCATAATTCCTCAGACCATGAGAGTATCGAGTTACTTCGTGCTTGCTTCGTGAACTTTGGGGTTTGTTAAACGTCATCCGTAACTGGGTGGCTATTACGGCGGCTTACGGGTTCACGGAAAAGTATGGCAAGCAACAAGATAGCTCAAGATTGGGATTTGCTCCTCCGATGATGGAGAGATATTCTCGGGCCCTCTCGGTGTTACGGTATCCATAATCGTCTGGCCAGACACCTTGTGATTTGATCACTGGGATGCCGGAACACGGAAACGAGAAAAGAGAACAAAACCGGTAACGAGGTAACTTGCATGGTGGACAGATTGTTCGTCCATGGGGATGCAATAAATCTCACCTCGGGTGTTTGTGACATATCGTGAAGCAACAGGAATAGCTCACTGCAACTGGAGGTTCACTCGAATATTTATTCGTGTGGGTATAGGGGTCAATATGGGTGTCCACGGCTCCGATGTTGATCATTGATCGGAAGGGGTTCCGGGTCATGTCTATACTTCACCAAACCTATAGGGTCACACGCTTAAGGTTCATCTATCTGCTGAATACTAGACAGGGAGTCTGAGAGAAAATCACCGGAAAAGTTTCGGACACCGGAAAGGTTTCGGACAGCGGAAAAGTTCTGCAGAGAGAGGTCATCGGATGAGTTTCTGTGAAACCGAAAAGTTGTTTCGGGATATACTATTAAGTCAAATTGGTTTCGGCACATGCCTGATAATTCTTGGAGGGTGCCAGAATCATTCTGGAAACTTTTGGGAATTTTGCGGGATAAAAACAGGAAATGTTCCGGAGCTGCCGGAGTCACTTCAGATGCTTTTCGCAGATGAAAATCACTAAACCGGAATTGTTTCGGAATGCGTTGAAAATTATTTTAGTGGGTACAGGAAATGTTCTAAGCCCACATAATTATTTTCAGTTCGAACGGACGCTGAAAAATGTCGTCGTGAATAGTGAAAATCAGCTTTATGGATATTTTTTGGAAAGCCACCTTTTAGGGCTTTTGTGAAAAGGCTTCTAGAAGGGCTTGGGGGCCTAGGAAGCCCCTAATGGGGGCCCCCAAGGGTTGGGACGGCCACACATGGTGGTGCTCCATGGAGCTCCACATGGCCTCCCATTTTGCCCATAACACCCTCATGTGTGCCCTAATGCATGGGAGTTTTTGGTAATTTGTGGAGGCACCCTACCCCTTGGTTTTCCTATAAATAGGGGGTGAGGGGGCTGCCCAAAGATCATCCCTTGCTCTCATACACATACCATGACTTGTCTGGCTTCTCTCTCCTTCCCAACGAAATAGTTTCGTAGAGCCGAAAGGCTGTCTGAGTTCTGGCAGGAACTAGTTCTGGACGGCGAAGCCCTGCCGGATAGCTGACACTGTATGTGTGCAACCCCGTAGAGAGATTGTAGTTTCGATCTTTTTGCCCGAGGGGCTGTTCGAGTATCCTCCCGAAGGGCTGTCCGAGGTACCATTCGAGTTTCGAGGGTCCTCCCGAAGGGCTGTCTGCGACATCGTTCGGGGGACTGTCCGATCGCCTCCTGAAGGGCTGTCCGGAGAGGGAGTTCATCCTCGCGGTTGGGAGGTTTTGAATCCTAGCTGCGGGGATCTGCATCGACGATCTCCACCGACTCTTCTTCCGCTGCGCTTCGAGTCGGTACGGATCAGATCAAACCTTGTATGCAGTCTCCATAGTGGTCCTGGGCGTGCTCGCTATACCGGAAATTTTTATTTTCTGTCGTGTTCCCCAACAGTGGCATCAAGAGCCGTGCTATGCGTAGATGTAGGTTACGATCTAGAATACATGGAGATGTATGGGTATTGCATAATATAATTTTGGAGTAGATGAGATCTATTGCTGAAAATTATTTATGCGGGTGGCAGATGAAATCTGTTACCCGATGTTCTTGTTGCTTCCCTAGAATTTGCGTATTTCTGATCTTGAAACGGCATGATGGAATTTCACAAAGTTCTGGCAATCCGCGATCCTGATTGATCAACGAAGTGCTATCAGTTATTTGGGTTCCACCATAGTTGAGAGAAAGATGAAATTGCGCAGACAAAAGGGCAATGCAGATATGATCTGCACGGGGGTCATGCGTATGACGAAGTTTAGTATGGGGTTCGAGATTTTATTATCTCGTGCTTCATACACCCCGCAAATTTAATCTAGCGACTTGAATAATCATACTTGATGATAAACATTGGTAGCTGCGGTTTAAGTCAAAACCTTAGAAGCCACGTAAAATACAATTTTGCATAAATCGATTAGAGGCGTCTAACTTGGTTTTGCAGGATGTTTTGCATGTGATGTGGTATATCAAGCTCATATTCAATTTGATTATGTATGAGATGACTATATGATGTAAATTAACATGACCTGTGTGTCATGATTCGGCATGATGGCTGGAGCCATATGATTGTCACTTTAATGACCTGCGTGTCAACCTTAAGTAATGCACTTATTTTATTACCTATAGAGATAGCAATATTATCTGGTGCATCGACAAGGTGGTGGCAATCTTCGCAAAGGTGAACACCAACGCGAATGCCGGAGACGAAGAAATGAAAGACTTCTCCGTCAGAAAGGGCTAAACCATAGCATGCTATTATGAAATGCCTGAGATGTTTATCCCTTTTGGTGCACCCTTCTTGATTGTGTGGTAGTCACTTTTATTAGGGTGATCTCTTACTTAAAAATATCAAGTAGATAGTGTTCTCCCAAGTGTAGCACTGTCACATCCCTAGCTAGCACTTGCATTAGGATCTGACTAGAGTGTGCATCATGTTTACTTTCAAAGAAACTTGAAATGGGATTAACAGAAACCCCAGCACCCCTCCCCTAACAACTAGGGTTTGCTAAAATATTTTCCAATGTACCAAAATGCCCTTCAAAATGTTCATCATTTCTGCCTTGGTCTTAAACCTCTGCCAAAAATGGTGCACAATTTTCTAGGACAATCTAGGGTTTTGGATTAAATCATATGGTATTTGAATTTGGGCATTTAAATTCTATAAAATATTTTAAATGCTCAAATAATCATGAACTATAATGTTTCCTACTGTTCATATTATATACAGCAGGTATGACAAGTGTTATGATTTATAAAAATGTTTAGGCATTTTTATTAATTAAACAAAGCTGCAAAAGAAATGAAACAGAAAAGAAAATAGAAAAAAGAGGAGAGAGAGAGAACTTACCTGGCGCCACCCGGCCCACCTGCCGGCCCAGCCCAGCTGCCGCTCCAGCGAGTTGCTTGGCTCGGCCAGGCAGGCAGGCAGGTGCTCGACGGCGACCGCACGGCGCGCCACGTAGCTGCCCGCCGCCCTGCTTCGCCCCCTCGCCGTTCTGGAGGCATGGATCGAACGTCCACGTCTCCCTCGACCCCCCAGACACCTTCGCTTCTCCCCAGCTCCTCTCCTCCGCTCTCCCCGCGCCATGGCCGACGCCGCCGTGATCGCACCGTCGTAGAAGCCGCGTCCACCGTCGTCCCCGAGCTCCGCCGTGTTGTCCCTCGTCTCCGCCGTCCTCGACTGCTTGGACAGGCCGAGCCCCGAGCGCTCGCCCGCCCTGGAGACGCCCCCGAGCTCTTCTTCCCCAACTCCGGCCACGGAGATCCCCCTCGTCGTGCTGCTCAGCTCCGACCACCCCCGAGCTCGCTTCGGTGCTTGCTGCAACCGCTGTGAGCCTAGCTACCTCCTCCCCCTCTCCGTTGGCTCCCTCTTGCCCTGTAACACACTGCACGTAGCTCGCCCGCACGTACCGCCGCCGTGCTCGTCGCCGGTGATGCTCCGGTGACCATTTGGTCACCGGCACCCGTCCATCGCACTCACCACAGCACGTAGACGCGAACGGTGCTACGCACGCATCGCCTAGGCACCTGCAGCCGCATCTCCACACACGCCCGACGCCGGTCGCCGCCGTCTAGCTCGTTGTCGTCGTCTCCGGCCACCCCAGGTCCGGCGACCACCTCCATCCGATGCGGAAGAGCAAGAGCTCTCCAACGCACCCAACCGCAGCTCGAACCGTGCACCGTAGACGTTTTCCGAAGCACGCTGCCGTGTTTGGCCTCGCCGGCGGCTAAACACCGGCGAGTTGGACCAGTTTTGACCACGGGTTTGACCCCTTGGGTCAATGACATGTGGGCCCTGCCCGCAAGTCAAACTTAGTTTAGGTTTTATTTTAATATTAATTAGTTAATTAGTTTAGTCACTGACACGTGGGCCCTGGCCCCACTGACAGCTAATTAGTTTTAACTAAAATCTAATTAACTCAGTTAATTAGCTGTGACACTGACATGAGGGACCCACTGGTCAGGTTTGACCTGGACTGGCCCTATTGACTGGCTGACATCAGCATGATGTCATGCTGACGCAGTAAAGGTTTTTCTGGGATTTTTAGATTTAAAATAATTCAGGAAATTCCAGAAAATACCCAAACTTCTAAAAATCATATAAAATCAACCATAGCTCAGATGGAAAAGATTTATATATGAAAAATGATCAGAAAAATCCAATCTATCTAATGGCACTGGTTTCATGCATGTTTGAACAAGTTAACTTGCTGGATATATCAAAAACATGATAATGCACTTATTTAAATAATAGTTTGAACTTCAATTTGAATCCTTGATTCAAATAGGTTCAAACCTTTCTTGTTTTAGTTGCATTAGCCAACACACATGCATCTTGCCATGTCATAAACATGCATCATATTGTTGCATTTGTTTGTTAATGATTGTATCGTCGGTATTTCCTATGTTAGGTCCTGCTCCCGAGGATACTGCTGCGTATCCAGTTGAAGAGCAGTACCCGACAACTACCTTGTCAGGCAAGCAATCATTGATCATTCCGATACAAACCCAATCTTCTCGCTCCTGCTCTCTTTTACTGCATTAAGGCAACAGCGCGTGAACTGCTACTTGCTGCGGTAGTTGAACCCTATTCCCTTGCATGACCTGTCATTGCCACAGTAAATAGTTGAAACCCACTAGCATGTGTAGGAGTTGATTGAGCCATGTGATGTGTGATCCACCATGCTATCTATTTATGTTGCCTGCTATGCTTAGAGTTGTGTCTGGTCTGATTCATCTGGGTGATGGATCAGAGTGAAATGATCTTACCGATAAAGAGAGGGAAGTGTGGAATACGCTTGGTAAAGGTATCGATGAAAGGCCATGTAGGAGTACATGGTGGGTTGTTTCATTGGAATCGTCCATAGGACCCGAGATCTGTGTGTGTGATTCAAGTTACAGTTACTACCACACATTGGGCCTTGAAATATGACCCCGCTCGACTTATTGACTGCCCTTGTACTCTGTCCAGGAGTTGCAACTAGTTTCTGGTGTTTATAGTTTACTGGAGGTCGTGCGCAGCGCTGACCCTCGGGGTGGGCTGTGATGCGACAGGTACGTGGCACGGTGTACCGGTTGCCCGTTTGGTGACTTGGGAACCCTGTACACATCGTTTGGGGCCGTGAGCGACACCCCGGCCGGATCTCCCCACGGATGGAACCCAAATAGGCGATAAACCTGGACGAGAGACTTGAGTGGTTGGTTAGGTCGTGGTCTACACCCACGTCGGCTTTCGCTTGAAGTCTGCCGAGCACATGTCGTGTGCAGACGCTAAGTGGTGAAAACATGTGTGAAGAAGTACACCCCTGTAGGGTTATCAAACTATTCGAATAGCCGATGTTCGCGGTACGAACTACTTGGTTACTCTTACAGTTCATAGACAAGTTGATGGATACTACTAAAAGCCTCAAGATAAGCGTGAGTGCCGTGGATGGCCCTTCCGTAGGATGACGGAAGAGGATCCTCGGTAGTGTATTGATGTGGTGATTAGTGGACTCGTGTTCGTAACAATATCTTGCAATCCGTTGAGAGTTGTAGTATAGGTTAGCCAAGGTCAAAGCTGGCATTCTGCTATAAACTCCACTACCCCCTTTGATAATATTGCATGTATGATAGGTTCTGTGGTAAGACTTGCTGAGTACCTTTGTACTCATGTTTGCTTAATAACTGTTGCAGAGGAGAACCCTGCCCCTGCTGATGGGTTCTACATACACGTTGACGTCGACGAGTAGCTTGACACCCAGACGGTGATCTGGAGCTTGTGAAGGGCCTTGTAGATAGTCAGGCTACACCAAGCCTGTTTTATTTTCTAAGTTGTCTGTACTCAGACATGTAGCTTCCGCTTGTGCTTGTATGACTGTATGACTTGAGTGTTGGGTCATGTGACCCCTACCTGTATGACTATGTTATGTATGGCTCTTGGAGCCTTTTAAATAAAGTACTTTGAGTCATAGAGTTCTGTTGTGATGCAATGTTGTATTTGCACATATTGAGCATATTGCGTGTATGATTGAAATGCTTGGTATGCGTGGGATCCGACACCTAGTTGTTTTCCTTTGGTAGCCTATCTTACAGGGAAATGCCTCCTAGTGATTCCAATGAGCCTTGGTAGCTTGCTACTGCTCGAAACACGTAGGCTGGCCGGCATGTGTCCTTCTTCGTTCCTGTGTATGTCCCTTAGGGGAAATGTCACGCGTTGTTCCTTTAAGTCCATGTAGCTTGCTACGACTTGGGTTCATACGTTGATGACCGACACGTTCGTTGCTGGGTCATGGATGCCTGTCTCTGTAATTTAGTGCCACTTTTGGTTTATAACTAGCCATGTCGGCCCGGTTCTCTGTCATATGGATGCTAGCGACACTGTCATATACGTGTGCCAAAATGCGCAAACGGTCCCGGGCCAGGTAAGGTGGCACCCGTGGGGTTACCGTGCGTGAGGCCGCAAAGTGATATGACGTGTTACAGCTAGATCGGTGTGACTTAGGATCGGGGTCCTGACAGTGTTGGCATCAGAGCTGGACTGCCTGTAGGTTTCTCAAGCCAAACTGGTCGATGTTGAGTCTAGAAAAATTCTTAGTTATATGTAGGGGAATTGATTGTGGAAGGGAACGTAAGGCTCTTTTACTCCTTTACCTTATGCCCTTCTGATCTGAGTCAGTCTATTCTTTCTACGGGGATTTAGGATTAGGCCTCTTATCCTTACTAGGTTCACGTGTTACTAATCTATAGACTCTTAGGATTGTTGGTTTCAAGCCTCAGTTCAGTTTCTATCCTTTTGAGTATGATGATTGTTGAACCGGAACCTTGATATGGAATTGTTGAGTGGCTATGCTATCATTTGTATGATGTCTCAAATCTTTGTTTGAGCATTTACAGTTGTTATGCTGCCCGATTTCTTCCAGAAACACTAATGCCTTTGCATTATTTCATGTTTCAGATGTCTGGCCGCATCCCTCACCAAGTGGTTCGTTTGACTCGGTGCATTAATGTGCCCGGTCACACGGCCATGCTAGTCCGTGTGATGACTAAGACCGGTTATCGCTGGTATCCTGAATACACTGTGGAGGAACGGTATCGGGATTTCAATCAAAGTCAGTATTTCTGCACCGGATATACCCCTCATATCCCGGAGCAAATGATCCCATCCATTGGTCTTATGGACTCGAGATTACCATCGAGATGGCAGTACAGGATGCCGCTTATTCGATGATGACCATTCTCCGTGCTAGGCATGCCCTGTTGCTGAACACTGAGTTCTGTTACATGCCAGCTTCACTCCCCGGAGAGGAAGGCTACTACACTGGTCTATATACTGATGCTGCTCATGAGGAGCCACTGCTTCAGACTACTGTTCAGATGTTGGAGGATAGGGACCGTGAGGTCCGTGCCCTCCGAATGGAGCTGTATAACACCCGAGCCGCTCACTGTACTACTTTGACACGGCTTGCACCTGCTGTGCACGCCGGATATCTGGACATGCGGGATTTGTATCCTGTGCGGACTCGTCTGCCTGATCGCATGGATTGGCGTGACGTTGGTGGAATTACACCTCCACGTGGGCGTCGGTTACCACCAGCATCGGGACCGAGACCACACCCATGCCCTTATGGTCCACAGCCTTCGAGTGCTCGCGAGTTCCAAGATCCATCTGTACCACTTCCAGGCTACGGTGGTAATCTTTACGAGGATTACTACGCGAATGTCTGAGCTAGTCCATGGTAGTAGTAGTATTGTAGTAGTTGTATTTCCACAGTCCTGCGCGTCTTGTGGAATATGACTTAGTGTGTACTGAATTCCGGAGGTGTAGTTAAATAATGTATAGGAGCTTGGAATGCCTCTGATGGGATGTATCGTCTTTCACCGCAGTTGTACTTAGCCTTGGCTTGTACTGAACTTTGTATGGTGTGTATGACCACTGGTGTATATATAGCAGTTCCTATATTACCATGTCGTACGGATGAACATCTCTGCATTCTGTGTCATCCATTACATTCTGCACTTCTATGTCAAATTTTTGCCATCCTTGTCTAAACCGTTGTTTTATTTTCCTAGGATGGTCAACACTCGCAACACTCCTGTTGCTTAGGAGCAGGGTGAGGCTAGTGGGGCTAGAGATGGAAATCTGCCCCAGCCACCCTCTTTGGCGGAAGTTATGCTTGAAGCAGAACAGAACAAGAGAGAGACCAACCGTCTGCTGGAACGCATTGAGCAAAACACTGGGTTCCGTCAGAGGAATGACGTGGTGTCAATCCACGATTTTATCAAGATGTGTCCACCGAAGTTCCATCACTCCACTGAACCTCTGGATGCTGATGACTGGCTACGTAGCATCACCCACAAGCTACACTCTGCCCGTGTGGCCGAAGCTGACAAGGTTATCTACGCCGCCTACCATCTTGAGGGCCCTGCCAGTCTTTGGTGGGAAAACTTTGAAGCTATGCGTCCTACTGGCCAAGTCACTACCTGGGTTGAGTTCAGTGAGGCATTCCGTGAACACCACATTCCGGAAGGTCTCATGGATCGCAAGCGGGAGGAATTCTGCAATTTCACCCAGGGCCGTTTAACTGTGGACGGCTATAGTCGTGAGTTTGGTAATCTGGCACGCTATGCACCTGAGGAAGTATCCACTGATGCCAAGAAACAAGCGAGGTTCCGCAAGGGACTCAGCCCTGAACTTCGTCGATATCTACGTCTGCACGAGTGCACCTCTTTCCAGAAGTTGGTTAACAAGGCTATCAGTGCTGAGACAGGCCAGATCGACTTCGAGGCCACCCGCAAGCATACTCGAGATTTTTGTTCCTCATCCGGCTCTGGCTCTCACAAGCGCCGTGTATGGGTTCCTAACACTGCTCTGCCACCCAAGCATACACCGAGGCCATCCTATGAGGCGCCTCGTCCAACTCAACAGTTTGCACCTGCTAAGACCTATGGAGGTCCACCCTCCAACTTTGCTCCACGCACCACCACTGTGACATGTTTCAAGTGTGGAGAACCGGGGCACTACATGCGTGATTGCCCCCAGAACCAGCCAGGAAAATCCGTTGGCCGTGGTAAGCCAACCGGCAAGGTGAACTATGTCAAGCCAATCCCCACTGCACGTGGTCATGTCAACTATGTTTCTGCCGAAGAAGCTTATGAGGATCCTAACGTCGTCCTTGGTACGCTTCTCGTAAACTGCCATCCGGCATCTGTTCTTTTTGATACTGGAGCATCCCATTCGTTCATATCTGAAAGCTATGCTCGATTGCACAACATGACTTTTTGTGACATGCCTACTTCCATGGTTATTCAAACTCCTGGTTCAAAGTGGCAAACCTCTAGGGTAAGCCATGGAAATGAAATCCTTGTCGATAGACTTGTTTTCCTTGCATCTTTAATCGCTCTCAAGTCCTCGGACATAAACATCATCTTGGGTATGGATTGGATGACAACTCATTATGCCAAGATTGATTGCTTTACTAGGACCGTTCAACTTACACATCCATCCGGCAAGATAGTCAATGTCTTGACCCGAATGGCTGAACGTCAGCTCTATTCTCTTAATGCCAGCCCTCTACAAGAACTCGAAGATATCCCGGTAGTCTGTGACTTTCCGGATGTTTTTCCAGAAGAACTGCCAGGAGTTCCACCTGACAGAGATGTCGAGTTCGTGATAGATCTTATTCCTGGAACTGTCCCAATCTCTAGGAGACCTTATAAGATGGCACCACTAGAATTAGCTGAGCTAAAGAAACAACTCGATGAGACCTTGCAAAAGGGTTTCATCCGTCCTAGTTCTTCCCCTTGGGCTTGCCCCGTCCTCTTCGTCAAGAAGAAGGATGGAACGGAGCGGATGGTTGTAGATTACCGACCTGTCAATCTGGTCACCATAAAGAATAAGTATCCGCTCCCCAGGATCAACGACCTGTATGATCAGCTCGCTGGATCCTCAGTCTTTTCTAAGATGGATTTGAGGTTGGGCTACCATCAAATCAAAATCAAGAACGGGGACATTCCTAAAACGGCTTTCGTTACTCGTTATGGCCAATATGAGTACACCGTCATGTCCTTCGGATTAACAAATGCCCCAGCTACCTTTTCTCGGTTAATGAATTCTATATTCATGGAGTATTTGGATAAATTCGTCGTGGTATACCTCGATGATATACTCATTTTCTCCAAGAACAAGGAAGATCATGTCGAGCATTTAAGGCTAGTATTGACGAAACTTCGAGAGCACCGCCTTTATGCCAAATTCTCTAAATGTGAATTTTGGTTGCCAGAAGTAACCTATCTAGGTCATGTGATCTCTGGCAAGGGTATTGCTGTCAATCCCGAGCGAGTTCAAGCCGTCCTTGATTGGACTCCTCCTGAATCGGTCAAGCAAGTTAGGAGTTTTCTTGGCTTAGCGAGCTATTGCCGACGTTTCGTCGAGAACTTCTCCAAGGTTGCTAAACCTCTAACCGAACTCCTCAAGAAAGATAAAAAGTTTGAGTGGACCCCACAGTGCGAGTCCAGTTTTCAGGAACTGAAAAGACGCCTGACATCTGCACCTGTACTAGTACCACCAGACTTTTCCAAGGATTTTATAATCTATTGCGACGCCTCGCGACAAGGACTAGGTTGCATTCTTATGCAAGATCGTCAAGTGATTGCATACGCATCCCGACAGTTGCGTCCACATGAGGATAACTATCCTACTCATGATTTAGAGCTTGCAGTTGTAGTCCATGCACTCAAAACATGGCGACATTACCTCCTTGGTAATCGCTGTGAAATCTTCACTGATCACCAAAGCTTGAAGTATATCTTCACCCAACCGGATTTAAATCTCAGGCAAAGACGTTGGGTTGAGTTGCTCACCGACTACGACTTAGGAATCACTTACACTCCTGGAAAGGCCAATGTCATGGCTGATGCACTAAGTCGTAAGTCATATTGTAACAATTTAATGTTACAACAAAGTCAACCACTTCTCCACGAGGAATTTCGTAAGCTTAACCTTCACATTGTTCCTCGAGGATTCCTTTCCACCTTGGTGGCGAAACCTACCCTTATGGATCAAATCATAGCTGCCCAGAAGCGTGATAAAGGTGTATCACGACTCCAAGAGAACATTGTTAGCGGACTCGCTAAAAGTTTCTCTATGGATGATCGAGGTGTTGTTTTCTTTGAGAACCGTGTAGTGGTTCCCAAGAACCACCATCTGCGGCAATTAATTCTTAAGGAGGCTCATGAATCTCCTCTCACGATTCATCCCGGTAGTACCAAAATGTATCAAGACCTACGTCAAAGATTCTGGTGGACTAGGATGAAGAGAGAAATCGCTCAATTCATTGCTAACTGCGACGTTTGTCCTCGAGTCAAAGCAGAGCATCAACGGCCTGCTGGCACCCTTCAACCTTTAGCTATTCCTGAATGGAAATGGGATAAAGTCGGTATGGACTTCATTACCGGGTTTCCCAGGTCCAGGAAAGGGAATAATGCTATCTTCGTCGTTATCGACCGCCTCTCTAAAGTAGCTCATTTCCTGCCTGTTCGAGAGAGCATTACCGCTAGCCAGCTAGCAGACTTATATATCTCTCGAATAGTATCACTTCATGGTGTACCGTTGGAGATTAACTCAGACCGTGGAAGTCTTTTTACTTCACGATTTTGGGAAAGTTTCCAGAATGCTATGGGAACTCATCTCTCTTTCAGTACTGCCTTCCATCCGCAATCAAGTGGTCAAGTGGAACGAGTCAATCAAATTCTGGAAGACATGCTTCGAGCCTCTGTCATTTCTTTCGGTATGGAATGGGAAAAGTGTCTTCCATTTGCCGAATTCGCTTATAACAATAGTTATCAAGCCAGCTTGGGTAAAGCTCCCTTCGAAGTTCTATATGGACGAAGGTGTCGAACACCTCTTAACTGGTCAGAAACCGGGGAAAGACAATTCTTTAGCCCGGATATGATTCAGGAAGCAGAAGAACAAGTTCGCATCGTTCGTGAGAGATTGAAAACAGCCCAGTCTCGCCAAAAGAGCCAATATGATAGTCATCATAAGGCTGTGACTTTTGAAGTCGGCGATAAGGCTTACCTTCGGGTTACTCCTCTTAAGGGAACCCATCGCTTCGGTATCAAAGGCAAATTGGCCCCTCATTTCATCGGTCCTTTTCGCATTCTTGCCAAACGAGGAGAAGTTGCCTACCAATTGGAACTACCTCCGCACCTCTCCAGAGTTCATGATGTTTTCCACGTTTCCCAACTCAGGCGTTGCTTCTCGGATCCTATCCGCGGAGTGGACCACGAAACGCTTGATCTCCAAGACAATCTCACATATCGAGAATACCCCGTTCGTATTCTTGATCAAACCGAGCGCACCACTCGATGCCACAATATCAAGTTTCTCAAGGTTCAATGGTCACATCATTCCGAGAGTGAAGCTACTTGGGAAAGGGAGGATCGTCTTCAACTTGAGTACCCCACCCTCTTTCCGAAGGAACCCGAATCTCGGGACGCGATTCATTTAATTGGGGGTGAGTTGTCACATCCCTAGCTAGCACTTGCATTAGGATCTGACTAGAGTGTGCATCATGTTTACTTTCAAAGAAACTTGAAATGGGATTAACAGAAACCCCAGCACCCCTCCCCTAACAACTAGGGTTTGCTAAAATATTTTTCAATGTACCCAAAATGCCCTTCAAAATGTTCATCATTTCTGCCTTGGTCTTAAACCTCTGCCAAAAATGGTGCACAATTTTCTAGGACAATCTAGGGTTTTGGATTAAATCATATGGTATTTGAATTTGGGCATTTAAATTCTATAAAATATTTTAAATGCTCAAATAATCATGAACTATAATGTTTCCTACTGTTCATATTATATACAGCAGGTATGACAAGTGTTATGATTTATAAAAATGTTTAGGCATTTTTATTAATTAAACAAAGCTGCAAAAGAAATGAAACAGAAAAGAAAATAGAAAAAAGAGGAGAGAGAGAGAACTTACCTGGCGCCACCCGGCCCACCTGCCGGCCCAGCCCAGCTGCCACTCCAGCGAGCTGCTTGGCTCGGCCAAGCAGGCAGGCAGGTGCTCGACGGCGACCGCACGGCGCGCCACGCAGCTGCCCGCCGCCCTGCTTCGCCCCCTCGCCGTTCTGGAGGCATGGATCGAACGTCCACGTCTCCCTCGACCCCCCAGACACCTTCGCTTCTCCCCAGCTCCTCTCCTCCGCTCTCCCCGCGCCATGGCCGACGCCGCCGTGATCGCATCGTCGTAGAAGCCGCGTCCACCGTCGTCCCCGAGCTCCGCCGTGTTGTCCCTCGTCTCCGCCGTCCTCGACTGCTTGGACAGGCCGAGCCCCGAGCGCTCGCCCGCCCTGGAGACGCCCCCGAGCTCTTCTTCCCCAACTCCGGCCACGGAGATCCCCCTCGTCGTGCTGCTCAGCTCCGACCACCCCCGAGCTCGCTTCGGTGCTTGCTGCAACCGCTGTGAGCCTAGCTACCTCCTCCCCCTCTCTGTTGGCTCCCTCTTGCCCTGTAACACACTGCACGTAGCTCGCCCGCACGCACCGCCGCCGTGCTCGTCGCCGGTGATGCTCCGGTGACCATTTGGTCACCGGCACCCGTCCATCGCACTCACCACAGCACGTAGACGCGAACGGTGCTACGCACGCATCGCCTAGGCACCTGCAGCCGCATCTCCACACACGCCCGACGCCGGTCGCCGCCGTCTCCGGCCACCCCAGGTCCGGCGACCACCTCCATCCGATGCGGAAGAGCAAGAGCTCTCCAACGCACCCAACCGCAGCTCGAACCGTGCACCGTAGACGTTTTCCGAAGCACGCCGCCGCGTTTGGCCTCGTCGGCGGCTAAACGCCGGCGAGTTGGACCAGTTTTGACCACGGGTTTGACCCCTTGGGTCAATGACATGTGGGCCCTGCCCGCAAGTCAAACTTAGTTTAGGTTTTATTTTAATATTAATTAGTTAATTAGTTTAGTCACTGACACGTGGGCCCTGGCCCCACTGACAGCTAATTAGTTTTAACTAAACTCTAATTAACTCAGTTAATTAGCTGTGACACTGACATGAGGGACCCACTGGTCAGGTTTGACCTGGACTGGCCCTGTTGACTGGCTGACGTCAGCATGATGTCATGCTGACGCAGTAAAGGTTTTTCTGGGATTTTTAGATTTAAAATAATTCAGGAAATTCCAGAAAATACCCAAACTTCTAAAAATCATATAAAATCAACCATAGCTCAGATGGAAAAGATTTATATATGAAAAATGATCAGAAAAATCCAATCTATCTAATGGCACTGGTTTCATGCATGTTTGAACAAGTTAACTTGCTGGATATATCAAAAACATGATAATGCACTTATTTAAATAATAGTTTGAACTTCAATTTGAATCCTTGATTCAAATAGGTTCAAACCCTTCTGGTTTTAGTTGCATTAGCCAACACACATGCATCTTGCCATGTCATAAACATGCACCATATTGTTGCATTTTTTTGTTAATGATTGTATCGTCGGTATTTCCTGTGTTAGGTCCTGCTCCCGAGGATACTGCTGCGTATCCAGTTGAAGAGCAGTACCCGACAACTACCTTGTCAGGCAAGCAATCATTGATCATTCCGATACAAACCCAATCTTCTCGCTCCTACTCTCTTTTACTGCATTAAGGCAACAGCGCGTGAACTGCTACTTGCTGCGGTAGTTGAACCCTATTCCCTTGCATGACCTGTCATTGCCACAGTAAATAGTTGAAACCCACTAGCATGTGTAGGAGTTGATTGAGCCATGTGATGTGTGATCCACCATGCTATTTATATATGTTGCCTGCTATGCTTAGAGTTGTGTCTGGTCTGATTCATCTGGGTGATGGATCAGAGTGAAATGATCTTACCGATAAAGAGAGGGAAGTGTGGAATACGCTTGGTAAAGGTATCGATGAAAGGCCATGTAGGAGTACATGGTGGGTTGTTTCATTGGAATCGTCCATAGGACCCGAGATCTGTGTGTGTGATTCAAGTTACAGTTACTACCACACATTGGGCCCTGAAATATGACCCCGCTCGACTTATTGACTGCCCTTGTACTCTGTCCAGGAGTTGCAACTAGTTTCTGGTGTTTATAGTTTACTGGAGGTCGTGCGCAGCGCTGACCCTCGGGGTGGGCTGTGATGCGACAGGTACGTGGCACGGTGTACCGGTTGCCCGTTTGGTGACTCGGGAACCCTGTACACATCGTTTGGGGCCGTGAGCGACACCCCGGCCGGATCTCCCAACGGATGGAACCCAAATAGGCGATAAACCTAGACGAGAGACTTGAGTGGTTGGTTAGGTCGTGGTCTACACCCACGTCGGCTTTCGCTTGAAGTCTGCCGAGCACATGTCGTGTGTAGACGCTAAGTGGTGAAAACATGTGTGAAGAAGTACACCCCTGCATGGTTATCAAACTATTCGAATAGCCGTTGTTCGCGGTACGAACTACTTGGTTACTCTTACAGTTCATAGACAAGTTGATGGATACTACTAAAAGCCTCAAGATAAGCGTGAGTGCCATGGATGGCCCTTCCGTAGGATGACGGAAGAGGATCCTCGGTAGTGTATTGATGTGGTGATTAGTGGGCTCGTGTTCGTAACAATATCTTGCAATCCGTTGAGAGTTGTAGTATAGGTTAGCCAAGGTCAAAGCTGGCATTCTGCTATAAACTCCACTACCCCCTTTGATAATATTGCATGTATGATAGGTTCTGTGGTAAGACTTGCTGAGTACCTTTGTACTCATGTTTGCTTAATAACTGTTGCAGAGGAGAACCCTGCCCCTGCTGATGGGTTCTACATAGACGTTGACGTCGACGAGTAGCTTGACACCCAGACGGTGATCTAGAGCTTGTGAAGGGCCTTGTAGATAGTCAGGCTACACCAAGCCTGTTTTATTTTCTAAGTTGTCTGTACTCAGACATGTAGCTTCCGCTTGTGCTTGTATGACTGTATGACTTGAGTGTTGGGTCATGTGACCCCTACCTGTATGACTATGTTATGTATGGCTCTTGGAGCCTTTTAAATAAAGTACTTTGAGTCATAGAGTTCTGTTGTGATGCAATGTTGTATTTGCACATATTGAGCATATTGCGTGTATGATTGAAATGCTTGGTATGTGTGGGATCCGACACCTAGTTGTTTTCCTTTGGTAGCCTATCTTACAGGGAAATGCCTCCTAGTGATTCCAATGAGCCTTGGTAGCTTGCTACTGCTCGGAACACGTAGGCTGGCCGGCATGTGTCCTTCTTCGTTCCTGTGTCTGTCCCTTAGGGGAAATGTCACGCGTTGTTCCTTTAAGGTCATGTAGCTTGCTACGACTTGGGTTCATACGTTGATGACCGACACGTTCGTTGCTGGGTCATGGATGCCTGTCTCTGTAATTTAGTGCCACTTTTGGTTTATAACTAGCCATGTCGGCCCGGGTTCTCTGTCATATGGATGCTAGCGACACTGTCATATACGTGTGCCAAAATGCGCAAACGGTCCCGGGCCAGGTAAGGTGGCACCCGTGGGGTTACCGTGCGTGAGGCCGCAAAGTGATATGACGTGTTACAGCTAGATCGGTGTGACTTAGGATCGGGGTCCTGAAAAGCACCGTCACGGCACCTATCTTTTCGGGGTGCGCCGTGTCACACGGGTACGAACGATTAGAGAAGTGTGAGGCGGGCGAGTTGAGACCTCGCAGCGAGATCACTTGGTTGTCTTGACGTTCAGGCATGACCGTCATGAGCTCGGAACACATGCATCGAAAGATGAACAAGAATCACATAGAGATGTGATTGGCAAGTTGGCCCACCGGTTAAGATTTTCGTCATCAGTGGTGTTACACCAATGGCGAACAATCAAGACACGGATCTTGAAAAACTCATAATCAATTTTGAGAGATATTGATTTGAGTGGGAGCGCACTTTAGAATAAAATCGTTTATTCACTTGTGCAATTTTCATTATAAACAAAGTCTAAGTGAAACTTGTGTTTTCCGTTGTAGATCAAATGGCTCGCAACACCGCGTTCAACTTAGGCCCAATGTTAGAGAAAGAGAAGTTAGCTGCGACTGGAAACAACTATGCAGACTGGGTCCGCAACCTGAGGATTGTCCTCAGGAGCGCTAAGAAATTGTATGTGCTAGAGTATCATCTTCCAGCTAAACCCATGGCAGAGGCTCCGGAAGATGTACAAAACATCTAGGCCACTAAGGATGATGATCACAACTTAGTGCAGTGCCTCATGCTAGCTTGCATGAGTCCAGAGCTTCAAAAACGTTTTGAATTCCATAAACCCCTTGATATGATCCGGGAATTGGATGCTCTGTACAAGGAAACCACAAAGTCTGAACGATTTGATATCATGAAGGCTTTGATGGAATGCAAGATGGCTGAGGGTAGTTCAGTTGGCGAACACGTGGTCAAAATGATTGGCTATGCTGAAAGGCTTAAAGCCTTGGAATTTCCACTTCCACCTGGCCATATGATGGACATGTTGCTTTCTTCACTCCCCCCGTCTTACGACGGTTTTGTCTTGAACTACAACATGACTGGGATGGAGAAAACACCGGAAGAGGTGCTTGCCATGCTGAAAACTACAGAAGGAGGACTGCGTAAAAATCGCATGCAAGTGTTGCTTGTGAATAAAACCGCCAGTTTCAAAAAGAAGAAAGGCAAGCCAAAGAAGGGCAAGGGTGCGGGTAAGACCGGCTCCCAAAGCAACTCCAAGGGCGGAGCCAATAATGAAACTTAGTGCTTCTACTGCAAGGGCACAGGACACTGGAAGAGAAACTGCAAGAAGTATCTGGAAGATAAGAAGTCCGGGAAAACCGGAAAAGGTATAATTGTTATACAAGTTAATATCATTGACGTTTTGCTTGCTACCGAAAATTCTAAGTCTTGGGTATTTGATACCGGATCGGTTGCTCACATTTGCAACTCGATGCAGGGGCTTCAGAAGGTGCGCAAGCTGGCAAAGAATGAAGTCGTGATGCGTGTCGGGAACGGCGCTGGGATCTCCGCTCAAGCCGTCGGCATTATGCCTCTACGTCTCCCGTCGGGATTTATCTTAGAACTAAGTAACTGTTATTTTGTTCCACTGTTGTGTAGAAACATTATCTCCGGATCATGTTTAGTACACGATGGGTATTCGTACAAGTCTGAGAACAATGGTTGTTCACTTTATTGTAAGGATATGTTTTATGGATTTGCACCCATTGTTGGAGGCCTTTCATACTAAATCTTGAATGTGAAAATGATGTTTTTAACGTGAATGCTAAACGCCTTAAGAAGGCTGATACCACCACCACTTACTTGTGGCACTGTCGGCTTGGCCACATCGGAAAGAAACGCATGCAAAGACTCCAGAGAGATGGAGTTTTACCGTCCTTTGATTTTGAATCATTTGACACATGTGAAGCTTGTCTGATGGGGAAAATGACCAAGACGCCGTTCACGGGTCATCCTGAACGGGCAGGTGAATTATTGGAAATAATACATACTGATGTATGTGGTCCAATGAGCACAGCCGCACGTGGTGGGTATTTCTACTTCGTGACTTTTACTGATGATTTAAGTCGGTATGGATATATCTACTTAATGAAGCATAAGTCAGAAACCTTTGAAAAGTTCAAAGAATTTCAGAATGAGGTAGAAAATCATCGTAACAAAAGGATTAAGTTTCTGCGGTCTGATCGCGGAGGCGAATATCTTAGTCATGAGTTTGGCCAACATCTGAGTGACCGTGGAATCGTTTCACAACTTACGCCTCCCGGAACTCCACAGAGAAACGGAGTATCGGAAAGACGTAACCGAACCCTGTTGGACATGGTAAGGTCGATGATGTCTCTTACAGATCTACCGATATCTTTTTGGGGTCACACACTAGAAACAGCCGCACACACACTAAACAAAGCACCGTCTAAGTCTGTTGAGACGACACCACATGAGATGTGCCACGGGAAGAAACCCGACCTATCGTTTCTCAAAATTTGGGGTTGTGAAGCTTATGTAAAGCGTTTACAGCCAAGCAAACTCGATCCCAGATCAGACAAATGTTACTTTGTAGGTTACCCCAAGGAGACAGTTGGGTATTCTTTCTACCACGCCTCCGAGAACAAAGTGTTTGTTGCAAAACATGGAGTCTTTCTTGAGAAAGAGTTTCTCACTAAAGAAGTGAGTGGGAGGACAGTACAACTTAATGAGATTAGTGAATCTTTGGCAACCGTTGGTATGGCTAAGGAACCGGAAGAAATTCCGCTAATTATCCCTACAACCGAGCCGGAAGTTGTCGCATGTGATGTGGAGACTTCAAACAATGTTGTAACTGAACCGCGCAGATCAGGTAGGGCTATCCAGCCACCTGAGTGGTTTCATAACGAAATCTTCATTCCTGAAGATGATGAACCTGCGCACTACAAGGAAGCAATGGCGGGGCCTAGCTCAAAGGAATGGCACAAGGCCATGAAATCCGAAATGGAATCCATGTACGAAAACCAAGTTTGGAACTTGGAAGAACTTCCAGAAGGCGTAAAGCCGATTGGCTGTAAATGGATTTTCAAAAGGAAGACAGACGCGGATGGTAACATTACTATCCACAAAGCTAGACTTGTAGCGAAAGGGTTCACACAAGTTCCAGGAGTGGACTACGACGAGACTTTCTCGCCCGTAGCTATGCTTAGGTCTGTTCGGATATTACTAGCAATTGCTGCTTATTTCGATTATGAAATATGTCAGATGGATGTCAAAACGGCTTTCCTAAATGGAAACCTCAAAGAGGATGTATACATGATACAACCAGAAGGTTTTGTCATTCATAAGGATGCTGGAAAGGTATGCAAACTTCAGAAAGCCATTTATGGACTGAAGCAAGCATCAAGGAGCTGGAACATTCGTTTTGATGAAGTGGTCAAAGAGTTTGGCTTCATCAGGACTGACGAAGAATCTTGTGTTTACAAGAAGTTTAGTGGGAACGCAAAAGCATTTCTAATCATGTATGTGGATATCATTTCATTATGTTATTTCTTTTTGTTTCATCCATGGACTCTGTGACATTTTGTTTTGTTTTCATGGAATTCACTTTGGTATGACTTTGTTTATTTTATTTTGCCTTGTTCATTCAAATGTTGGCTTTGATTCTTTCCAATCGTGAATAGATTAGTTTAATGGTCATTTTATTTTTGCCCTACGCACCGAAGAAAGAATTGACACTATATACTCATGATGTTGATTACCCTCTAGCTCCCAGAAATTGAGGCAAAAAAAAAATTTGACGGAACCAAAAAAATTGAGGTAAGTTGACACTTGCGTAGACCATTTTTTCAAAAATTAGCAGATAGATGATAGACACGTTAACACAGAAATGATAGAGAGATGCTACAGCTACGGATGATTTTTACGGATTTGAAGCTACAGACAGAGGTGTCGTTACCTTTTTGGTAAGAGGGAGGACCCCATGCACGAAATTCAGGGGAGGAGTGAATTATGAGTTGGCACACGCGTCCGTAAGGTTGATAATGTAAAACTCGTCCGTAAGTCTATCATTTTCGGAAATGA
The DNA here is from genome assembly GCA_902687465.1 of Secale cereale. Lineage (NCBI taxonomy): Eukaryota > Viridiplantae > Streptophyta > Magnoliopsida > Poales > Poaceae > Secale > Secale cereale. The sequence goes on along the minus strand of LR738709.1, from coordinate 57,308,108 downwards.
TAACGTCCCAATCGGTCTAAGTTCATAATAATTAACTAGGTGATCAATTATTTCATTCAAGCTTGTTTCCGATGAAAAAGTTGATTCAAGCATGGAATTATGGATTAAGAGTAGAGATGGAGCCGGACTCGGCTTTCACACTTGAGTCTCTGAGTCGAACTCGTACCAGCCCAACGACGGAAGCCAATTGAAATAAATCTAGCTGCTAGCTTAGATCCATCGAGATACTAGCAGATCGCTTGATTCGCGGCTCGTCGACGATGGCCGCCGGCGGCAACGACCGTCTCTCCGCCCTCAGCGACGACGTCCTGCGCCGCGTCCTCCGCTTCCTCCCCGTCAGGGAGGGCGTGCTCACCAGCGCGCTCTCGAGGCGGTGGCGCCCGCTCTGGCTCTCCTGCGGCGTCTGGCGATCCCGCGGCGCCCTCAACCTCGTGGGGCGCGCCTACGAGGACAAGGACGACGACCCCCACGCCCTCTACAGCGCCGAAGCCCGCCGTCACTTCTACGCCAGGCGCGACGCCTTCGTCTCCGCCGCCCACGAGGCGCTCGACGCCGCCGACAAGGCCGCTGAAGCCGGCGGCGAGAGCCCTATCAGGGCGCTCACCATCCGCGTGGAGGCCAACGGCGACAGCAACATCCACGATTTCCTGCACCGCGACATGGACTTCAAACACCAGGACGTGCTCGCCGGCTTGCTCTCCCACCCGGCAGCACGCAACGTTGAGGAGCTCCGGATCGCCGCGGTGGACTCCGTCGACGGGAAGCCCATGTACTTTGAGAGGAGCAAGTATGAGGCCAGCGGCAACATTCATGGTCTTGGTATCTACCCGCTCCGCCTGGGCTCCCTGCCGTCGGAGACCCTCACCGTGCTGGAGCTCACCAACTGCAGCAGCCTCAAGCCGCCCGCCGCCGGCACGTCCTTCCCTCGGCTGACGTCGCTCCGGCTGCGACACTGCAATGTGCCCCTTAACAAACTCCAGCGCATCGTCGACGCCGCGCCATTGCTAGCCTTCATCTATCTTGAGGCCATACTCCTCGAGGAGAAAACCCGGCCGAACAACACTCAAGGTATCTTGCCACCACCGCCGGAAAAAGGCGAGCTCCGCTCCCTCAGCTTCCCGGCGGCCACCGCACTGGTGCTGGACAAGTGCTCCTTGAAGGAGGAGGGCACCGTGGAGATCTACGTGCCGATGTTGCGCCACTTCCGGTACCAAGGGGTCCTCCGGCATATCTCGCTGAGACCGCCGCCGCCGCAATTGGCTCGGGCGGAACTGACTCTCCTTGAACACGGCGACACACGACACAGGGACCCACACACGGCCCGCCGGAGCTTCTGGGGAACCGTCCAAGGCTTGAGCCACGCCAAGAAGTTGAAGTTGAGGGTGCGCCATCTCGAGGAGATCGCCATCACTAACGAGAGAAGAAAAGTCAAGCTCCTGCCGGAGCTACATAACCTCGAGCACCTAGAGCTGGTGGGAGTGTACACTCCTACTAGCAAGACGGCGGCGGTGGTGATCGCGAACCTACTATGCTGCAGCCCGTCGCTGCGCGACCTTCAGATCAAGCTCAGCACGGCACATGAAGATACTAACAAGAGAATCTATTACGGGCTCGATTTCCTGAAAAGGAAATACCAAACCCAGTTTGAAGAGTCCGTCCGCCGTTCCAAGCGTCGTAGATCACAGTCGACGGTGGTCGAAGAGGAGGACAACAGTGTTAACTACGATGGGGTTTCTGATCTGCCCGGCCTGCGTGGCCGCTCGTTCGAATGCTTGCGGAGGCGCTTAAGACGAGTTGGCCTGCAATTCCAGCAGGAGAAGACGAACTGCTTTGGAGTCAGGCTCATCAAATTCTTCGCCGAAAATGCCACGGTTCTGGAAACAATGTGCGTCGATGCTGGAAACGAGAGAATATGTGAGCACATGAATCACAAAATTGAGAAATGGGTTGCTAGCTCATCTGATAGACGAAGGAAGAACTCAAAAGATGCAACAAAGATTCGAGTCTTGCCTCTTGCAAGATTAAACTAGACAACGTACATGGATCCACCGTCCATGGTTGCTTTGAAATTTATGCTACTTTTTTCTACTGTTTTCATATCTTGTCTTGCTTCGAAGTGTTACATTAGACTTCTTCTCTCATTCGAAAGTGTATCTTAATGTTTCATTGTGTATCATCGTGTATCAGCAAACCTGATCCAAAAAAGTGCATTCTTTTTTAATGCTACACAATACTGATGGTATACTTTGAAAGAAGAAAAAAGAATGAAACATTTTGAAACGGATCTCTAAAATTTATAAAGTCGGGCTCCTGTTTTCTCTCTAAAATAAAGATATAGGTAGGTAGGTAGATGGACAGATAGATAGAGGGAGGGAGAGAGAGACAGATGCAGACTCTTAGAGCAACTCTAGCAGGCCCCGCAAAATTCTGGTGAGTATACGGGCTCGGTCCGAATTTCTGGGCAGAACAGACCCTGTATATTCTCCCAGCCCGTAATATTTTTACCGCGGCCCGCAAC
>LR738709.1:57287951-57305406 GCA_902687465.1 Secale cereale | reverse complement strand
CCCCTCCCGAGCAGTACATATGCGGGTCGAAACCCTATCCCCCCGCCGCCGCGTCTTGCCGCAATTCCCCACTCCCCTCCTCATAGTTCTCGCCGCCGCTGAGCCCCTTCCGCCTCCAGCCGCCATGTGGAGCTCCGGCCGCGGCTTCGGGAGCAGCTCCGGCGGGGGGCCGCGACCCCAAGCGCGAGCGGCGTGTCCGCTCGGACGGCGCCAGGAAGCGCGGTGCGAGGAAGTGGATGAACAGGGGCCTCGAACCGCCGCGGAGCTTCCTCGTCCGCGAGACGGAGGAATACGACGGTCGGCAGGGGCGTACGCCCTCCTCGGCCGCGGGCTCGTCCTCCGCCGCGAGATCTTCCCACGCCGCGAGCTCTTCCTCTTCCGGCACGAGGCATCTCCCCGTGAAGAGGGCGTGGTCGGAGGAGCCGGAGGAGATCGAGGTCGTCGCCGTCAAACAAGAGCCGGAGGAGATCGAGCGCCGAGGGGTCGCCGGGCCCGAAGATTTCGTGGCCGATTTCGATACGGTCGCGGCCGCCATCGCCGAGCGGAGCTTGCGCGAGCAGGCGAAGCACCGGCGCCACGAGGAGGAACTCGAAGCCATGTACATCAACCAGGCGGTCGCGGCCAACCTTGCCGCGAAGGACAAGGATGACGAGTGGCGGCGCATTCGCGAGGAGTAGAGGGAGAAGTTCATCGACCTCGTCAACTCCGACGAGGACTAGAGCTCCTCGGCCGCGAGCTCGTCCATTTTGGTATATCGGCCTTGCCCTCGCCGCCGCGAGATCCCCACCCCACTCTAGTAGTAGTAGTAGTAGAATGTAGTATATAGATGATATAGTATGTGATGATGAATTATGAATGACCATGTAGTATGTAATGAACTAGTGTGGTTGCAATTTCTCCCATGAAACTTTTCTTTTCAAATTATGCAGTTTCATATACGATTTATGTTCTGCCGCGTACGTCTTCGACCCGCAAACGAGATCTTCATCGAACTATAAACGGCTTATGTGGGTCGGGATTTTGCAGGGTCTACTAGAGTTGCTATGTAGGGATCATGTCTAGCGAGAGATTGCATGGGCGTTCACATGTGATAGGTGTGCCATTTTTTGAATTAAAACACAAAACAAGGCACTCGTGAATGATGTAGCAGTAGTACTATCACTCTTTCGTCTAGTTTCTTCATCTACATTTACAAGGCTTTTAATGCATCTAGTTTTTTTTTCACATTTGTTTCTTTTCTATTGAGAAACACCTTGGTCTATTTTCCACCATTCTCTAACTATTCATCGAAGCCCAAACAACATGACGACATATGTAGCCACACAATTGAAAAGGTATGGTTCAACACTTGACTTGAAAACCCCAAAAAATCCCAAAAAACAAAACACACAACGCGTGCGGAAACCTTCGCCAACCATCAACGTAAACATGACACAACCCAGGCTAGTTCTGCACAGTAACACAAATCATGGCACGTGAAAATCGAACGGAGTAGAACCCTGATGAGAATTAGCAAATCCGTAGATAATATATATATTTTTAGTTTACTTCACATATTACTAATTCAAATATTAATATTTATACATCCAAATATCGCTAAAATATATTGCAATGATAATTATGATGATCCTCACACCGGCGCAAGTAAATTTAAGTGGCTTTGGCCAGAGCTCCCGATGTTTCACTTCTATACTACTATTAAAAGACCAAACATGACTTTCCCTAGATCCACACGAGAAATTGCAAACAGGAAATCCCCAGACGTCCGATCAGACCCACTTATTATCATCCAACTGTCCACGTTTCATCAACCATAGTACAACCAGATGGACGGTTCTAAGAAAATATTCTGCCGGCAGACTCCCACGTCCAGGCTCCTACACATCCCAACGATGGCACCTCCATCCAGCGAATAAGCAGTATCTCCGCAATCAAGGCCGCCACAACGCCACGAACCTCGCATCGGCACGCCGCCCCGCCGCCCTCGCTCCGCCCCGCCCGGCCGCCCTCGCCCTGCGACCGTCGCCCCTAGTCTCCGCGACGCACTCGACCTGCCTTGCAGCCCTAACTCTCCTCGCCACACCGTCCTCGCCACGCGGCCCTCGCCCCCGGTGTCTGCGACGTCCTCGACCCGGCACGCCGACGCGACCTCCAGTGTCATCACCCCTGTGGCGACGAACATCCTACTTCCGGACCTGCCAGTGCACAGGTTAGATCAACTGAATTTGCAAGTCTTTTGATCATACATAAGACAAAAGGGATTGCTCTTTAAATCTGACATTATGTAATTTGATACTTACAGTACATCATGTTTTGCATGGCAAACTCTTGATGCAGGGTTCAATAAGTGTTTCACAACAGGAGCCATTGAGAAGACAATATGTCCGGATCTCAGCGTAGTGGGGTACGTACTCCCTTTCAGGACCTGACGAACAACAACAGTTCCGGTAAATACATATATCACCTACTCTTATCTACTAAGATCATGTAAGTACCGACTATGTCATTGCCTCGCAGGTCAAAAAACAGATCCGAAAGAACTAAAGAGACAAAGGGAAAGGGAGGGGTATGCACTAAACAAGGATGCAATATTGAAAAAAAGGAAGGAGTCAAGGGATCGTAAAAAAGCTATGTCCGCTATTTTAGATGGAACCAACACTCCAACAAAGCCACCCATGGGCATGTCGCCTGGTTACTCAATTTTCTTTGTTCTTTATCATACATTTCATTAATCACAGCTAAAGTCATGTTAATTAAATGTTCTTTTCGACAGGTTTTGACACTGTGGAGATGCCCAGTGCGCAGTCTGCTATCACCCAGCAACGACACACACCAGCTGTGGAAGGTCATGTGTTCTCCTACATCCAAACATACTACCGACGACATGTGTGTCAGCAACTGACTTTGATAATACGATTTTGATGCAGGCATACCTGTTGATGTGGTAACGAGTGATCAGACTCCACTTGATGGTACATGTTCACTAACAACACCAGATACTGACGTCTCTAACAAGGATGATATGTTTCATTAATCACAGCTAAAGTCATGTTAATTAAAGGTTCTTTTCGATAGGTTTTGACACTGTGGAGATGCCCAGTGCGCAGTCTGCTAACACCAGCAACGACACACACCAGCTGTGGAAGGTCATGTGTTCTCCTACATCCAAACATACTACCGGCGACATGTATGTCAGCAACTGACTTTGATAATAAGATTTTGATGCAGGCATACCTGTTGATGTGGTAATGAGTGATCAGACTCCACTTGATGGTACATGTTCACTAACAGCACCAGATACTGACGTCTCTAACAAGGAAAATGTTAATAATATCAACTCTGCCATTGAGTCCTCCCAGCTGACTGTGTTGCGACCGCCACTTCAAACCTACAGATGCAGCAGTTCATATGGTAATCATTTCTGGCTCATATTAACTATCATAAATAGTTCACACATACATCGTACATACTATAAACGGCTGTTTCTCAAATTGTCTTGAACCTAATTCACACTTACTATACAAAAGAAAAACAAACACTTAAGAGGCAGAGGGAAAATGCCAGGTATGAGCAACATAAAGAAGAGATATTGCAAAGCCTACGTGACAAACGTGTGGAGCCAAATCTACAGTAGTGCCATCAACCGGAGAAAAAAACCAATCTGACACAGGTGATGCCGGCTACATGAAACACTGTATATCTTATCTTTGATTTCCTACCTGACAGTCACTCAAAGTTTCTGTAGCTGATGAAGATTGTGATTGGCTACACACAAATGACACGTACCAAATACAAAACATTGGAAGGAGGATGAGGCGAGACAACATCCTCCTTGCGTCGTCACGTGGACAAAATCCCATCGACAACTATAATGGTACTTTAATTGACTACTCCTTGGTTCATACCTTTCATTCATCGCTCATACTTGCCCATTTTGCAACATATGCTGTCAGGCAACGACCACGATGATGATGCATATGGAATATTGGAGCCCGATGACAACACAACAAATATGGAGGGTACACATTAATGCATCTACGGTTCTATGTTTAATTTACGAGATCTTATAATTATTATAAACTAATATTTGTCTACTATATAGACTGCTTGGGAGGTGAAAACCTTGTTGAAAAAGAATATGTTGAGCCTGATGAAGAAGCTAGGATGTTCGCCCACCAAGGTACCTTATTGTTATCATGAGTTTCCATATATAATATAACTATGTCTGTTCTGCGGAACAAAAGATTAATTAATATTCATATTCCATTCCAGATGTTGACTTTGAATCCTACCGAGTGGAACGACGTCACACAGATGAAACACCCACAAATGATCCTCGTGATAGGGTTTACATTAAGCTTCCCAAAAATCACCACGTTTTAAGAAAAGTTAGGGACTGTCTCCACTGTGGAGCATTGCTGTTTCAATACGAGGGACCTGCATTTCGTTGCAGAAAGGGGAAAGTAGGTTTATTTACTCCCGAGGTTCCGGACGAGTTGAAACGATTGTTCACAAGTCAAAGTGATGACGATGCAAAATATTTTCAAGACAATATACGGTATTTCAACTCTCATTTCTCATTCACAAGTCTTGGAGTCACCCTTGATCGTCGAGTAAGCACTGCGGCCGGCACTGGTGTATATACCTTTCATGCATGTGGTGGGTTGTATCACGCTCTTGATGATCTGGTGCCGGCTGATAATGGCCCTAGGCATTTGCAGCTCTATACTTATGATACAGATCAAAACTTGGTGCACAGGGCTAAGAGGTCTCCAAATCTAGATATAGAGATCATACGGAATATTCTGGTAATTCACTTACACACATCCTACTGCCCATATTACGCCAATGGTCTGCCATCTAAATCAAGGGCTGGGATCAAATGTTCTGCCGAGCCGACTCCCTCGTGGTCTGCCAATCTCCTATCCCTCCGTATCCTCGATCCCCACACACCCCTTCCACGACACCTTGATCCGTGAATCAGTTCCACCGAAATCGCCTGCTAATCCCTCTGCTCCAGACTCACTTTCCCACTCGTGTTGCGCCGCACCTCCGGCCTGCCAGCCCAGCGTCACCGCACTCCCGTTCCGCCACCGTGATTTCCGTCGATGGAGTGGCTGCTCACGCGCCGCCACCATCTCTGTCGCCTCCACCACTAAGCCCCTCCGACGCGCCTGCCGCGCACTACCCCCTCCCCCACCGTCTCTACTTTTTCACTGGTCGTGGTCGCTGCCACCACGCCTTTGTCCTCAAGACCTCGGCCTGGATCCCCGCCCCATGACGCCCACAACTCTGGCCTCGAGACCTTGTCCTGGATCCGCGCCCCATGGCGTCCGCAACTCTGGCTTCGGGACCTCGGCCTGGATCCGTGCCCCATGCACAGCGCCACTCTGGCCTGGATCCTGGCGGAGGCAGAGCCCCCCCCTCCCCCACGCCTCTACAGGAGGAGGAAGAAGAAGGTCCGGCGTGCTATATCCCCCATCGAGGAAGACCTTGCGTGCTACTTTGTTTTTTCAATCTCTCATCTAACATTGTCGTGGGAGGCCACAGTGATAACCTCAGTTATTTCACATTTTTGTGGGACACTAGAGTGAAGGGACAACAGATTTTGCTATCCCTATGTGGTTGTCTTCCAATATGGTTCTGATGTGTTCTGCAATATTGTTCATCATGAAGCTGAGCACTATCTTGATATGATCAGGAATCATGCTTTAGGATGACTTCCAGAGATGAGGAAAGACGGTATGTCCATGCTATTCACGAGCTGACCTATTATTGTGTAAACTGCTAAATAGTGTAATTTTCCTCATTGATTTCTACTTATTTATTTTCTTTCATGTCCGGCTGCTCGATCAATCTGATTTTCTTTGATGATAATGACTTCTAATATTTGATAAACATCATTGAGGATCAAAAGAACCTTTATATGCCTCCTGCAACTGGCCTTCTTAATTTTTTGCAAAATGCTTTTTAAATTTACCTTCAAACATGTGCAACATTGTATGAGGCGTGGGTTATGCAAGTGACAGTCCATGCAGAATTGCATGTTTAAACATGCATATTTTTCAAATATGTATGTGCAGGTGTGCAACGGCTCGCATGAGGCGTGCAATGCGTGCTTGTGAATGTGCGGACGCGAGGTGGTCGAGAGCTCAACAATGTTCGTTTTCGGCTCCAAATTGTTTTAAACTTTGCACTAAAATTTCCATGCATATATTGTTATATGTATTATTAGCAATTCTGATTGTACACTCAGATTTAGGTGCTTTTGGAGAGCTGACTGTACAAAAAAAAAGATCTAATTTGCAGTATCATTTTTTCACAAATGAAGAAAATTGGAGTAATTACGGCATTGCCGCTCTTCATGTTGTGAGAGAACCTGATTAGTAGCATGACGACATGCATCAGGAAGCAAACGAACTGCCAGAGCAGTAACGCGTGGAGCTTGAGCTGCAGCGACGATAACAACTTGGGCATCAGCTACAAGAAACAACAGTTCAAGTGTTGAACCAAGTGCAAGTTTGCAGTAACTCAGTAATTACAGTTCTATAGTGACACATTCAGACTTGCATCCAAAGTTGGATAGGAACATGAAAAGAATCTCTGAAATTTATTTACTGGGGAGGGAAAACTTCACACCTATTTTATCTTCAGTGGTTGAACGCTCTTGTAGCTTTGGTTCAGATCCTAAAGCTATATAAAGCACCATAGTTTGAGTTTACAAGCAAAAGTATCACACAACCTGACAGTACTAGACTACTGGTAGCTGTCTTTTTCTTACAAACTGTAGCATTGATGCCTATCAATTTGCAGGTAAGTTACACGTGTGCGGCCGAGAGGTCAACCAACAAGTTTTGATCTCTTATTCTCGAAACTTGATTCTTATATAATTGTCTATTAGTCAATTATGTTCAGGACCCAAATTCTTGATTGAACTTTTGGTCTGTTTAAAATACCAGTACACAATATTCAGGTTCAAAGGTAAGTAGTAACCTATTTGAGCAAGTTGGAAACACATCTGGATCTCGAGTAGTAGAAATTCCTAAGTGCATTGGGATATTGACATGCACGTACCGAGTTGTGTGCTGTTTTTCAACTCAACAATTCTGCTCCTGATGGTCCTCTGACTGTTGAAAGACAGTATACACCTCATAGGTAAACAACATTTTCTCTATATAATATAATAAGGTGCGCTTATTGTAATATAGGTTACTTATTCTTTTTCCTGATTTCTATGCATGTTATGCAGCAAGTTTTAGCAGTTCCGTTGGGCTAACAAAGTAAAGAGCCGCGCTACATAATGATACAAAGAGGATACTGAAGGAGGTTTTGCAAGTGCTTCCAATTTAATTATGCATCTTCTTGAATCCAAGTGCCAGAACATTTTTCTTTATCTTGAGGTATGGTTTGCTTCCAGCGGCAGTTTTTTAGTTAATGCATTGTTTAAGTGTCATGAACCTTGAACTAAATATTTTATTGATTATACTGTCATCTATTTTCAGTTGGGATCATGCCTTCTGCTTCTATTTTACCTCCTAAATTTTCATCATTGAGGTGTCGTGAGTATTAATGAAGAATTTGTCTTTGGCTGAAAGTCATAAACTATCCTTTTGTTGTTACTTATTTATAGGTGTTTTTGTCTCAACGAATGATATTATCATGTCTTCGCAAATTTAGCCTTGATGTACTCTATCGATCTTAATTAGTGGATGAGCATTCACATGTTTCTTCGTGTCCATTCTATGAGATTTCATTGTCATCTCCTAGGGGCGGACCGTAGGCATCATTGTGTTCCGGATCAGATATGTGAATGGATTAAGATTTTTTATTTGTAAGATGGATATTTGTGCTTAAGTACTAATCATATAGATTTATTCTTGCCTTGTGTACATTGAAAGGAAACCAGAACTTTAAGGTTCCTTGAGAATTTTCCTTCATGTATCATCTTCGCCTATTTTCCTTTTCTTTTTGGTAATAAATGACTCTGTATGTATGTGAAAATGAGGAGTGAGAGTAAGGTTGTATGCGAATGAACCAAGAACCCATGTACAAGATCCAAGGTAAGATGGGAGAGCAACCTTTTACATTCTTTCACCACCCGCTAGAAAAACCAAATACACTATATCGGTTAGTGATATGGTAATTTTACCAACAGACTATTGGAGATGCTTTGATCTTATTTTTCATTTTATCTTATGTGAATTTAAAGTTGACATAAGTGCCATTCTTTTTTATTGAAAATGTCTTCTTTATTTGGTAAAAAACGCATTATATGTATTTCAATTTGAGTGACTAATTGAGCATGCATAATTTAATTCATTATATATCACCCAATTTGACCAACAAAGTGCATTTGAAAGGAAATGTGACTAGACAAAACATCCTACTTTATTACATCATCTCAAACCGAGGAATGTCTCGGCATGATTCGACAAGCAAATATTTGCTTTCCGCAAAGACGTGCATTGCACGTGCACACTTACTAGAGGATAAAAACTCATCCCATTTTTCCAGTAGTGAAATATTGTCACAAGATCCTAGTTAGGGGATAAAACAAACTTTCACAAGATCCGAGCTGCTAGAGGATAAAAACTAATTTTCTTTAATAAAAGTAAGATTTTGCGGATCTTTCATTTCAATAACGAAGCTAAAAATCAACTTGCATTACAGATTTACAGTAGCCTCGACAATCTGAGTTAGTCGAAGACGCAATTTTCCGGCCTGTTCATCGCCCAAGCTTGGATCTCGTCTCTCAGCTTGGTCAGAATACACATTGGCCCTGGAGCAAATCCACAGTAGAGCTTGGCAAGAACCGGAGCATTGCGGAGCAAGAACTTGACCAGCGTCCTCTGCGCCCTCCCGCCGTGGTAATTCACCAACTTGATCTCCCTCACCCGCTTCGTGAGGCAGCGGATGGTCACCGTCGGCGTGGGCAGGAGGACCTCCTCCTCGTCGTACCTGAGCTGATGCGCCTTCTTGAGCTCCCCCTCCTTGCAGTCATCCCAGCTTTCCCGGGTGGCGCGCAACTCCTCGTCGCCAGGGCCCGTGTCGAAGACCAGCGAGAGCACCTCCAGGCTCGGCGCGTGCCGGAGGATCCTGCTCAAGGCGGGGACGGCGGCGTCGCCGTCGCCGTGCGGGAGGCGCCCGGTTAGCTCGAGGTGGACAAGGTTGGTGAACGCCGGTAACTTCGCCATCGCGCCGAGTTGTATGCCGGAGCCTAGGCGCGCGGACCGCAGGTGCAGGTGATTGGTGGACACAACTAGCTGCAGAAACTCTCCGAGTTTAGTGAGCTCCTTCGCCGACGAGACCTCCTCGCCGCAGATATCGATATTGCACGACGTGAAACTCGATCGGTCGGCACGGCGAAGGGACAGGAGAGACGCGTCGGGCACTGCGCCGCGGTACTCCAGGGAGTCGAGCTTGCCATTGACGGCCACGACGGTCAGGTTGTGGCAGCACCGGAGCGCGAGCTTGCGGAGGCGGCGGTTGCCGATCAGGGAGAGCGTGGTCACCGTGGCGCAGGCCTCCAGCGTGAGGTCGGCGAGGCGAGGGCATGCGTCGATGAGCCTCTGCACGTGTCGCTCTCGGTCGGATACGCGGGTGAGGTGGAGCGCCTGGAGAGACGGCAGGCTGACGGCGGCAGGCACGGAGAGCCTGCAGGGGCCGATGCTGAGCGACCGCAGCGCGACGCAGGAGAAAAGAATCCCCGGGACGGTGTACCCACGGTAGTCCGGCTCAGAATCGTCGTCAGAGACCGACGTGCGGCTCCGGCGTTTGCGAGCCGCGCGGCGGTTCGCTTCCTCCGCGTCGGAGTCGGGGGAGCGGCTGCGTTTACGAGCGTCTTTCAAGCCGCTGGCGGCGGTGCGGAGGGAGTAAGGGCGATTGCAGATGGGCTCGCGGCCCAAGAGGCGGACGTCGAGCTCGAGCCTATGAGGTGCAGGGGCGGCCTGCTTGAGGGCGTAGGACACCCAGTGGTCCACCGTCGAGGCCATCTCGCGGTGGTAACCATTCAGGGCGACGCGGAGAGCACGCAGCGGCGGCGCGGGTGCCCGAGGCACGCGGTGGCGCGCGAGGAGGGCGGCGGTGACGGCGGTGGTGAAGGGCGGCTTCGGGTTGGGGTCGACCGGGCGGCCGTAGCTGCAGTCCATGCAGCCGCAACCGCCGTGGTCCTCGTAATCCCGGAGCGGGCTCTCGGGCTCCTCCAGCGAGACGGCGTCGACGCCGGCGAAGGCGTCGCGCCACCGGCTCGAGAGCAACGCCGCACGCGCCGCCTCCTTGGATGGGAGGAAGGAGAGGATGCGCCCCAGCGTCGCGTCGCTGAGCCTGCTCAGACGGTCATGTCGCCACCTACGCCTACGTCGGGCGATCTTCATCGCGGCCGATGGGGATCGCTCGATGGTGACGAGACGGCAAGGTTTATACTCCTACTAGGTTGGCTACAAGTACGTATTCGATCGGGTCCGATTCGCCATCTGATCGATGGATCGACGACCCTGCCGATATCGGCTGGTAGTCGTATATATAAACCTTGCAGCAGTCTCGATCGTGACCATATAGCGACCCCGATCGATTGCAACTTAAATTACATGGATTTCCATGGAAAAAAATATTGGGTTTGTCTAGGTCTCAGTCCACTTAGACTTCGATGTCATCCATTTATTTTTTTGCTAGAACACATCGCCCCTTTGTTGTTTATTGTCCAGCCCATATCACCATCGCTTGCTGTTGTCTTTGTGCTATCGAAACAACCTTGGGCCAGCGATTTCAGGTAGTCTTTTTTTCTTCGGCGCTGCTGCTCATCGACTAGGTGCTGCTGAAGGTATGTCTCGAAATGAAAAACTGTGGTACGTGCAGTTTCTATCTGTTTTGTCTGGTTTCCATTTTTCATTTTTTACCTACATTTTTATCATTTAGTTTTTTGTTTCCAAAATTGTAACAATTGTCGTCATATTTAGAAATAAATATGTGCGTGTATTTTTCTAAATATTAATCGTGTATTTAAAAAATATCATGCAACTTAATTTTAAAAATATATTATTTAAAAATATTGCTCGTGCAATTAAAAATATGTTGGTTTTTAGCTAGTATTTTGTTTCTTGGGTTGGGCTAGGCCAAGCATTGTTTTACTCATCTATTTATAATTTCCCTATCATCCAAATATTGACAAATGGTATACTAACAAGATAAGGTGCGGACATGAGAGTAGGTTGTTCTTGCATGTTTTTTTCTTTCCAAAAACCTCTTTATAGAGATAAAAATAAAAATAAAAATAAAGAGTAGTAAATAAAAAAGGAAATGAAACATAATTAATAATAGAGTGTGGATATGACACAGTCGATTGAGACTTAATTAGGTCTTAGTCAGCTCACAGCAGAACGAATGTAATTGCTGTTGGGGGCAACACTCTGTTGCGGGCCTAGTGATAGACATGCAACTACCCCTTTTCCATGACAAAATATCACAGAGTTGAAGTTTGGAGACACTTGCAATTGCATGCCTAGCGTAGGACATGCAACTGGCCCCCTCTCCACGTACGGCAAAATGAAAGCCGAGTTGCGACCATGCTGGAAAGACATGCAGTTGTGTGACTATAGTTGAGCTTGCAACTGGCCCCTCTCTGTCGGCGCCGCCCCCTCCGACAAAACAAAGCCCCCAATTGCAACCAAGTTAAAAGACATACATTTGTGTGTCTAGTGCGAAAAATGCAACTAGCCCACCTCTTCACGGGCGGCAAAACGAAGGTCGAGTTGCGACCATGCTGGAAGACATGCAGTTGCATGAATACAGTTGAGCATGCAACTGGCCCTCTCTCTTGGAGCCGCCCCCTCCGACAAAACAAAGGCACCCAATTGCAATCAAGTTAGAGGACATGCAGTTGCACGACTAGTGTGGGACATGCACCTAGCCCCTCTCCCCGTATGATAAAACAAAAATCGAGTTGCAACCATGTTAGAACACATGCAGTTGCAAGCATCTTGGAAAAACATGTAGTTGTGTGACTACATTTGAGCATGCAACTACCCCCCTCTCTCTTGCGACAACCCCTCTGACAAAACAAAGGCCCCAGTTAGAACAAAAGTTAGAAAGACATGCAATTGCGTGACTACAGTTGAGCATGTAACTGCTCCCCTCTCTCTCACCGCCGTCCCCTTCGACAAAACAAAGGCCCCAGTTAGAACACACGTTAGAAGACATAAAGTTGCGACCATGCTGGAAAACACATGCAGTTGCATGACTACAGTTGAACATGCAGAAAATGTCCCCACTCTCTCTTGTCGCCGCCCCTCCGACAAAACAAAGGCCCTAGCTGCAATTAAATTAGAAAGACATGCAAGTTGCATGCCTAGTGTGGGACATGGAACGTAACTGCCCCCTCTCCTCGTTCGACAAAACGAAAGTTGAGTTGCAACCAAGTTAAAAAAGACATGCTATTGCGACCATGATGGAAGCGATACAGTTGCATCCGCCTTCCTCTCCGACAAAACAAAGCCCCCAGCTGCAAGTTAGAAGATATGCAGTTGCGTGGCTAGTGTGGAACATGCAACTGGCCCTATCCTCATCCGACAAAACAAAAGCCAAGTTGCAACCAAGTTAGAAGATATGCAGTTGCGTGGCTAGTGTGGAACATGTAACTGGCCCTATCCTCATCCGACAAAACAAAAGCCAAGTTGCAACCAAGTTAGAAGACATGGAGTTGCGACCATGTTTAAAGACATGCAGTTGCAATGACTACATTTGAGCATGCAACTGGCCCCCCCTATCTCTTGCCGGCACCCCTCTAACAAAACAAATGCCCCAGTTGCAACTATTTTGGGATACATGCAGTTACGTAACTATAGTTGGACATGCAATTGGTCCCCTATCTCTTGTCGTCGCCCCCTCCGACAAAACAAATGACCCCCATTTGCAACTATGTTGGAACACATATAGTTGCGTGACTATAGTTGGACATGCAACTAGCCCACTCTCTCTTGTTGCCACCCCCTCTGACAAAACAAAGGACTAGCAAATTTGCAGCCGCGTGATTATAGTTGGACATGCAACTGTCCCCCTATCCCTTGCCGTCGCCCCGTCCGAGAAAAGAAAAGCCCTCAACTGCAACCAAGTTGAGAACGCATGTAGTTGTGTGTCTCGTGTGGGACATGCAATTGGACCCCTCTCTCTTCCCGCCGCCCCCTTCGACAAAACAAAGACCTCCAACTTTCAACCAAGTTGAGAAAGCATGTAGTTGCGTGTCTACTGTGGGATATGTAATTGGCGCCTCTCTTTGGCAAAATGAAAGTCGAGTTCAACAAAGTTAGAAGACGTGCAGTTGCGACCATGTTTGAAGACATGTAGTTGCGTGACTACAGTTGAGCATGCAACTGTCCCCCTCCCCTCTCTTGTCGCTTCCCCCTTTGACAAAACAAAGGCCCCCAAATTGCAATCAAGTTAGATGCGTGGTTATTTCATGTGTATAGTCCTATCTTGCTCCATTGAGCGGATTCTCACCCATTTAAATACGTTCGCAAGTTGTCCACGATATCAACCAGGCTCCCCATGAATCAACAAATAGATTTATCAACAAACAGACGTGAGAACCTTAGAATGGATGGAGGCCAATGAGCCGTCCCATCAAAATGGACTCCCACAACGGGCAAAGGGTGAGATGCAACTGTCAGTCAATCAAACTCACGACAGATCTTTGTGGGCTAGGATTGTGATTGTGATTGTCGCAATAAGGTGCCAAGGTGGTGGGATAACTAAGGAATGATCTCAGGCAGGAAATAAGCCACATGTTTTTTAGAGAGAGAAACTGAGAGGTGTTGTGCAACAATCATATTTTCCTCTCCATGGAATCAACAATCTTTTTCTTGTTTTAGAAATTCAGGCAACAGAGTTATCAGTTCAGTCAACATTTTCTATCATGTTTCAGGGGTCAATTAACATGCAACTTTTTTCCTGACAGAGATCAGCTGCATTAGATAAATATCCACTCACTGTCGTTCTTCTCACATAAGCACAAACAATCAAATGATATCAGAGGCATTGTCACATGAGTCATTTATTCCTTTTTTTCCCATCAAATATGGTGATCAACAAGTAACAAACAGAAAACAAATACAACTAAAAACAGAGGTTATGTTTCAGATACACAAGGAGCATCCTGGAAGCGCGGATGTGCATTGTTTGTACCACACACGAAAACAAAATACCTTTGTTTCTGTAGATATGGATTCAAGTTTCAGAGACACACTTGTACTGTTCATGTTTCAAAGCAGGTACTCACCCAGCTCCCCTGATACGATCTGGTCATTGAAACTTCTGGAAACACCAACGGAGGGTTTGTGAACCAGGCTGAAACTTCAACTCGTGGTGGAAGTCCCCCGATGGCGGTCGGAGCTGAGAACGATTGTCGCGGCTGTTCTCGCAGCATGGCACCTCGGTGAGGTCGATTTGCGTCGGATCCAACCATGTGTCGAGCGATATGGTGCGCCATGGCGTTGTAGAGAGGAGCGGCGATGATCGATTTCTTCTTCGACGCGCCGGCGGCAGCTGATTTTTTTGGTGGCTGGGGCGGCGACGCGCGGGCTGCAGCTGTGTCTGGACCGGGCGGCCCGTGCGCTCTGTTTCTGAAACAAAGTCGTTGCTGCAGGAAGTAAGTAAGAGTTAGTCGGGAGCAGTTTGTTAGAGCATCTCCACTCGACCCCCCCCCCAAACAGCCCCACATGCCCCTTTTTATCGCCGACTGAAAAAATCTGGCCTAGTCGTGGCCTCACGAGCCCAACTTTCATCGGTTAGGGCCGAAATTGGCGCCATCAGACCCGGGCCGAATCCAACGCACTAGGGGCGCCGGGCAAATTTTTTTTGGCGCAAAAGCCTAGTGTACCCGTCGATTTAGCGATTGGGCGCCTTCGTCGTCCTCATCGCCTTGGTTTCCAACGGGAATCGATGCGAAGGCTGCCGCCGGTCAGCCTTCCATTGATTCCTCACGGGCCGCGTAGTGAAGACGCGCCGACACGCGTCCTGCCCCCTCCCACCATGAGTTCACACGCCTGCCGCCTGCTCGCCGCCCACCCACCGCTATAAAATCCACCCCCTTTGAAGCGGAGCATCCTACGGACATCACCATCTCAAGAGTCTGTTTCGCAAGTGACTCGTGCGACATCTACTTCACATACACAAAGGTGAATCATGTCCTTTACACTTGTTCACTTGACCCCTTCGAGGATGGTATACTACTTGACACTTCTCCCGTGTGCATGCATATGTATTGTCAGAGCTTTAGGAATGTCAAGGAGGAGTGCAAGCGCCAAGGAATGACTTCACCATCCATGAGGGAAGCGTGCAAGAGAAGACGAAAGAAAGGAGAAGATGACGGAGCGGCTGCTGGAGACAGATGAGTGCACCGAAGACACCCGAAGGCTTCCACCGAAGCCGGATCATCCGGACCCCCGACGCCCGGATCATCCGGGACCCTGTCCGGATTATCCGGCCTTGCCTACGTGCAACCTCTCGGGCCGACACCCATGTACCCGTTTCACCCCCTCACTTACCCCTTCTTGGCCTAGACTATAAATAGACCTCCTCCTCCCACTTTCTAGGGTTAGCTATGTGTTAGCTCATTTGAGACCTAGAGCTTTGCTCATCCATGTGGTTCTACTCCATCGAGAGACCGCGGCCTCTACGGAGAAGATCCACACACGGATTCAAGACCCCTCACGGGAAGATACCTCGCGGATTCAAGACCTCCTCACGGAGATGAACTAGCTACCTTGTATCTTTCCTTTGTTGTCTTTGGATCGTGTATCTCGTTGTGTGTTCGGGTCTAGCACATGTGTGATTATTTCTTGTTGGTTTGAGTGTTTCCTCTCATTCTCCTCATGATTTTCCCCTCGTGTTCTTCATGTTCTTCGTGGGAATCACCTCCAATCGTGAAAGATCGGCCTAGATCGGGTTAGCCCCGCATCATATGGTATCACGAGGCTTGGTTTATTGCAAATTTGGAGTCTCCCCCCTGTTTTCTAGCCTAGTTTTGTGTGATTTCGTCCTAATATTCGAAAATTCCCCACCAAAAATAGATTCAATTTTTTTATGATATGTTTTGTTGATTTGATCCACGAATTCGATTGGATCTAGCATCTCCACAAGTTTCTCCACATTCCATCCATGAAATCTTCTCAATTTTGCCCCAAAAATCATCCATTTCCACCCCAAAATTCGTCCCCGAGAGGAAATCCCGAGCAGTTTGACCTGCCCGGATCATCCGGAAGTACTCCCGGATCAGCTAGACCCTCTCCCGGACGTCCGGATAACCCGCGCACCCAAAACATAGAACAAGAGTTGATGAACCTGGATCATCCGGAAGTACTCCCGGATGAACTGAACCTCCTCTCGGATGTCCGGATAACCCTGACACAGACGCAGATTGATTTTTGTTTTGGCCATAACTAATTCATCCGGAGTCCGTTTTCGACGTTCTTTACCTCGTTTTGAAGCTATTGACATCCCCCATCCCAAAAAATACTACCTCCATCCTTTGACTCCATAATTTTTTTGGAACTTTAGCATCTTTGCCTAGGGCCTTCACCACATCATCCTCTATACCACCACCGACTTCGGCAACCTGACTCATTTTGATCCATATATCATTTGTGGTTGCTTGAGTAGTGATTCGATCTCCTAAGGTGTTTCAGCTACTTAGGAACGGTTACTTCTTCATCAACCACCACCATAACCTCCCGCATAACCTTTCCCACTATACATTTCCGCCAACCCAACTAAACCCAATTTTGTTTGAGCATGTTTGAGTTGTGGCTTGTGTCTCCTAAGGTGTTTCGACTACTTAGATATGGTTACCTCAACTTCGACTCGCATAACCCATCATGCCACTTCCGCATTGCCGAGTGCAAAACCACAACCCTTTTCGCTACCACCATTTGACATTTGCCGTTTGAGATTTTGAGTTTGCAGTTTTTCCGTTTCCTAAGGTGTTTTGGCTAATTTGGAACAATTCTACATCAATAATACCACCTCTCGTCATCGATCCAGATTCGACATCGACATTGTCCACTTCACCATTGACACCACCGTAAGAAAGGGACTGTAACTTCGACGACATCATTGTATATTCCACCTTGCCACTACATTGTTAACCCCTAGCCCATTTTGCGTCACTTGCCTATTGAGACTAGCCTTTGAGTATTTCCGGCAACGTTACTTGTGCACATTAGTGATCATCGATCTACACCTTCCATTGCAACATACCATATCATCTTGGTATATTCATATTGGTATCATCATATCATTTCTTGTGTCACAAGATTGTTCTCGCATATACACAATTGCTATCTTGGTTTGAGAATTTCCAAAAGTGGCAAAAAAGAAAAAGAAAAAAAGAGAATAAGATTTTAAGCAAAAGAGAAAAACAAAGAAGCTTGTAAGCAAGAGTGAAAGGACCGATATGGTTGACTAG
>LR738709.1:57235319-57287850 GCA_902687465.1 Secale cereale | reverse complement strand
GTGAATAGGAAACTACCAATTTTTAGCTTCTCTTAACAAATTAGGTTTAGCAGCAAATAGGTTGTCTAGATGCAACTGGGTGAGCAACCTATATGATGCAAACAACAACAACAACAACAACAACAACAACAACAACAACAACAACAACAACAACAACAACAACAACAAGTGCAAGCAAAGGATATCACACAACGAAAACTTGAACAAACTAAGGGAAGAGATAACCACAAGTGGAGCCGGTGGAGACGAGGATGTGTTATTGATACGTCTCCAACGTATCTATAATTTTTGGTTGTTCCATGCTATTATAATATTATTCTTGGATGCTTTACAATCATTTTATATCATTTTTTGGTACTAACCTATTGACATAGTACCAAGTGCCAATTGTTGTTTTCTGCTTGTTTTTTACATCGCGGGAAATCAATATCAAATATAGTCCAAATGCAGCGAAACTTTTTGTGTATTTTTTGGACCAGAATACATCTGTTGGGCCAGAGAAGCACCTTGGGGGGTGCCCCGAGGGGTGCACAACCCACCAGGGCGCGCCTGGGTGGGTTGTGCCCACCTTAATGGCTTCCCGCACTGCCTCTTCGCTCTATAAATACCCCAATATTCTAGAAACCCTAGGGGAGTCGATGAAAATCAATTCCAGGCGCCGCAAGTTCCAGAACCACCAGATCCAATCTAGACACCATCACGGAGGGGTTCATCATGTCCATTGGTGCCTCTCCGATGATGCGCGAGTAGTTCTTTGTAGACCTACAGGTCTGTAGTTAGTAGCTAGATGGCTTCCTCTCTCTCTCTCTCTCTCTTTTGATTATCAATACAATGGTGTCTTGGAGATCCATATGATGTAACTCGTTTTGCGGTGTGTTTGTTGGGATCCGATGAACTTTGAGTTTATGATCAGACCTATCTTTTTATATCCATGAAAGTTATTTGAGTCTTCTTTGATCTCTTATATGCATGATTGCTTATAGCCTCGTATTTCTTCTTCGATATTTGGGTTTTGTTTGGCCAACTTGATCTATTTATCTTGCAATGGGAAGATGTGCTTTGTAATATGTTCGATCTTACGGTGCTTGATCCCAGTGACAGAAGGGAAACCGACACGTATCTATTGTTTCAATTAAGGATAACAAGATGAGGTCTATTTCTACATAAATAGATATTGTCTACATCATGTCATCGTTCTTATTGCATTATTCCGTTTTCCATGAACACTAGATGCATGCTGGATAGCGGTCGATGTGTGGAGTAATAGTAGTAGATGCAGGCAGGAGTCGTTCTACTAATCTTGGACGTGATGCCTATATAATGATCATTGCATGGATATCGTCATGATTATTTGAAGTTCTATCAAATGCCCCACAGTAATTCGTTTACCCACTTCTACCTCTTGAGCTTGCGTTGTATTCCCTCGAAGAGGAAAGGGAGATGCAGCACAGTAGCGTAAGTATTTCCCTCAGTTTTTGAGAACCAAGGTATCAATCCAATAGGAGACCACGCGCGAGTCCCTCGCACCTGCACAAACAAATAAGAACTTCGCAACCAACGCGATAAGGGGTTGTCAATCCCTTTACGGTCACTTACAAAAGTGAGATCTGATAGAGACGATAGTTTATATTTTTGGTATTTTTAGTTTAATAAAACAACAAATAAAAGCGGGAAAAGTAAAGCAGATGTAGATTGATATGTTGAGAATAGACCCGGGGGCCATAGTTTTCTCTAGTGGCTTCTCTCATGATAGCGATATTCTACGGTGGGTAAACAAATTACTGTCGAGCAATTGATAGAAAAGCGAATAATTATGAGACTATCTAGGCATGATCATTGTATGTAGGCATCACGTCCGAGACAGGTAGACCGACTCCTGCCTGCATCTACTACTATTACTCCACACATCGACCGCTATCCAGCATGCATCTAGTGTATTGATGACATGATGCCTTAAGAAAGATGACATGATGTATAGGGATAAACTCAAGCAATATGATATAAACCCCATCTTTTTATCCTCGATGGCAACACTACAATACGTGCCTTGCTGCTCCTACTGTCACTGGGAAAGGACACCGCAAGATTGAACCCAAAGCCAAGCACTTCTTCCATTGCAAGAACTATAGATCTAGTAGGCCAAACCAAACCAATAATTCGAAGAGACTTGCAAGGATATTATGAGCACACATAAAAAGTTCAGAGAAGAACAAAATATATTTCATAGATAACCTTGATCATAAACTCACAATTCATCGGATCTCGACAAACACACCGCAGAAAGAGATTACATCGAATAGATCTCCTCGAAGACCGAGGAGAACTTATGGATTCCCTTAAAAAATATTATGTGTGCTGAGAATCGAACGCACCACTTTTCATACGATCAAATTCTAATCAATGTGGCCACTTGACCCGGACCATATGCCTATCATGAAAAAAGATGCGTGGTTATTTCATGTGTATAGTCCTATCTTGCTCCATTGAGCGGATTCTCACCCATTTAAATACGTTCACAAGTTGTCCACGATATCAACCAGGCTCCCCATGAATCAAATAATAGATTTATCAACAAACAGACGTGAGAACCTTAGAATGGATGGAGGCCAATGAGCCGTCCCATCAAAACGGACTCCCACAACGGGCAAAGGGTGAGATGCAACTGGCAGTCAATCAAACTCACAACAGATCTTTGTGGGCTAGGATTGTGATTGTGATTGTCGCAATAAGGTGACAAGGTGGTGGGATAACTAAGGAATGATCTCAGGCTGGAAATAAGCCACATGTTTTTTTAGAGAGAGAAACTAAGATGTGTTGTGCAACGATCATTTTTTCCTCTCCATGGAATCAACAGTCCTTGTCTTGTTTTAGAAATTTAGGCAACAGAGTTATCAGTTCAGGCAATAGTTTCTATCATGTTTCAAGGGTCAAGTAACATGCAGCTTTTTTCCTGCCTGAGATCACCTGCATTAGGTAAATATCCACTCACTGTGGTTCTTCTCACATAAGCACACACAATCAAATGATATCAGAGGCATTGTCACATGAGTCATTTATTCCTTCCATGGGGAAAGGTGCACCGTCCTCCGAAAACACATTCTGGACGGGAATCCTTTTCCTTCCTGGCGAGCGCAGCCAGCCGACTATGCCCGAAGGTGTCAGCGCCAACGCACTTCGCGGCATGGAAGCTGTCACAATTATTACGAGGCGCACCGTCGATCTACCGAGTACCAAACAATCACACGAGCACAACACCAAGATTTGTTAACGAGGTTCACCATCATGGCTACATCCCCGGGGCCTGACTACGGACGCTCCTCCCCGTGACGCCGTCACAATACCGCACCCTGGCCGCCCGGGCGCCAGCACACATCGCGGACTCCCCCGCGTACCTGTGCTATTATGTTGGCATAGGTTACATCGTGTGTCTACCCTCACTATATAAGAGAGGCCTAGGATACAAGTGTCCTACTAGGACACAACTCCTACCGTGTCAACACACAGTCCAAAACCAAGTCCAACTGTAACCTACCTTGTACAATAATATTCGACACAACTCTAACAAACTCCACCTTGGCGAATATTCTCCACCACCTTAGATTCATCCGTGCGTCGAATCTCCATGTACATTGGACTTGAGATACACCATGAGCACCGTTGCTACTCCCAGACTCCACGTGACTCCACCTGCAACTGTAGTCCCTTCTCATCTTCTTCACAATTAACACTCGAGCAAAATTAAGTTCCTCATTACTCTACCTTGTGCTCCCAACTTCCGGAGTATCCGCTCAACGCCTTCACACACCGAGCATTGACCTGCGTGAAGTGAACAACTCACATATTGGACGCCACATATAAGAGTTACCTGAACTCAACATCACCACTCTTTCTTGACCATCTGTCTGAAACTTGAAGGAATTTCACCGTCGTCCTGTGTCACCCTGAGTCAAATTTGCAGTTGTCTCACCCTTCTTCCCGGATTGTCTCTGACATGTCCCACCGCTATAGCACTCCGCCTCCTTCTGTATTTGTCATCCGCACTTTGCCATGTGCACTGAACGCCACAGAATATACGGCCATGTACTCTCTCAGCTTTTGATAATTTCAGACTCTCCGTCACTTTCTCAGATTCTGCATGGTCAACTCCTGTCCATCAATTAGCACCGATTGACCCAGTCACTAACTTGAATCTGGTACTCGTCAACACTGCTTCAGCACCCCTGCACACTTTGTCTGACCACCAGTGCCCTGGCCTGTTGCTCTGTCCCATGCTTACCGCACGCCTCGCCGCTATCACCGCGTCAAGCCTCTGCTGTCCTGGTCGAGTCTCCCAGGTCGCGAACCCACATCACTCAAACCCCTACTGCAAAGAACCATCAATCATCACCGATCGATGCCGAGTATCACGCCTCCATTAGACCACTCGGCCCCAGTCCAATCCACGTGTCACTCGCTTTCCCGCTGAAATAGGCTTCAACTCTCCATGCATTTACGTCGTAGCCCCTCCATCAGCACCGAGTGAAGTCTTCCGCTTGACTCCAACTCCACCTTCAACATGACTCCATGTAGCTGCGCTATGCTACCCCGCGCTCCGTCGACTTCAAGCTCTCTCATGTGTACACTGCCTTGAATCAACCCCGCGCCTTAGTCTGTCGAAGCCGCACAAGCCCTCAGGCCTGCACCACTTGTTTCCACGCCCCAGAAGTCGGCCACCATCAGCATCATGCTCATATGTCATCGTTGCCGAAATCACCGCCGTCTTCTGCTTTGACCGACATCCCCATCGATCCATCAGACAGTCCAGTCCGACCCAGCCGAAATTATCCGACTGCAATCATACTCTCTGCACATCTCAGTGCATTGCTTGATGCGCTGTGTATGCATGATCCTATCACGGCGCGCTCCAGACTCCTTCGAGCCTTATACGCACGTCGTCATCCTCGATTCCCCTTTCTGCTATGTGATACGTCCAAAACGTATCTATAATTTATGCTTGCTCCATGCCACTTTTGGGTGATATTGCTATGATATTCATACACTTCCATACACTTTTGATCATATTTGGACTAACTTACTAATCCAGTGCACCCCAGTGCCAGTTTCTGTTTTCGGCTGTTTTTGTATTTCAGGTTTTCATGTTTCGAGAACTGCCCAGAAAAATCCAGAAAAATTATATAAAAAATCAGCGATACGGAAACAACACTGCGTCCGAAGGGCAACCTAGGGGGCACAGGGGCTCCAGGCGCCCTGTGGGCGCGCCCCCCCTGGGCCGCGCCGGGGGGGCGCCTGGGCCCCCCGAGACTCCCCCGGTGCCCTACTTTGGCATATATTTAAAGGACTCTCCGAAACCCTCAGAACAGGACTTCTTTTCGCGATCCCATCTCTGTTCCGCCGCCGCCGCCGCTTCCAAGATCGAGAGCACCAGGAGAACTCTTCCCGGCACCCTGCCGGAGGGGAGGATCACCACCGGGAGCTTCTCCACCACCATGGACGCCTCCCGGATGACTCGTGAGTAGTCTCCCTTGGACCATGAGTCCATGACCAGTAGCTATGTGATGTTCTCCTCCCGTTCTTGTGCTTCACTAATTAGTCCTCGTGAGCTGCCCTACATGATCGAGGCACCTATGTAATCCTTATGCTGTTGCTATGTTGAGTTTGCTGGGATCCGATGGATTATGAGATTATGTTCAGATTGATCTTGAGTAATATATTTGATTCGCCTCTTTTATATTTTAGTTCATAAGTAATTCTTGCATGTTCTCCGTTGTTATTTATTGCTTTGGCCAAGTAATAGGTAGTGACTCCAAGAGGGAACGTTATGCTCGATTGTGGGTTCATGCCCCTCGATGACTAGCTTGAGTGACAGAAACATGAGTCTAGGGGATGTGTTGTTGCCACAAGGGGGAAAACAACGGTGCTTGTGCCCGCGGGTGCAAGGATTGTTTACTTTACGCAAAGTTCTTTTAATGCAGTTGTCTGTTGCATTGAGTTTACACTATGGGTGGGACTCGCAACTTAATACCAACGAGATGTTCTGGATAGATATCTCAAGGTGGATGATTAGTAGTAGATATTGATGGATTTCGGTCTACTTACTTTGGCGTACCGCCCATGCTTTGAACCTCAGCCTTTCTTGCAATGTAGTCAGCATTGGTTTGCGTTCGTGGTCCTGTCAATTGTTTTATCGTCTTTTGGGAGAGAGACATCACTAGTGAACATCATGAGACTCCGGTCCATATTACCATCATTGATCACATCCACTATTTACTTTTCGTTATTTACTTACTATTGCAAAAAACTATCTATCACTATTATCATTGCTTTTAACCCTTTGTGAACTACAAGGCCGGAGAGATTGACAACCTCTCTGTACTCGTTGGGAGCAAAGTTATTTGTATCTGTGTGCAGGTCCACGTTGGTTGCTACTAATCTGGCGCCGTAGCAATTGACACCTACCTGTTGAACCTAGGAGTCTCTGGGGAATCGATCCTTGGCATCTTTGCTAGGGGAAAACACTTCTACTTACTGCATCTTACACCTTCCACTTGGGGTAACCAACGAGGGGTTCGAGGCCCATCAAGGAGTATTTTCTGGCGCCGTTGCCGGGGACTCCACTCTTCAGGATAGGGGAGTTGCATGCTATCTTTTACCTTTGCTTTTTAGTCTTGTTAGTTTACCTTTCATTTTTGCTTTAGTTCCTTTTATCGAAAATCACAAAAATAGTTATCTTGCTTGCTTGCTACTATGGGTTCCACCGAGAACACCAAGTTGTGTGACTTCACTAGTCACAACAACGATGACTTTATCAGCACACCTATTACTACACCTGCCACTTCAGCACCTTCATATGAAATAAAACCTGCTTTACTGAACTTAGTCATGAGAGAACAATTCTCCGGTGCTGGAGATGATGCTGCTTTACACTTGAACAACTTTGTTGAACTTTGTGATATGCAAAAGTACCAAGAAATAGATGGTAATATTGTTAAGCTTAAGCTTTTTCCTTTCTCTTTGAGAGGAGGAGCTAAAATTTGGTTTCAGTCTTTGCCTAGAAATAGCATAGATTCATGGGACAAGTGCAAAGATGCTTTTATCGGAAAATACTATCCACCAGCTAAAATTATCCAACTTAGAAGTAACATAATGAATTTTAAACAATTGGATAATGAACACGTTGCCCAAGCTTGGGAACGTATGAAGTCTCTTATCAAGAACTGCCCTACTCACGGTTTGACTACTTGGATGGTTATCCAAACTTTTTATGCAGGCTTGAACTTTACCTCGCGGAACTTGTTAGATTCGACCGCGGGAGGAACTTTTATGTCAACTACACTTGGTGCTGCCACAAAGCTTCTCGATGAGATGATGACCAACTATTCCCAATCGCACACCGAACGCGCTCCAACAGGTAGGAAGGTAAACTCTGTCGAGGAGATTTCCTCCCTTAATGAAAAAGTTGACTTGATCATGTCTCTACTTTCGAAGCAATCTACTGTTGATCCTCGTGATGTTCCTTTAAATTCTTTGATTGCTCAAGAACAAGTAGATGTTAACTTTATCTCTAGAAATAATTTCAACAACAATGCTTATAGGAGTAACTTTGGTAACAATTCTAGACCGTTCCCCTCTAACTCTTATGGGAACAACAATGCTTATCCTAGTACCAAGAACTCCAATACTGAACTAGAGACTATGCTTAGAGATTTCATCACTACCCAAAAAGCCTTTAATAAGAATGTAGAAGAGAAACTACATAAACTAGATGATCTTTCTTTTAAGGTAGACCACTTAGCCAATGAGTTAAAATTGCTAAAAATTGAAACTTCTCCTCCTAAGGAGAGGGAAGTCATTCCTATTAATGCTACTCAAGTACAAATTAATGAAAACATTAGGATGATGGCTAAGCTTAAAGAAAGATGGGCTAGAGAAAGGGAGGAAGAGGAAAGAATTAAGAGCCTTCCTACCCACCACACTGTTGCTACTATCCAAGTTATTGAGGATGTTCACACTCTTAGCACCCAATGTACTCCTGGTCCCAATGGACCTATTAATGGTGATGCTATAGAAACTACCAAACAGGTGAACCTTAAGGACACCACTACTACTTTACTTGATGCTCGTGACCTTGATTTTGATAATTGCACTCTTACAGAAGTTATTGATTTCCTTCACAAGATGTCTAGAGATCCCCGCACTAGCACGCTTAACCTTGCCTTCACAGAGCATATCACTAATGCTCTCATCAAAGCTAGGGAGGAGAAACTTAGAGTAGAAGCCTCCATACCTAGAAAGCTAGAAGATGGTTGGGATCCTATGATAAAAAATTATTTGAATGACTTCTCTTGTTATGCATTATGTGATGTTGGTGCTAGTACCTCTGTTATGCCCAAAAGGATATATGATATGCTTAAATTGAAACCTTATGATTCTTGTTCTTTTGGTGTTCGTCTCGTTGATTCTTCCATAAAGAAACCTTTGGGGAGGATCGACGATGTTCTTATTGTTGTCAATGATAATTATGTTCCCTTTGATTTCACTATCATGGATATTGAATGTGATCCTTCATGTCCAATTATTTTGGGACGTCCCTTTTTGCGCACCGTTGGTGCTGTCATTGACATGAAAGAGGGTAATATAAAATTTCAGTTTCCTCTCAAGAAAGGGATGGAACACTTCCCTCGTAAGAAGGTCAAGTTACCTTTTGAGTCCGTTGTATGGGCTAGCTATTCTTTTACTCTTGATAAAACTTGACCTACGCATTATGCCTAGCTTAAAGGCATAAAAGAAAGCGCTTTTGGGAGGCAGCCCACATGAATAAATTTTTGCTTTTGTTGTGTCTTGATGTTGTTTACTGCTGTAGCATCATCATTGTATCTTTACTTTTCATATTTGGGCCAAGTATAGCCTCTGATTGCTAGAAAGTTCAAAAGTTGTGGGGTGCTGTCCAGGAAACAGATTCTGTCCTTGGATAGAAAAAATCGTATAAAATCACCAGATCATCTTTTTGGTCTGAATTTTTTCGACAGCGTTCTCTATATAATTTTATTTCGTGCGTCAGTTCTGAGTTTTTTGATTTGAGTGGCAGAAGTATCCCGAACAGGTCAATTACTGCCTGCTGTTCTGTTTTTCACAGATTCTGTCCTGTTTTGCCTTACCATCACTTTGCAAATTGAGAACTTGCTTTTTCTTTGCAAAAACCTTTTGGCAATCTTGAGAAACAGTAGAACTTCAAGAATATCCTTATTTCCAGCAAGGTATAATTATTTTATTAAGGGTACTAACCTCGCTAATCAGATTATGATGAGTTGTGTATGAAGGGAGTTTTCAAGTGTGCGAGGGAAGATGATAAAAAGATTCAGGAGTGTCAAGCGCTCAAGCTTGGGGATGCCCCCGTGCACCCCAAAGAAATATTCAAGGAGACTCAAGCGTCTAAGCTTGGGGATGCCCCCGTGCATCCCCTTCTCCATCAACATTATCAGTTCGTCTTTCGTTCCGCTATATTTTTATCACTTCATGTGTTATGTGCTATGCTTGGAGCGTCTTGCTTTTAGTTTTCTTTTTAATTTTTTATAACGAGTCGGAACCCAGCATTCCTTTATGTGGGAGAGAAACACGCTCCACTTCTACCTAGAACATTACATAGAATTTTCATGTCTATCTATGCTGTGTGTGTTCTTTGTCTTTTAATAGCTACTATCATACTCTGCTCTTAGTATTCATGCTTATCTTTTCAAGAGCTTTTATTTAGTTGGTTGCTTGAACTCTCTTTAATTACCATCCTCACCTTATTAAGAGAGTTTGCTTCCGTTGCTTCCGTTGCATGGGTTAATGTGTCTATGATAAAGATGCTACTTGCATGATGGTGCTTAGTAGTTCAGGTTTTCTTATGGTTAATCTCAGATAGCTGGGGGGTTCCCAATGTGTTATTGGAGTACCAACTTGGTTTGTTTGCCTATGATATGGTATGGTCTAGTAATATCTTCCTTCGAGAATTTATTTTGATTGACTTGGCGTATGCTCACGCATATTTAAGACCGTAAAGAAAGTCTGTCAAGCCTTGATGATCTTTTATTTCTAAGTAGCGATATAACTACCATGCCCGATTCAATATTGCTTTGTCCCTCTGCATGATTATGACCGTCATTGCTCTCTTAGTTGGTCGCTCCCAGTCTTTTGCTAACCTCCACCTGTACTAAGCAAACTAACCATGCAATACATAGCTCATGGGAAAGTAGCCTAAAAACTATTATGGTAAAGAATATGTTGCCTATGTATCTTATTTCTTATGAGTTGCTTGCTGAGCGGTAACCATGTTTCTGGGGACGCCATCAACTGTCACACTCTTGTTGAATATCATGTGAGTTGCTATGCATGTTCGTCTTGTCTGAAGTAAGGGTGATTTACCGTGGGTTGAATTAATATGCATATTGTTAGAGAAGAACATTGGGCCGCCAACCTAAGCCATGCATCATGGTGGAAGTTTTAGCTTGGACCTTAATCCTCAATCTCTCATGAGAATATGCTTATGCATTAAAGAGGAGTCCATCATCTATTTTCTATGTTGTCCCGGTATGGATGTCCTCAAGTTGAGATCTATCAAAAACGAGAAATCAAATGCGATTTATCTCCTTGGACCTTTGTACAGGTGGCATAGAGGTACCCCTTTGTGACACTTGGTTAAAACATATGCAATGCAATGATAACCCATGGGAATCTAAGCTAATTAGGACAAGGAGCGAGCACTATTAGTATTCGATGCATGAGGCTTGCAACTTATAGGATGTTTTATGCATGACACATCTGAAGTACTACTACCGTTGACACAATTGCTTCCATGTTTCAAAATAAAAATCTCTAGCACTTCAAGCACCAACTACTGAGAGCATGATTGTCATTCTGCGTGTAATGTGCATTGTCCCAAAGTAGCATTGTCTTTTGCATGATTGTGATATCGTTTATTCTGAAATGATTGTATCTAGTCATCACTTAAACCTTGAAGGTGCCCTTGCATTTATGTTTTGCATCACTAAAGGGGGCAAGCTAGATATCACTTGATCATATTTGCACATCATGTTCATTGCAAATATTTTTGATGTTTCAGTTTCATGTTGTAAAACTTTCAGTCATTTGTGATTTTCTCTTGAGACAACTTAATTACTTTAGAATCATTGTCTCAGTAAGCTTTTGTCATATGACTATGAGAAAGTCCTATATGGTTAATAGCATGTCACCACAGAAATTATTCTTGTTATCATTTACCTACTCGAGGACGAGCAGGAATTAAGCTTGGGGATGTTGATACGTCCAAAACGTATCTATAATTTCTGCTTGCTCCATGCCACTTTTGGGTGATATTGCTATGATATTCATACACTTCCATACATTTTTGATCATATTTGGACTAACTTACTAATCCAGTGCACCCCAGTGCCAGTTTCTGTTTTCGGCTGTTTTGTATTTCAGGTTTTCACGTTTCGAGAACTGCCCAGAAAAATCCAGAAAAATTATATAAAAAATCAGCGATACGGAAACAACACTGCGTCCGAAGGGCAACCTGGGGGGGCACAGGGGCTCCAGGCGCCCTGTGGGCGCGCCCTCCCTGGGCCGCGCCGGGGGGGGCGCCTGGGCCCCCCGAGGCTCCCCCGGTGCCCTACTTTGGCATATATTTAAAGGACTCTCCGAAACCCTCAGAACGGGACTTCTTTTCGCGATCCCATCTCTGTTCCGCCGCCGCCGCCGCTTCCAAGATCGGGATCACCAGGAGAACTCTTCCCGGCACCCTGCCGGAGGGGAGGATCACCACCGGGAGCTTCTCCACCACCATGGACGCCTCCCGGATGACTCGTGAGTAGTCTCCCTTGGACCATGAGTCCATGACCAGTAGCTATGTGATGTTCTCCTCCCGTTCTTGTGCTTCACTAATTAGTCCTCGTGAGCTGCCCTACATGATCGAGGCACCTATGTAATCCTTATGTTGTTGCTATGTTGAGTTTGCCGGGATCCGATGGATTATGAGATTATGTTCAGATTGATCTTGAGTAATATATTTGATTCACCTCTTTTATATTTTAGTTCATAAGTAATTCTTGCATGTTCTCCGTTGTCATTTATTGCTTTGGCCGAGTAATAGTAGTGACTCCAAGAGGGAACGTTATGCTCGATTGTGGGTTCATGCCCCTCGATGACTAGCTTGAGTGACAGAAACATGAGTCTAGGGGATGTGCTGTTGCCACAAGGGGGAAAACAACGGTGCTTGTGCCCGCGGGTGCAAGGATTGTTTACTTTACGCAAAGTTCTTTTAATGCAGTTGTCTGTTGCATTGAGTTTACACTATGGGTGGGACTCGCAACTTAATACCAGCGAGATGTTCTGGATAGATATCTCAAGGTGGATGATTAGTAGTAGATATTGATGGATTTCGGTCTACTTACTTTGGCGTACCGCCCATGCTTTGAACCTCAACCTTTCTTGCAATGTAGTCAGCATTGGTTTGCGTTCGTGGTCCTGTCAATTGCCCAGCTGTAATTTGTTTACCTCACATAGCTGTTTTGTCGTCTTTTGGGAGAGAGACATCACTAGTGAACATCATGAGACTCCGGTCCATATTACCATCATTGATCACATCCACTATTTACTTTCCGTTATTTACCTACTATTGCAAAAAACTATCTATCACTACTATCATTGCTTTTAACACTTTGTGAACTACAAGGCCGGAGAGATTGACAACCTCTCTGTACTCGTTGGGAGCAAAGTTATTTGTATCTGTGTGCAGGTCCATGTTGGTTGCTACTAATCGGGCGCCGTAGCAATTGACACCTACCTGTTGAACCTAGGAGTCTCTGGGGGAATCGATCCTTGGCATCTTTGCTAGGGGAAAACACTTCTACTTACTGCATCTTACACCTTCCACTTGGGGTAACCAACGAGGGGTTCGAGGCCCATCACTATGCCGACCAACACCTGCTAACATTATGTCATCTTCTCAGGGAACAATGCAAAGAACACCAGAAGAAGTAGTCCCTTTGTAGTCTCTCATATACTATAGCAACAAGCTCAAGCAGCTTCATGCATGTAGCACCACGTGACTTTCTTTGACTATTTTTCTTGTACTTTGCTTTTCCATGCTTTGGATCAACTTGATCATAGCTGGGACTCACATGTTCTGACCCGCTGTAGCAACTCTTGGAAACGATTTTTTTTCATCACAAATCTCGTGTCGCTAGCACTTTGCTTTGTAGCCTTCCAGCCTGCTCATGACCGTGCCACCAGGCAGCCCTTGGACCGCCTTCACGCGTGCGTACCCTGCCTCTACCTGCAACCAACCCAGCCTGGCCATGCACCAGCGCCCCTCCTGGGCCTTAGCGCCTGGCCACCACGCACCATGGTCGCGTCGGGGGGCCTCGCCGGTGTTGCGGTACCATCAGGTCACGCCCGCGTACACACCGCCGCCCGCGTACACACCGCCGCCACGAACGACCGATCTAGCCCTGCTTGCCGGATCGCCATAAGTCTCCTGCTGCCGTGCGACTGCCTTCTGATTGCTTTCAACATGAACAGAACTCCCCGCCGTCCATCGATCTCTTCCGTTCTAGATCTCGACCACCGTCGATTCGATGAATTCTGCTCCACCTCTAGATCAACAACTGTAACCTCAAATCGAACCTTGCTCATGATACCACTTGTTACAATCCCGGGTCCGCCAACACCAGCGTTTCTGACCCACCCGCATCACCAGACCCAAACGGAGAGCAACACCGACTTATGAGAGGCCTTGGACCCTCTCCCCTCGAAAGACTAGCCTATTAGGAGGGGACACCCTCACCCTTATAAATCGTGTTATGTCTCCTCCCACAATCGATGTGGGACTAAACCCAACAATCTCCCCCTCACACATCGGTCACCCATGGGCCCGCTAACACCAGCGTTTCCAGCCCACCAACCATGACCGACCATCTCTAACAACCTGGGCTCTGATACCATTTGTTAGAGTTGGTCGGTCATGGTTGGTGGGCTGGAAACGCTGGTGTTAGCGGGCCCATGGGTGACCGATGTGTGAGGGGGAGATTGTTGGGTGTAGTCCCACATCGTTTGTGGGAGGAGACATAACACGATTTATAAGGGTGAGGGTGTCCCCTCCTAACAGGCTAGTCTTTTTGGGGGAGAGGGCCCATGGCCTCTCATAAGTCGGTGTTGCTCTCCGTTTGGGTCTGGTGATGCAGGTGGGTCGAAAACGCTATTGTTGGCGGACCCGGGATTGCGTAACAGAAGCTGCTTGCGTGGCAAGCAACCTCATCGATCTCCTCGGCGGGATCCGCCTCCCTGACGAGCCCGCGGCCGATGCGGGCGCAGTTGGCTCCGAGAACCGCCTTGTCGACATCCTCGACAAGCACCACATCACGGACGAGCCCGCGCCCGACGCGGGAGCTGCCAGCGCCAAGAGCTGCCTCGTCGATCTCCTCGACAAGTTCCACCTCATCTGTGAGTCCACCTCCGACTTGGAGTCTGTTGGCTCCACCGATCCGCCTGTCGACATGCCCATTGACCTCGATGCAGCATCTGCTGACGAATTCCCCGACCACGTGGTGGTCATCGACGATCC
Organism: Secale cereale; assembly: GCA_902687465.1. Taxonomy (NCBI): domain Eukaryota; kingdom Viridiplantae; phylum Streptophyta; class Magnoliopsida; order Poales; family Poaceae; genus Secale; species Secale cereale. The sequence continues at coordinate 57,273,248 of LR738709.1, read as the reverse complement.
GCTCCCTCCTGCGATCAGCGGGGCTAGCACCAGCACCATCACGGAGGTGATGGTCACTAGCCACGGCTGATCCTCTAACGCCGCTGGCCCAGACCTGCTGCAGGCGGCATTACGGGATCTGTCTGCCCCTATAGTTGTAGGAGCCGACGGCGCGACACTGGAAACGCTCCGCGTCTCACTCCTCGACAGCGCCAACAAGTTGGCGGCCATGAGGCGCCGCACAGAAGTCTACCAGCGCTAGATCGACCGCGCTGTGGGCGGCACTTGAACAAGTACAGGGAGGGCCTTTTCAACGAAACAGTAATTTACACTAGAGCAGGCATCATCAGATGCCTTGTACTCTTCTTCGAGTTTAATCTCTTCATCACAAACAGTGCTCCAGAACTCAATAGCTTGAACTGCAACTGCTACCTCGTCTACTTTGACAGCATTCGCAGTGAGGTTAAGTATGGTTTGCTTATAAGGATTTAAGTGCATATAATATGTAGATGCAATTGCAACAAGGCATTCAAAAGCTGGACGCCTGATCTCCGCTTCTTGAGATACAACAGTATCACAAATTACCTTCACTATATAGCTCCGCTCCATAACTTTTGCAAAGTTTCTTTCAGCAAAATCAAGAGCGTTATATAGAGCTTTAACTGCTGCGAGACGGACTTCAACGCTTAGCTCTGCCTGGTTCATTTGCTGAACGACAGCAGTTAGAACAACATTCACCTGACCCTGCTCCAAGTACTCAGGAGAAATCTCCTCACAGACATACCCCAGCAGCTCTAGTGTTCCTTGCCACAGTGCAGCAGATGCACCATGCTGCCTCATGTCGCCCAGTAATTTGGCGACGAGGTCTTTCCATTCCCCGCGGGGTATCTCAATGGATGCAACCTTTGAAATGACTTGTGCCGAGGCCTGCCTCGCATGAGGCACCGAAGATCCTAGTGTTCTCAGCAATGATTCCTTGATCTTCGACTTGAGAGATGGATCCAAGTTGACCCACTGTTGAACCAGAAGCTCTTTATTTGAAGAATTCTTTGTGTCCAATGAGTTCTTAAGGATAATACCAGCAAGCCTTCTAGACTCCGGTGGCCTTTCATTACTTGAGATCTCTACTGATAGGAAGAGGAGAAAGTTGGGAAGACTCAACTCCTGGAACAGCTTAAGATTGTCTTCTGCTACCGACCTGAGATTACCATCCATAGATTGGGCAGCTAGCAGAACCTGAGATATATCCATAGTTGTATCAACTATGCAATCAAACATCAAAGAAACATATTTATGAGTTAGCAAGCAATGTTCATAAATTAAAACAATTACACACAAACAAAACAGAATGGCATCCATGAGCACCCCTAAGGGCTGAGTCTTAATATGTAAGTTATTTCTTCTGGATTATGCTCATCATTATAACATTAACCCTACTAGGTCATGAAAGTGCTGCTTGTACTCGCCACTCATTGCCAATTTTCTTATCAATCAAACCCTCCTCATTTATTAAATTTAGTACCGGAAGAACTACTGCCCCCTGCCAGTACAACAAAAGATATATCACCACAAAAACAAACCAAAAATAGGGTAACCAAAATATATCAGCAACTAGTGCCCCTATCACTACAACAAAGTATAGCATAAATTTCAATTAACTTTTGGTACAACATAAACTCTTCTGTTGACATAAGAGAGTTGGCAAGTACAGCAAGACATGTATGGAAGCTATGGATCAGCTGCTGCAGAATAACCATCACCACCTTCAGTTTGTGCCCTTCTTTGTTTGTCGCAGTTTAGCTCATGACAAGGATCGAGCATATAAGCCTTTATCTCGCTAACTTCTGAAGATAAGGTGTCAAATCACTTCTCCGTTGTCTCGAAACCTTTACCAACTATCTCATGTAACCCATCTATCACTTTTGAAACTTGAGCAATCCTGCTGACCATTGAATCCAGATTAACTTGTTGTGGTGGCGGATGGTGTTGGTGCTGTAGCACCTCCTTCAGGGTGTACTTCTTGAGGCAGCATTTGGTATCAATGTTTGCAGGGTCACGTTTCTGATGGCGGAGAAGGCAAAATATATGAGGTGCATATGTTAATACAATTTCTGGAGTTTCACACATCTCACTGAGGAGAGAATGAGCAATGTCAAACTACTTTCCGTGGTAAATGGCATAGGCAAGTGTTGACGCTCAAAAGTGGCACAATCGTAAAAGTTGCTTTAATCTATGTCAAGATTACTTCAAACTTATGATTGGAAGTCACCATGAGATGGCTTCTTTGAGAAGATCAAGATGGATATGAAAGTGGTCTAAAACGGAGTCCGGATGCAAAAGTTATGACAAGTTCAGAGATGCTCATGATGACACCAGATTAAAGAATGGCTTGAAACCCAATTAAGATGACTTCAAATGGAAAAAGTTTCAACATGACAGTTGTGCGTCTCGTCGAAACGGTCCATTTTGATATAAAAATCGTCCCAATCCGAGTTCGTATGCAAAAGTTACAGCCATCCGAACACAGCCCTGTCACAGAGCCATAAGTGGCGCGCCCCACCAGCCACTTGTCTGATGGGTAGCGCGAATAACAGCCTGTATTGCGTGACCGTTTTGGCCTAGAAATGGCTTCAAATCGAAAAACGTTTAACATGAAAGTTGTTCGTATCGTCGAAACGGTCAAGATTGCTTTTGGGCTCTTTTCCATCCGAGGTCGTTTACCACCTCACGAATTACACGCAAGGTACAGCCAGTTTAAACCGAACAGTTTTGGAAAGTTCGGATAAAACCAATCCGAATTTGGCTAGGGTTTTGGACGTGAATCCAAGCCTTTTCCTTGCACGACAAGTCCAGCCGCCTCTTATATACCTAAGGGGTGACGGCCGATTGAACAACACACAATCGATCAAATCATCTGTCACTTTTTATCTTTTATCTTTTCTCCTCAACCCTAGTTCTTCTTCTTCCTCGTTCTTCGTCTGTTCTTCTTGTTGCAGGGCGGCGAACCTCGAGGCCCTAGGGGCGATCAGGTCGACCTAGGGCAGCCCATAGCCGTCGCGCGCCCTGACGGGGTCCCTCCCGGGCGTGTGGGGTTTCGGGTCATCAAAAGCGCTCGCCGGATTGCTTGCGTATCGCGCTTCCGGACGGGTCTCCTTCGACGTGAGCTGTGGTGCATCACCCCCGGCGTCGGAGGTACATGGTGACGTGTTCGTGTGCGAACACTCTTTTTGGTGACTCCGCTGGGGACGAAGCTTTGAACGGTCTCCGGCCCGTTCTTGCTACGAAGAGATCGTCATCTAGGGTTTGCAATCTACAAAGGTAATATGAATACCCAATTCACATATGTAGATGCAAATAATGCATATGTTGTTGCTAGATCATCTAATGAGCATAATGTATCGGCTAGCCCTAGCTTTATCAATCATGCATCTAATTATGTGCAAGGGCCGATGCAACAAAATCTTCATGATTCTACTTCATATAATTTTAGCAACATGCAACATATGTATCCCAACTCCCATGCATCGGCAACCCCACAAATCCATATGTCGATGAACAACATGATGAGTTCGGTTAATCAAGTTCAAACACCCCATGTAGGATCTTTCAATGGCATGCAACATAGTGTTTCATCTTTTTATTCATCGGCAACTAATTTGCAACATGTTAATCCAAACATGCTGGTGGATAGGGGAATTGGCCATGCTACTACTAGTTATCCGGCCAATTACCATCAAACATCATATGCTACGCCTCATGCTACTAGTTTTTTGGCACCATACGCAACTGTTGATGTCCATAATTCGGCTCCACACCTTAATGGTCATGGCCGAATAAGTGAAACTTCTGCAGGAGCACAAATGCCTTCACCTACTACCGTGGCATATCATGTCCCCCCTACACAATTACAGAATTTCGGCAACATCTCATTGCCGAAAGAGTCTAAAAGCATTGGGGGGCAACCATATCCAGACTTGGTAATTGAGAACAAGCTTACATTCTCTTGGGATTTGTGCAACTCTATTCGCCAAGAACTAATAGAAGGTGGGAAGCCTCATGATTTTGCTGCTGTAAAAGCTAGAGTTGTGCAAATGATGTAGTTGCCCAGTGTTGTACCATCCAGTATACCACCTAAACAATCGCAAAGTTTCGGCACCTCATTGCCGAAAGAGTCTCAATGTATTGGGGGGCAATCTCATGACGAGTGGATGGAAATTGAGATGAAAAAGTTTAAAGCTCGCCAAGCTGAGATGTGGGCTAAACTTAGACGAGAGCGAGAAGCCTTGCAAATTCAAAAAGATAAAGTTGTTGATTCAGGTAACAAAGAAAATTCGGTTATTAGAAGAGCCGAATCAAGTAGTATATATTCTGAGTCCATCAAATCCAAAGAGGCAAGCATTATTGAGAAAGGGCATGGAAAGCATAGCAAAACAATCATACTTGATTTTTTCGAAGTCAATGGAACCTACTTCCTGCCCTATGAGTTCCGTGCCATAGAAATTGACAAGCCTCAAGGACAAGAACAAGTAGCCGAACAAAGTTCGGCTGACATGGATCTTCAAAGCAATGATGCACGGAATCAAGAAAAAGATGATGAAAAGGTGTTGGGGAGCCATCCAAAGATGGAGCAAGATGTTCTTCAAGTGACACCACGATCATGTTCTCCCAACATATTTGAAGAGGTATGCATAGAGAGTAATTTACCTATTTTCAGATTTGGTCGTGACTTCATTATTGATGCATCTATAAGAAATATTCTCATAAGTAATTTTGAAAGACCAATGAAGAAGGGTAATTTACTTGTTAGCAATAAACTTATTATGGAACATATCGGTCAACCCATTACGCCATTTATAAAGACCGATATTGACTTATTGTTACAGCCAAAGCTTTCCCCGTTGCTTTATGTAAAGTTCATATCTAGTTGGGTAGCTTTGCTTATTTCGTACTTGGCTTGCACTTGGTCTCAACTGAGACATGTATGTTCTAAATATCTTCGTTTCAGAAATTTAAAGCCAAGGTTGAATTCTATTGAGAAAACTAATGCTAATATAATATCTTATCCAAAGACATCGGAGATAGAGTGGAAAAAACAATGCATAGCCGAATGGGGAGACTACAAATCTGAACCATTCGTTTGCTTATCTCCAAAGCCATTCAAACAGAAAGATCGGCTAGAGAATAAAAAGTTTACCTTCAATTCAAGCATGTGTGATCAAATATTTGATTTGTTGCTGAAAAATAATTACATAAGAATTCTTGATCACCATGTCAATCAATCAATTCAAGGACGAATGTATTGTAGGTTGCATCATTCGTTCAAACATAATTTTGAGGATTGCAAAATGTTTCGTCAAATAGTTAAATCAGCCATTGAAAAAGGACGATTGAAATTTGCTGAAACACCAAGAGATGACCAGCCTATTCCGATTGGTCCCGATGGCAAAAAGTTTTTGCATCGGCTGCTTCAAGCCGATCCATTTAAAGAGAATGTAAAAGCTGCAGGTGATGGGATTAAGCTTTCAAGTAAAGAAGTTGTTGAATAGCATAACGAGCATAAACTTGAGGGCGAGAGTTCCATCAAAGCTACAATGGAGACGCCAAGGACTGGGGGGGGGGGCAGCAAGCAAATCCAATGATCGATGAAAGCAAACCAAAAGAAAACAAAGGCCGGAATAAGCGCAAGTGTAAGAGATCAAAAATCACATTCGCTGAACTATTGGATAAATATCAAAAGAAGAGCGAAGAGAAGAATGCTTATCGGCCAAATCATGCAAAGAAACCAAGATCACCCCCAAGGCGCAAGTATGAGGATCGGCATTGGCAAAGTGACAATTTTTATGCAACATATTCATATCCTTATTTTGGGCCGCCAATGCCAATGCCGTGGATGCCTCCCTATGCTCAAGTAGATCCATATCCATCATGGGACAGGTATGATACAAGGGCGCATTCTCCATCTTATTTTAGACCATCTCACCAATATTATGAAGCTTCGAGGAGACCAACATTTGAACAATCACATGTTAAAGACCGTTTCAATCATAAGGAATCGGTCCGGAGCTCAAGGAAGAAGAAAGAGGTGGTCAAGCAAGTTTACCGTGTTAAAAGAGATGGTCGTAAGAGTGCAACTTCAGATTTGATCTCAAATGAAAAAGAGCCAATTAAAGTGTTGACATTGGCTACTAAAGGCAATGAGAGGAAGCAACCAATTATTGATAGTCAAAGTGCCAAATCTGAAGAAAAGAAGTTGAGAGTGCACAAAGCCAAAAAAGGATTGCCATTGGCCAAGACAAAATCGCAGCCGGGGTGCCCACTCGGCTTATCATATTGGCAAAAGAAAAAATTACAAAAACTTAGTGCACAAGAACTTGAAGAAAGAAACATGGCATGGGTTCCCAAAGGAAGTGCTCAAAATAAGAATTATGTGCAAGCTTCCGTTACAAGAAGTGCAGCAAAGGTGAAGAAGGAAAAGAGTGAAAACTATGAAGGACCAAGCCGAAGATTTCAGCATCTTCGATCTACACATTATCCATATTCTTCAACTATGCCATTAACGCCTGTGCCATGGAATTCGTCATCAGGTATGATTGGTAACCCTCAATGGGCTTATTTTAATCCATGGATGCCATATAATTTCTTACATCATGACAGGGTATTACCAAGTCACTATACATTTGATTAGCTACAAGTTTGTTGCTGATCCAAAGGGCCGAAATACTTTATTTGTCATTTCGTTTGTTTATTTCGGCTATATGTGATTTGAATGATGTCTACATGGTAATGGCCGATATTTATCTATCATCCTAAGAATATGTCAATGCATGGCCGGTGTAGTATCCTAGCATCGTCCTTAGTTCGAATGGAGAGCGAGACAAAGTATGTGCTCATGAAAATTCATATATATGCGTATATTATGATTGAATGGAGTTAAAACATCATGAACGATGCCATTAAGTATACGTTGGATAGACCAATTCATAGTGCAGAATTGGCTAGTGGGCTTATACTTTGTTTGGATATGATTTGGCTTATGCATCTTTGAGATCTATAAGAGGCCAAATCATAGCTGATTTTATTACTGAACATCGGTTTAATGATATGCATAATATTGATGTTAGCCTTGTCTCTCTATTACTATGGAGATTATGTTTTGATGGTTCAATTCGTAGCAATGGCCAAAGTGTTGGTGTTGTTTATATATCTCCTTATGGTACTATTTTTTGAAGCCTCATGCCGCTTAGAATATTTTTATGCATGATTAATCAAAGCCGAATATGCATTGTTATTCGGATTGACTCTTTTACTTGCTATAGGTGCTATACATATTGAGGCTTTCGGTGATTCGTTATGAGTAGTGCAACAAACATCCAAGGGTTATCAATGTTTTGACGAATCACTTATAGTTTATCTTGAGATATGTCTAGATGCAAAATTTACCTGGGTTGCTTTAAAATTGGTCTTACATTTAGACATGACAATTTAAAAGAGTTGGCACAACAAGCATCCGGCTACTACGTTAATCATGGTGTATTGCATTTCTCTCAATAGCCGATGCTTCGTCTCGTCAACATAGGTAAGGCCGAACCGAAGTTCACAGCTTCGGCCACTAATGAATTTTGATGCAGGTGATACTAAGGATTGGAGAGAGTTTATTGATTATCTACAAAATCCTAGCAAAAGGGGGAACAATATGGTTCAGAGGATGACCTTGAGATACATATCTATGGAACTTTATCATCGGATTGTTAACGAAGTTGAGAAGGTTTCGCCCAAGTTTGCATCAAGGGTTCAAGAACAATAATGGCCGATATATAATTATCGTCCTAAGCATATAAATGGCCGATGGGGTGTTGACATCGTCCTTAGAACCAACATGGTACAAATTATTTTTCGGCACGCTTGCTTTGCCGAAAAACAGGGGGGCATGTGTTGACGCTCAAAAGTGGCACAATCGTAAAAGTTGCTTTAATCTATGTCAAGATTACTTCAAACTTATGATTGGAAGTCACCATGAGATGGCTTTCTTTGAGAAGATCAAGATGGATATGAAAGTGGTCTAAAACGGAGTCCGGATGCAAAAGTTATGACAAGTTCAGAGATGCTCATGATGACACCAGATTAAAGAGTGGCTTGGAACCCAATTAAGATGACTTCAAATGGAAAAAATTTCAACATGAAAGTTGTGCGTCTCGTCGAAACGGTCGATTTTGATATAACAATCGTCCCAATCCGAGTTGGTATGCAAAAGTTACAGCCATCCGAACACAGCCCTGTCACAGAGCCATAAGTGGCGCGCCCCACCAGCCACTTGTCTGATGGGTAGCGCGAATAACAGCCTGTATTGCGTGACCGTTTTGGCCTAGAAGATGGCTTCAAATCGAAAAACGTTTAACATGAAAGTTGTTTGTATCGTCGAAACGGTCAAGATTGCTTTTGGGCTCTTTTCCATCCGAGGTCGTTTACCACCTCAAGAATTACACGCAAGGTACAGCCAGTTTAAACCGAACAGTTTTGGAAAGTTCGGATAAAACCAATCCGAATTTGGCTAGGGTTTTGGACGTGAATCCAAGCCTTTTCCTTGCATGGCAAGTCCAGCCGCCTCTTATATACCTAAGGGGTGACGGCCGATTGAACAACACACAATCGATCAAATCATCTGTCACTTTTTATCTTTTATCTTTTCTCCTCAACCGTAGTTCTTCTTCTTCCTCGTTCTTCGTTCGTTCTTCTTGTTGCAGGGCGGCGAACCTCGAGGCCCTAGGGGCGGTCAGGCCGACCTAGGGCAGCCCATAGCCGCCGCGCGTCCAGACGGGGTCCCTCCCGGGCGCGTGGGGTTTCGGGTCTACAAAAGCGCCCGCCGGATTGTCTTGCGTACCGCGCTTCCGGCGGGTCTTCTTCGACGTGAGCTGCGGTGCATCACCCCCGGCGTCGAGGGTACACGGTGACGTGTTCGTGTGCGAACAGCAAGCATGAGAAGTATGATGCTGCATGCACCCCGATTTCCTGATCTAGGAAGAATTGTATGTCGATTTATCCTTTGGATGAGACCAACTTCAGTTTTAAGATCCCTAACTAATCTAGTGTCAGGATTAGGTACACGAAAGAGAGAGTGAACATCAGCATCATCCCATGTGTGCAAAACAAGGCTGTCAGCTCTAGGCTTAATTAGCAAGGCCTTTTCAAGATCTTCCTTGGTGGCAAAACAATGTTGCGACCCTATCATGAAATTCATTTCCCGGTGATCAGGATCAGCGTAAATGGTGGCATAAAATTGTCTCACAACATCTTCATTCCAAACCCAAGATGAGTTGTTACTAGCCAGACCTTTGAGACCAAGAACCTCATACTTAGTGGACAAGTCAAAAGGACATGTTTCAGCATCAGCTATATCTAACCACTCCACAAATCTGTGCTCAAAAACTTTCTTTTCACGATAGATCTGATCATATAACTCTTTTGCCTCGTGTCCCAAAAATTGCAGTCGCAAGAGATAGATCTAGCAGCAACATATGGGTTACATTGCTTCTGCTTCTTAATTTCAGGATATCTCGACTGATCCAATGTCTTCTGCTGCTGCTTTTCCCTGGCCATGGCACTATGCCTGTGAGTGTGAAAAAAATTCCAAGACTATAAGTATCTAATAAGCTTAATTGACAAGGGAACTGGAATGCCAGCCGATCAAGTTTTCTCAGAGTTTTAAAATGAGGTAAAGTTACTCACTAGGTGGCATAACTTTGCAGCTATTACACAGTAGTTGCCCTTATGAATTGTCAGGATTAGGGCTGGAAAAAAAGCTCGAAGCTCGCGAGCTAAACGAGTAGCTCGTGACTCGGCTCGAATTCACTCGAACTTGAAGAATAATGAGTCGAGCCAAGCTTTAGTTTAAGATCGTTTATAGAGCGAGCTAAACGAGCCAATCTCACGAGTACTCGTTTAACTCGTTAGGCTCAGTACAAAAGATCGCCACTCCCAATCCAAAAAAGATCAACCACTCAGCACCCCGTATCCCAGGCGCACAACACATGGCCCACCCATTGAAGGCCTAGCAGCCCAAGAGACTAATGCGTTATAAGGAAAGTACAATTGTTTGGTGATGCATATGTTTAATATATACATAATAAATTTTATCATATTTGAGGTTTTATGTTCATATCTTTAACGAGCTTAACAAGCTAAACGAGCCAGCTCGCGAGTTATACGAGTCGAGCCAATCTTGGGTTTAAGCTCGTTATAGTAACGAGTCGAGTCGAGCTAGCTCGTTAACGAAACGAGCTCTAGCGAGTCGAGCCAAGCTGGCTCGACTCGGCTCGAATTCCAGCCCTAGTCAGGATTGGACGGTAGATGGTTGACAAAACAAGTCGTCTCATGAAAGAAAGCGGATATCCACTATGCAGTTCAGAAATCGCAAATGGCAAGAAGTACCAAAACAGGACATCGATGTAACAGATTGTGGTCTGTAAGCGTAAGCTAGTGGAAACTGGGGGGGTTAGTTATCAGTAACTAGCAAAATAGCAACTACAAGAAAAGAGATAGTAATTAAGTAAAAATTAGCAATCTGACAAAAGGTCACTGAGAAGAATGTCAATTTCCAATCATCACTGACAAGAAGGTCAATTTCCAATCACGAACAAATCTCCTTGTCTTCAGAAGGAGATTTGAGCCCTCTAAACCTAAAACATGGCCCTGATTGCATAGAGAATTGTGGAGAAGGAGGCAGAGATGTACCGAGAGAGGGTGATGGCGAGGTTAGGAAGCCGCAACCTTCGTACTAGGAGCAGCCAGCAACTAGGGTTTGAAGCCGGAGACCAACCAGATTCCCCGCGGGCGAGTCGGGCTACGAGGGAGGCGCAGCTCAGAATTCCACCGATGAAGCTCCAGCCGCACCGGGGGCGATGGTTCAGGGCGGCACCGTAGATGGCTCCGACTCAAAGAGGAGGTGGCGGCGCTCTCGCCGTCGTACTATCGTAGTGGACTGCGGAGTGTGGGCTTGTGCTTGCCGAGCGTAGTGGACTACGGAGCGTGGGCTTGTGCTTGCGGCAAAATTTACAAATTTAACCTTAGAGCGAAAATATGTTACAAACTAAACTGTTTTTAAAAATATTTCACACCGCTGATCCTTTTGTGCAGCTTCGGGAGCTGCATATTAGGGGTCAATTGTGTGAAATATTTTCAAACACAGGTTAGTTTGTGAAATAGTTTGGCTCCGAAGTCAAATTTGTGCCTTTTGCCCGTGCTTGCCGAGCCAGTATTTCTTCACTTGCTGAAACGCTGTAATGGAATTATATTGTCAGAAAAATACAAATTTGGCCCTCAATTTTTTATTTAACATAGTACCATCTGAGACGCTTAAATACACATATACACTAACATATAAATATACGCACGTACATCCTATTTCTATGAGTACCTCTGAGATATTAACCTAGCACAATATTTTAAAATCGACGAAATCACCACATGTGTCTTGTAGTCAACAAAAACATATCGTACTACTAAACGAATATTGTCAGAAAGTTTAAAATAAATTCATTAGAATGCAGAGCACCAATACCAAGTCTAGAACATGAATTCTGATAATTAGTTCCACCACAAATAGGCTAAGCATTTGAGCTACGCTCAGTTCGCGTTTGGTCCTCGAACTTGCCAACGCATCTTTTAAATCACCAAGGGCATCTCCCAAGCGGGCACCTAAACCGTCTCACAAACTAAGCGGTTCGGACACGATTTGTTATCCAACATGATGCCCCATCGGTCCGCATATCGGTTCGAACAGTCTGTTTTACCTCAATCCGAAGGCAAACAAAGGGGTTTGCGAGCATCCAGACCGCTACGACATACACATCAGACACCCCGAACCCATCTAAAACCTCTCGCGTGCGAAGAGGTTGCCGCACATTCATACCGCTAAGGGCCACTCCATAGCGTCAGTGGCACATTCTTGCCGGCCCATATGGACGCGACTTCTCATGGGTGTCGGCCTCTCACTTATGTCAAGCTCTCACGGTGTAGTGGAATTATATTGTCAGAAAAATACAAGTTTGGTCCTCAAACATTTTTAACACAATACCATCTAAGACGCTCAAATATACACACACTCACTCATAAGAACACACACCTACACCGTACCTCTATGAGCACCTCTGAAATACTGAGCTAGTAGCCTAGCACAACATCTTGCGATTGATGAAATCACCATATGTGCCTTGTAGTCAACGAAAACATCTAGTTTTGCCGAACGAATTTGTCGGGAGGCTTGAAATAAAGTCAGAAAAATGTGAAATAATGATAGAGAGGGGTCGACGACGACGCCCCATGCCGACTTCACGCGTTTAACCGACGAGCGCCTCTTTTTTGATAATTTGCTCGTATTACTCAATTGTGTAGTGCAATGCTCATTGATATTAGGCAGTATATTAGTTACTCAATTGTGTATTACTCAATTGTGGATATTAGTTAGCATATTATATATTTGCGTGTTAATTATGTGATTAGCATTGAAACTAATATTTTAAATGATATTAACTACACACTAAATGTGTTGAACGCTCACCATTGAAGCAGTTTGAGTTGTTGGATTGATCCAATTTAATGGCCGAGATTTGTTCGATCTACCATTTTAAATATTTTACATTAACGACTATATATAGATAGATACTGTGAATGATCAAGGGGAACGCGTAGACGGAGTTCAAACACTGGGCAGGCTCAAACGACAGCCTCGCTTGCCTGCTTGGCTGGGCCGGAATGGGCAAGAAAGGGGTTGTAGTACTTATATGTCTGTGTGTTTGTGTGAGTGGGTGGCGGAGGACGAAACAGCTAGTGGCTGGCGTGTGTTGCATGTGAGTTCTGCTACCTGAGGGAGACGACTCCTTCCTCCTCCTGTAATCACTTGTAGATCGAGATTTCCCTAATCAATGGCAGAATTCGAACCCTAGCTCTCACAAACTGGTATCAGAGACTGAGTTCCCCACCCATCTCCGCCACACTCGCCTAGTAGTTCGACGACGAGCGAAAGCCATGGACAAAATTCTGCCGGAAACTCGTGCGATCTACGAGTTTCTCCGCGCGGATTTCGACGCCGCTCTTGCCAAGACCGCGATGGATCACAACAAGGAGATGGTCCCAACCCTAGCCAAGCTGGACAGCAAGCTATACCAGCTGTCTGGGCGCATCAACGATGTCAAGCTCGCCATCGGCGTCGACCTCGATGAGCTTCGAGGCGAGATTGGGGCTGATCGAGCTACCTCGTCATCAGCCTCAATCCCGGTGTCTCCGGGAGAGCCTCCGTCTGGGCTCCAACCGACGCAGACCAGTGGGGGGTCAAGCGGATCGGAACGATTCTGGTTCGATCTGGAGCAGGCCCGAGGTACGTTCCGCCCCTAGCCAGAGGTGTGCACACAAAGGCAGCCGAGTCACGGTAGTTGATTCCAGCCTCTGAAAATTGTCTCCCAATTTTGCCCGTTGCTCAGAATTTTGGTCACTGAATTGAGTTACCGCATTTTGATGGCTCTAATCCCAAGCCGTGGCAGTCGCGATGTGTAGTCTACTTCCAATCACTAGTAGAAAACGAGCCTTTAGTCCCGCTTCTAGAGGGCATTTAGTCCCGGTTCTGGAACCGGGACTAAAGGGTCGGGACTAAAGCCCCCCCTTAGTCCCGGTTGTGTTACGAACCGGGACTAAACGATTTTTTTATATTTTTTGAGATTTTTTGGAATTTGATTTTTTTGAAATTTTAAAATTTCCGAATTATTTGAGTTTAATCTCTAATCACCCCTAATCACTACTCAATTTAATCTCTAATCTCTAATCACCCATCATTATTCGAAATCATCTAACTTCCCAGCCGATCGCCCATCGTCTCACTACTCCATCCTGAGCACGCTTAACTTTCGAGTTCTATTCCCCATTGTTTCCAAGTCTACACTTGTTGTTTTCCTGACAATATTAAGCTGTCAATCCTATTAACCCTTAGGAGTTGAAGTTGAGCATGAAGTCACACGTTACACCGTTAGAGTTTGAAAGTATTATTCTTAAAACCAATAATTATTTAGTAACACTAATATTTCTTGACTAAGTAGTTTGACCAGATTTGACCAAAATTCAAAAAAACTGAAATAATTAGTTGGTAACACTAATATTCTTGAATAATTATTTAGTAACACTAATATTTCTTGAATAAGTAGTTTGACCACAGTTTGACCAGATCTAACCAAAATTCAAAAAACCGAAATTTGAGCATAACTTTTTTCGTTTTAGAATTTGAGGATTCTAAAAAATTGCAAAACGACATACTGCCGTCAAAATCGGATGCAGATTTTTGTGCTGAACATTTTGATATATTATACGTTTTTTCCCGACATCGTGTGCAAAAGATATAGTCATTTTACTATTTCATCACACTTTTTTGCAAAACATGTCCAAATTTATGTTATTTAATTTTCCTAACTAGTAGATGTAGTAACATAACTACATCTCGAAGGATTTTTAATTTTTGAAGTTTTTATCATTTGATTTTGTTTTGTTTCAAAACTGAAATGGCGATACACAAGAGGGTAGAGTTTGAACCCCTTTAGTCCGGGAGCGTCTTGTATAATTTGAGTCTTTGCCTGTTAGTATGCCACAATTATCCTTGCTGGACACACCTATTTGAGAGAGTTAAATATGGCCTAGAAATTATTAGAACACTATATGTGCTTCACTTATATCTTTTGAGTTGAATAGTTTTTGCTCTGGTGCTTCACATATATCTTTTAGAGCACGGTGGTGGTAATATTTTGTAGAAATTGTTGAACTCTCATGCTTCACTTATATCTATTTGAGAGTCCATTAAAACAGCATGGTAATGTGTTTAGGCTAAAGAAACTAGTCTTCACATGATAAACATTCAATGTCAATGTAGTAAAATTTTCACACCAAGTGCATTGAATAGAATGAGATGTTGGATGCTTGATAATTATTTTGAGACATGAGGATAGTGATATTAGAGTCATGCTAGTGGAGTTATTATGAAACTGAGAAATACTTGTGTTAAGGTTAGTGATTCCTGTATCATGCACGTATGGTGAACTGCTATGTGACGAAGTTAGAACATGAGGTATTTGTAGAGTGCCAACCTTTGTGTGGAGGTCGGGGGCGCGCGATGGTTAACTCCTACCAACCTCGCCCCTAGGAGCATGCGTTGATTGCTTTGTTTTTGAGGACTCGTAGATTTTTGCAATAAGTACATGAGTTCTTATGACTAATGTTGAGTCCATGGATTATATGCACTCTCACCCTTCCACCATTGCTAGCCTCTCCTGTACCGCGCAACTTTCACCGGTACCATAAACCCACTATATATCCTTCCTCAAAACAGCCACCATACCTATCTATCATGGCATTTCCATAGACATTCCGAGATATACTGCCATGCAACTTTCCACCATTCCGTTCATATGACACGCATCATATTGTCATAGTGCCATGCATGATCATGTAGTTGACATCGTAGTTGTGGCAAAGCCACCATGCATAATCTTTCATATATGTCGCTCTTGATTCCTTGCTTATGTTCGTACACCGCCGGAGGCATTCATGTAGAGTCATACTTGTTGTAGTATCGAGTTGTAATTTCGAGTTGTAACAAAAAGTGTGATGATCATCATTATTAGAGCATTGTCCTGTGTGAGGAAAGACCAATAAAAAAAGAGAAGGCCCAAAAAAAAGGGCGATTTGCATTTTAGCCCCTAACTCGAACCACCCACTCACATTTACCCCTAATAAAGTCATGTGCTCAAATTTGCCCCTCCTCCGTTAAGTGTGGTTATAGAAATGCCCTTCCGTACATTTTCCATCCAGTCAAAGGCCTTTGACCGTTAGATTTTTCTATACGCGCACTTAACGGTCAAAGGCCTTTGACTGGATGGAAAATGTACGGAAGGGCATTTTTGTAAGCGCACATAACAAAAGAGGGGCAAATTTGAGCACACTATTTTTTAGGGGTAAATATGAGAGTGGGCGCAAATTAGGGGCATAAATGTAAATGTCCCCAAAAATATAGAAAGGGGCTAATAAAAAGAGAGAGAGAGAGAGAAAAGCCCCTCCAAAATAAAATGAGAGAAAAGAGAGAAGGGACAATTGCTACTATCTTTTTCCACACTTGTGCTTCAAAGTAACACCATAATCTTCATTGTAGAGAGTCTCATGATTAGTCACTTTCATATACTAGTGGGAATTTTCATTATAGAACTTGGCTTGTATATTCCAACAATGGGCTTCCTCAAATGCCCTAGGTCTTCGTGAGCAAGCAAGTTGGATGCACACCCACTAGTTTCTTTTGTTGAGCTTTCATTCATATTTAGCTCTAGTGCATCCGTTGCATGACAATCCCTACTCACTCACATTGATATCTATTAATGGACATCTCCATAGCCCATTGATATGCCTAGTAGATGTGAGACTATCTTCCTCTTTTTTGTCTTCTTCAATACCACCTCTATTCCACCCATAGTGCTATTTCCATGGCTCACGCTCATGTATTGCGTGAAAGTTGAAAGGTTTGAAAAAAAATAAAGTATGAAAACAAATGCTTGGCTGAAATCGGGGTTGTGCATGATATGAATATTTTGTGTGATGAAGAGGGAGCATAGCCAGACCATATGATTTTGTAGGGATAACTTTCTTTAGCCATGGTATTTTGAGAAGACATGATTGCTTTGTTAGAATTGCTTGAAGTATTGTTATTTCTTATGTCAATATAGACTTTTATCTTGAATCTTTCAGATCTAAACATTAATGCCACAATTAAGAGAATTACATTGAAAAACTATATTGGTTAGCATTCCACATCAAAAATTCTTTCTTTATCATTTACCTACTCGAGGACGAGCATGAATTAAGCTTGGGGATGCTTGATACGTCTCCAACGTATCAATTTTTTTTGATTGTTCCATGCTATTATTTATGAAGTCTTGGATGTTTAATGGGCTTTATCATTCACTTTGATATAATTTTTGGGACTAACCTACTAACCCAAAGGCCCAGTCCAGATTGCTGTTTTTTTCCTATTTCAGGGTTTTGCAGAAAAGGAATACCAAACGGAGTCCAAACGGAATGAAACCTTCCCGAGAGATATTTTTGGAGGAAATTACGCTCGGGAAATTTCATGACCAAGTCAGGGGACGGAAGGCCTGCCCTCGAGGGTGGGGGCGCACCCCCCCATCCCAGGGCGCGCCCCCTGCCTCGAGGCTGGCCCACACGGCCCCCGGTGCCCTCCTTCTTCCTATACATACCTACGTACCCCAGAAACTCCTTACGAAGAGAGAAAACCCTAATTCCACTGTCGTAGCTTCTGTTCCCGTGGAGATCCCATCTTGGAGCCTGTTCCGGGAGGGGGATCCATCACGGAGGCCTTCATCATCATCATCATCGCCCTCACCATGAGTTGTGAGTAGTTTACCACAGACCTTCGGGTCCATAGCTACTATCTAGATGGCTTCTTCTCTCTCTCTGGATCTCAATACAAAGTTCTCCTCGGTCTTCGAGGAGATCAATTCGATGTAATCTCTTTTTGCGGTGTGTTTGTCGAGATCCGATGAATTGTGAGTTTATGATCAAGGTTATCTATGAAAGATATTTGGTTCTTCTCTGAACTTTTTATGTGTGCTCATAATATCCTTGCAAGTCTCTTCGAATTATTGGTTTGGTTTGGCCTACTAGATCTATAGTTCTTGCAATGGGAGAAGTGCTTGGCTTCGGGTTCAATCTTGCGGTGTCCTTTCCCAGTGAAAGTAGGGCCAGCAAGGCACATATTGTATTGTTGCCATCGAGGATAAAAAAGATGGGGTTTTCATCATATTGCTTGAGTTTATCCCTCTACATCATGTCATATTTCTTAAAGCGTTACTCTGTTCGTATGAACTCAATACACTAGATGCATGCTGGATAACGGTCGATGTGTGGAGTAATAGTAGTAGATGCAGAATCGTTTCGGTCGACTTGTCTTGGACGTGATGCCTATATACAATGATCATGCCTAGATAGTCTCATAATTATTCACTTTTCTATTAATTGCTCGACAGTAATTTGTTTACCCGCCGTAGAATACCGCCATCATAAGAGAAACCAGTAGAGAAAACTATGGCCCCCGGGTCTATTCTCAACATATCAATCTACATCTACTTTACTTTTCTTGCTTTTATTTGTTGTTTTATTAAACCAAAAATACCAAAAATATAACTATCATCTCTATCAGATCTCACTCTCGTAAGTGACCGTAAAGGGATTGGCAACCCCTTATCGCGTTGGCTGCGAAGTTCTTATTTGTTTGTGTAGGTGCGAGAGACTGGCGCGTGGTCTCCTACTGGATTGATACCTTGGCTCTCAAAAACTGAGGGAAATACTTACGCTACTGTGCTGCATCTCCCTTTCCTCTTTGAGGGAATACAACGCAAGCTCAAGAGGTAGCAAGAAGAATTTCTGGCGCCGTTGCCGGGGAGGCTTACGCAAAAGTCATATACCAAGTACCTATCACAAACCCTTATCCTTCGCATTACATTTATTTGCCTCTCGTTTTCCTCTCCCCCACTTCACCTTTGCCCTTCTTCCTCCGTATGTTTATCGTTCGCTTGCTTCTTGTTTGCTTGTGTGTTGGATTGCTTGCTTGCCACTATAGCTCAGAACAATACCAAATTATGTGACTTCTCCAATACCAACAACAGTGACTTTATTAGCACTCCGATTGCTCCTATTACCGATGCTGAATCTTGTGAGATCAATGATGCTTTGTTGAATCTTGTCATGAAAGATGAATTCTCTGGCCTTCCTAGTGAAGATGCCGCTACCCATCTAAACAACTTTGTTGATTTGTGTGATATGCAAAAGAAAAGGGATACAGATAACGATATTGTTAAATTTAAGTTATTTCTGTTTTCACTTAGAGATCGTGCTAAAACTTGGTTTTCCTCTTTGCCTAGAAATAGTATTGATTCGTGGAATAAGTGCAAAGATGCTTTTATCTCTAAGTATTTCCCACCTGCTAAGATCATCTCTCTTAGGAACGATATTATGAATTTTAAGCAACTAGATCATGAGCATGTTGCACAAGCTTGGGAGAGAATGAAATTGATGATACGTAATTGCCCTACACATGGTTTGAGTCTATGGATGATTATTCAGAACTTTTATGCTGGCTTGAATTTTGCTTCTAGAAATCTTTTAGATTCGGCCGCCGGAGGCACTTTCATGGAAACTACCTTAGGAGAAGCTACCAAACTCCTAGATAATATTATGGTTAATTATTCTCAATGGCACACCGAAAGATCTACTAGTAAAAAAGTGCATGCTATCGAAGAAATTAGTGTTTTGAGTGGAAAGATGGATGAACTTATGAAATTGTTTGCTGCTAAGAATGCTTCCTCTGATCCTAATGATATGCCTTTGTCCACTTTGATTGAGAATAACAATGAATCTTTGGATGTGAATTTTGTTGGTAGGAATAATTTTGGTAACAATGCTTATAGAGGTAATTTTAATCCTAGGCCTTTTCCTAGTAATTCCTCTAATAATTTTGGTAATTCCTACAACATCTCTTATGGAAAGATGCCTTCTGAATTTGAAACTAGTGTTAAGGAGTTTATGATCTCGCAAAAGAATTTCAATGCTATGCTTGAAGAGAAATTGCTTAAAGTTGATGAATTGGCTAGAAGTGTGGATAGAATTACTCTTGATGTTGATTCTTTGAAACTTAGATCTATCCCACCTAAGCATGATATCAATGAGTCTCACAAAGCCATGAGAATTTCCATTGATGAATGCAAAGAAAGAACCGCTAGAATGCGTGCTAAAAGAGAAAATTATATTAAATCATGTTCTTCTAGTTACCGTGAAAATAAAGATGAAGATCTCAAAGTTATTGATGTGTCTCCTATTAGATCCTTATTTTCTAGTATTAATATTGATGAGAATAGGATTGGAGATGATTCTGCTTTAAGGTGTCGCAATAATTCGGAGTTTTTAGATCTTGATGCTAAAATTGCTAAAAGTGGGAGTGAAGAGATTAAAACTTTGCATAGTGATGAACCCACTACTTTGGATTTCAAGGGATTCAATTATGATAATTTCTCTTTGATTGATTGTATTTCCTTGTTGCAATCCGTACTAAATTCCCCGCATGCTTATAGTCAAAATAAAGCTTTCACTAAACATATAGTTGATGCTTTGATGCAATCTTATGAAGAAAAACTTGAGTTGGAAGTTTCTATACGTAGAAAGCTCTATGATGAATGGGAACCGACTATAAAAATAAAAATAAAAGATCATGAATGCTATGCTTTGTGTGATTTGGGTGCAAGTGTCTCCACTATCCCAAAAACTTTGTGTGATTTGCTAGGGTTCCATGAGCTTGATGATTGTTCTTTAAATTTGCATCTTGCGAATTCCACTATTAAGAAACCTATGGGAAGAATTAATGATGTTCTTATCGTTTCCAATAGGAATTATGTGCCCGTAGATTTCATTGTTCTTGATATAGATTACAATCCTTCATGTCCTACTATTCTTGGCAGACCTTTCCTTAGAACGACTGGTGCAATTATTGATATGAAGGAAGGAAATATTATATTCCAATTTCCGTTAAGGAAAGGCATGGAACACTTTCCTAGAAAGAAAATCAAATTAACATATGAATCTATCATGAGAGCCACTTATGGATTGCCTTCCAAGGATGGCAATACCTAGATCTATCTTGTATCGTGCCTAGCTAGGGGCGTAAAACGATAGCGCTTGTTGGGAAGCAACCCAATTTTTTTTGTTGCTGTTAAGGAATAAATATTGCATCTAGCCTCTGATTAGATGTGTTTTCATGTTTTGTTAAGTGTTTGTGCCAAGTAGAACCTTTGGTAAGACTTGTGCGAAGTTTATTTGATCTTGCTGTGAAAAACAGAATCGTTAGCGCTCGCTAAAGTAGTCTTCAAATTTTACTGGAGCGTGTTTTTTAGTTGATTCTTTTTGCTGATGATTGGTAGACAAATTGCACAAATTTACCAATTTAGTTTGAATTTATTGGACTTCCAGAAGTAGGCGAACCCATCAGATTACTACAGACTGTTCTGTTTTTGACAGATTCTGTTTTTCGTGTGTTGTTTGCTTATTCCGATGCATCTATGAGTAATATTGGAGGATATGAATCATAGAGAACTTGGAGTACAGTAGGTTTAATACCAATGTAAACAAAGAATTAATTCCTTGCTGTACCTTTGAGTAGTGGTTTGCTTTCTCTTACTAACGGAGCTCACCAGAATTTTTGTCTATGTTTTGTGTTGTGAAATTTTCAAGTTTTGAGTATTGCTTTGATGGACTATGGAACAAGGAGTAGCAAAGGCCTAAGCTTGGGTATGGTCGTGGCACCCAAAGTAAAATCAAGATAATCAAAAGCCTAAGCTTGGGAATGCCCCGGGAAGGCATCCCCTCTTTCGTCTTCATCCATCGGTAACTATACTTGGAGCTATATTTTTATTCGCAACATGCTATGTGTTTTGCTTGGAGCGTCTTGTATAATTTGAGTCTTTGCTTGTTAGTTTGCCACAATCATCGTTGCTGGACACACCTATTTGAGAGAGTTAAATATGGCCTAGAAATTATTAGAACACTATATGTGCTTCACTTATATCTTTTGAGTTGAATAGTTTTTGCTCTAGTGCTTCACTTATATCTTTTAGAGCACGGTGGTGGTAATATTTTGTAGAAATTGTTGAACTCTCATACTTCACTTATATCTATTTGAGAGTCCATTAAAAAAGCATGGTAATGTGTTTAGGCTAAAGAAACTAGTCTTCACATGATAAACATCCAATGTCAATGTAGTAAAATTTTCACACCAAGTGCATTGAATAGAATGAGATGTTGGATGCTTGATAATTGTTTTGAGACATGAGGATAGTGATATTAGAGTCATGCTAGTGGAGTTATTATGAAATTGAGAAATACTTGTGTTAAGGTTAGTGATTCCCGTATCATGCACGTATGGTGAACCGCTATGTGACGAAGTTAGAGCATGAGGTATTTGTAGAGTGCCAACCTTTGTGTGCAGGTCGGGGGCGCGCGATGGTTAACATCTACCAACCTCCCCCCCTAGGAGCATGCGTTGATTGCTTTGTTTTTGATGACTCGTAGATTTTTGCAATAAGTACATGAGTTCTTATGACTAATGTTGAGTCCATGGATTATACGCACTCTCACCCTTCCACCATTGCTAGCCTCTCTTGTACCGCGCAACTTTCGCCGGTACCATAAACCCACTATATATCCTTCCTCAAAACAGCCACCATACCTACCTATCATGGCATTTCCATAGCCATTCCGAGATATATTGCCATGCAACTTTCCACCGTACCGTTCATATGACACGCATCATATTGTCATAGTGCCATGCATGATCATGTAGTTGACATCGTAGTTGTGGCAAAGCCACCATGCATAATCTTTCATATATGTTGCTCTTGATTCTTTGCTTATGCCGGTACACCGCCGGAGGCATTCATGTAGAGTCATACTTGTTGTAGTATCGAGTTGTAACAAAAAGTGTGATGATCATCATTATTAGAGCATTGTCCCGTGTGAGGAAAGGACAATAAAAAGAGAAGGCCAAAAAAATATAGAGAGGGGCTAATAAAAAACAGAGAGAAAAGCCCCTCCAAGAAAATTAGAGAAAAGAGAGAAGGGACAATTGCTACTATCTTTTTCCACACTTGTGCTTCAAATTAGCACCATAATCTTCATTGTAGAGAGTCTCATGATTAGTCACTTTCATATACTAGTGGAAATTTCATTATAGAACTTGGCTTGTATATTCCAACAATGGGATTCCTCAAATGCCCTAGGTCTTCGTGAGCAAGCAAGTTGGATGCACACCCACTAGTTTCTTTTGTTGAGCTTTCATTCATATTTAGCTCTAGTGCATCCGTTGCATGGCAATCCCTACTCACTCACATTGATATCTATTAATGGGCATCTCCATAGCCCGTTGATACGCCTAGTCGATGTGAGACTATCTTCCTCTTTTTAGTCTTCTCCACAACCACCTCTATTCCACCCATAGTGCTATATCCATGGCTCACGCTCATGTATTGTGTGAAAGTTGAAAGGTTTGAAAAAAAATAAAGTATGAAAACAAATGCTTGGCTGAAATCGGGGTCGTGCATGATATGAATATTTTGTGTGATGAAGAGGGAGCATAGCCAGACCATATGATTTTGTAGGGATAACTTTCTTTAGCCATGGTATTTTGAGAAGACATGATTGCTTTGTTAGTATTGCTTGAAGTATTGTTATTTCTTATGTCAATATAGACTTTTATCTTGAATCTTTCAGATCTGAACATTCATGCCACAATTAAGAGAATTACATTGAAAAACTATATTGGTTAGAATTCCACATCAAAAATTCTTTCTTTATGATTTACCTACTCGAGGACGAGTAGGAATTAAATTTGGGGATGCTTGATACGTCTCCAACGTATCTACAAATCTACCATTCTTAAGAAGTTGCTCCCCACTACTTCCTATTCTCTCATCATGCACACTATCCACATCAGCGATGTGCCACGTCGTTGCAAGCTGTCCATGTCATCAGATAGATTCCACATGTAAAAATGATTTCTCCTTCCATTACTAGTGTCCCGAACCAACCGATGACCACCCAATCTCTGGATATGTAACGTCAGTTCTCTCCTCTTCCCACTAAAGTGACTCTTCCTTCTCCAGCCTTTTCCTCAACTTTTAACCTCCTCCCGTGAGGCGTGAGCTCCTCTTGATTGTAATCCACTATGAAGCATCATGGAGAAAATCACTACGAAGGAGGGAGATTCCTTTTGTAACTGACTAGGCAGTCGAAAAGCACAGAGGCATCGTCTTACCCTCATTCTTAATCGACCCGTCACCACCGGAATCGAGCTCCCGTGCGCACTACCTCATCATGCGATGTCTCACTCTCACCATCACGCCACGCCTGCCCGGCGCTGCTGCACGCCCGCAGCGCATCGGCAGCACCCGCAGCGGCGCTTTGCCGTTGCCCCGCGTCTGCTTTGCCTGGACTGCGCTACCACACCCCCGCAGCGGGTCGCCGGCAATAACAACGCCTTCCGGGTGCCTCGTATCGACTTCTCTTCTCCACCTCCGGCCGACCCCCTCAAGCGCCCTTTTACAACCACGACGACACCCTCCATGCCCGGATGCGAGGTACCCACGACAAAATCCCGATCCGATCAATTTCTGCACTGCCTCTCATCATCACCCCATCGCTCTATTGCAGGATTGGAGATCAGCGGTGAGACGACGGACATGGAGGAAGAGGAGGAGCGAGTGGGCGGGCTTCCTGCTGGAGCGGCTGCCTCCCTCTCGCTGATGCGCCCGCGCCGTTCCAAGTGTATCGGGCTGATGCAACGCACGTCCTGCTCAGCTCCGCCGGCGCCGTCAGCTGCTACAATGCCTACGACGGACCGTCCACATCGGATTCGCCTCGCTGGGACTGGCCTCCACACCCACACCGCACCAGTCTCACGGCTCCACCGAGGAGAGCCCCTCCTTCCCTTGCTCTGGCGTGCTGCCCGACAAGCCAACCAGTGTGGCTTGCAGTCGAGGAGGAAGAAGTGTTGCTCTGCTCTCCTCTCTTCGTTCTCGCTCTCTGATTGCCTCAGGTAAGTAGAGTACTTTAATTTCACCTATATGGATAACTCGACCTTGTGTGCTGTAGGTATAAATTTGCCTCAACAATTCACAACCGATGTCACTGCTCCCCACGACCAGAGAGGAAGAGCCAAAATTAAGATGAGGTTGCCCTGTTAAAGCTAATGAAATGAGATTTATCATTTCTTGCCTATATTTTTTCAAAGTAAGAAATGGCTGGGATCCATCTCCGTGTCCCATATGAATATATGATGAGTGCCTTACCTTATCAAAATTAACTTTCTGTGCTTTTATTAGGTTCTGTCGTACCCAACTGTTTTTTCTGAAGTTGGTGCATTTGTTGATCTATTAGGCTAGAAATATTGTTATATTCATTTCCATGGCTACCTCTTTAGTCCAAGAACATTTCTAGTTTTTATAGATAATTTTTCTTCTGCAGATAAAGTATATGTCATTGTTTCGCGAGCAGGAACATGCTTTTTCAACTGATTTGGTTTCTCTAGACATTTAGTACCAGCCCCTGATTCCGCGCACAAGAAAAGTATCTCAAATGTCCAAACATGCTTTCCTATTCATTCACTATGTACACATTTTTCTTTAATCTACAAGTTTCGCAGCAACGCGCGGGGTATTATCTAGTTTTTATTGTTCCATGCTACTATTTATGAAGTCTTGGATGTTTAATGGGCTTTATCATTTACTTTTATATTATTTTTGGGACTAAACTGCTAACCCAAAGGCCCAGTCCAGATTGTTGTTTTTGCCTATTTCAGGGTTTTGCAGAAAAGGAATATCAAACGTAGTCCAAAACGGAATGAAACCTTTGCGAGAGATATTTTTGGAGGAAATCAATCTCGGGAAACTTCAGGACCAAGTCAAGGGACGGAAGGCCTGCCCTCGAGGGTGGGGGCGCGCCCCCCTTCCCAGGGTGCGCCCCCTACCTCGAGGCTGGCCCACACGGCCCCCGGTGCCCTCCTTCTTCCTATATATACCTACGTACCCCAGAAACTCCATACGCAGAGAGAAAACCCTAATTCCACCGCCGTAGCTTCTGTTCCCGTGGAGATCCCATCTTGGAGCCTGTTCCGGGAGGGGGGTCCATCACGGAGGCCTTCTTCATCATCATCATCGCCCTCACCATGAGTTGAGAGTTGTTTACCACAGACCTTCGGGTCCATAGCTAGTATCTAGATGGCTTCTTCTCTCTCTCTGGATCTCAATACAAAGTTCTCCTCGGTCTTCGAGGAGATCTATTCGATGTAATCTCTTTTTGCGGTGTGTTTGTCGAGATCCGATGAATTGTGAGTTTATGATCAAGGTTATCTATGAAAGATATTTGGTTCTTCTCTGAACTTTTTCTGTGTGTTCATAATATCCTTGCAAGTCTCTTCGAATTATTGGTTTCGTTTGGCCTACTAGATCTATAGTTCTTGCAACGGGAGAAGTGCTTGGCTTTGGGTTCAATCTTGCGGTGTCCTTTCCCAATGACAGTAGGGGCAGCAAGGCACGTATTGTATTGTTGCCATCGAGGATAAAAAAGATGGGGTTTTCATCATATTGCTTGAGTTTATCCCTCTACATCATGTCATCTTTCTAAAAGCGTTACTCTGTTCGTATGAACTCAATACACTAGATGCATGCTGGATAGCGGTCGATGTGTGGAGTAATAGTAGTAGATGCAGAATTGTTTCGGTCTACTTGTCTCGTACGTGATGCCTATATACAATGATCATGCCTAGATACTCTCATAATTATTCGCTTTTCTATTAATTGCTTGACAGTAATTTGTTTACCCGCCATCGAATACCGCTATCATGAGAGAAACCACTAGAGAAAACTATGGCCCCCGGGTCTATTCTCAACATATAATTCTACATCTACTTTACTTTTCTTGCTTTTATTTGCTGTTTCATTAAACCAAAAATACCACAAATATAACTATCATCTCTATGAGATCTCACTCTCGTAAGTGACCGTAAAGGGATTGACAACCCCTTATCGCGTTGGCTGCGAAGTTCTTATTTGTTTGTGTAGGTGCGAGGGACCGGCGTGTGGTCTCCTACTGGATTGATACTTTGGTTCTCAAAAACTGAGGGAAATACTTACACTGCTGTGCTGCATCTCCCTTTCCTTTTCGAGGGAATACAACGCAAGCTCAAGAGGTAGCATCTATCTTTGGTATTCTTAGTCGACTCTACATCACTCATTCTTTTGTGGATTGTGTTGTTGCTTATAAACTTTAGGGGATATCTCAGGTCCCGTTCGCATGGTCAAAGTGGCAAATGGGGTTTTGTCCCTTGTACACTGCAGTTGCTGAAGGTTTGTTGGAGTAATGCTGAACATAATTTTGTGACCAGTTTCAAAGTTTTTCCATTAGGCTCTTATGGCATTTTGGGGCTAGATTGGTTAGCTGATCATAGCCCTAAGCAGGTTGATTGGGAAAAACATTGGCTCTCCTTCCAGCTAGATGATACTCTTGTTACTTTGTTGGGACAAGATGCTGTTCCCCAGATTTGTGCCTTAATAGAAGTTTACGTAGTATCAGTGTCTGAAGTTACAGAGCAGTCTGAACTCCCTGTTGAAATCAGAGAACTACTTGACAAGTTTGCTCCTGTGTTTGAAGCCCCAAAAGGTCTTCCCTCAAGGAGTAAATATGACCACACTATCCCTCTAATCCCTAGAGCACAACTAGTGTCCATTAGACCATACAGACTTACCCCAGCTTTCAAAGATGAGATGGAAAAGCATGTGTATGAGATGTTACAAACTGGTATCACATCAGACATAGCAACAATGCTTTTTCCTCTCCATTGATTTTAGTTTAGAAGAAAGATAAAACATGGAGATCAGTACTTGATTATAGGCATTTGAATGCAATCACTATGAAAAGCAAGTTTCCCATCCCAGTCATTGATGAGCTCCTGGATGAACTTGCAGGCTCTTGTTGGTTTACCAAACTTGATTTGAGATCTGGGTATCATCAGATCAGATTAGCCCCCGGAGAGGAGCACAAGACTGCGTTTCGGATTCATTTTGGACACTTTGAGTTCCTTGCCCTTTCACGAGGAATAACTGGCGGTCCTAATACTTTTCAGTTTGCTATGAATGTTACTTTGTCCCCTTGTTTAAGAAAATATGCAATGGTTTTATTTGATGATATACTGGTTTTCAATGCTTCTTATGCATTGCACCCGCAACATTTAGCAGAAGTGTTGAAATTATTGATGCAACATCAATGGCAAGTGAAATTGTCTAAATGTTCTTTTTGCTGAAACAGAAATTGCTTACTTGGGGCACATCATTAATGGACAGGGTATTTCTACTGATCAATCTAAGATCTCTGCTATTCAGGACCGACCAATCCTTGTATCTGCTAAGGAGGTTAGAGGTTTTCTAGGCCTAGCCAATTATTACAGAAACTTCATTCGTCATTATGGGATTGTGAGCAAGCCCTTGACAATTTTTTTGAAAAAAAGGGTGCCATTCCATTGGACAACAAATGAGCAACACGCTTTTGCCTTACTTAACCAGGCCCTAGTAACAACTCCTGTTTTAACTCCCCCTAATTTTTCTTCAACTTTTATGATAGAGATAGATGCATGTGATGTGGGTATTGGGGCAATGCTTATGCAGGATGGTCATCCGTTGGCTTATGTTAGCCAAGCTCTCGGCCCAAAAAATCAGACTCTTTCTGTGTATGAAAAAGAATACTTAGCAATAATGTTGGTTGTGGACCATTGAGACAGTACTTGTAGATTTCAGAATTTGTGATCAGAACTGACCAACGTAGTCTGGCTAGTTTGTCTGAACTACGTTTGCATACCAAGTGGCAACAGAAATCTCTCACTAAACTGTTGGCCCTTCAGTAACATTTGTTACAAAAAGGAGTTGAGAACAATGCTGCTGATTCACTTTCCAGAAAACCACACAACCCCTCTGATGTGTTACTAGGACTGCACACTATTTCTTCAGCTCAACCTGCCTGGCTTAAAGATATTCTATAGAGCTATATGGGTGATAAATTTTGCACTGAATTACTACAGAGATTGTCCATCAATCCTTCTTCTAATAGTAAGTTTACATTGATAGTTGGCATTCTTCGAACTGAGAATTGTGTTTGGGTAGGTGATATTCCAAGAGTTCCACAGGTAGAGTGTGCCTACTTTTCATGACAGTCCCATTGGAGGACACTCTGGCTTCCCAGTAACTTATCGTTGGATCAGACAACTGTTTCGTCAGAAAAACATGATAGGGTTCATCAAGCAGTATGTGCAACATTGCCTGACTTCCCAGCAAGCAAAGCCAGAACGTGTGGCCTATCCTAGCCTGTTACAGCCGTTACTTATGTCCAAACTTCCCTAGGACATGGTGACAATGGATTTTTTCGAGGGGCTACCACCATCTGGTCGGTACAACTATCTGTTTGTGGTCATTGGTAAATTTTCCAAGTATGGCCATTTCGTTCCTATGCACCACCCATTCACTGCAGAGACAGTTACTGAAACTTTCTCAATTCACTCTATCGCTTGCATGGTATGCCTCAATCTATTGTTTTATATTGTATCTTCACTAGCATCTTATGACAAGAACTGTTCTCTAAGTCTGGAACTTTACTCAAGATGCGATCTGCTCGTCATCCACAGTCTGATGGGTAGACTGAACGAGTTAATCAACAGGTTGAGTGTTTCTTCCGATGCTTTGTCAGTGCACACCCTACTAGGTGGGCCAAATGGATTCCCCTATGTGAGGCTTGGTACAACACCAACTGGCATTCCTTCACAAGTGCTACTCCCTTTGAGATCGTGTATGGGCATGCACCCCGTCACTTTGGTATCTCGCCGGATGCAGTGGTTTAGTCTGTTGATGTGCAACAGTGGTGGATGATCACAAGGTGGTGCTCGACTTTGTATACTAGCACTTTTTGCAGGCTCAACAACGTATGAAGACCCAAGCAGATAAGCATCACACTGAGCGTGCGTTTAGCATTGACGATGCAGTTTTTCTAAAGTTTCATCCCTACTTACAGTCTTCAGTGGCGCCGCGCGGCCATCACAAGCTTGCTTTCAAATTCTATGGGCCCTTTGAAGTGGTAGAACATGTGGGTGAAGTGGCTTACAGATTAGCTCTGCCGTCTACCAACAGTGTGCACCCAGTCTTCCATGTTTCGTTGCGGCGCAAGGTCCTTGCTCTGGGATGCCAAGTACTTCCTCTTCTTCCTCTTCTACTACCTGAAGGACACGACTCTTTCCTCCTCCTGTAATCCCTTGTAGATCGAGATTTCCCCGATCAATGGCAGAATTCGGACCCTAGCTCTCACATATACGCATCCACCACATAGAGCGAGCGACCAAGTCATCAATCGAAAAATCAGAAAATGAGCCTGGTTTGCGCGACACCACGCCAGAATTGAATCGACACGTTCGCTAGTCGTGCTATGCAGATCAACTAGCATCCACTGTGGCGGTCAAAACATGACGCATATCGATAACCATCTCGACTAACTTGAGGGAAAACGAATGCTCGTCTCAGCGCACCAGCTCAGTTAATTTGCACAAAAGACATCAGTGCAGCTCAACGCCTCAAGCTCAACTTCTATTCAAAAATATGTGCTACATATCATGTCCAAAAACTTGGACTAGTAAGATATGATACCTTCCTGCTGGGGTCTTCATACGCGCTTAAGCATCTTCAGAACAGTCGACGCAGCAGTGCCAAACAACCTTCGGGACCGATACTTACTTGCGGGCGTTGGCTTACTTGCTATTCTCGGATAATTTCTCTCCAACATGCCAAGAAGGATATGAGAGTGCCTTTCAGCTCTCAACTTCTCGGAGCTCCCATCACTAGTATACAGTGGCAAGTCTTTCTTCGGTGTGTAGGGCGGAAAGATCTTCGAAATAAACCGAGCTGTTAGCACTGACCTCCACACCGGGAAAAACTGATCTCTTGCATACAAGTGTCTAGCTCGTGGTTTCTTTGCCGCGGCCTGGTTAACACACACATAATCAATATATCAACGTCAACAACACACACAAAACATACATATTTTAACGTGATCAAGCAAAATGGACAGACCCTCTCGAGGTTTAAAACAGATGAAACAAAAATGAACCTCTTCCCCCCTCAGCTGTAGAAAAAACAAATAAATGTAAACAATAAAGATATCAACCTAAACCAAGACACACACAGCCTACATATGGATTACTATGTCATGAACCACGAACAATCAAATAAAAAACAGTCTGGGTCAAGCACTTTGATTTACCATTTGGTCTGCAAAAATCATGTGCTTAACAGCAGGTGCACACAGTACAAACTACAAGCCCAAGATCCTAAACTCCCATAGACCGGATTTTCCTCTTCTTCTTTTTTTTTTGTTAATTCAGGGTACAAAAGGGAACAAAAACGGCATGTGTGTCTTATGCATACACTTTTAATACAACAATACAAGATCATTTGCACAACATCAGTTGTCCAGATAAAAACTAAAACAAGGGTTTCCTCTAGCCATCAAAGGACTCTTGAATTTGTACACACAACACTAAAATATAGGATTATACGTGAAAATGTAGCCTGACGACTTGAATGTGACCCTCATCATCCAAATGAATATTAACACATTTTTTGTCAGTCTCGGCATATAAACATCAGAAAGAAATTAAAACAGAAAACACAAAATTCATAAAAAAAATGATAATAAGCATCCAGCAAAATAAGAGATAGAAAATCGGGAGGAACTCAAGTTCAAATATCCTTACATTTTTCTCCTTGACTTCCGGAGTAGGTGATCCAGTGGCTGCCTTGGTCAAATCTGTGTCCCCTGTTTCCCATGACAGAATTATTACAGCCAATTTTGCGAAATTTGTGAAGTAACTTTAAAATACCAGGCTGTGAAATACAGACATACCGTGTTCATGTAACACACCGTCCGGCCCTCCACAATCATAGGGGAAGCTTCGACAGCATGTCAAATAAATAATCAAAATATTGTTAAGTAATCATCTACAGATACAAGATTTAGCAACCATAGAAGCACAAGGCATGAAAAAATCGAACCATTGAAGGTCTTCAATGCAAATATCTTTTCCGAGGGGACCAACATCATAACTTTTGAGAACTGCTGAAACTTTTCCATGGACCTCGTGATGAGATGCCTGCATATTATTCTATATAAACCCAGTAACAAAGGTAATTAAGTTTGACTTGTTTCGACTTACTTGATAAAGTGTCCAATCCTACTCAACTCATGTGCTATGTTCTAACCTATTCCATAAACCCAAATGGCCAGGAGTGCCAAAGACTTAAACACTAGACTATCAGTCTACCACTACAGATCTCAAATGTGCTTACAGATAAGATACCAGTATACTTGTATCTGCAATCTTATTGAATCTTCAGGGTTTGAGCTCATGGTGATGTCGATGTTTAGACATGGATGACCATCAAAAGTAGTTGAGTTGGATCAAAATATCTCCGTGCGTGGTGAAGATGTGGGTGATTGTGACTTTGAAGATGATCATTCATATCATGCTACTGGTGGTGAAGAGAGTAATGGGTTGAGGAGGAGTGCTCCAATGAGTTGGGGAGTGGGATGATCATCAGAATGGCTTTTATTAATTGGGTTATTTTCTTGTGATGTCATACTTGCTACTATCTTGTACTCCCTCTGTTCCATAATGTAATGCCTATAGATTTTTGGAGAAGTCAAACTTCGCTAACTTTGACCAAGTTTGTAGAGAAAAATATTTATATCTACAATAGCAAAAATATATAATGTGAAACTACATCTTATGATGAATCTAGTGATATATGTTTCGCACTCTAGATGTAAATATTTTTCTCCACAAACTTGGTCAAAATTTGTGAGGTTTGACTTTTCAAAAAATCTATAGGCACTACATTATGGAACGGAGGGAGTATTAGTTTATCGGTCTATCAACTTATGCTAGTTGATAATTGCTGTGGTGCAATTAGATTAATGCCACTTGTTATTTATGTGACTGGACATTGACCAGACTCGCTACAGAGCAGTGACAAGCAAACACTCTTCTTATGCCAGACTATTGGCCATGCTTGAGTTTTGGTGACACCAACATTTGGTAAGATTGGTATGGTCAAGCAATCAAGTATCTCAAAATAAATAAATGAATTGTAGTAACAACAACCTTTTTCAATCAGTCAATAGTACCCAACTACAATATGGAACTAGTTGTCTCTATGGCTTCCCCCGAATAACTGATTTAGTACTATAACTTAGGGAAATAGAAGAAATACTGATAATGCACTTTTTCAGGAGATATTTATTATAAAGATGTCATAACAGAGAAAATCCAAGAAAAAAAAAGATCTCTGATGACAGTGACGATTTGGTAAAACAAGAAGAAAAAACAGCCAGATACTCTGTTCGGCAAATCACTTGCCTTGCAAGTCAATAAGAAAAAACTCCATTCTTTTTGTTGTGGTCGGCAAGGGAACTGTTATATAATATTTTCTCACTATGATCAATACTTTAAGGTTCAAAAGCCAAACCATAACATACTAGAATATTAAGATTCGGTAAATCAAGAAAAAACAAATATACCTCTGAATGAGTTTGAATATATGCATCAAGAGCTTCACCAGCTTTCAGAATTATCCTAACAAGGAACAACGCATTATAGAAGCGTACTTCCTTCTCCTTCCGCTGCTTTGCTGCCTTGGTATTTTTACCAATTTGCAATCCACACCCCTCCCTTATCAGGCAGAATATAGAATCATCAATACGGTCCTTGATCATATCAAAAGCATTGAGCTTACGGAATTGCCTTTGAGCTGCAAGGAGAAGAATAGCTGCAGGGACAATCTTCCCATGCTCGATGTACTTCCAGAGCTCATCGACTACATTATCAGTGTGAGCTGCAAGCAATCTAGTGGTGTCCAAGAAGATCTTCTGCATAAGCCACCAATAGAGAACATCTTTCATTTCAAGTGCTTATAGGATACATAACATTGACATCAAACTCTATCAGCAATCAAAATCAACTTAAAACTTATAACTGCATAGAAACTTGACTCATTTCCCATTGATTAAATAAAAACGGTGCCTCCTGTATTATGGACATAAATACATCAGATTCTTTAAAAGGTAAACTGTCCATTTCACAAGTTGAACTATACAAAATCACAGATTATCAGTTCTTAAGCACTGTTAAGAATGGTGGATTTAAATAACTGGGATGAGCTGAACTTCTTTATTGCTATCATGTAACCAAAGTATGTAAGGAGGGGTTTAACACGAACCATCTCAGGCAGGCAAAGCAGATGTATGAGCTTGTAGATGTACCCAACATTCCCCTTCCTGTAGTTCTCATCAACTAATAGGTTGTCCTCTAGATACTTATGCTGGCAAGTGTCCTCGATGGCAACATGGAGTGGGAGGAGGCCCTCGATGATTTTATTACCCGAGGTGCGCTGATTGGCCGATGCGCCATAGCGGAACAGTAACTCAACCATTTCAACGGAGAATGACTCTGCAGCTTGGTGGAGGGGGAAGTATCCAAAGCTGGTCATGTAGTTGGGGTTGGCACGTACCCCGCAGAGCTTAGGCGACTTCCCCTCCAAAATAACATTAGCACAACGCAGGGCATTCTCTAGAATAATTAAGTCAAGGGTTTGTGGAATGATGACAAAACCAGAAACGAAGGACTCCCTGTAGTTCTCGAAGATGCGGAGGAAGAGTGGAACACTGTCCTTTTGGAGGACGGCCGACAAACGATCGTATATGCCATAATATTTTATGAGCGTTTCCTAGATGGACCAATCCATGTACAAACAAAATGAAAGGCAATCAGTACAGTTATCCAACTAACAAAGGCATTTTATGCCATTGAAATTAGGAAAAAGTGCAATTTTTCATGCCTCGACTATTACATATGTAGCTGCACTAAACTTTAAAACCACCCAAAGTTGAGCCCTCAACTATGAATAGTTCAATAATGTGCAACACCCTTCTCTCATAATGGTTTCGAAAGCAATTTCATATTACATGGTGCCTACATATGTAGGTCACATCGCCACCATATGTTAAGCATGTCACAAATTTTCCATGTGATGTTCCATATGTTTATTACAAAATTTTAACATAAAAATACTAAATTAAGAAAACAAAAAAATGCAAGAGAAAACAAATGTCTCTGTCGTATTTTTTTCCGTAAAGTTTTTTTTTTCCTGAAAAAGGCAGTTTACACTTTTAAAAGTTCTTTAATACAAAAACAGATGTGATTTTTGGGAACTTTTTTCTCTAGAACATTTCTTGTTTTCTGACTTTTTAAATGATCTCTTGAAATTATTGCCGATTTTATGAATTGTTTTTATGGGAACTGATAGTGTGACGGAAACTGGTGGGTGATGTGTCCAACAGGTAGGCGCCAGACCACTTTAAT
Organism: Secale cereale; assembly: GCA_902687465.1. Lineage (NCBI taxonomy): Eukaryota > Viridiplantae > Streptophyta > Magnoliopsida > Poales > Poaceae > Secale > Secale cereale. Next base: position 57,238,186 of record LR738709.1, on the reverse strand, counting down.
GATGAAAACTGCACATTATTGATAGTTGAGGGAGCAACTTTGAGACGTTTTAGACTTTAGGGTTGAAAGTTACAATCAGATAATAGTTGAGGGATGAAAACCACATATCTTTTATAATGTTGCGACATACAGCATAGCTAGAAAAAATATTGCATGAAAAAAGACAAGAATATTAGTAAGATGCCAGACGATAGTCAATCTATCATACAAATGAGCAAGTATAAAAAAAACCTTGGGAGTGCGGTCAGGGGAGATTATATTGGTAGCTCTGGCGTCAGCAAGGAAACGCTGCAGTTGAAGCATGTACTGTAAAATAAGAATTCTCAGTCAAGAACCACCACAAATAGGAGTGCAGTAAGAAGAGGGACGAAGTGGGATAGATGTATATCATTTGAGCAGGGATTAGTTACTTTACCTCCCTCATATGTTGAATAGGACACGTCACGTCCGCTAATGAGGGGTGAGGAGGAGGATGGGGAGGTTCCCACGGGTCATACTCCTCCGTGGGCACTGCATCAGTGGTACATTTACTATTATCTTCTTGATGAAGAGCTTCCACTGCTGCAGTTCCGTGGACCCTTTGCACTGACATCGGCTATAAAGGGGAAGCATGAGATTGAATTACCATGCCAATCCAATTTGCCACCCTGCTGAGATACCAAATTCTAGTGTGCTACAGCTAGACAACATGAAAGAATGCAGAATGCTTGAATGTAATTCAGCAGAGGCTGCTGGGACCTAATCAGCAACTCGGTAGGGTATCCTTTTTCCAACGAGTTTATTACCCTTAGCCATAGGTGCTAGTTCATTAGTGTCAAATAACGTCTTACATTATGGGACGGAGGGAGTAGAAACGAAGGAATAGAAAAATAACATTTGATCAAATGCAGCAGTGCAACAATAGATCGGAATAGTGTTGATATCTCAATTGGATCTTCCAAAAAAGGTCGGTTCTAGAATGCTAGGACTCTCAAGAATTGGCTAAGCATAAAAATAATAACAAAAATACCTTAACTATCTATGTTTTCTTTCGTTTTCTCTTGACCTTTCGGATTAGCTTCCATGCAAATTGTGGGGATTTTTTTTCTGTTTCTTTTTTCGCGGGATATTGTTGATCCCTTTATGTACATCACTTTAGTGCATAATGCATTCTCAAGAGGGCTTGCCACCACTGTTTCTGTAAGCAAAATGCGACAGTTCATTTTGGTACCCAATAGAACATATAATAAATGTGCTTCTTTTACCATTCAGTGGCAGCAGATTCCAAAGTTGACAGAAAATTATTCAAAATTTGTTGAAAAATAGAAGGATTTGAAGTGCAATATATATATGCTGATTAAGCATTGAACTCATGACGGCGAAAAGATCTTACAGCCCACACAAACATATACAAAAGGCTCCCCGGTGCATAAAACATCGGCCAAGATGCATACCGTTTTCAAAATAGTTCAAGTTTCAGATACTTGCAGGTAGTATGCAGGTTGGAGAACCGAAGAGAGCTGGCTTTTATTTAGGTACCTGATCTGCAGCGGTCGACGGGGCGGCTGACAAGGTAGATATTGGCACAACTAGAGGCCGCAACACTGACCTGCACTGCCCGCAACAAAGTTCTCAATGTCAGTAAAATTCTTACTAGGTACTCCCTCCGTTCCGATTTACTCGTCGTGGTTTTAGTTTGAACTACTTGATTGATTGATTAAACAAAAGAAGCAGCAGATAACCTGTCAGAGGAATGGTTAAACAGAAGTATCACGGACGGCCTGATGCAAATCACCGCCAACTGATGGCGACTAGGTGGAAGAAAAATCGCGACTAACCAATTCGCTGAACTCTTTGCGTTTGTTCAAAAAAACGGAAAAAGGGAGATTTTTCTTCCTCTCTTCTTCCACGGCGATGGGGAGGCACGGCGGATCTAGGGTTCCGTGTCGGTCGAGGGGAGAGAGAGAGACGTCTGATAGTGATCGCCGGCGGAGAAGATGCCGACGAAGGGGGCGGCGCGGATCGATATCGCGAAGCCAAGTACTTGGCGACGGCAGCTGCTGGAAATCTAGAGAGGATTTTCCCTTTCTTTTTCCAGAAGCCGATCCCAAAAAGCGATTGGTCACCTCCCGAGCCGTTGGATCACAGGCACGTGTATGATCGGGATCAATTCTGGACTTGGTCGTGGCCCCTCAGGCTCTCACAAAACGGTTTTGCTCTCGGTCTCTTAAAGATGCTCATAAGTACAGGGTGTACAAAAGAAAAAAAAAAATACAGAATGTACGTATATACATTCATAGAAGTGAGTATGTGTATGTAAATACTTATGTATATACTGTGTTAATAAATATATTAAAGCTACACATGCTCAGTTAAAGAAAACCTCAAAAAAAAAACAAAAAAAAAACACTAGACGTACTAAGGACATCTCTCCAAGCTAAGAGCCAGTTTGGATCGAGATCTGGCATCCATGCCTGGGTGAAACTGGAGCCTGGACATTCCCTGGAAACTTGGATAAAATTGACTGGCCAGGTTAGCCTGGGAGCTACTCCGTATATGCTTGGTTATTAGAGCATCTCCAACAGCCGCGCTATATTAACGCCGCGCCGCAAAAAACACAATTTTAGCGCGCGCGCAACGCGTCGGACAGCTCCAGCGGGAGCGCAAAAACCGCGCGCGCGCTAAAACGAGTTGGGCGCGCTGGTGAAAGCCCCATCCCGCGCTATTGATTTGGGGCGTCCACCTCCGCGCGCGGCAGACTCGAGCGCGCGCACGAACTCTCCTTTCTTCATCCTTCCCACCCGCGCGCGCCGGCGCCCGCGCCCCTTCCACCATGGATGCGCACACCGGAACCCCGCTCACCCCGCTGTACAGCCGCGACCCCCCCC
>LR738709.1:57161572-57235283 GCA_902687465.1 Secale cereale | reverse complement strand
CGCCGAAAACCCTAGCGCGGCGAGCGTTGGCGCTGGCGCCGCCGCCGCCACCGGAGCTCCGCCATCGGTCGGCCTCACGCGCAGCCTCTTCTTGCCGCCTCGGATGACCACGCCGACGAGTGGCGTTGCGCGGGCGCCGTCCCGTGCTACCGCCGCACCGTCAAAGCTCCCCAATGCGTCGGAGCCGTAGAAAAGAAAAATATCCGCGAAGAAGAAGGCGGCAGACGGCTCCGGCACCTTGAAGAAGAAGAAGCTTGCAGGGCAGCGGACGGCTCCGGCGTCTACCGAAGCGCCGGCGAGCTCAATAGTTGAGCCGGCGGCCGACGCGCACCACGTGCTCGACGAAATGCCCCCAAGGTGAAAAAAATTCCAACTTCTATTTTCTTGTTATTTGTTCAATTCTTCATCATATAGATTTCTTTATATTTGCATTTGTAGTCTCAACGATGATGCATACATGTCAACTATGGGTGTTGGGTCCAACAATTCGCATTGGTCTCAAACCAATGAAATCCATTTGGACAACCATGAGTTTGAGGTGGACGAGGAGGGTGAGGGCATTGTCGAGGCGCCGAAAGGAAGAGTGGGCAATTACACCACCAATGATGACAAATTACTATGCAATACTTGGTTGCAAGTGTCGAGGGATCCATCCATTGGTGTTGATCAAAGTAGAGATGCTTATTGGGGGCGAATGAAAGAACACTTTGATGCTCAGAACGTGAGTGGAATTGACCGCTCCGAGAGATCACTTCGGTCCCGATGGTCGACAATCAACTCGGATTGTCAAAAGTGGGCGGCCGCACAAAAGGCAGTTGACAAGCTTAACCCAAGTGGGACAAATGAGGATGATAGAGTAAGTGGCATCTCATACATGTTCATCATACTTTTTTTTGGTGTCCGAAGTGCTAACTTGTTTTGTTTTTTTTGTAGTACAACATTGCACAAAACTTGTTCAGAGAAGAGACGAGGACAACCAAGAAGGGGAAGATCAAGAAAGGAAAGATCTTTACCTTGCCTCATTGCTATGAAGTGTTGAAGGATGATGAGAAATGGAAGAAGCGTGAAGATTTGGATGATTTGCATTTGAGCAAAAAACGCAAGCGCACAATTGAGTTGAATGATGATGATGAGAAGGATGATGCATCAAGTGAGGACGGCAAGAGAAGCCCCACACCCAACTCGGTTTCATACTCGAAACCAAAACGACCGGATGGGTGCAAGAAGGACAAAACTGAAAAGAAGAAGATGAAAGGAGATGATGAGCTCACAAATGCTATGGAAACTATTGTGAAGGCAAGAAAATGGCAAGGAACCAAGATGCCGCGGCCGAGGAGAGAAGGTTGGTGGCCGAGGAGAGGAGGGTGGCCGCCGAGGAGAGGAAAGTGGCATTGGAGGAGAGGAAGGTTGGCATGGAGGAGCGAACTAAGTTGATGGAATGGGAAAAACACTTGTTCTTCTTGGACACATCTTTGTTCAATGAAGCGCAAATGGAATATGTCAACCTTGCCCGTGAAGAAGTCTTGATTCAAAAAAGAGCCATGATTCACACAATGGGTGGCGGCATGGGTGGCGGTGGCCTCGGCGGCATGGGTGGCGGTGCCCTCGGCGGCATGGGAGGCATGGGCCTCGGCACCATGGGAGGCTTGGGTGGCTTCGGAGCCATGGGAGGCATGGGTGCACCTCCGGCCGCCATGGGAGGCATGGGTGGCTTTCGAGCACCCTCCAATGCTATGAGAGCCATGAGTGGCTTTGAGCACCCTCCAACGTTATGGGAGGCATGGGTGGCATGAGTTTTGCTTCTCTCATGGGAGGCATGGGTGCACCTACGGCCATGAGGAGTGGAATGTCTTTCGATGTGCCTCACACACATACCCATGAAAATGCCGTTGAAGAACTTGCCAAGACCGTCGGAGCTACAAGTGATGCGGTGCGTGATGAAGTTAGGGAGGAAGATTCATCGGCGGAAGAAGAGGAAGAATCGTCGGCGGAAGAAGAGGAAGAAGACGAAGAAGACGAGGAAGATGGTTGATGTGTTTATATGTCTTGAACTTTGTTGGTTGAACTTGTATTTTGAACTTGGTTTGCATTTGGAACTTGGTTGGATGAACTTGTGGGCCTGACTTTTTATGTATTCATCAACTTGTTTGTATTAAATTTCACATGTTCATTGCATTTTGATTGAATGTTTCAAACTATTTCTTGTCCAAATGCCATATTTGGCGCTGCTGTAGCGGCGCGCGCGCTGCATTTTTGCGCGCTGCTGGAGCGGAGCGCGCGTGCTGCATTTTAAAGCTGCCGCTGGAGCCAGCGCTGCGCGGCGCGGCAAACCAGCCGAAGCGCTGCGCGGCGCGGCAAACCAGCCGAAGCGCGCGCGGCATATGCGTTTTTTTGGGCGCGGCGCGTAGCACGGCTGTTGAAGATGCTCTTACTATCCTGGTCTTTTTTTTTTTTGCAGCGAGTTACTATCCTGGTCTGGGTAGCTATGATTTAAGTACATGTCAGTCCGTATATATCTACTGACCCACACTAGAAAAAGTATGATTAGATTCCCAGGCCGGCGCCAGGCCACCGATCCAGAACGCCTGGTCCAGGCTAATGGATTTGCCTGGTGTTTGAGCCAGGCTAATGACTACACTAGGTACTCCAGGCCAGGCTAGTTTTGACTATTCTGGACACCAACCAAACGCTATCCAGGCATGGTCCAGGGAAGCACTAGGCCAGGCAGAATTTTCCCCAGGTCAGAAACCAAACTAGCCCTAAATGCTTGCTTAGGTGCTTAGGCAATTAAGAAAAAGGACGCTCGGTCAACGGATCTTTTAAAAGATCGGTTCCGCCTCACTTAGATCTGGTTTAATCTAATGGTTGAGCCTCATCATCTATATTTGCAACACTAGTAAATGTGCACGTGCAACACATATTATATTTAAGAATTTCTTTTATTAGGACGCGCATATTCAAGCGAAACAAACTAAATCCCCTCTTAAATCTGACCACAACTCACGTGTTGAATTGCAGAAAATTCAGTACACAATGGGTAATTGAGTGTACACAAAAAGTCTAGTCACATATCTCTGGTAATGCTACTCCTTTAATTCTTCTATCGAAGAAACTACCGTATGCCCTAGGATAACCACCATGCGCGCATCCATGTGACAATAGCTTGTACCTTACACCTGACATGATTCTAAGTTGGTTGTGCCTCCTCTAATTCTCTCAAAGATACAAAAAAGACAATGTCATGTATAAAGCTACAATAATCAGACAATGAAGTTGTGCGAACAAAAAACTATCTAACTAGATTACAACTCAGAACTACTCCCTCCTTTCCTAAATATACGTATTTTTATAGATTTCAATATGGACTACATACGTGTGTATATAGACTTATTTTAGAGTGTAGATTCACTCATTTTGCTCCGTATGTAGTTCATATATAAATCTCTAAAAAGACCTATATTTAGGAACGAAGGGAGTAAAAATTTGCAGGTTAAGAATAATCCTGTTGACATATGATGGCCGCACCTTGAAACTAATTATTTGGATTCGAACATGCATTTGGAAAACAAAATGCTTGCTTCGGTGCTTAGGCAAGAAAAAGGACGCATTACGTGTCGGTCAACGGATCTTTTAAAAGATCTGTCCCGCCTCACTTAGATCTGGTTTAATCTAATGGTCGAGAGTCATCATCTACTTTCGCAACAAAATTTTTGTTGCGAAAATCTTTGCAACAGAGATCTTGTTGCAGAAACATTCACAACAGATATTGGGTTGTGGATCTTTTTGTTTTAGTTTTTGCAGTAGAGTTCATGTTGCAGAAACATTTATAGATTTTTTGTTTGTACCTTATAGAAAATTTATGCAATGGAGGTCAAGTTGCAAAGAATTTATGCAATAAATATAATGAGGCAGGAACTGTTGTTGCGACGGCACCGGCAGTTATGGCTGAAACTTGAGGAGGCGACAACCGTGGACGCCAGTGCTCCTACAGGGCGGGGCAACGTGGAACGACAAGCGACAGCGGACGAGGCTTCAACGATGGTGCGCCTAGCAGAGGCCGCGGTGGCAGGATGATGCTGCTCAATCCAGAGGGCGCAACTGATTGAATCCGAGAGAGAGAGACTAAGACAGAGAGAACAAGAGGGGCACATGCAGCGAAGCACTTGCTCGCCGGCGACAATGTCGCATTGGGTAGCAATTGTTTGTTGTGGAAGAAGCACGAGGAGATGTGTTGCTAAAAAAACATGGTTGTCGTTAATAAGGATGAGAGTGCCCGAGCTGTTGTGAGCCTAGAGCACGTGAGTGATTTCTTTTTGAAAAGGGGGATTATTCCAGGCTTCTGCATCTAGATAATGCATGTAGACATTTTATTAATTATTAACAAAGACCTTATAAAGTAGTACATCGGATAGTCTAAAGCCACCATCTTAGCAACATCTGTCGCTACTCTTATCCACTTGATGAAGGGTGCCGATGGTTCAAGCCTAGTACCAAACAGACATCACACAAATGCCCAACATCTAAAACCGGAGGCCCCAACCAAGCCACATACTGGGTTTGAGGCACAAACCGGCCCGACGCACTCTCATGTGTCGTCGCCATCATCTTCCATGAAACCATCTTCAGAACAGAAACGAACGCACCGACATTGCTAGGCCTCTCTGCCATCGACATCACCATGATACCAGACAATGTCCACCGCCCTGTGCATGTCCATCAAGATGCATTCTCTGCTGATACACTGTCGCACCATGTCGCTGATAACCCACAAGTATAGGGGATCGCAACAGTTTTCGAGGGTAGATATTCAACCCAAATTTATTGATTCGACACAATGGGAGCCAAAGAATATTCACGAGTATTAGGAGTTGAGTAGTCAATTCAACCACACCTGAAGGACTTAATATCTGCAGCAAAGTATTTAGTAGCAAAGTAATATGAAAGTAATGGTAACGGTGGCAAAAGTAACAGTAGCAGTTTTGTAGTGATTGTAACAACAGTAGCAATGAAAGTAACTTAGCAAAGATCAATATGAGACGGACTCCTAGGCAATGGATCGGTGATGATATGTGTCGGATGATATTCATCATGTAGAAGCTATAACCTAGGGCAACGACAAACTAGCTCTAGTTCATCAATATAATGTAGGCATGTATTCCGTATATAGTCACACGTGCTTATGGAAAAGAACTTTCATGACATCTTTTGTCCTACCCTCTCGTGGCAGGCGGGTTCTAATAAAAATTAAGGTATATTAAGGCCTCCTTTTAATAGAGAACTGGAACAAAGCATTAGCACTTAGTGAATACACGAACTCCTTAAACTACAGTAATCACCGGAATGAATCCCAATTATTGTCATCTTGGGGTATGCGGATCATAACACATAGTAGGTGTCTACAACTTGCAAGGTCGGATCAAGAACACACACACACACACACACACACACACACACACACACACACACACATATATATATATATATATATATATATATATGAAAACATAATAGGTTCAGATCTGAAATCACGGCACTCGAGCCCTGGTGACAAGCATTAAGTATAGCAAAGTCATAGCAACATCAATCTCAGAAAATAGTGGATACTAGGCATCAAACACTAATAAAACTAACTCGATTACATGATAAATCTCATCCAACCCATCACTGTCCAGCAAGGCTACGATGGAATTATTCACGCACGGCGGTGAGCATCATGAAATTGGCGATGGAGGAAGGTTGATGATGCGGACGGCGACGGATTCCACTCTCCGGAGTTTCGAACACACTCCAGATCATCCCCCCCGATGAAGAATAGGAGGCGGCGGCGGCTCTGTATCGTAAAATGCGATGAATCCTTCTCCTTGATATTTTTTCTCCCCGAACATGAATATATAGAGTTGGAGTTAGGGTGGAAGGAGCCTCAGGGGAACCACAAGCCTAGGAGGCGCGCCCTAAGGGCTTGTAGCCTCTGGGTAACCCCCCCTCTGGATAATTCTTGCGCCAGTATTTTTTATATATTCCATAAAAATTCTCTGTAAATTCTCAAGTCATTTCGATAACTTTGATTTCTGCACAAAAATAACACCATGGCAATTCTGCTGAAAACTTCATCAATCTAAGTTAGTTCCACTCAAATCATGCAAATTAATGTCCAAAACAAGGGCAAAAGAGTTTGGAAAAGTAGATACGACGGAGATGTATCAACTCCCCCAAGCTTAACCCATTGCTTGTCCTCAAGCAATTCAGTTGATAAACTAAAACTAACAAATAATTTTTTTTACAAACTCTGTTTGATCTTGTTGTTGCAAATATGTCTAGCCAAGGTTCAAGTTTTCAACAAAGGTTATAAACTAACCATGTTCACAATAACATTTAGGTCTCACATTTACTCATATCGATGACATAACCAACTAGCGAGCACTAATAAGATATCTCAGATGACAACACTTTTCAAAACAATCATGATACAATATGATATAATGGTATCTCGCTAGCCCTTTCTGAGACCGCAAAATATAAATGCATAGCACCTGAGAAGATCAAGGACCGACTAGACATTGTAATTCATGGTAAACGAGATCAAGTCACACTCATAGTCAACATCAATTAAAAACAAAGCATATGAACGACAGCGGTGCTCTCCAGCTGGTGCCTTTTATAAGAGGATGATGACTCAACAATAAAAGTAAATAGATAGGCCCTTCGCAGAGGGAAGCAGGGATTTGTAGAGGTGCCAGAGCTGGAAGCTTTTAAAACAAAGACGAATATATTTTTTGAGCAGTATGCTTTCATTTCAACGTAACGACCAAGAGTTCTTAATATCTTCCATGCTACGCACATTATAGGCGGTTCCCAAACAGAATGGTAAAGTTTTACTCTCCTCCACCAACAATCACACTCCATGGCCATCCGAATCCATGGGGTACCGTCCATACCAACAATAGTCCAGGGGGAGTTTTGTTTAATTATATTTTGATTTAAATTTGAGCATGGGACTGGGAATCCTGGTTACCAGCCATTTTCTCGTGAATGACAAGTGAATAAACACTCATCGTGAGAATAATCCACCTAACATGGAAGATACTGACAGCCCCTAGTCGCCACATGAGCGATTCGGGCATGCAAAACAGATTATTATTTGAAGGTTTAGAGTTTGACACATGCAAATTTACTTGGAATGGCAGGTAAATACCGCATATAGGTAGATATGGTGGACTCATATGGAACAACTTTGGGTTTATGGAAGTGGACGCACAAGCAGTATTCCCTCTTAGTACAATGTGAAGGCTAGCAAAAAGATTGAGGAGCGACCAACTAGAGAGCAACAACGGTCAAGAGAATGCCTTGAGGTTAATCAACATTGAATGCAAGCATGCGTAGGATATAAATCACCATGAACATAAATATCGTGGAGGCTATGTTGATTTCAATTTAATTACACGCGTGAACATGTGCCAAGTCAAGCCACTTGAATCATTCAAAGGAGGATACCATCCTATCATACCGCATCATAACTATATCAAATCCATGTTGGATAACAAGGCAAATCATTATCAACTCCTAGCTAGTTAAGAATGGCATGAATAACTATAATCTCTAATTATCATTGCAAACATGTTTCATTCATAATAGGCTGAATGAAGACCGATGAGCTAATCATATTTACAAAAATAAACTAGGTCGAGTTCATACCAGCTTTTCTTCATCTCAATAATTTCATCAAATTTCATCATTATTGCCTTTCACTTGCACGACAAAATGATGTGAATAATAACAAGAGTGCACGTGCATTGGACTAAGATGGAATCTGGAAACATTTATTCAAAGGAGAAGACAATGTAATATGGGCTCTTTGTTAGATCATCAATAATTCATATGAGAGTAACTCAACATTTTCATCGTGGTCATCTCTATTCGATCCAAAAGGAAAGCAAAGGAATTTCAGAGAAACACACTAAAATATTTTTGGAGTTTTTTGTTTTTCTGAAGAAAGCATAAAGAATAAGAACGTGAAAAATTATTTACACGGGAAAGCTCCCAACAAGCAAAAGAAGAACGAGAAATCTTTTTGGATTTTCTTTTTAATACTACAAACTACTAGAAGAACAATCAAGAAAGTAAAGACAAAAAGAAATGAGAAATATTTTTGGGTTTTCAAAAAATTTCAAACACACAAGAAGAAAGCGAGAAAAAATAAACTAACATGGATGATACAATGAAAAAGTGTGAACACCGACAACTGGAATAAGTGTGTGAACATGAATGCAATGTCTGTGAGAAATACGTACTCCCCCAAGATTAGGACAAAGTTGGTCTATGCCCACCGATCAAAGTAGCCCTCTCTTGGGTACTGAGGAGGGTCCTGAGGGTTCCACTGGTTAGAGAGCTCCCGGACTCCCATTGATAAACAGACTACTGATTCGAATCAGGTGATGGTGCTGGCTCCGGAATTGAGGATTGAGTTTGCTCCCAGTATGCATAAATGTCAGCGGGCATAATAGTGTACCTGCTTGAATGAATATCAAACAAAGAAGGTGCAGGCAAGGTAATAATCTGACAAGTGCCCTGACTAAACACTATGTTGTAGAGGAGCCACTTCTCCTTGTCATTAGCCATATAATCATGTGCCACCATAGTAGCATAGTCTAAATATTTAACAGACAACAACATCTCTTCTTTCTCATCTTGCCTAATGGGTATCTCAAAGGGCCTAGCAAGGCAAGAGGCATATATACCTCCAAAGATAGCTCCTTTTGAACGGTTCGTGTTCAACAGCCGAGCAATAATAGCACCAAAACTAAAAGTTCGATCAACATGTAGAGCATGGCGCATAATAGCGAGGCCAGCGGCACTAAGGCATCCACTCTCCCCACGACCAATCAAAAATCTCCCAGCAAATAATGAGTAATAGCATAAAACGGGAAAATGTAAGCTAGCCACTCTCGCTTTTGACACCCCTCTCTCTTCCCCCATAGTAGTGCCGGCAAGGAAATCCTCAACATCCCTAGGACATGGGTCACTAAGACCACCCTCTTAAGGTATTTTGCAAACATCGCAAAAATCATAAAGTGTCATCTCCTTGTACTCATCATATAAATAAAACTCTACCATGGGTGGTGTCTTCTTTGGATAAAAATGAAAAATTTGCATGAAGGTGTTAGTGAGCAAAAGATATAAGTGTTCACACTTATATTGGAGGAGGTCGGTGATTCCTGCTTTCTCTGCCAAATAATAGAAATCATCATAAATTCTGGCCACCCTCAAGAATGCATCGCTTGGCCATTCACATGGCCGAACTTCCGCCGCATGCGGAAGATTATACTTGGGCTTCTTCTTCTCCTCAATTTCATTTTCATTTGAATTTTGGCTTGAAGAGCCCCTTAACCATATTTTCATTATTTCTTTCTCTTTTCTTTGTAAATTTCTGAAATTTTTAATAGCAACTACTCCTACAAGTGCCTAAAGGCTATATCATGCAACAAAACTACGTTGGACCATATAAATTTGACATGCAAGCTCGAGAACATGGTCACCATAGCAACAAAAATTTGCAATATATAAAGCAATAGAAGAAAAACTAATTGGACGAATGAAGGAGTCACATACCAATGAAAAATCTCCCAAAACAGTTCTGGAAATGGAGCAATGAGCAAGGAGATCGAAAATGGCAGCAAGATGAGCAAGAACACGGGTTTGAGCAATGGAGTGACATTTTCTGGAGGAAGATGGAGTGGATGGGTTCTGGAATAAATGAGGGGTGTGACGCCCCCGATTTTTCCATACACTAATCATGCACGCAAATGTGTACGACCAAGATCAGGGACTCACAGGATGATATCACAACACAACTCTAGACATAAATTAAAATAATACAAGCTTTATATTACAAGCCAGGGGCCTCGAGGGCTCGAATACATAAGCTCGAATACACAAGAGTCAGCGAAAGCAATAATATCTGAGTATAGACATAAGTTAAACAAGTTTGCCTGAAAAAGGCTACCACAAATGTAGCAACGATCGAAAAGGCAAGGCCTCCTGCCTAGGACCTCCTAACTACTCCTCGAAACCGAACTCCACGTAGAAACATCCTCGGGATCCTCTGGCTCCTAGACTCTATCATCTGGTTGCGACATCTGAGAAGAAGGGAAAAGGGGGGGAGCAAAGTGATACGTCTCCTTCGTATCTATAATTTTTTATTTTTTCAGGCCAATATTATACAAGTTGTACATACTTTTGGAAACTTTTTATATGATTTATTAGACTAACCTATTGATCCAGTGCCAAGTGCCAGTTCCTGTTTTCTGAATGTTTTTTGTATCGTAGAGTATCCATATCAAACGAAGTCCAAATGCAATAAAATTTCACGGAGAATTATTTTGGAATATATGTGATTTTTGGGAGGTGGAAGCAACACAAATGGGGGCCCGTAGGCCCTGGTGTCTTATGCCCTCCTCGAACGTCGGTTGGAGTTGTACTTTGGGCGCAAGGAAGCTTATATTCAGAAAAAATTGTGTAAAAATCTCAGCGCAATCGGAGCTATGGATCGCCGGGAATATAAGAAACGGTTTTCGGCCAGATCTGGAGGACACGAAATAGAGAGAGACAGAGAGACAAATCCCATCTCGGAGGGGCTCTTGCCCCTCCCATGCCATGAAGACCAAGGACCAGAGGGGGAACCCTTCCCCCACCTAGGGAGGAGGCCAAGGAAGAAGAAGAAGGAGGGGGGCTCTCTCCCCTCACTTCCGGTGGCGCCGGAGTGCCACCGGGGTAATGATCGGGACGACGAACTACATCAACAATCTTGACACCTTCCACACCAACTCTTTCCCCCTCATTGCAGCGGTGTATCACCTCTTTCCCCTCGCTGTAATCTCTACTTAAACATGGTACTCAACTCCATATATTATTTCCCAATGATCTATGGTTATCCTATGATGCTTGAGTAGATCCACTTTGTCTTGTGGGTTAATCGTGATATTGGTTGGTATGATTGTATATTTTATTTATGGTGCTGCCCTACGGTGTCCTCCGTTCTCGCGCAAACGTGAGGGGCCCCCGCTGTAGTGTTTTGCAATATGTTCATGGTTCACTTACAGTGGGTTGCGAGAGCGACAGAAACTTAAACCCGAGTAAGGGGGTATGACGTATGGGAGTAAAGAGGACTTGATACTTAATGCTATGGTTGGGTTTCACGACCTTAATGAACTTTAGTAGTTGTGAGTTCCAATCATAAGTGCATATGGTCCAAGTAGATAAAGTATGTTAGCTCATGCCTCTCCCTCATATAAAATTGCAATAATGATTACCAGTACTTGTTATCGATTATCCAGGGACAAATAACTTTCTTGTTGACAAAAGCTATCCACTTTTATTATCTTGCAAAGTACTTCTTGTTTTATTCTTGCAAAGTAGTTCTAGCATCACACCTACAAAATAGTTTCATACTTGTTTCCGGTAAAGCAAACGTTAAGCGTGCGTAGAGTTGTATCGGTGGTCGATAGAACTTGAGGGAATATTTGTTCTACCTCGTTGGGTTCGACACTCTTACTTATCGAAAAAGTCTACAAACAATCCCCTATACTTGTGGGTTATCAAGACCTTTTTCTGACGCCGTTGCCGGGGAGTTATAGAGTGGGGTGAATATTCTCGTGTGTTCTTGTTTGCTTTATCACTATGTAGTTTTTATTTTGTGCTCTTGTTTTCTATCTTTAGTTATGAGTACGAAACGCAAAATATCAAAAAAAAATTAGTGGTACCTACTGAACCAATGATTGAAGAACCACCCAAAATCTATCACACTACTGAAGCTTTTTACTTGGATCATCTTCGACCCCTATGTGCTCGAGCTAAAACCCCAACTCGCTTAGTTGATGGCAAATCTTTAGATGAGCATGCTTGTTATGTGCGACACCGCATATATGAAAATGGGAAACTTTTACTGGATCAAATTCATCGTTTGCAGTGCTATGCTTGGAATTTCTTTGAAATGATTGTACTTGTTGTTCTAAAGACCCTAAGAAACACCCTCCTTACCAATGTGAGTTTAATGATAATGGAATCGTATCTTCATATACTAAGGGTGTTTATAATTACTATGATGTTCAACAAATTGAAGAATTTGTTGCTTTTAGGGGTACTTGTGAAATTGCTTCTTTTATTGAAGAGTGTGATACTAATCTCTACAAATCTGAAAATTTGGCCATACTTAAATATTGCTATGATAATTATGCTTCTAATCCTTATATTAAACCATATATGGAGGACTCCTCCGTTGTCCAAGAAGAGACTAATATTTTGCAGGATTCTATGGAAGAAGAAGTTAATGGCGTTGTGAGTTCATTGGATGAAAAAGATGAGGAGGAGAGCGAAGAACAAAATGAGGAAGAGCGGATTGATCACCCGTTCCCACCTTCTAATGAGAGTAACTCTTCATCCCATACATCGTTTAATTTCCCTTCAAATTTACCGAAGGATGAATGCTATGATGATTGTTATGATCCCATTGATTCTTTTCAAATATCCCTTTTTGATGATGCTTGCTATGCTTGTGACCAAGATGCCAATACGAATTATGCTTATGGAGATGAAAACTTTCTATAGTTCCTTATGTTAAACATGAGATAGTTGCTATTGCACCCACACATGATAGTCCTATTATCTTTTTGAATTCTCCAAACTACACTATATCGGACAAGTTTGCACTTATTAAGGATTATATTTTTTTCACACCTGAAACAGTAGGAGAGTATCCTACTGTGTAATTAAATTAATGAATGATGGTGGAGTTACATATGATTTTTATAGGTCATCCCCTTTGGGGAGGGTTGGGGAGAAGGAAACTATAAAGAAGTTACAAATGAGCTTAGAAAGGAGATATGCTTTTCCCCAACTCTATGAGTGAGGAGGGGGAGATCTACTTTTAGTCTTAAGCTCCAGGATGATTTCGTGGGTGTTATTCCTCTGAAAACCTTATTATTCCTTTCCTTCCAGATGCTCCACGCTGCTTGTAAGAAGATTGCCATGAATAGTGGCTTGTTCCATAAATTTTTAGCTATGTTTATCCAATCCAATCATGAGCCTTGTGAACTCCAGAAAATGCCAATGTCTGACCAACAGTTTTTGCTGAAGGAGCATTCAAAGAAGAGGTGTTCTATTGTTTCTTACAAGCTGGACTCGCAAAGGAGGTAGGTGTAGTCGTTACCAATGTTGTAGTGCCTACGTTACAACATATTTCTGGTGTTGAGCCTGTCACACAATAGGAACCAACCAAAAACCTTGATTTTCATGGTAACTTTAGATTTCCATAGCCATTTATAGGCCTGGTGGGCCCGAACGTCCCTGCAATAGAAGTTGTAGTACTTGCTGGCCAAGTACGTCTCAGATACCCATGTGTAGGTCCACTTATCAGCAGCAGAAAAGTTGTCCTGAACCTCAATGTCACGGACTAGTGGTTGAAGATCCCTTGTCTCTGCATGCGCCTGAACCGATAGCGGTAGGTGGAACGTTTCTCCCAGTGTCGTGGTCCCCAATAAATCTTTGACTGATAGATCCTCCTGAATGGTGAATGAGAAAGCCCGCGGGTGTGTTTCTGATAGAATACCATCAATCCATAAATCCTTCCAAAAAAGAATGTCCTCACCCGTGTGCACTTGAGCTTTAGTAATTCCTCAATAAACCGACATGAGTTTTGTCACATCTCACCACCAGAAAGAACCGCAGGGGTCCGATGCATGGGGGATCTTGTTACTGTAGTATGTGTCCCATAAGAGTTCCACCCAAGGCAGGTCCCATCGGTTGTAGAATTTATGTATGTATTTAAGTAGGAGTGCGCCACTTTGTACCTTCAGATTAATGACACCTAGTCCTCCAGATTCCTTGGGTCGGAAAACCATGTCCCAAGCTGCGAGGGAGTTGCAAGAATCGCCGTTCTCATTTTTTTTGGTCCATAAGCATTGGCGTCTGATTTTATGCAATAGTTCAATAATGCTTAGGGGCAACTTGAGCGTGCACATGGCAAAAATTATTAGTGAGGTAATAACCGAGTTGAGGAGTGACAATTTACCCCCATAAGAGATCATGTTGAGCATAGCCGAAAGCCTTCTTTCCACCCGACATATGAGGGAGGAGATCTTGCACCGAAGGCCTGGTCGTTCCCATAGGTAGACAGAGGTAGGCGAAGGGCATTTTCCCAACCACACATCCAAAGATCTTCGCCAGGCAATTGTACGTGTCCTCATTGCTGTTTATGGGGATCATAGTTGACTTGTGAAAATTTATTTTAAGGCCAATCGAAGTTGTATAGTCAGAGAGGATATCCTTGATGATCGCTGCTTGAGTTGGGCAGGCTAGCATGGCCAGAATAGTATCATCCGCTGATACGTCCAAAACGTATCTATAATTTCTGCTTGCTCCATGCTTCTTTTGTGTGATATTGCTATGATATTGATGCACTTCCATACACTTTTGATCATATTTGGACTAACTTATTAACTCAGTGCACCACAGTGCCAGTTCCTGTTTTCTGCTATTTTTCTATTTCAGGTTTCCCCCATATTAAAAGTGCTCCAAAAATTCCAGGAAAAATATAGGAAAAATCAGCGTACAGGAAGCTTCGCGAAGAACCAAAGATGGGCCAGAGGGGAGCCAGGGGAGGCCCAGGCGGCCACCTGGCGCGGCCCCACCCCTGGCCGCGCCAGGGGGCGCCTGGGGCCCCTGCTCCGCCTCTGGCTGCCCCCCTTCGCATATATATCCCTCTCGTCCCGAAACCCTCGAGGACAGAACCCTTTTTCGCGATCTCGCCTCTGTTCCGCCGCCACAGCGCTTCCAAGATCGGGAGCATCAGGAGAACTCTTCCCTGCACCCTGCCGGAGGGGAGAACCACCACCGGGAGCTTCTCCACCACCATGGACGCTTCCCGGATGAGTCGTGAGTATTCCACCTTGGACCATGGGTCAATGATCAGTAGCTATGTGATGTTCTCCTCCCCTCTTTGCTCTTCATGGTTTAGACCTCGTGAGCTGCCCTACATGATCGAGGCACATATGTAATCTTTCTACTGTTGCTTTGCTGAGTTTGCTGGGATATGATGGATTATGAGACTACGTTCAGATTGTGTTTGAGTAATATATTTGATTCACCTCTTTTATATATTTGTTCTTGAGTAATTCTTGCATGTTCTCCGTTGCTGTTTATTGCTTTGGCCAAGTAGTAGGTAGTAACTCCAAAAGGGAGCGTTATGCTTGATTGTGGGTTCATGCCCCCTGACGACTAGCTTGAGTGACAGAAACATGAGTCTAGGGGATGTGTTGTTGCCACAAGGGAGAAAACAACGGTGCTTGTATTTGCGGGTGCAAGGATTGTTTACTTTACGCAAAGTTCTTTTAATGCAGTTGTCTGTTGCTTTGAGTTTACACTTTGGGTGGGATTCGCAACTTAATACCAGCGAGATGTTCTGGATAGATATCTCAAGGTGGATGATTAGTAGTAGATGCAGATGGATTTCGGTCTACTTGCCTTGGCGTACCTCCCATGCTTTTGAGCCTCTACCTTTCTTTCCAGCATAGTTAGCATTGGTTTGCGCATATAATCCTGTCAATTGCCCAGCTGTAATTTGTTTACCTCGCTTTGCTGTTTTATCGTCTTTTGGGAGAGAGACATCACTAGTGAACATCATGGGACCCCGGTCCATATTACCACCGCTGATCACACCTTCTATTTACTTCCTGTTTTCATTTCCTAGTTGCAGTCATAGCTATCATTATTATCTCTTGTGTTTGATCCTTTGTAAACAACAAGGCCAGAGGGATTGACAACCTCTCTGTACTCGTTGGGAGCAAAGTTATCTGTATCTGTGTGCAGGTCCCATCAACCGCTAAGTTTCTGGCGCCGTTGACACCTACTTGTCGACCCTCGGAGTCTCACAGGATTCGATCCTTGGTATCTTTTCCAAGGGAAATTTGCCGCTACGCTACATCTCAACCTTCCACTTGGGGTAACCAACGAGGGGCGAGAAGCCATCAAGCAAGTTTCTGGCGCCGTTGCCGGGGACTCCACTCTTCAAGATAGGGGAGTTGCACGCTATCTTTTATCTTTGCTTTTTAGTCTTGTTAGTTTACCTTTCAGTTTTTGCTTTAGTGTCCCTTACCAAAAATCACAAAAATAGTTATCTTGCTTGCTGCTGCTATGGGTTCCACCAAGAACGCCAAGTTGTGTGACTTCACTAGTCATAACAACAATGACTTTATCTGCACGCCTATTGCTACACCTGCCACTTCAGCACCTTCTTATGAGATTAAACCTGCTTTACTGAACCTAGTTATGAAAGATCAATTCTCCGGTGCTGGAGATGATGCTGCTTTGCACTTAAATAATTTTGTTGAGCTCTATGATATGCAAAAGTACAAAGAAGTAGATGGTGATATTGTTAAGCTTAAGCTTTTTCCTTTCTCCTTGAGAGGAGGAGCTAAAATCTGGTTTCAATCCTTGCCTAGGAATAGTATAGATTCTTGGGACAAGTGCAAGGATGCCTTTATTGGGAAGTACTATCCCCCTGCTAAAATTATCCAATTAAGGAGTAACATAATGAATTTTAAACAATTGGATAATGAACACGTTGCCCAAGCTTGGGAACGCATGAAATCTCTTGTCAAGAACTGCCCTACTCATGGTTTGACTACTTGGATGGTTATCCAGACTTTTTATGCAGGCTTGAACTTTACCTCGCGGAACTTGTTAGATTCGGCCGTGGGAGGAACCTTTATGTCAACTACACTTGGTGCTGCCACGAAGCTTCTCGACGAGATGATGACCAATTATTCCCAATGGCACACCGAACGCGCTCCAACAGGTAGGAAGGTAAACTCTGTCGAGGAGATTTCCTCCCTAAATGAAAAAGTTGACTTGATCATGTCTCTACTTTCCAAGCAATCTTCTATTGATCCTCATGATGTTCCTTTAAATTCTTTGATTGCTCAAGATCAAGTAGATGTGAACTTTATCTCTAGAAACAATTTCAATAACAATGCTTATAGGAGTAATTTTGGTAGCAACCCTAGACCATTCCCCTCTAATTCCTATGGGAACAACAATGCTTATCCTAGCACCAAGAACTCCACTTCTGAACTAGAGATTGTGCTTAAAGACTTCATCACTACCCAAAAGGCCTTCAATAAGAGTGTAGAAGAAAAACTAGACAAACTAGATAATCTCTCTTCGAAGGTAGACAATTTAGCCCATGAGGTAGAGTTGCTTAAAATTAGAACTTCTCCTCTTGAGGAGAGGAAGACCACTCCTATGAATGCTATTCAAGTGCAAATTAATGAAAACATTAGGATGATGGCTAAACTTAAAAAGAGATGGGCTAGAGAAAAGGAGGAAGAAGATAGAATTAAGAGCCTTCCTACCCACCACACTATTGCTACTATTCAAGTTGTTGAGGATATCCAAACTCTTAGCACCCAATGCACTCCTAGTCCCATTGGACCTATTAATGGTGATGCTATGACCTCAACCGTAGAAGCCTCCATACCTAGAAAGCTAGAAGATAGTTGGGATCCTATGATTAAAATTAAGTTGAATAACTTCTCTTGCTATGCTTTATGTGATGTTGGAGCTAGTACCTCCGTTATGCCCAAAAGAATGTATGATATGTTTGAATTGAAACCTTTTGATCCTTGTTCTTTTGGTGTTCGTATTGTTGATTCTTCCGTAAAGAAACCTTTGGGGAAGATCGACGATGCTCTTATCATTGTCAATGACAATTATGTTCCCGTTGATTTTACTATTATGGATATTGAATGTGAACCTTCATGTCCAATTATTTTGGGACGTCCTTTTCTTCGCACCGTTGGTGCTATCATTGACATGAAAGAGGGGAATATAAAATTCCAATTCCCTCTCAAGAAAGGGATGGAACACTTCCCTAGAAAGAAGATTAAGTTGCCTTTTGAGTCCGTTACACGGGCTATCTATTCTCTTACTCTTGATAAAACTTGATCTTCTCTTTTTGCATCATGCCTAGCTTAAAGGCATAAAAGAAAGCGCTTTTGGGAGGCAGCCCACAACGAATTAGGTTTTATTTTGCTTTTGTTGTGTCTTGATGTTTGTTACTACAGTAGCATCATCATTGTATCTTTTCTTTTCAGCTTTGTGCCAAGTTTAGCCTCCGATTGCAAGAAAGTTCAAAAGTTGTGACGTGCTGTCCAGAAAACAGATTCTGTCCTTGGACAGAAAAATTCGAATAAAATCACCAGATCATCTTTTTGATCTGAATATTTTTGAAAGCGTGCTCCATACAATTGGCTTTCGAGCGTCTGTTCTGAGTTTTTTGATTTGAGTTGCAGAAGTGCCCCGAAAAAATTATTTACTACCTGCTGGTCTGTTTTTCACAGATTCTGTCATGTTTTGCCTTTTCTTCATTTTGCAAACCTTGAGCTTGCTTTTTCTTTGCAAAAACCTTTTGGCAATCTTGAGAAACAGTAGCTCTTCAAGATTGTTTTTATTTCCAGTAGGGAAAAATTATTTTATTGTGGGTACTAACCTCGCTAATCAGATTATGATGAGTTATGTATGAAGGGAGTTTTCAAGTGTGCGAGGGAAGATGATAAAAGAAGATTCAGGAGGGTCAAACGCTCAAGCTTGGGGATGCCCCCGTGCACCCCCAAGAAATATTCAAGAAGACTCAAGCGTATAAGCTTGGGGATGCCCCCATGCATCCCCTTCTCCATCAACAATTATCAGTTCATCTTTCGTTCCACTATATTCTTATCACTTCATGCGTTATGTGCTATGCTTGGAGCGTCTCGCTCTTAGTTTCCTTTTTTAGTTTTCTTTAGCTTTGCTTGCTGTTCATAACAAGTTAGAACCCAGCTTTCTTTGTGTGGGAGAGAAACACGCTCCACTTCAACCTAGAACACAACATAGGATTTTCATGCTTATCTTTTCTGTGTGTGTTCTTTGTCTTTCCATAGCTGCTGTCATGTTTAGCTCTTAGTTTTCATGCTTTTCTTTTTAAAGAGCTTTTGTTTAGTTGGTTGCTGAACTCTCTTGAGTTTTCATGTTTATCTTGTTAAGAGAGTTTGCCTGTTGCACTGAGTTGTGTGTCTTAACTTAAAGTAGGTAATTGAGGTTGCTATTTAATTTTAGTAGTAACTTGCAATAGTTTTGAGGTATTGCCATGAGTAATGTGTGAACTTTTGGTGTCAAGAGCTTTAGCCTATTAGTGATAGATGTCGTATTTTGGGCAATCCGTGTTTATTTTCGAAAACCTACAAAATAGTTGAGAACTTTAGCTACTAGATGGATCACTAATCTTTGGAGGGATCGAATATTAGAGTACACTCACGTACCATGAGTCGAGGATGCGCAAGGATAACCAAACCCCCATACACTCCTCCTCGGGGTACTTGTCTCTTTGTGAACCTCCTAATTAGTTTGAGAGTTACCGATAATAAGTGCATGAGTTCTTCAGACTAATGTGAGTATTCGAAAGTTGACACTTCCACCTAGCCATATTTTTCTAGCCTCTTCGGTACCGTGCATTGCCCTTTCTCACCTCGGGAGTTGGTGCATACTTCGCCGGTGCATCCAAATCCTTGGCACGATACGCTCTGTCATCATAAGCCTCATTATATCCTTCCTCAAAACAGCCACCATACCTACCTATCAAGGTATTTCCATAGCCTTTCCGAGATACATTGGCATGCAACATCCATCTTCTCATGACTTGATCTTCATGTCATACATGCCTTTTGCTTGATCGATGAGCCGCATGCTAGTTGGGCCTTGCCCTAATCCTTAAGAACTTCAAAAGCCTCCTTACAATCTTCATCAAATACAAAAGGAACGTCCTTCTGGAGAAGATTAGTGAGGGGTCTCGAAGTCTTAGAAAAGTTTTTAATAAATCTTCTATATAAACCAGAATGACCAACAAAACTGCGAATACCTTTGATGTCCCTTGGATAGGGCATTCTCTCAATTGCTTCAATCTTGGCCTTGTCCACCTCAATTCCCCTTTCGGAAATCTTGTGACCAAGAACAATTCCTTCGTTAACCATGAAGTGGCACTTCTCCCAATTGAGTACCAGATTTGTCTCCTCACATCTCTGCAAAACTTTATTAAGGTTGTGGAGACAATGGTCAAAGGAAGTTCCATAGACGGAGAAATCGTCCATGAAGACTTCCACAATTTCCTCACAGAAACCATGAAAGATAGCAGACATACACCTTTGAAAAGTAGCAGGGGCATTACATAAACCAAAAGGCATACGCCTGTAAGCATAAGTACCAAAGGGACAAGTAAAAGTGGTCTTCTCTTGATCAGCAGTGTTAACATGAATTTGAGAGAAGCCAGAATAACCATCGAGGTAACAAAAGTGGGTATTTTTTGATAACCTTTCAAGCATTTGGTCGATGAACGGCAACGGGTAGTGATCCTTCCTGGTTGCCTTGTTCAGCTTCCTGTAATCAATACACATTCTATATCCAATAATAATTCTCTGAGGTATTAGTTCATTCTTATCATTAGGAACCACAGTTGTACCTCCTTTCTTAGGAACACAATGTACCAGGCTTACCCACTTACTATCAGCTATAGGGTAGATAATACCTGCGGCTAGAAGCTTGAGAATCTCAGTTCTTACAACATCCATCATCTTCGGGTTCAACCGTCGTTGATGATCAACAACTGGTTTAGCATCGGGCTCAAGGTTGATAGTATGTTGACAGATAGATGGACTAATCCCCTTAAGGTCATCAAGGGTATAGCCAATTGCACCTTGGTGTTTACGAAGCACTTCCAATAGTCGCTCTTCTTCATATCCTGAAAGGTTAGAGTTGATAATAACAGGATATACTTTCTTTTCATCTAAATAAGCATACTTGAGCGTATCGGGAAGAGGTTTAATATCGAACACCGGGTCTTCTTTTGGTTTTGATAAAATTCCCAAAGGTTCAACCAGAAGGTTGTGCTTTAGGATAGTAGGTTATCTCAAGAATATTTCATCTAGTTCATTTCTTTCCTGCATATGCAAATCATTCTCGTGGTCCTCCATATATTGCTGCAAAGGATCATTAGGGGGAATAGCAATAGAAGCAATACTTTCAATAATTTTATCATCACTAGGTAAATCGATACCACGAGGCTGCTTAGAGAACTTGGAAAAATTAAATTCATATGGCTCACCATTGAATTCAACAGAAACTTTACCTTTCTTGCAATCTATTATAGCTCCACAAGTTCTAAGAAAAGGTCTACCAAAAATAATAGGACAAAAATTGTCCCTCTCTGAACCAAGTACTAGAAAGTCGGTAGGGTATTTTACCTTTCCACATAGGACTTCCACGTCTCTCACAATTCCGATAGGAGAGATAGTTGCTCTGTTTGCAAGATGAATGGTAACATCAACTCCTTCAAGTTCACAAGGTGAAATCTCACCGATGATCTCTTCATAAAGTGAATAGGGGATAGCACTAGCGCTCGATCCCAAATCGCATAGCCCATAATAATTGTGATCTCCTATTTTAACAGATACTACTGGAGTACCTGAAATTGGGCCTTTATTCTTGGCTGTGACAAGGTTAGTGGAAACAGCACAAAAATTTACATTGGAATCCAAAACATCATTAGTAACAAGGTCTTTAACCAATGCAACTTGAGGATCGACCTTGATCTAGTCCTCAGGCTCATCAATTCTTCTCTCACTTTTATTTATTATGCCTGTCACAAGAGAGTGCCCCCTTATCCTTGCGGGAAAAGGAGGCTTTTCATATATAACTGCAGGCAAAATAGGGTCAGCAACATGAATATCAACAGGTAACTCTTTGAAAGGTTCATGATGCTGATCTCTCTTCTTTTTAAAAGAATCAACGTGAGAGGCAAAATCCTTACAGAAATCAATCATTAGATGGGAATCAAGACCAATCTTAGATCAAAAGGTATTGAAGTAATCAGTTTTCACATAGCTCTCAATATAATCATACTCATAATTTATAGCGGGTTCAATACCTTTATCGATTGCCCAATCTTTGGTATTCCTCTGGATCCTTTCAATGAGATCCCATCTTTCTTCAACACTCTTCGTCTGAAATACCCCACTAGAGGAGGCATCCAGCATCTCCTTATCCTAACGAGAAAGCCTGGCATAAAAATTTGTAAGTATAATTCCCTTGGGGAGCTCATGAATAGGACATTTGAGCATTAGGGACTTCAATCTCCCCCAAGCTTGAGCAATGCTTTCTCCGTCACGAGACCTAAAGTTATAGATATAGTTCCTGTCTCGATGAATTTCATGAAGAGGATAAAACTTGGTAAAAAAGAGAGACATAAGCTCTTGCCAATCAAGCAAGTGTGAGTTATCGAGAAGCTTATACCAATCTGAAGCTTTATCTATAAGCGATACGGAGAACAATTTCTTCATGACAAACTCCATTGATACACCTGCAAGCTTAAATAACAAACATAGTTGTGACAGATATAGCAAGTGTTCACCGGGATGTCTGTCTCCTGCATAACGATTAGCCAAAACATAATCGATAATACCAGCTGGTATTTTATAGGGCACAATTTCAGTAGGGGGAGGAGGAACCACCACAGGTGTGGGGCGTCTTCCCACAAGTAACGATCCAATAGCAAGGTTGTCCATAAGGACAAAGAGCAGCAACAACAAAATAAAAACAAAAATATAAAAACTTCCTTACCAGCTTCACTTACCAATAGCGCTACACTCCCCGGCAACGGCGCCAGAAAATGGTACTTGATGACCCACAACCGTAAGGGATCTACTGCAGCGTTTTTGATAAGTAAGAGTGTCGAACCCAACGAGGAGCACAAGGTATTGGTAAGTGGTTTTGAGCAAGGAATAACTGCAAGCACTGAAAGATAACTTTTTAGGGGTTTTCTTGATATAAGCAACAGAAAGGTAAAAACGAGCAAAGTAAAAAGGCACTGGAGAGTAACAAGTGGCCCAATCCTTTCTGAGCAAAGGAGAGGCCTAGCAACTGAACTTATAAAGGCTAAAGTGTTCTTGAGGACACACGGGAGAGGTAGTCATGTGCTTTCGCCATATTCCGTATCGGTACTATGTTATGTGTTGATAAGTGTTGAGTGGGTGGATCTATGCTAGTACACTCTCTAGACTAAGATGAGTGCACTCTTATGATTAAACACCTTGCAAGCATCCGCAAATACAAGATAGTATTTAAGGCAAAAACCTAACCATAGCAATACGATCGATGATCCATTGTTCCCTTGTCCAAAAGCGTGCGAACTGGGGTTCAGGTTTCTGTCACTCCGGCAACCCACCGTAAGCATTCTTTGTACACAATGTATTCCCCTAGGTCCTTAATAAGGCGAAGTGTTGAGTGTTCGACTCACACAACACCACTAGTAAAATAACAACACAACTTAAGTATCAAACAACACATATTACTTCAACATCATATGACTACTAACAACAAGACTTTTCCCATGTCCTCAAGAACTAAGGTAACTACTCACAAGACATAAAAGAGATCATGATCAGTGGAGATAAATGGATGATAAACAATCTGGACATAATGATATTTCTCCAACAAAACTCAATAGCATTCACCACAAAGTAGTAATCAACACCGATAGAGTAGAGAGGATAGATAGTACGGATTACAACACAAGTTGCAATGATGAGATGATATTGGATGAAGATGGAGATGGTGCTGATGTTGGGGATGATGTTGATGATGATCTCGATGATGCCCGTGACGAGGGTGATGATGATGGCGATGATCTCCCCTTCCGGGAGGTGATCTCCCCGGCGGAATCTGCCCGCCGGAGATGGCTTTTTCCTTCTCTGTAGGTTTCTGCCACGGAGCGGCGGCGGAACTCTGTCAAAACTCTTCTTTTTAGGGTTTTCGGATGACGAGGAGTATATAGGCAAAAGGGGGCAGCCGGAAGTGGGCCAGGGGCTCCAGGCGCCCCCCAGCGCGGCCAGGGTGGGGGTCGCGCTAGGTGGCCGCCTGGGCACCCTGTGGCCCCCCTCTAGTTGCCCTATTGCGTGCCTTCGTTTTCCGTCTGGAAAATACCCTCCGTCGATTTTCAGGTAATTTGGAGGTATTCTTCTTCAGCAACTCAGCGTCCACTTTTTACCACTGAATCCTGCGTCTGCTGCTTCGACACCGGAAAGTTGCAAACTATGTAAAATAGGCCAAAACAACATAAGAACATCATCGTAATGTGAATTATATCAATGAATAAGGATGAATTACGATATAAAATAGTGATGCATTTTGGACGTATCAGCAGCTCGCAAAAAGCCTCGACTACATGGTCTTATTTGCCAACAATGCTTTGTTTTTTGCGATTTTCAAATTTTTTGTGGTTAACCAAGTTTTTTGATCCGGAATTGGGCAACTTCAAAGTTGACCACATATCTACAAAGTTAAAAGTCTGGATCATGAATACCAGCATGAGTTTAAAGTCTTGGTCATAAACACCAGCATGATTTAAATCGGTGTTTACCATAACCCGGAATAGTCATCAGGCAAAAGCCAAGAGAGCCAAGAGCCTCATCAGAATATACATATTCAAAAATGCCTACCGGATTAAGAAACGTCAGGTACACTTAATCAAAGGTATGAGATATTGTTGGGTATAAAATAGATACTTTTGCAATATATGTTTATGGGAGCAATGTAATAGGTCCGGTGGTAAAACTGCCAGGACATCTTTTTAGCATTGTTTATGCAGATGCAGATAACATAGACGGATCAACCATAGCAGACAAAGAATTAAAATTGGCAGACGCCAAGTCAAGGTGTGACATACGAACTGGGACAAAGGCAATGTTTCGAACTATCCTATTACAAGGCACTTGCGGGCCCGAACGGATTAAAGTTTTTTGCAAAAGTGTTCGGCAACTATGAATTAAACCGGACGGTTTATGATTCCTCTTCACGCTACGAAGGCTGAGGGTCGGCTTGTTCCGGATCTTCTTCATCTTCAGGAAGTGGCTGGAAATCAGGAACGCGCCAGTCAATCTTGGAGAGTGGACGGAAGTACATTTCCTCAGTAATAAGATCAGACGGATCAATATCTGGAGCGAAAGTATGGCCACGCACTGGCGGGATCAGATTCTCGGTGTCATAAACCGGCCGCTCCACCCGTTCATTTTCTAAGTCATATGCTGGATGATACCTGGTCAGATCCGCTTCATCGGCAAGTTTGCTGGCGAGTGGTCGCATCTCTTTGGTTAAGGCACGGAGGTCCTCGGCAAAGAAGGTGGATCCATCTTCCTTATTACTGGGATATCCGTTCATAGCCTCTTCCGAATCAAAGTCCGGGACCCATGCCTTGGCCCGGGTCAGTGCTATAAGAGAACCGGCCCGTGCAGCAGATTTCTTCACTTCCACCAAGCGCACATGAAGGACAGATAGCTTCTCCAAAGTACCTTGGGTAGTAGTTGGGGCCGCTTTCTGATGGGACATTGCACTTATAACCCTTTGAGCGCCGGAATACAGCTGCTCCACCAGGGTATAAGAGGCCTTGAGCTTCTTCCGGACGTCATCTCCAAGATGAGTTATGCGTCGCCCTATATATGTTTGTCAAAGTTAAACCGGAGTGGATCAAGGAGTGCAAAGATAAAAGCATATACGGTCGAGTGCTCACCAAAGATAGCAGAAGTCATAAGTTCAATTTGCTGTCTTAAACCGGTCAGCTCCTGTGTAACCGGATTAAGGGCAGCTTCAGCATCTTTTGCTCTTTTCTCAAGAGCATTCCTCTGCACCTCCCAGGCGGACCGCTCCGCTTCAAAGTCCCTTTTCAATTTTTCTACGTTGGTTAAGTTCAGCATAAGCTCTTCCTTGGCTTTGGCAGAAGCAGTTTCAGTAGCAGCCAATCTATTCCGGAGTTTAGCTACCTCTACAGCCCTCTGGGTCAAATCAGCCTACAAGGAAATCAAATAGATTAGAAAGACAAGTCAAACAAGTCTCAAGCATATACACAAGTTATCCACTTGACACTTGGGGGCTAATGTGCAGTTGAAGTACCAAAAGAAAAGTGAAAACTAGTCTCAAGCATATAAACAAGTTATCCACTTGACACTTGGGGGCTAATGTAACTTCATTTTGCATACATTGGAAGTCCCGGTTCATCTACAACGAAGTTAAACCGGCACTTGGGAGCTACTATGGCCTGAAGACAGGATTAAAAAGAACACAAAACAGAGATAAGTAAAGGAAAGGAAATTACCTCGTACTTATCCTTCATCATGTTAACCAGCCCAGATTCATAATCACGGCCGGTAAAGAGCCGGTTCAAATACCCGGAATGAAGTTCCTGGGCACTCAACTGGGCATAGCTGGATAAGTCCGTGCTCCACTTGCCTTTTTCTTGTTGAAGTTTTTCCTCTTTGGTAGCATGATTGGCCAAGACGACAGGCTCGGCAGGAGCGGTAAAGCCTGACCCGGTTATCTGAACGTCCGGGGAGGAAGCGGCAGTTGGTTGAGATGGGGCAGCAGTAGGCGCCGGGCTAATAGGTGCCGGATTAGCCCGAGGAGGGCTAACCCGGATAGGACTCGCCGGTTCAACTATATTCTCCGTATTAATATCCTCCGGAGTGGCAATGTCGTCACGATCCATGGGAATAGGGTCATCAAACCGAGCTGCAGGATTATCTTCTGGAGGGATGACTTCTTCCGGATCAGTGGCCGGTTCAACAGTGGCTGTTTCGGCGGCCGCTTTGGTTGCTTTCGCCTTCTTGCTAGGCTTTGGCTTGCTGGAAAAAATCAATAGAACGATGAGAATCATAAAGGTACAGATGTAAAGATAAACCGGATGATTGATAAAAAAACTTACCCGGGCACGGTCTTCAGCACGGGGACCTGTGTAGCGGTTGATTCGCCGGAAGAGGACAGAGGAGCCTCCTGATAGTTAGGATCAAACGGTTTAAGTGGTTTACTTATGAGGCCGGCTTTTGGATGAAGAAGAGTTGGAGAAAGTAAAACCTCAGAACGGCGCCTGCGAGCCGGAGTAAGAGGTATTCCAGATGATTCCACCATGTGGCCACTATGGCGCGTGGTCCGGCGTGCTTCATGCTGCTGCTTCTTCAAAAGAAATTTGGGGTCCAATTGAGCGTAAGGATGAGAAAAAGGGTATTTCCGGGACGCCCAACGGATTTTGGGCGCCGGCGGTTCTAAGTCTGAAGAGAGAGAGATTAGCTCAACTTCCGCCGCTTTACTTCCTTCAGCCAGATCCTGCGGAAAGGCACTGTTAACATAAATTTGGATAAAGGGAGATTAAAACATATCAGGATCAACTCATACCTCGGAATCCGGATCATCTTCCTCAGGATGTGAACTGGAGGCAGCAACCGCCTTCTCCTTCTTGACAGCATACGTCTTCCGGCGTGGCTGTTTGGCCGATTTATCTTGAGGTTTCCTCTTCCAGAAGGGGTCGTTGGCCTGTGCAGAAGATAGAAAATAAATAGAAGACAATTGATATGGACGTATCAGAACAAGTAGAAAAGATCAGAAAGAACTTACTGCTGGCGGTTTATTGTTTTCACAGAATGGAGCTAAACCGGTCCAGCTGCACTCTTCCAGAGAAATGTTGAGCATTTTCTTTGCGGATTCAGCGACTTCTTTCTCAGGGAGTATTATATCAATGTGGCGCTGAGGGTCATCCATTTTTCTGGTATACTCGCACATCAGGCCTGAACGCCAGCTCAGTGGAAGGATGCTCCAGGCAAGCCAACAGCGAACAAAGTCTAGTCCGGTTAAACCGTTGGCCATAAAGGCCCTAAGCTTAGAAAGCTGAGGGGCAAACCGGGCTCGATCTGGAGCACTGAGGCGCTGCGGCAGGGGATGATCCTCAGGTAGGCGATCACTACAAGAAATATGTCAACTTGTGACCACCACTATTGGTCACTGAATGGTCACAAATTTCCATTTGTGACCTTTTTGTGACCAAAAACATAAGGTCAAAAGCTGGCCGTCATAAACTGACTATAGCGACCTTCTCTGTGAGAAGGTCATAAACGTTTTTGACCAAAATATGCCTACTGTCATGTTTTGGTCACTAGCAGCCTCCCCAGGCCACGTAGGCATTCAGCGTGGCAAGCTGATGTGGCACAAGATTCAGCCCGGTCCAATTCGGTTTTCTACTTGGGCCTAGCCCAACAATTCAGCCTTTTTTACTTATTTTTTACTATTAATTTTGGTCAGCTACATGGGCTTGGCCCATTAATTCGGCCTTTTGCTTTCTAAGATCTAGCCTTTTCACATTCTATATAATTTCTATTTTCGGATTTTCTTTGTTTTTTTTGTTACATTCAATTTTTAGATTATTGTAGCCAACTGGGTGCACATTGCTTGTAGTCAACACACCGATATACCAATCATCAAGTTTTGATTTTTCACAGCTTGTAGTCAACACACCGATTCAAATAACAGCCAAACTCAGTTTATTACAATATTCCACACAATCACAATATACACGATACATTATTCCACCAATCACAATATAGCACTCTACAGGTAAAACTCTCAACAATATAGCACTCTATATCAGGGGCCAGCCAAGCCTACTACCATGCATGAGGCCACAACCAGCCCAATAGCATCAGCACCGTTGGAGCCCTGACCAACGTCCAAGCTTTATCAAGCTCCCTGCAAATTGCATTTAGTGGCAAAGCATTAATAGATGAAGTTGCAAAATGAATATCATAGGGGAAGCTACACTTGGCATATACATGGGCAGAGTTGGGTTTAAGTAACCAAGTCATGTTTAAAAGAGTTAACTGAAGGAGTACAATTAGCGTGTAACCTGGAAAACATATAGCTAGTACCTATCTATCAACACATGTCATCACATAGGAGCCAAATACGGCCGTGGGAATTAGCAGAAGGGCATCTCCATACTGCTCTTGCGCTTCCAGCAAGCGACGCCGGCACCCTTGCTCGGCACGGCCGAGGTCACCGGCACCCTCCTTGGTGTCAAGAGCGCCATGCTCCTCATTTTCTACAAGGCTGTGGAAGTGGAAGTTGAAAGTATTACTGATTTGACTTTTGCAAGTAACAATACCATGGAGGATTCATCAGAACTAAAAATACCATTAGAGCACTATATACGAAAACAAAAGGAGAAGCATGGCATCAGTGCTATGTTGTGGAGGTTTGAGGTACATAGGACAGAAGCACGTAATAATTTCAATTAAACTATCACTGGTAGAATAAATCAAAATCAGCGCTAAGCTTGAGGGCTAAATCCACTAAAACAGTGACACCAACTATTATATCAGAATCATCACAAGAAGGACAATAACCTCGTTTCCAGTTAGCTTTGCAGTGAGAAACAAAAGCACACAGAACATTATTATTCCCTATACATGTTGTATGTCGTAAATATTACGACACCTCATGAAGGCAGAGTATTGAGTGACAATCCTCCTCCTTGTCTTACAGAAACCTACTACCTCCATCCAGAAATAACTGCCGCTCAAACGGATGTATCTAGACGTATTTCAGTGCTAGATACATCTGTTTGAGCGACATTTATTTCTGGATGGAGTATAATGTTGTTCATATAGGAACTAGCCATGGCATGTTTTCAGGATCTACATTATGGGACGGAGGGAGTACTTGATAAAAAAATGGTTACACTAAATATTACACCAGAAGAACCACGAGCAGTATTTGCTTCTCTAGAGGATAGCAAACTCAAATTTGTTGAAGGTAACTAACAACAATGCTACCAAATATGTTAACACGCCTACAGAATGTTAAATTAGTGGACAAAAAATTCAGACTTCATATGAAGCATTCTTCATATGAAGCATTCTCCATTCTCATATGAAGACAAAAAATTACATACTGGTTCATATAAAAAACAGAGACACAATATGAATATGCATGGCATAGGTGCAGGTTGTGCAAAAAAAAAACT
This sequence comes from Secale cereale, assembly GCA_902687465.1. Lineage (NCBI taxonomy): Eukaryota > Viridiplantae > Streptophyta > Magnoliopsida > Poales > Poaceae > Secale > Secale cereale. Next base: position 57,205,369 of record LR738709.1, on the reverse strand, counting down.
GCACTACAACACATTGCGCCTAAAACAAAATACCATTCTACTATCACGACCATACATTCAACTGGCAAGATCTAGCAATGCTCGTCAGCACACGCATACTAACATCAGAAAGGAAGGAGAGAATAAAGGGAACCAAGGGAGATACCTACAGATGATAGGGTCGACAATGATCTGGATTGAGTTAGCATTATGAGGAAGTGGATGATGTCCATGGTGTGCTTTAGATGCACACAGCCATGAGCTTCTTGCCGCTATTGCATCCGTTCGCTCGATGATGGGTACCAATGCATCCAAGTAGAACAAAACCACCATCATTAACGCACAACTTCAAGTACAAGCAAGTATATATCAAGTGACAGTGAAAACAAGTTGAGGAAAACACTGTAAATATCTATTTCATGTCATGCAGAGTTCAAACCGAATAATTAACTGTAGATTGTTGGTTTAACAATGTAAACAGTTGTCAAATTGAGGAAACCACTATAAACAGATGTCAAATTGAGGAAAACACTATAAACAAGGCACGCCTGCTGCCCTAGTTTGCTATGCTAGATCTTTAAAATAAAACCCAGAACAGATGTAGCATAGCACCAACTAGGGCAAGGCACAAGGTGAGCAAGATCATCAGGTTTGTAGAAATCAAAGAAGACAGATGATGCACTAATAGACACTGTGCATAAATGAACATGCCAGTAGAGTTCAAATTCTTATATTGAGCGAGATCACAAATGTAAAGCACGGATAGACATGCAAGGGGAATAGCTAAACACTTTGTCGTGCTCACATCAGTAGTTCTAATCCATGCTAACAATTAATAGACCAACAACACATGTTTCGTCCCATGATACTACAGTTGCAGTGCCATTACAAGCAATAGCAGAGCTACAAGGAAAAAACTGGGCGGGCCAAGCTACTGAAGAGCACACAAAAAATTAAAATTGGAACCATATATTATTTCAGTAGGCATAGTCAGTACATAGCTGCACTTGTTCTCATTGATTACACGATGCACACACATATATATGTACATATATATACTAGTGAATGGTTAACTGAAGCATTCAACAGCATCGCCCAACCACATTTACCTCTTATGAATCAATGGTTAACTATACAAATCAATGGTGATCCCAAATTACACTAAACATGAGTACCTACAATTTGAATTTAAGCATGCCTAAAATACATCCAGATCCACATCCACATCACACACCAAATTGACATAGGAAGCAGGGGAGTAGGTCGCTGTACAAAATCCATCACCTAAAGGATATTGGGGGATGTGAGGGGGAGGGGGGCGAAGCATCAAACCTTGCCGTATGCGGCCCCGAAGCCGCCGATGTTGGCGTGGGGAGAGAGGCCGTGTCCACCAGATCGAGGTCGTGGGCACGGCTTCGAATCCGCTGCGGCCGCCTCGCCTGCTTGAGCTTGACAGAGCCGTAGACGACGCCGACGCCGATGGCGGAGACCGTGGCTACCTGCAACGTGAATCGGAGGCCGGTCAGTCAGATCTGATCCGTGAGGCCGCGGACGAATCGTGAATCGGAGGAGAGGGGTGCATCGGTCGCTTACGAGGGCGAGGGTGCTCTTTCCGGAGTAGGGTCGCGGGGTGAACGACATGGCTGCGATGGCGGATGGATCCAGACGACGAGGGTTCCGTGCTACCACGGCGGAGTCGAGGACCTGCGATCGAGGAGGGAGGAGGGGTGCGATGTGCGATGTGGGGATCGAGGGTTTGGGCTGTGAGATGAGGGAAGGGAAGGAGGGGAAGGGTGGCCGGTGCACGGAGATGAGGGAAGGGAAGGAGGGGAAGGGCGGCCGGCGCGCGGAGGAGGTGGGTCGCCGGTGGGTCGCCACTGTGGGTGTGGTGGGTAGCCGCTGTGGGTGTGGTTGGTTGGGAGGCGGCGGGGAGGAGATGGGGGGAGGAGGGGTGCGATGGGGGCTAGGGTTTGGGTTGCGGTGGGGGTATGTCTTTTTCATTTTTTCTTTATTTTTTTCTGTAGATAGATGGATGGATGGATGGATGGTGAGATGGATGGATGGATTGATGGATGGATGGATGGATGGATGGGCGCCATGTCATCGACCAGTAATTTTAAAAAGTATCTCTAAGTACTAAAAATAGATGGATTTTGTGAAGTAGCTATCAAAAATATTTTGCAAAAGGGAACCACACAAATTTTCACTAGAGTTAGACAACATTTTATGGATAAATACCAATGTGTATGCATTTCTAATCTTTCTAGCTATTTTTAATCATTTTCCGAGTGCCCAAAATGATATTTTTTGTGAAGGACCTACGAAATATTTGTTGCAAAATTGGACCAAATCATTTTTATAAAATACTAGGCCATATTTAATGCACAATTTACCAAATGATTGGGTGTAAAAAGTTTTGATCCACCTCTCGTGAAAAAAACAAATTTCTGCCGATTCAGTTGGAAGCGGGTCAAATTTGAACTGCGGCTGCCTCGTAGTTTGCTATTTATTTTTTCCAAAAATCATTTCTAGGTACATAAGTACCTATTTAATCAGAGAAACACCAAAAAAATTCCAAGATTCAACCACTAGCTAGGAACGGTCATTCCCGCCGTTTTGACCGCATTTTGAAACGGGCATAAAAAATTCAAAAAAAATCAAAAAATTGGAACACCTTCGCATTGTGTCATTATATATGACCAAGTTACTAGGAAAAATATTAAACTTGTAATACGACAATTCTATTAAAAAAGTGTTCTCAGAAATGAGCTATCATGCGTGAAGATTCATGGCTTTCAAGCCAAATGATCAATCCTATGGCCACATTCATGGCATAGTTTGTTCAAATGATCTCATATTGTGCACAAGGGTGCATCTTGGAATGGCAAACAATGTTGCCTAAGGAAGTTTTCATTTTCTTTGGACGAAAAATTCATTTTCCATTTTCCGAGTGCCCAAAAGGAGGTTTTTTTGTGAAGGACCTCCCAAATAATTGTTGCAAAATTTGACCAAATTAATTTTCTAAAATACTAGGACATATTTAATGCACAATTGACAAAATGGTTGGTTGTAAATAGTTTTGATCCACCTCTCGTGAAAAAGACAAATTTCTGCCGATTCAGTTGGAAGCGGGTCAAATTTGAACTGCGGCTGCCTCATAGTTTGCTATTTATTTTTTCCAAAAATCATTTCTAGGTACATAAGTACCTATTTAATCATAAATACATGGTTTGGTGGCGATACGTCGAGGTTTGGGCGGTGGTCGAGGGCCCCAACTCTAGAGCGCGCAAACTCGCATGCCCGCTGCGTGGTCACCGCGTGACTGTGGCGTTGCCATGTGTTCTGGGCGGCCTAGGCATGTCTAGTGGGTTGGCCACTCCCCAGGTAGGTGCTAGGAAGAAAATTACAACACAAGATTCTCACAAGGAGACCGATCGATGCTCAAACATGAATTAGCAGCCAAGTGTTTGATTAGCGGTACGGAAAATGCACATGGCTAATGGGCGTGAGTTTTGGTTGAGGATGATCAGTTACTAAGAAGACCGTCTTCACAAATTTTCAGCTCAAAAGGAGGAGTCTAGGTGGTACTTGCTTTGCAAAGTACCACACTGGACATAAATACGAATGTTGAAGATGGGCTCAAAATAATGAATGGATTGAGCTAGCATTTGGTGGAGGATAGTTATTTGGGCATAGGAAAGCACTGTAGAAAATGGATACCATTTGGACATGCCAAAGTGGTACTTCCTTCACAAAGTGTTTTTTTGAACAGAATAGGAAAATGAATATTTTTGAATTATTTTTGAACTAGGAAAGGAAGGTTTTTTTACATATTTGACGAAGATATGACCCAAAGAATTTATGAGATTTTTTGGGGAATTTTGGGAATGACAGAAATATAGGTTGCTTCACAACCTAGGGCAAAAACTGCCACATGGACATGACACATAGGCAAAACTGATGAGGTGGCGCCTAGTCGTAGCAACCCACCACAATTTTCAAGGTTATGACCATCTATATTGGTCATGAACAGCTAGAAATAAGGCAGCGAACCAGTGCTATCTGCTTTGTGACCATTTCGTGTAAGGAAATTATGACCTTTCTGACCAAAATGGTCGTTATAGTTTAGGGTTTGGAGCCCCCCGAAAAGCTTTTGACCAATTGGTCTGAAATGGTCATAGAGCTATGACCAATTCTTCCAGGGTCACTAACAAAAGGTCATAAGTTGACATATTTCTTGTAGTGGATATGCGCGGTAACCCGGCAGTGGGTTTTCCCCTTCAGGTGAAGTATCTATGCAATAAAACCACGATTGATTCCATTCCTTGGGGTGTGTGTGAAGGGCAGCATGAGGAAAGCTCATATCCTTTCTCTTTTGAATGCTGATGCCGCCCAGTTCTTGATGCGGCTGATGGGCCTCGAACCCCTCGTTGGTTACCCCAAGTGGAAGGTGTAAGATGCAGTAAGTAGAAGTGTTTTCCCTTAGCAAAGATGCCAAGGATCGAATCCCCAGAGACTCCTAGGTTCAACAAGTAGGTGTCAATTGCTACAGTGCCAGATTAGTAGCAATCAACGTGGACCTGCACACAGATACAAATAACTTTGCTCCCAACGAGTACAGAGAGGTTGTCAATCTCTCCGGCCTTGTAGTTCACAAAGGGTTAAAAGCAATGATAGTAGTGATAGATAGTTTTTTGCAATAGTAAGTAAATAACGAAAAGTAAATAGTGGATGTGATCAATGATGGTAATATGGACCGGAGTCTCATGATGTTCACTAGTGATGTCTCTCTCCCAAAAGACGATAAAACAGCTATGTGAGGTAAACAAATTACAGCTGGGCAATTGACAGGACCACGAACGCAAACCAATGCTGACTACATTGCAAGAAAGGTTGAGGTTCAATGCATGGGCGGTACGCCAAAGTAAGTAGACCGAAATCCATCAATGCCTACTACTAATCATCCACCTTGAGAGATCTATCCAGAACATCTCGCTGGTATTAAGTTGCGAGTCCCACCCATAGTGTAAACTCAATGCAACAGACAACTGCATTAAAAGAACTTTGCATAAAGTAAACAATCCTTGCACCCGCGGGCACAAGCACCTCTGTTTTCCCCCTTGTGGCAACAGCACATCCCCTAGACTCATGTTTCTGTCACTCAAGCTAGTCATCGAGGGGCATGAACCCACAATCGAGCATAACGTTCCCTCTTGGAGTCACTACCTATTACTCGGCCAAAGCAATAAATAACAACGGAGAACATGCAAGAATTACTTATGAACTAAAATATAAAAGAGGTGAATCAAATATATTACTCAAGATCAATCTGAACATAATCTTATAATCCATCGGATCCCAGCAAACTCAACATAGAAACAGCATAAAGATTACATAGGTGCCTCGATCATGTAGGGCAGCTCACGAGGACTAATTAGTGAAGCACAAGAACGGGAGGAGAACATCACATAGCTACTGGTCATGGACTCATGGTTGATAACCCTCAACCGTAAGGGATCGAGATAGTCTTCGCGGGTAAGAATAACCCAATTTATTGATTCGACACACGGGGAGCCAAAGAGTATTTATAAGCTTTAACAGTTGAGTTGTCAGTTCAACCGCACCTGAAATATACTAACTTGCAACAAAAGATAAGTGGTAACGGTGATATGATAGTGATGATAGTAATAGTAAAAGTAAACAGTAAAAGTAAATAGCAGTAGTAAATGGCAAAAGTGGCAACTAGTGACAAGCAAGGTTTAAAATACTGTAGGCTAGGGAGATGGATGGTTGGGCGTTGCATGGATGAGATAGATTCTAACTTGGGGCACGGCACACGGAAAAGTAATGATCATCTAGGCAAATATCAAACATTAAGCATGTATCCCGTAGGTAGTTGTACGTGCTTGCAATAAGAACTTGCACAACATCTTTTGTCCTACCATCCCGCTACGAACGGGGCCAAAAGGAACTAATGGATATTAAGGTGCTCCTGTCAAAGAGCACCGGAACAAAGCAATGAACTCAATGGATACATATAATCCTCAAACTACGGACCATCCCCTTTGGTGTCCCAAGCTGTCACTTTTGGGATCGCCGGTTCCGAACCGTAACAGGTGCATACAACTCATAGATAGGATCAAGAACACAAATATATTCATGCAAACACATATGGTTCAGATCTGAAATCATGGCACTTGGGCCCTAAGTGTCAAGCATTAAGAATAACAAGTTGTAGCAAAGATGATAAACACCATACTAGATGATAGGCAACATGCCCCCAACAATCTTACGAACTATTACATGATCTAACTCATCCAATCCCTACCATCCCCTTCGCCTACAGCAAGGGAATTACTCACACATGAAGGGCGAAGTCATGGAGGGATGATGGAGTGATGATGATGATGACGATGGCGACGATCTCCCCTCTCCGGAGGCCAAATCAGCCTCCAGATTAACCCTCCCGAAGAAGAACAGAGGGTGGCGGCGGCTCCACGACGAAAAACAGCGAAAGAACTTCTGATCTAGGATTTCTCCGTCGGGAGGAAAAATACGGGCTAAAGTAGGGCACCAGGGGGTGTGGGCCCCACCCAGGCGCCCCCCCGGCGCGGCCCAGGCGGGGGGAGGGCGCCCACAGGGCGCCTGGGCACCCCCTGGCCCCCCTCTGGCCCCACTTCTGGTATTTGGTTCCTTCGGGTGCGTGGATTTTCTCTGATTTTTCGTGGATTTTTCTGAGATACTTAAAAATCCGTTTTCCTGCACACAAATAAACCATACAGGCAGCTCTGCTGAAAACAGCGTCAGTCCGGGTTAGTTTAGTCCAAATCATGCAAGAATGAGGTCAAAACAATATCAAAAGTGTTTGGAAAAGTAGATACGTTTGAGACGTATCAACTCCCCCAAGCTTAGCATATTGCTTGTCCTCAAGCAATTCAGTTCAACGAACTGGGCGCGACAAAGAAAACTTTGACAAACTCTTTTGCTTCATTAGATGTATATAAGCATGTACTACGAAAAGAGTTCAGCAAGTATTAAAACAGTACTTATGAGAACAATGCAAGGAGCAATCCTTCTTTCAAGTGACCAGTCACAAATAATTAAGAGTAAATAATATATTACTGAAAATCAAGACAAGATCACATTGCATATAGCTTGAGCATATTAAGGTGGTATCTCTCTAGCCTCCATGAGTGAAGCAAAACATAAATGCAGAGACTCCTCCAGAGTTTTAAAGGAGACTAGAGCTAAGAATTTCAGAATAAATCATATCACAAGTATGCAGAAGACAGTGTAATACTTTGGGACAATGCACATTACACTCAGAATGACAATTATGCTCTCCTATTCAGTGCTTTGAAGAAAGAAGATGAGACTCTCGAACCGTGGCTTTTATTGGCAAAGTTGAAAATCCGTGATCGGAAACAAAAACTAAACATGTACCAGAGCTCTTGGTTTAAAAAAAACAGAAGTAAATATGTTTTTGAGAGGTGCATATTTCGTCAACGAATGCTAGCAGATAACTCAATCACTTTTTAAGCTAGACAAGTCTCGAGGAACGGCTCCCGCATGAGGACGATCACATCCTCTTAATCTCCTTTGTTTATCACTGCCAAAGTTTTCTGATTTCTGATGAACAAAGCGTGAAGGAGGGTTTGTTTGTTATATTATCTTTTCGAGCCGGGCGCACTCAATGCCAGTTCCTTTTCATATTAGGGGTTTGCACATTATGCATGCAATCCAGGGGTGAAACTTGTCCAACTTAAAAAGATTATGAATTAACTACTACATCCTCATGAGCTAAAACATAGGCACAAAAAGAGAAATGCTTTTGATTATTTTCGAGATGGTACATGAAAGTCTTCGTTAGGAATGGCAGGTAAATACCATGTATAGGAAGGTATAGTGGACTCATATGGCATAACAAGTTTAGAGGTTTTGGATGCACAAGCAGTCATTCCGCTTAGTACGGGTGGAGGTTTAGCAAAAGACTGTGAAGCGACCAACTAGAGAGCAATAACGGTCATAATCATGCAGAGCGACAAAGCAACATTGAATCGGGCATGAAAGTGATATAACTATTCTAAAACTCAAAGATCATCAAGGCAAAGTAGACTTTTAGTCGTAAACATGTGTAAGCATGTGCCAAGTCAATCCAAAAATTCTCTAAAGGGAAATACCACCTTAGTATACCAGACTATGAACAGTGCAATGCATGTAGATCATTTCAATAACACATTATATACTCTAGTTATTGGAGACTAGCCACAAGGAAAGCATGAACCACTGGAAGAGCATTGTAAACATAGCACTATGTCGCTACAAGCTGGTCTCTAGATCATAAGTACAGGCATATGTACAAAAGTAGAAACAATAAGAGTTCATACCGGTCTTCCTTGTTGCTTCCTTTCAGTCGATCTTCGTCATTACTGCTTGTCACTCGCATGATCGAACGTAGGAAATATAATCAAATGCCATCACGGACTCGAGCTGATCTCTGAAAACAAAGCAAACTAAAGAGAGAAAGGAAATCTTTTTGGGTTTTTCAAAGGTTGAATAAAAGCAAAAGAAAGAGAAAATCTTTTTATTGTTTTTGCAAAGAGAGAAACAAAGGAGAACGGGCAAAAACTTCGAAAAGATCAAAGCGAATCAAACGGATAATACAATGAAAAAGTGAGAAGGGCACGTACTCCCCCAAGCATAGGCTTTTGGCCTAAGTTGGTAGCAGCTACTGCCCCCAGGAGCCTCCTGCTCCAGGGGTATGGTGGTGAGACCAAGGGTCGTAGAAGGATGCTGGTGCGTACACCGAACTCCTCGGAGTCTCCCATGAGGAAGGTTCCGAACGCCAAACAGAGGAAGACCCTTCACCAAACTCGGTGGTGGTCTCTTCCTGAAAATGTGGTATCTCACCGTGCCTCTCCTCGTCGGGCACAACCCCCTCCATGGGGTTATGGAACTGATGCTAGACCATGAACTCATCGAACTGGACAACATCAAAGGACCATCCGTTCCTGCGAGAAAAATCAAACAAAAGAGGTGCAGGTAGACGGATCTCGCGTTCCGCGGTAGTTCCGAAACGCAAGATATAAACAAGGTTATCAAGCTCAGAACCCATGGTAACAAACTTATGCCTTTTCATAGCAGCAAGATCAAAGCTTAAATAAGTAAAAGGAGTATCATCAGGGTGTGGGGTGCCTCCAAGATGCTCTAAGATAAGTGTGGCATAAATGCCACCATATAAGTCCCCCTTGTTACCGTTCATAGCAAGGCGTCGAGCAATTAAGGTACCCAGATTATAATCAGACCTCCCTGAGAGGGCTGCTGCCAGGATAGCAATATCCGGAGCAGAAATGCTGCTCGTGTTGTCACGAGCTAACACCCCTCTAGCAATATAATATGCAAAATACCTGAGGTGAGGAAACAAGATACTGGAGATCTTCGACCGATGAATATCCCTCGTACCCATGCTGCAGAGAGAGTTGATGATGGTTTTCAGCTCGGAGGGCTGAGTGGCCATCCTTGCCGTCCTCCCAACGTTTGGCACACCTATTACTTCACAAAAATTTCCCAGAGTCATGGTGATAAGATCATTATAAATTTTAAACTCAATAGCACCTGAATCAGGATTATATCTAAAATTGTTAATGAAACCAGAGGTGAGTTTCTGATACTGAGTAACACGACTCGTGACGAGCCGTGTCAAACCTGCATTAGCACAAAGATTATAAAACTCATCATTGATTCCCGCAGCTTCCATGAATTCATCACATGGATATGTCATTGCACGTGCTGGACTTGTGTCTTCCAACAACTCCAGGGGCACATGATCCTCATTATAGCTCACCCTAGCAGTCGATGGTGAAGCTGCGGCTCTAGTGACTCGATCGGAGTGTGCGGGCCTCCTCTTCTCAAGCCATCCTTTTGCCCTTCCTAACAAACTCATTTCTGAAATTTTTTACAATTTACAAAAACAAGGATTAAAACAAAGTGAGCTAAGGCAAACTACTCAACTCACTTGCCCAAGGCATAAACTTGCATCAAAACTTGGAAAATAACCTTCTACACATGCATGCAAGCTCATCTCTACAGCACCAAGAACTACTAAATACTCACAAATGAGGCCACCAATCAAAAATCTAATTGGAGGGGTGGAGGAGTCACATACCAGGGAGTATTTGCTCAAAATTTCAGCTCAAATGATGGGCTGTAGAGAGAGATCGAAGAATCGCCTCCAAGAACAGCAAGAGCAGCAAGAACAAGACCAGAACTCGGGTTTCTGGAAAAAGAGAGAGAGAGGGGAAGAAGAAATACCTGGAGGGGGTCCCGTGGGCCCCAGGCGCCCTGTGGGCGCGGCCAGGGGCTGGGCCGCGCCAGCTGGCCGCCTGGGCCACTGGTGGCCCCCCCCTGGCTGGCCCTAGGACTTTCCGGGTCTCTCCCATTGTGGAAATTTTTAATATAATTTTTCTGGAATTTTTCTGAAAACTTCACTCTTGAAATTTTTTCGAAGTTCAAAAAGCTGCGAAACTCTGTGAAAACTTGAAGCAGTTAGTAGTATTGTGAAGCTTCAAAAACATAGATACTTGGTACAGCAAGTAGGACAACGCTAAAAACAAAATGAAAACATAGCAAGCTCAACTTTTTATCCATATAAAACACGTTTACTAGTAAGGTTGATCAAGTCTTACCAACAAACAAGCGATATATAGAGCAAAAAGTCTCACCTCCTACAAAGTAATCACTGAACTTTTACCTTGATGGACATTGTCCCTACCATGATAGTTTTATATTTGTGAGGCACATGTAGTGGACAGTCCCATTCTCCAATCTTCACGGTCTCAATATTCTCTATAGAGTTGAGGGCATCCCTCCTGTCGGTCTTCTTTGGAAAATATACCGTGTTTTCTTTATCATTCACATGAAAGGTAACCTTCCCTTGTTGCAATCAATAATAGCAACTGCGGTGTTAAGGAAAGGTCTACCAAGAATAATGGACATGCTCCCATCCTCGGGCATGTCGAGCACAACAAAATCAGTAAGGATTAAACAATTAGCAACTTCAAATGGAACATCCTCACAAATACCTATCGGAACAGCGGTTGACTTGTCAGCCATCTGAAGGGAGATATCTGTAGGAATTAGTTTCTCTAAACAAAGCCTCTCGTAAAGAGAGAGAGGCATAACACTCAGTCCCGCTCCAAGATCACATAAAGCAGTTTTGACATAATTATTCTTTATGGAGCAAGGAATGGTGGATATACCTGGATCACCGAGCTTCTCAGGAATCTTTCTGCTGAAAGAATAGTTAGCAAGAATATTAGATATTGCATCATTAGGAACTTTTATTTTGTTAGTGACAATATCTTTCATATATTTTGAATAAGGGAGTAACTTAATAGCATCAGTCAAAGGAATTTGAAGAAAAAGAGGTTTAATCCATTCACAAAACTTATTGTAATGCTCTTCTTCTTTAGATTTGATGGACTTACCTGGAAAGGGCATGGGTTTCTGTACCCATGGTTCTTTGTCCTTCCCGTGTTTTCTTGCGATGAAGTCTTCTTTAGTGTACCTCTTACGTTTGTCAGGTGCTTCTTCTTCTCGAACTTCAGGCGGATCATTCTTCTCATTATTATTACCTTCAGGTTCAGCACCGTCTTCAGTCTCAGCATCGGAAATAGATACACTGTTGGGATCAATAGCTGGCTCTTCATCTGCAATAGGATCATTAGAATTGTCAGTCTCTTTATGTTTCTTCTTCTTATTTGGAGAGACAACAATTTCTTCTTCCTGCATTTGAGAATCTTGCTCGATTATCTTCGGATGTCCCTCTGGATAAAGAGGATCTTGAGTACTAGTTCCCCCTCGGGTCTTAATCCCAAAAGCCTGCAATTTATCTTGTTTGGCATTGTTAGCAAGCAAATCTCTTTGCACATTAGAAATTTGATCAAGCTGAGTTTGAACCATATGAAAATGCTTCACAAGACATTGAACATCATTAACTGTTCTATCTAAAACACCAAGCAACTTTTTGATAGCATGGGAATTATCATGCAACTGACTTTCTATCCTCTCATTAAAATGATTATGTTTCATAATAAAATTATCAAACTCATCTAAACATTGACCAGGAGGCTTACCATGAGGGATGTCACTTGCGTTGAAATCTAAAAGAGAGTGTACCTCTACCATAGGAGGGTGAGTGGTAGGCTCACACAGCTTCTCAATAGGGGGTAGATTCTTCACGTCTTCAGCTTTAATACCTTTCTCTTTAATAGACTTCTTTGCTTCTCGCATATCCTCGGGGCTTAGAACAAACATGCCCCTCTTCTTTGTTGGTGGAGGTGGTTCAGGGACGGACCAATCTTCATGGTTTTTGGCAATCCTGCCCATTAGATCTTCCGCATCGTCCGGTGTTCTTTTCCTGAAAACACAACCAGCACAACTGTCCAAATAGGACCTAGATTCATCAGTTAGACCAGCATAGAATATATCAATTAATTCATTCTTAGGAATTTCATGTCCTGGTCTAGCCCGAATCAAACCGCAGTACCTCCCCCAAGCTTTAGGGAGGGACTCATCCTGCAACTGTTTAAAGTTATAAATTCTTTGTAAAGCAGCATGTTGCATGTGAGCAGGAAAGTACTTATCAACAAAAGAGTGAGCTAAGTCCTGAGGACTCTTAATAGAACCGCATGGGAGTGAATCATACCATGCTTTAGCACCTTCCTTCAAGGAGAAAGGAAGAAGCTTGGTCACATAAAAGTAGCATATCTTTTCATCTGTGGTAAACAGGCTACCTAACTCACCGAGTTTAGTCAGGTGTGCAATAGCATCATCAAATTCTCTGCCATAAAAGGGGTCAGCTTCAACCATAGGTATAAGTGAAAGATCAACAGAGAAATCAAAATCAGGATCATCAATGCATATAGGAGATGTAGCAAACTCAGGATTAGGAACGGTTTTGTTTTTCAAAGAGTGTTTTTCAAATATTTTCTTAATAACTTCAGGGTCAGAGCCAGCAAACTCTGTCAGTTCCCTGCATAGATCTTCATCAAGCATATAGTAATCATCATCAAGGAGCCTCTCTTGAAGTTTACTCAAATCAGGATAATCATAAGTTTCACCAATAGGGTAGCGAGTAACAGGACGTTCAATTCCATATTTTTCAGCAGCAGCAGTAATTTGTTTCTCAAGAGCATAACCAAGCGAACTAATATCATCATCAAAAGTAGTAGAAGCATCATCAAGAGTATCAGAGATAATAACAGATTCATTAGGAGCATCATGTGGTGGTGGTGAGGCAAACTTACTCATAACAGAAGGTGAATCAAGCATAGCACTAGTGCTCAGAGCAGTACCTCTTCTTGTAGTAGATAGTAAGATCGGAACCTTGTGGTCTCCTTTCTTACCCATAGTGAATAAAGTGCAGCAGGTAGAATACCTCAGGTAGACTTGTAAATATTGCTATGCTCCCCGGCAACGGCGCCAGAAAACGGTACTTGATAACCCTCAACCGTAAGGGATCGAGATAGTCTTTGCGGGTAAGAATAACCCAATTTATTGATTCGACACACGGGGAGCCAAAGAGTATTTATAAGCTTTAACAGTTGAGTTGTTAGTTCAACCGCACCTGAAATATACTAACTTGCAACAAAAGATAAGTGGTAACGGTGATATGATAGTGATGATAGTAATAGTAAAAGTAAACAGTAAAAGTAAATAGCAGTAGTAAATGGCAAAAGTAGCAACTAGTGACAAGCAAGGTTTAAAATACTGTAGGCTAGGGAGATGGATGGTTGGGCGTTGCATGTATGAGATAGATTCTAACTTGGGGCACGACACACGGAAAAGTAATGATCATCTAGGCAAATATCAAACATTAGGCATGTATCCCGTAGGTAGTTGTACGTGCTTGCAATAAGAACTTGCACAACATCTTTTGTCCTACCATCCCGCTACGAACGGGGCCAAAAGGAACTAATGGATATTAAGGTGCTCTTGTCAAAGAGCACCGGAACAAAGCAATGAACTCAATGGATACATGTAATCCTCAAACTATGGACCATCCCCTTTGGTGTCCCAAGCCGTCACTTTTGGGATCGCCGGTTCCGAACCGTAACAGGTGCATACAACTCATAGATAGGATCAAGAACACAAATATATTCATGCAAACACATATGGTTCAGATCTGAAATCATGGCACTCGGGCCCTAAGTGTCAAGCATTAAGAATAACAAGTTGTAGCAAAGATGATAAACACCATACTAGATGATAGGCAACATGCCCCCAACAATCTGACGAACTATTACATGATCTAACCCATCCAATTCCTACCATCCCCTTCGCCTATAGCAAGGGAATTACTCACACATGAAGGGGGAAGTCATGGAGGGATGATGGAGTGGTGATGATGATGACGATGGCGACGATCTCCCCTCTCCGGAGGCCAAATCAGCCTCCAGATTAGCCCTCCCGAAGAAGAACAGAGGGTGGCGGCGGCTCCGTGACGAAAAATAGCGAAAGAACTTCCGATCTGGGATTTCTCCGTCGGGAGGAAAAATACGGGCTAAAGTAGGGCACCAGGGGGTGTGGGCCCCACCCAGGCGCCCCCGGCGCGGCCCAGGGGGGGCGCGCCCACAGGGCGCCTGGGCACCCCCTGGCCCCCCTCTGGCCCCACTTCTGGTATTTGGTTCCTTCGGGTGCGTGGATTTCTCTGATTTTTCGTGGATTTTTTGAGATACTTAAAAATCTGTTTTCCTGCACACAAATAAACCATACAGGCAGCTCTGCTGAAAACAGCGTCAGTCCGGGTTAGTTTAGTCCAAATCATGCAAGAATGAGGTAAAAACAATATCAAAAGTGTTTGGAAAAGTAGATACGTTTGAGACGTATCAATGGTCCAAGGGAGACTACTCACGAGTCATCCGGGAGGCGTCCATGGTGGTGGAGAAGCTCCCGGTGGTGATCCTCCCCACTGGCAGGGTGCCGGGAAGAGTTCTCCTGGTGCTCCCGATCTTGGAAGAGGCGGCGGCGGCGGAACAGAGATGGGATCGCGAAAAGAGTTCCTGTTCTGAGGGTTTCGGAGGTCCCTCTAAATATATGCCAAAGGGGGGCACCGGACGGGCTTCGGGGGGCCCAGGCGCCCCCCCGGCGCGGCCCAGGGGGGGGCGCGCCGCCAGGGCGCCTGGAGCCCTGGTGGCCCCCCCAGGCTGCCCTTCGGACGCAGTGTTGTTTCCGGATCGCTGATTTTTTATATAATTTTTCTGGATTTTTCTGGGTAGTTCTCGAAACGTGAAAACCTGAAATACAAAAACAGCCGAAAACAGAAACTGGCACTGGGGTGCACTGGATTAGTAAGCTAGTCCAAATATGATCAAAAGTGTATGGAAGTGTATGAATATCATAACAATATCACCCAAAAGTGGCATGGAGGAAGCAGAAATTATAGATACGTTTTGGACGTATCAGCGGCCCGTCAAAAAACTCTGTCTGCCGGTTTAAATGGAAAAAGTCTCTGAACAGATCCATTGATGGTTCTTCTTGAAGATATGCTTCTGAGAAGACTTGAAAATTGCAGACATTTGATATAGAATTCAGACCTACTTCTTGAGGATGGAGTTGAAAAGCAGCTAGCACATACCGGAAGAATTTTGAACCGGGAGGGCTAAAACCCCGGGCCAGGTGATCAAAGAAAACAATGACCTCTCCTTCCTTAGGAGTAGCTGGACATTCATTTTATGGGGCCTGCCAGTGCAGGACCTCTTTAGGACCCAGAATACCGATTGAAGCGGCGTTCATTAGGTCCTCTTCAGTAATGCGGGAAGGAGCCCAGTTGCAAGCGACAAACTGCTTGACCATTGTTTGTAATAAGGAAATGCTGAAAAGTACAATGCGAAATCCGGTTTATCAATTGCTAAAATTAAGCCGGAGCATTACATAAGATTGTGGATCTAAATTTCCGGTTTACATAAGGGGCTAATGGTATTACTAGTCCGGGAGCATATAAGAGTAAGGTAGCTACCGAATTATGATGATAGAGAAGGCAGATGCTAAACCGTCAATTACAAGGTACATGATTACATCTAGACCGTCGAAAAGAGCATATGATTGATTAAACCGGTGAGTGAGCTACAGATCTACAATACGAAGAAACAGTTTCCACAGAAGGCTAAAGAAAAAATGGATCTGAGGCATAAGAGAAAGATGAAATATATGCAAGTCTTATACAGGAAGAACCGCGGAGGTTTTCTACAGGTCAAATCTAAGCTGTTAAGCTAGAGGAACTAAAGGCGTGAGCGCGGAGCAGGAGCGCACTCAAAACGAATCTAAGTAAGGTTTGAATCTACCACAAGGTTAACCCACAGGGATGAACAGCGAAGCTTCAAAGTTTCATGGCGGAAGCTATGGAAGGAACCCTAGATTGGGATCTACAGTGAGAAAGAAGAAATACCTGGTGAAGAAGCGGATGGCGGTGAGTTGCTTTGGACACGATTCAGGGTGATGTAGCGGCCTGGCTCGACGATGGCGACGGGCTCAAAGAGCGGCGGCGGAGCTTCGAGCGACGGAGGAAGACGAAGGCAGAAGGGAGAAAAGAGACAGACCCTAGCGGTTTTTATAAGCCGAAGAGGTGAAACGGCAAGCGCGGGAATCGAGGAGGTCAGAGATTGGATAAAGATTACGTTGTCGCCTCGATCTTCGGGATGTCATTTAACAAAGGTAACAAACAGAGGTGAGCAATAAATGCTGAGGTCATGTCACGACAGATTAAGATGATTCCCGGAGATGACGTGATGGACGGTTTACGAAATAGAGGAGCTGCAGAGAAGAAATTTATGCAAAGACTTAGAAGACTGGCATGAACAAGTTCAAATCAATCTGGGCCTAATGTCATGGATATTACTAGCAGGTATAAACCAGCTAGGAAGATCCGGATTATACTAACATAGTTGTATTATCATAAGCCCAGTAGAATATGAATCAGAGGTTATGGCCCATAGAGGCTTAGGGCCCATGTGTAAAGCTTACGGTTTGTAAACCGTCATATCATGTAACTTGAGGTGTAAGATAGAAAGATTGGAGTCCGAGGCGGACACGATTATGAACCAGCCCCGGGACTCTGTAAACCGGACCGGGCGTCGCCTCCTATATAAATGGACGACCCGGCGACGGTTCAAGGAGAAGCAACAACACATCAAGACAGAGGCAAGCGATCCGCTCCTTGTTCATCGACGCCCAAGCAATACCACACCAAACTAGACATAGGCTTTTACCTTCATCGAAGGGGCCGAACTAGTATAAACCTTCTGTGTCCATTGTGTGTTTTTAACCCCTTCAAGCTAACCCGCGCGATGGCCTCACACCTAAGTCTTCTAAACCGGACATCTGCCGTGCTAATTCCACGACAAAAATGGCCAAATTTATATATGTTCCTAATAATAAGGGTGAATCTTCTAGTAAGGAGACTGCGGATCTTTAATCGATAAGTGTTCACCCCAACTTTCTCTCTATCATAAGGGAACCTTTTGCTACAAACGAATTATTTGATTTCTTGCCTAGAAGTTTGATTATTAATAGGAAGGAAGAAACTTCCAAGAATTATAAGTGTTCAAATAAAAAATAGGAACTTTAGCGCTCACGAGATTACTACCATTTTTTACTGGAGAGTGCTTTTTAGTTGATTCTTTTTGCAGATGATTAATAGAAAAATTCCTCACGTCCACCAATTTATTTCAACTTTATTAGAGTTAAGAAGTATTCTAAAGTTATAGATTGCTACAGACTGTTCTGTTTTTGACAGATTCTGTTTTTCGTGTGTTGTTTGCTTATTTTGATGAATCTATGAGTAGTATCAGGGGGTATGAATCATAGAGAAGTTGGAATACAGTAGGTTTAACACCAATATAAATAAGGAATGAGTTCATTACAATACCTTTGAGTAGTGGTTTGTATTCTTATACTAACGGAGCTCACGAGATTTTTGGCTAAGTTTTGTGTTGTGAAGTTTTCAAGTTTTGGGTAAGGATTTGATGGACTATGGAACAAAGAGTGGCAAGAGCCTAAGCTTGGGGATGACCAAGGCACCCCAAGGTAAAATTCAAGGACAACCAAAAGCCTAAGCTTGGGGATGCCCCAGGAAGGCATCCCCTCTTTCGTCTTCATCTATCGGTAACTTTACTTGAGACTATATATTTATTCACCACATGATATGTGTTTTGCTTGGAGCATCATGTATGATTTGAGTCTTTGCTTTTTAGTTTACCACAATCATCCTTGCTTGACACACCTTTTGAGAGAGATACACATGAATCAGAATTTATTACAATGCTCTATGTGCTTCACTTATATCTTTTGAGCTAGATAGTTTTGCTCTAGTGCTTCACTTATATCTTTTAGAGCACGGTGGTGGTTTTATAATGTAGAAATTATTGATCTCTCATGCTTCACTTATATTATTTTGAGAGTCTATTAGAACAGCATGTTAATGTGCTTTGGTTATAAAACTAGTCCTAATATGATAGGCATCCAAGATGGATATAGTAAAAACTTTCATAAAAGTGCATTAAATACTATGAGAAGTTTGATACTTGATGATTGTTTTGAGATATGAGGATGGTGATATTAGAGACATGCTAGTAGAGTAGTTGTGAATTTAAGAAATACTTGTGTTGAGGTTTGCAATTCCCATAGCATGCACATATGGTAACAAATTAGAAGCATGAGGTATTTCATTGAGTGTCATCCTTTGTGTGGAGGTCGGGATCGCGCGATGGTTAACTCCTACCAACCCATCCCCTAGGAGCATGCGTGTAGTACTTTGTTTTGATGACTTGTAGATTTTTGCAATAAGTATGTGAGTTATTTATGACTAATGTTGAGTCCATGAATTATACGCACTCTCACCCTTCCACCATTGCTAGCCTCTCTCGTACCGCACAACTTTCACCGGTATCATACACTCACCATATACCTTCGTCAAAACAGCCACCATACCTACCTATTATGGCATTTCCATAGCCATTCCGAGATATATTGCCATGCAACTTTCCACCATTCCGTTCATATGACACGCTTCATCATTGTCATATTGCCATGCATGATCATGTAGTTGACATCATATTTGTGGCTAGGCCACCATGCATAATATTTCATACATGTCACTCTTGATTCATTGCACATCCCGGTACACCGCCGGAGGCATTCATATAAAATCATACTTTGTTCTAGTATCGAGTTGTAATATCGAGTTGTAAATCAATATAAGTGTGATGATCATCATTATTAGAGCATTGTCCCCCAAAAAAAGAAATAAAAAGAAGAAAGGCCAAAGAAAAAAATAAAGGCCCAAAAAAAAGAAAAAAAGAAAAAAAAGAAAAGGGTTATGAAACAACTCAATTTCCGGTTTACAAGAACTGAAGTCCCAAGCCTTTTGCAAGCAACAACACTTGGCACTTGGGGGCTAATGGATGCTGAAGTGTTTTTTATGTCCCGGTTCATATCAATAAAGTCCCAAGCACTTTGCAAGCAAGAGTACTTGGCACTTGGGGGCTAATGCATATTGCTTCTTTATTATTATTCATTTATGCTAACCCGGTGGCAAAATAATCATTGACCGCCGGCTTATGAGGGGTATACATGCAAGTTCTATACAATGAAGAATAGGACCAACTCATTCATGCTGATTAAGTTGGCCCTTGGGGGCTACACATGCAACGTTCATCAAAGACAGATTTCCTATCAAGAGGTGTGCCGATTCATAAAGGAGTCAATTATTTCTAAGTCTACAACATATTCACTTCTATCATATCCAATAGACTTGGGGGATGGAAGGATGTATATAGTTTGGTCAAGAGTATTACCTCAAAATTCTTATGCATCTGCTTCACCATGTCAATCTCAAGGTCACGGCTGCTGTGGACCTGATTGAGATATCCAGAAAGCACTTCACCACTGCTCAGCTGTGCATACTGAGCCATGTCGAACCTTACTCTCCGTTTCTCAACAAGTTCTTGCTTGGCAGTATGTTTGGCCAGAACAGTTGGATTGCCCGACTCTCTAAAAGCGGTACCGGTAATTGTAACATCTCCAGTTTGGTTTTCTGCCGGTTTAGACGGGGCCGGCGGTTCAGCAGTTGCAGAGTCGACCTTGGCAGGATCAATAGAGGCGTCAGGAATTTCAGGAGGAGCATCATGAGTAGCTGAACATCTGTTGCTAAAATTAGCTGCTCTGGCTCAATGACCTTTGGATCGGCCGCCGGTTTACTCGCCTTAGCTCTCTTAATGGGCTTGGCTTGGCCACTGCACGGGTTAGAGCATCTCCAACCGCGCCCCCAAGACGCCCCCAGGCCGCTTTTTTTTAACGCCGGCGCCGATAAAACGGCCCAGTCGCGCCCCCAAGACGCCGAAATCCGCCGGATCAGCCCGTTTTCTGACCCGGCGCGCCCATGCCGAACTCGGCGCACTGGGGGGGCGCTTGGGGGCACCGGCGGAAGGGAAAATCACCCGGGTCTCCACTGTCAGGCGAAAAGTCACACTGATTCGCCCCATTTTCCCATCTCCTTCCCCAACACCTTGCAATCCCGGCGTCGCCAGCCGCCTCTCCGCCGCTGCCGCCGCTATCTCGTCATTCCTCGCCGTGAAACAAAGAATGATCCCCCCGATGCCCTCTCCCCCCACT
Organism: Secale cereale; assembly: GCA_902687465.1. Lineage (NCBI taxonomy): Eukaryota > Viridiplantae > Streptophyta > Magnoliopsida > Poales > Poaceae > Secale > Secale cereale. Next base: position 57,184,720 of record LR738709.1, on the reverse strand, counting down.
TTCCCCAAGGTTCCCTCGCCGCTCCGGCACCCGCCGACGAGTCTACGCACGACGCCCGCTACATGTTCGATGCTTTGCCTGCCCCGGCCGCGATGGACTCCGACGATGAGGAGGTGCTCGCGGCGTTGCTCGAGGAGGAAGCCGAATCTTCCGCCCAGGACGAAGAACACCTCATGGTCCTCGCCGCCCTGGCCGGCTTGCTTGCCGGTGATGCAAAGCCGAGGCGAGGCGGCTCAGCGCCGGGGCCACGGAAAGCAAAGAACCGTCATCGACTCGAAGGCTATTGCATGCTCTACTCGGACTACTTCGCCGACGCTCCACTGCACGGCGACAAAGTTTTCCGGTGCCGTTATCGGATGGGCCGAAATATTTTCCTCAGGATAGTCAATGAACTCAGGGAGTACGAGAACTACTTCAGGTGCAAGAAGGATTGCACCGACACACTTGGATTCACCTCAATCTAGAAGTGCACGACAACTATGAGAATGCTTGCATACGGGGCTCCAGGTGATTCACTCGACGACTATGGGCGCATGGCCGAGTACACGATCATTGAGTGCACCTACAAGTTCTACAGGGCCGTGGTGGCAGTGTTTGGACCGAGGTACTTGCGATCACCCAATGCTGAAGAGACTGCTCGGATCCTAGCACAAAATGAAGCAAGATGATTTCCTGGTATGCTTGGAAGCATCGACTGCATGCATTGGGCATGGAAGAACTGCCCGTTTGCTTGGTAGGGGATGTACAAAGGTGCAAAAGGAGCTTGTAGTGTGATACTTGAGGCAGTGGCCACACATGACCTCTGGATTTGGCACGCTTTCTTTGGTATGCCAGGAACTCATAATGACATCAGCGTGCTGTAGTGCTCTCCTGTTTTTGCCAAGCTCGTTGAGGGCCATTCTCCTCCGGTGAACTTCGAGATCAATGGGCACCAATATAACAAGTGGTACTACCTAGCAAATGGCATCTATCCGAGATGGTCAACATTTGTGAAGACTATCTCAAGCCCTGTGCCAGGAGGCAAGAACTCCCACTTTTCAAAGGTTCAGGAGGCTTGCAGGAAGTATGTCGAGCGAGCATTTGGCATGCTCCAATCTCGATTTGCTGTTGTCCGGTACCCCGCTAAGACTTGGTCGAAAGATCAAATGTGGGAGATCATGACTTGTTGTGTCATTTTGCACAACATGATCATTGAGAGCGAGCAAGAAGAGCCAGTGTTTGACACTGAACCATACTACAGGCAGGGTCCTCTTGCCCAAGTGGATCACCAGCTCCCTGCAACATGGACGGCCTTCCTCAACATGCGCCAGGAGATCCGAGACCCACAGGTGCATCATCAGCTGCAGCAGGATCTAGTGGAGCACCTATGAAGGCTCAAGGGCAACGCCTAGCTCGACGTGCAATGAAATATGAGTGTTTTTATTATTTGTGATGATTTTATTTGAATGAGCGCCGAAACACGTCGAGCGTGGGCCATTTTGCGCCAGAAATTGGGCCAATCCAACGCCGAAAATGGGCTGAAAGCGTCGATACAGGGCCGATATCGGCGCCTGGGGGCGGCGGCTGGGAACGCACTAGCACCCAAGCCTAAAATAGCGCTTGCTCGCCCCCAAGCGGCGGTTTCCGGCGCGTCTTGGGAGCGCAACGGCTGGAGATGCTCTTAAAGTGAGTCAGTACAAAGTTACAAAGATTCAAGGAAAATATGAACATGGAAGAAATTGTTACCCAGGGGCAGTCTTGAAAGCCGGTAGTTGACTTTCAGATGACTCACCAGATGAAGAGCGAGAGGCCTCCTGATAGTTTGAATCGGAAGAGTTCAATGGTTGACGAATAAGACCCGCCAGTGGGTTGTAATGCCCAGGATGGGACTATACCTCCTACGTGTCGAGGCACGACTTAAAGGTATAAGCCCATCCTAGGATGATCTCAAGTTTGGTATCTTTGCACGTCTCATGTAAAAGAGGGATTAAATTGCAAAAGGAGATAGTTGGCTTACACTCGCCACTTCACACAATACATTACATAAGCAAGACATCATTCAAAACATCACAACCCGACTACGGGCGAAGATCAAAAGAAAGATACCAAAACAACATAAAGCCACAGGTCAGGATCGAATCCTAGTAGAAACCACTACTGATCGTCGAAACGTCACAAGCGTACGGCCACTCTCTTCATCGAGCTCCTGGTGAAGCTCTGAACCAGCTCCTACTTCATTCTCGGCTGAACCTGCATCTGGTGTTGTAGTATCTGTGAGCCACGAGGACTCAGCAATCCCATAACCATGGGTATCAAGACTAGCAAAGCTTTGTGGGTAGGAAGAGGTAGAGTGGTGAGGTTGCAGCAGTGGCTAAGCATAATATGGTGGCTAGCTTACGAGTACCAGAATAAGAAGAGCATCTACGCAAACGGTCGCAAAAGGTGATCGCTAAAGATCCTGAACTACATACGAGTCAATCATAACCCCACCGTGTTCTCTTCTCAAAGTGAAAAGAGACAGCCACGGTTACTCACACAGTTGTGTGTTTTACTTCGAATCCTCTGTCAAGTTTTCTACAACCAGAAATTAACAAATTCAAATCTGCCACATAACCACGGGCACGGCTTTCGAAAGATCATAACCCTGCAGGGGTGTCCCAACTTAGCCCATCACGAGCTCTCACGATTAGCTGAAGTGATAAATATAATATCAACACTCCTTATCTTAGGGAAATCCGATCAGGCTCGGCTTCCCGGTAGCACATGTCATTTCGACAATGGTAAAACAAGTCCAGCAAGACCTCCCGATGTGTCGACACCCTGATAGTAGCCAAGACCGGATGGGCGATTATACGGGAGCCAATCCTCGAGTTTCCCCGTGGTGGCCCCGCATACTCCCCGTTTGGGACCAACACCATCAGCACTGGCCCCCCTGCTATGTAGAAAGAATCCTCGGGTAGCGCTAACTCCCAATGCAAATTTAATTAATTAATTAAGTTGTTATTATGAGCAAATTAAAACCAATGTTGGGCCTTGCTGGAGGAGTTTTATTCAAAGTCGAACTGTCAAGGGGTCCCCATCCACCCATCGTGTAAGGAACGCAAAATCAAGGAACATAATGCCGGTTTATCGGCGCCTAAGTTGGCATGAGTGGAACAAAACACCGAGCAAAAGGCCAAGCCTTCCACCCATGCCCAGTATATAGGTGTGTTAATAATTATTATAGATATTGTGATATAACAACAACAACTTCCCTCCTGGAACGAACTTCATCTTCACCTCCAACTAACAACGCTATAAGAGGGGCTGAGCAAGCGGGTAACATAGCCAAACAGTGGTTTTGCTAGGAAGGTGTCAAAGGTTAGAGGTTTCATGGCAACAAGGAGAGGCTGACATAAAAGATGGGTAGCGCGACATGTAACGATAGCATCGAGACAACTAAGCATGGCAATGGTAGTAAAGGTATCCAAGGGTATGATCATCTTGCCTGGGATTCTGCGAGGGAAGAAGAACGGATCCATGAAGTAGACGGAGCAACATAGTCGAGCGAATCCTCACAACTCCGGAACGAAACCGAAGCTAACAAGAGAAGCAACCGAAAAGAAGCAAACAACACGGTAAATACACAAGCATAAACATGGCATACGATGCACATCCAAGTATGATGCATGTCCGGTTTAATTATGCATGGCATGGCAAAGGTGTACAAACAACACTACAAGTTAAGTGGAGCTCAATATGCAACGAGTTGCATATTGACGAAACACCACATTTTATTATTTAATTGACTCTCATTTATTTACAAGACAAGGTTAAATGTTTTTAACATGGCAAGAGGTGAAGCATAATGAAACTACACTATTTAGACATTTTAAATGAGGCCGGAAAATAACAACAACAAATCTGGAAAAACCCTATAAGCATGTTTAGCAATTATTAAAGCAAACAACAATTAAACATTCTCATGTTGTTAACATGATGCGGATGACATGATCAAGTTTATGCAATTTTATTAGAAGTTGACATGAAGAAGATATGAAGCATTTGTCACCGTGGTGGAAGGAAAGGGTGCCACGGCAACGATCCTAAAATGATGCAACTGCAAAATCTCGGTTCCGGTAACTCGGTGAGAGACCGGTGCAAAAGCAAAGGTGGAGAGAACGAGCGGAACAAGATAAAAGGTTGGATGATCCCGTCACCGGGTTCCCACGAGTCGGCGACGAGGAAACCGAGGAACATGACAAAAGGGAGAAACGGGCACGGAGCACACAAGGGAAACATTTCATACAACACAACATTCATCCATGGGTCATCGTCTCGGGGTTATACCTTCGGAACAAACGTTCTCGGAGGGGGTTCGAGATTGTAGAGGAAGAAGGCGTTCACGTTCGGAGAGGAAGTAGCCGTTCCGTGAGTCGTGTCGGGGTACTTGTCGCGGCATCGGACGTAGGGGTACTTGACGTATCGCCGTGGAACTTGTCGGTCTCGGGACTTGCGACGGTAGTGGTACTCGTTCGGGCGTCGAGTTCGTTGATGTACTTGGCGCATCCATCGTTTCCGGGGCGACGGTAGTGGTACTTGCCGTAGAGGGAAGTAGTTGTTCTCGTTCAACGGTAGGGGTACTTGTCGAGTCGGTCGTCGTGGTACTTGGGGGTTCTCGATCTCGCGACGGTAGTGGTACTTGATCCGTAGTTGTTCGGGGTCACGATGACGATAGTCGTACGTGGATCGTAGAGGAACTTGATGCATCCAAGGTCTTCGGTCTCCACTTGGCAAAAGAAACGGTTCCAGACACTCCCAACAGCACAAGGCAACAAACAGCACAAGGGGCGGACGAGCTCCAAGCGGCGCTGGTCGAAGGCGAGGACGAGGCATGGAGGCTGCAGCAGCTCCTCGCCGGCTGCTGGAGGGACGCCAGGCGCGGAGGAATCAAGCGACCGGAGGGGCGCCTTGGGCCTGGTGCGGTGGGGCGGCTCGCGGGGCTCCATCGTTGGAAGGGAGGAGGCGATTTCTGGCTGGCCCGGCGCTGGAGACAGCAGGGGCGGCGCCCTGTTGGTCGGACGGCGCGGCGGAAGCTGATGCGCGGCGTCGCTCTCAGGACGAGGGGAGGGAGCCATGGCGCGCAGGGAGACGAAGGGAGATAGGCGCTCGGGGCCTGCGAGGCTGAGGACCAGCGCCCGGTCTGGAGAAGAGGGAGCGCTGGGTGCTGGAGAAGAGGCGCTGGAGGGCACGGGCTCCACTGGAGATGGAGACGCGTCGGGGCGGACGGGGCTCCTGGCCGGCACGGCGCTGTGTCGGGCTGGAGAAAGGAGACCGCAGGCCGCGGCCTTGGCGACGGAGGGACGGGCGCGGGCCATGAGGGGGAGAGTGAGGCTCGGGCGAAGGTGCAGTGCGCTCTGGGAGAGAGGGATCGGGAGATGGGATCGGGGTTCGAGAGGGAGAGGGAACGAGGGGAACGAGCGGCTGGCGGCGGCTCGGGAGAAGAGCGAGGGGAAAGGTGCGGGGGCGCTAGGGTTGGGGAGCGCTGGAGGCGGGCCAGATGGGCTGCAGCTAAAAGGAGGCCTCGCGGCCTGGGAGGCCCAAGTGGGCTAAAGGGCTGCTGGGATATTGCGGCTGGGCCCCTTCTTCTGCTGTTTTTTTCTAAATTAAAACAGAAAAAAACAACAAGAAGAAAGAAAAGAAGGGAGGTGCTAGAAATAGAGTTAGGGCATAGGGTAAAATTCCCTGGACTCACAAAAAAATGTCAGGAATTTAATTAAAATAGTTTGAAGATTTTTGGAGGAACCTCGATACAACGGAAAAAGAAAAATAGGGAGGTTTGACGGTGAAACTTGAATTAAAGAGGCATGGGGAATATATGCAAGTGTGTTGGGTTAATTCCAACGAATGGAATATTTATATAGCTCCCTAAATATTGGGATGATATGTTATAAAGAGAAGACAACCTTCCCTCGATTTAAATGGACCGAAGGTCCACACAATTTATTTAAGTTGAGATGCAAAATAAATATGACATGATGGCATGATGACATGATGCAATGCAAAAATAAATAACACAAGCACAAAAGAAACACACGGGAGAACCCGGAACATCTGGAATCTTCTGGAATCTTCTGGGACGTCGGTCTTCGGGCGTCACAACTCTCCCACACTAACAGAGGATCTCGACCCGAGATCCTAGAGATAGCACCGGGTAAAAACGGAAGAGGAAGAGGTAAAACAAAGTTGCTTCTTTGACAGACGAGTGAAACCACGAACCTTGAGAGGTTAAACATGTTGAAAGAAAGAATGCAACGGAGATGAACGAAGATGAAACACTCCGTTAGAAAAGACGAACAAGGAGCACTATGAGAACCTTGGAGGTTAAAAGACATGAAGCATGTTCTTACGAACCAAAAGAATATGAACCGCAATGTTATAGCCTAGGAATAAGAATGACAGAATTTGGACAGCACTCCGACTGAAAAAGAGAGGCAAACTTGATAAGATGAGGGAACTTGAAAAGAGGACATAATACTCCGGTTAAATTGATAACATGGAAAGAACATGATCTCGATAAAACGATATGATGGTCAAAGAGAGCAATATCACAAAGCCTCAGGAACGAGAGAATAGATGCTAGATCGTTGGAAAGAAAAGAACGAAGAAGAAAATGACAACTTCTCTCGAAATTGAATTTGAAAGAGCATCCTTACGAAGAAGGGTTGAACAGAGTTGATGGAAAAAATCAACAACGAAACGAATAAGCTTGATGTGGGCTTATGGAAAACATCTCAAAATTATGAGGTGACAACCAGCAACTTACGAAAACATTTGATTGGATTGAGATCAACAAGGAGACGAAAGAGTTATTCACGGAGAGGATAAATGAAGAACTTGGGACATTTATAAGCACCATAATATCAACAATCCTTAGGGAAAGCTTTTAGGTGAAATACAACCCAAGATTACTCCAAGAGATAAAAATGAGGGGTTGAAAGGATCTCCTAAAGAGAAAGAAATGATGGTTTTAATTATCTCATTCCTGATAACTCGTGAATCATGAAACATGAAGGAATTGTCAAAATGACATGACACCATCTGAAAAGATAAGGTAAAACGGATTGTAATTAGAAAGCATGATGAAGAATGCTTGAGCTCCAACAAGAATCTTGATGAAGACTTCGAGGATGAATTAAAACCTAATGAACCACCATGAGAACTCCGGTAATGAAAAGCATGAGAAGCGAAAGATGAAAGAATAAGATTCAAGGCCTGCGATGAATTAGATGGAGCTTTGAAATGATAATTGAAATAACTTGGGGCTCCGGAAAACAAGATGAAGAATTTAGAACCAAGGATATGATATGATGAAGAAGCTCCAGACAAAAGAATTAATTCACCATGAAGAAATAAAAATAAGAATTATGTCATGCATCTCCTTCACCAATTTAAATTGATGACAACCAAGGATTTGGCATACTACTTATTCTCGTTGGAAAGGATTGGAGAGAGATCTCGGACAAACTTGTGTAAATCTTCAACGAACCACCGGTAGGATTGTGAAAAGAACGAGTGAATTAATGCGATAACAAGGAAGAGTAACTTGAAAGAACCACCGTAAGAATAGGGAGACGAACGAAGAAACATCAATGAAGAATATTTGGAGGACAAGGTTGAAAACTAAGACGAAGAAATATTCTGAAATGATGGCCTTCGGAGGATCACAAAGAAAAGAATGCATGAAATGCTTCGGATGGGTATAAAAGAATTCCTCACAATCTGAACAATAATGAGGATGGCATGAAGCTAGAACCACGAATCTTGAAGAGGACGGGTCAAAATTAAGAGAAGCTCTTCTCCGATCTCCAAATGCTGATAATAAAGACGAGAAAAGTCATAAGAATTGTTGAGCACTCCGGAATGAATAATTAAAAAGGTTGAAACAATGAAGAAAAAGAATTTGAAAGCGATCTTGGAGAAGGCATGTGACTGATGAGGATCATTCTTACGTCACACTTGAAAAGAATTTGAGAATAACTCCGGAAAATAGAAGAGTCAGGTAAGATCCTGGAAAAAGACCTGTGGGTTAGGGCCCACTCAAAGAAAATCACCGTTGAACAAGATTGCTTAAGAGATATTGCACCGGTTGAATTAAATGGCTGAATAAGATGATAATCCTCAAAAAATAATTTGAACGGATTAAGAATGGAATTATGAATCTTCAGCACTCCGGATATGAATAGCAAGAGGAGAAGGATTAATTGGTGCACCGGAATAAGAAAGCATTGTGAAAAGAGGAAAAGGATAAGATCAACACCGAAATCTTGAATTACATCCACGGGCAGAATTTGAGAACAAAAGATTGATGAACTTGGAGTTCTTGAGCATCTTCACGAGAATCATCGGATAAGAACATAGAAGGAAATGAATGAAGAAACATCACATTAATAAAATGGATATTTCATTGAGAATTTCTGACTCCAAGAAGAAGAAGGGTGGGAGGGTGGGGAAAACAAGGACAACTTGGAATGAATGAAACAGACAAATCATCAGATTTCTCAACAACGTCCATATGGAATAACTTGAAGAGAAGGCACACCGGTTGAAAAGGATTAACATGAAAAACTTGATAGTCAAGAAGAAGTAGCACTCTCATAGAAATATGAGAACACCGATTAGGAAAGGTATGGAATCAACACTTGACATAGAAGCAACTCGAATACCAGAATCAAAACGAAACAAAGATAGATATGTTTATGAAGAAGATTATGTTGCGACATATCTATCCGAACAGAGAATTGAACGAATGAATTCCGCAGGTACATCAACTAGTCGGGAAGCCACTTGAGAGAACAAAAAGGTAAAATAAAATCAACAAGGATCAGATAGAACAAATACAAGATAGAAGTTTTGTCCGACATATTCGTGCTGAAAGCTCATGGAACGTGTTACAAAAAGGGTTTTGCAATCCCCGGATCAGCATAGCCAAGGACCCTTTAAGATGCAACTCCCGATCGGAACAACCCAATAAAACCACTGCACTCAATGTAGAACCCTGAACTTCATATCATGCACTCGTTGGAAGAATGCCTAGAACTACTGGATGAACCCACCTATTAATTTCTGAAAGTTTCCAGTTATGCAATCCGGTGTTGGGGATACAGGGGAAGCACCGCGCACTCAACTCTAATCCTACATCCAGCTGTATCCATCCTTCAACACATAACTAGTCGTTTCCAGAAACCGTTTACCTCAGACCTTCGAAACGCATCTACTATACAAGCTATGGCAATCTCCCGAACTACCTCCCCAGTACTGGGTGATGTCGGGGTTATCTTGCCACTAACCGTATAGGAGAGATTTTCGATGTCGGCCATCTTAAGTATTCTAGTACTGCCGCGATGGATTTGTGACGACAACACCTCGGAGCTCAACTCCCCGGGACACTGCCACAACCCCTAATGACAGGAGGCATCGAGAACAATGTTCTCGTCACAAAGACATCGGAACAATCCAAACAATACTCGCGAGATCCTAAAAAAAATTGGTGCATTTTTGAGAGTAGAAGAGACAAGAGTAAACGTCAGGAGTCCTCACCAGAGTGAAAAGAGATGAGAAGCAAACAGAAATCCTACTCTCCGATATATATATAGGACTCAAAACATTTTCAGTGTGTGCCTAGACTCAACCGTCAACGATTCGATCAATCAGTGGGGGCTTCTAGGTCGGAGAAGGCTCTGAATACCAACTTGTAATGCCTAGGATGGGACTATACCTCCTACGTGTCGAGGCACGACTTAAAGGTATAAGCCCATCCTAGAATGATCTCAAGTTTGGTATCTTTGCACGTCTCATGTAAAAGAGGGATTAAATTGCAAAAGGAGATAGTTGGCTTACACTCGCCACTTCACACAATACATTACCTAAGCAAGACATCATTCAAAGCATCACAACCCGACTACGGGCGAAGATCAAAAGAAAGATACCAAAACAACATAAAGCCACAGGTCAGGATCGAATCCTAGTAGAAACCACTACTGATCGTCGAAACGTCACAAGCATACGACCACTCTCTTCATCGAGCTCCTGGTGAAGCTCTGAACCAGCTCCTGCTTCATTCTCGGCTGAACCTGCATCTGGTGTTGTAGTATCTGTGAGCCACGAGGACTCAGCAATCCCATAACCATGGGTATCAAGACTAGCAAAGCTTTGTGGGTAGGAAGAGGTAGAGTGGTGAGGTTGCATCAGCGGCTAAGCATAACATGGTGGCTAGCTTACGAGTACCAGAATAAGAAGAGCATCTACGCAAACAGTCGCAAAAGGTGATCGTTAAAGATCCTGAACTACATACGAGTCAAACATAACCCCCACCGTGTTCTCTTCTCAAAGTGAAAAGAGACAGTCACGGTTACTCACACAGTTGTGTGTTTTACTTCGAATCCTCTGTCAAGTTTTCTACAACCAGACATTAACAAATTCCAATCTGCCACATAACCGCGGGCACGGCTTTCGAAAGATCATAACCCTGTAGGGGTGTCCCAACTTAGCCCATCACGAGCTCTCACGATTAGCTGAAGTGATAAATATAATATCAACACTCCTTATCTTAGGGAAATCCGATCAGGCTCGGCTTCCTGGTAGCACAAGTCATTTCAACAATGGTAAAACAAGTCCAGCAAGACCTCCCGGTGTGTCGACACCCTGATAGTAGCCGCGCGTATCTCGTCTCAGGCCACGACCGGATGGGCGATTATACGGGAGCCAATCCTCGAGTTTCCCCGTGGTGGCCCCGCATACTCCCCGTTTGGGACCAACACCATCAGCACTGGCCCCCCCTGCTATGTAGAAAGAATCCTCGGGTAGCGCTAACTCCCTATGCAAATTTATTTAATTAATTAAGTTGTTATTATGAGCAAATTAAAACCAATGTTGGGCCTTGCTGGAGGAGTTTTATTCAAAGTCGAACTGTCAAGGGGTCCCCATCCACCCATCGTGTAAGGAATGCAAAATCAAGGAACATAATGCCGGTTTATCGGCGCCTAAGGTGGCATGAGTGGAACAAAACACCGAGCAAAAGGCCAAGCCTTCCACCCATGCCCACTATATAGGTGTGTTAATAATTATTATAGATATTGTGATATAACAACAACAAGTTCCCTCCTGGAACGAACTTCATCTTCACCTGCAACTAACAACGCTATAAGAGGGGCTGAGCAAGCGGGTAACATAGCCAAACAGTGGTTTTGCTAGGAAGGTGTCAAAGGTTAGAGGTTTCATGGCAACAAGGAGAGGCTGACATAAAAGATGGGTAGCGCGACATGTAACGATAGCATCGAGACAACTAAGCATGGCAATTGTAGTAAAGGTATCCAAGGGTATGATCATCTTGCCTGGGATTCCGCGAGGCAAGAAGAACGGATCCATGAAACAGATGGAGCAACATAGTCGAGCGAATCCTCACAACTCCGGAACGAAACCGAAGCTAACAAGAGAAGCAACCGGAAAGAAGCAAACAACACGGTAAACACACAAGCATAAACATGGCATACGATGCACATCCAAGTATGATGCATGTCCGGTTTAATTATGCATGGCATGGCAAAGGTGCACAAACAACACTACAAGTTAAGTGGAGCTCAATATGCAACGAGTTGCATATTGACGAAACACCACATTTTATTATTTAATTGACTCTCATTTATTTACAAGACAAGGTTAAATGTTTTTAACATGGCAAGAGGTGAAGCATAATGAAACTACACTATTTAGACATTTTAAATGAGGCCGGAAAATAACAACAACAAATCCGGAAAAACCCCATAAGCATGTTTAGCAATTATTAAAGCAAACAACAATTAAACATTCTCATGTTGTTAACATGATGCGGATGACATGATCAAGTTTATGCAATTTTATTAGAAGTTGATATGAAGAAGATATGAAGCATTTGTCACCATGGTGGAAGGAAAGGGTGCCACGGCAACGATCCGAAAATGATGCAACGACAACATCTCGGTTCCGGTAACTCGGTGAGAGACCGGTGCAAAAGCAAAGGTGGAGTGAACGAGCGGAACAAGATGAAAGGTGGGATGATCCCGTCACCGGGTTCCCATGAGTCGGCGACGAGGCAACTGAGGAACATGACAAAAGGGAGAAACGGGCACGGAGCACACAAGGGAAACATTTCATACAATACAACATTCATCCATGGGTTATCATCTCGGGGTTATACCTTCGGAACAAACGTTCTCGGAGGGGGTTCGAGATCGTAGAGGAAGAAGGCGTTCACGTTCGGAGAGGAAGTAGCCGTTCCATGAGTCGTGTCGGGGTACTTGTCGCGGCATCGGACGTAGGGGTACTTGACGTATCGCCGTGGAACTTGTCGGCCTCGGGACTTGCGACGGTAGTGCTACTCATTCGGGCGTCGAGTTCGTAGATGTACTTGGCGCATCCATCGTTTCCGGGGCGACGGTAGTGGTACATGCCGCAGAGGGAAGTAGTTGTTCTCGTTCAACGGTAGGGGTACTTGTCGAGTCGGTCGTCGTGGTACTTGGGGGTTCTCGATCTCGCGATGGTAGTGGTACTTGATCCGTAGTTGTTCGGGGTCACGATGACGATAGTCGTACGTGGATCGTAGAGGAACTTGATGCATCCAAGGTCTTCGGTCTCCACTTGGCAAAAGAAATGGTTCCTGGACACTCCCAACAGCACAAGGCAACAAACAGCACAAGGGGCGGACGAGCTCGAAGCGGCGCTGGTCGGAGGCGAGGACGAGGCATGGAGGCTGCAGCAGCTCCTCGCCGGCTGCTGGAGGGGCGCCAGGCGCGGAGGAATCAGGTGACCGGAGGGGCGCCTTGGGCCTGGTGCGGTGGGGCAGCTCGCGGGGCTCCATCGTTGGAAGGGAGGAGGCGATTTCTGGCCGGCCCGGCGCTGGAGACAGCAGGGGCGGCGCCCTGTTGGTCGGACGGCGTGGCAGAAGCTGATGCGCGGCGGAAGCTGATGCGCGGCGTCGCTGTCAGGACGAGGGGAGGGAGCCATGGCGCGCAGGGAGACGAAGGGAGGCAGGCGCTCGGGGCCTGCGAGGCTGAGGACCAGCGCCCGGTTTGGAGAGGAGGGAGCGCTGGGTGCTGGAGAAGAGGCGCTGGAGGGCACGGGCTCCACTGGAGATGGAGACGCGTCGGGGCGGACGGGGCTCCTGGCCGGCGCGGCGCTGTGTCGGGCTGGAGAAAGGAGACCGCAGGCCGCGGCCTTGGCGACGGAGGGACGGGCGCGGGCCATGAAGGGGAGAGTGAGGCTCTGGCGAAGGTGCAGTGCGCTCTGGGAGAGAGGGATCGGGAGATGGGATCGGGGTTCGAGAGGGAGAGGGAACGAGGGGAACGAGCGGCTGGCGGCGGCTCGGGAGAAGAGCGAGGGGAAAGGTGCGGGGGCTCTAGGGTTGGGGAGCGCTGGTGGCGGGCCAGATGGGCTGCAGCTACAAGGAGGCCTCGCGGCCTGGGAGGCCCAAGTGGGCTAAAGGGCTGCTGGGATATTGCGGCTGGGCCCCTTCTTCTACTGTTTTTTTTAAATTAAAACAGAAAAAAACAACAAGAAGAAAGAAAAGAAGGGAGGTGCTAGAAATAGAGTTAGGGCATAGGGTAAAATTCCCTGGACTCACAAAAAAATGTCAGGAACTTAATTAAAATAGTTTGAAGATTTTTGGAGGAACCTCGATACAACGGAAAAAGAAAAATAGGGAGGTTTGACAGTGAAACTTGAATTAAAGAGGCATGGGGAATATATGCAAGTGTGTTGGGTTAATTCCAACGAATGGAATATTTATATAGCTCCCTAAATATTGGGATGATATGTTATAAAGAGAAGACAACCTTCCCTCGATTTAAATGGACCGAAGGTCCACACAATTTATTTAAGTTGAGATGCAAAACAAATATGACATGATGGCATGATGACATGATGCAATGCAAAAATAAATAACACAAGCACAAAAGAAACACACGGGAGAACCCGGAACATCTGGAATCTTCTGGAATCTTCTGGGACGTCGGTCTTCGGGCGTCACATGGGTAAAGAGAGTTTAAGTGTGGAAAGACCTCATTTCAACGCTTCCGTCGAGTTGGAGTATTCGATAAACCGGAGGACAGTTCTTCTTCCCGAGAGTTCCGAGTCTGACGCCGGCTCTCGTGTTGCTGTTGCTTCAAAAGAAAGTGAGGATATAAATGAGCTGAAGAATGTGAAAATCTTACTTTCTGGATTACCCATCAATTTTTTTGTCTTGTCAAGGATTCTGAGCCGACAGAAATAGTAATTACGTCTTCATCAATGGCCTGGCTGGCCTCCGTATCGTCCTGACAGTAATCAGTGTCAATAAGATAGTTGAAAAAGGAGCCAAGAAATTCAAGGGTTACCTCCGACTCAGTACTGTAGTTCAGTTCAAACAGTTTAGAAGCGCCGGTTTTCTTCTTTATCTTCTTACATCCTTTTTGGTTGCTTTCTTGATAGCTCTGGCCTTTTTTGCAGCGTGGTCATATGCTTTCTTCCAGAAAGCCGACTTAGCCTCTGACGAGCAGTAATTTTGAGTTGACAGGAGAGTCAGAACGATAAATAAAGGACAATCAAAGTTAAGACTCACCTGTGGTGCCGGGTTAAGTTTGCAGAAAGGCCTCATACCCACTTTGTTGCAGTCTCCCAGGCTCTAGTTTAAGAGGGTCTTGCTCATATCTGTGATTACATCCTCCTCCAAGCCCGTTTCCCTGTAGGGCTTTCACCTTTGCAAGAGTGGGAGCAATTTTCTTGCATTCCGCGACAGTAAGTTTCTCAGCAAGAAGCCACCCCCCTCTAGCCGCCGCCCCCTCCTCAGATCAGATCTGAGGGGGTCGGGCCTCCTCTCCCTTGCCCCTATATATATGTGGGGGTGGGAGGGCAGCAGCACCCAAGCCCTGGCGCAGCCCCCCCTCTCCCAACTACTCCTCCTCTCCCGCGGTGCTTGGCGAAGCCCTGCTAGAGTGCCATGCTCCTCCACTACCACCACGCCGTCGTGCTGCTGCTGGACGGAGTCTTCCCCAACCTCTCACTCTCTGCTTGTTGGATCAAGGCGCGGGATATGTCACCGGGCTGCTGATACGTCCAAAATGCATCACTATTTTATATCGTAATTCATCCTTATTCATTGATATATTTCACATTACGATGATGTTCTTATGTTGTTTTGGCCTATTTTACACAGTTTGCAACTTTCCGGTGCCGAAGCAGCAGGCGCAGGATTCAGCAGTAAAAAGTGGACGCTGAGTTGCTGAAGAAGAATACCTCCAAATTACCTAAAAATCGACGGAGGGTATTTTCCAGACGGTTCACGAAGACACGCAAAAGGGCAACCAGAGGGGGGCCACAGGGCGCCCAGGCGGCCACCTGGCGCGGCCCCCACCCTGGCCGCGCCGGGGGGGGGGGGGGGGCGCCTGGAGCCCCTGGCCCACTTCCGGCTGCCCCCTTTTGCCTATATACTCCTCGTCATCCGAAAACCCAAAAAATAAGAGTTTTGACGGAGTTCCTCCGCTGCTCCGTGGCGGAAACCTACAGAGAAGAAAAAGCCATCCCCGGCGGGCAGATTCCGCCGGGGAGATCACCTCCCGGAAGGGGAGATCATCGCCATCGTCATCACCCTCGTCACGGGCATCATCGAGATCATCATCAACATCATCCCCAACATCAGCACCATCTCCATCTTCATCCAATCTCATCTCATCATTGCAACTTGTGTTGTAATCCGTACTATCTATCCTCTCTACTCTATCGGTGTTGATTACTACTTTGTGGTGAATGCTATTGAGTTTTGTTGGAGAAATATCATTATGTCCAGATTGTTTATCATCCATTTATCTCCACTGATCATGATCTCTTTTACACTGATCATGATCTCTTTTATGTCTTGTGAGTAGTTACCTTAGTTCTTGAGGACATGGGAAAAGTCTTGTTGTTAGTAGTCATATGATGTTGAAGTAATATGTGTTGTTTGATACTTAAGTTGTGTTGTTATTTTACTAGTGGTGCTGTGTGAGTCGAACACTCAACACTTCGCCTTATTAAGGACCTAGGGGAATACATTGTGTACAAAGAATGCTTACGGTGGGTTGCCGGAGTGACAGAAATCTGAACCCCAGTTCGCACGCTTTTGCACAAGGGAACAATGGATCATCGATCATATTGCTATGGTTAGGTTTTTGCCTTAAATACTATCTTGTATTTGCAGATGCTTGCAAGGTGTTTAATCATAAGAGTGCACTCATCTTAGTCTAGAGAGTGTACTAGCATAGATCCACCCACTCAGCACTTATCAACACATAACATAGTACCGATACGGAATATGGCGAAAGCACATGACTACCTCTCCCGTGTGTCCTCAAGAACACTTTAGCCTTTATAAGTTTAGTTGCTAGGCCTCTCCTTGCTCAGAAAGGATTGGGCCACTTGTTACTCTCCAGTGCCTTTTACTTTGCTCGCTTTTACCTTTCTGTTGCTTATATAAAGAAAACCCCTAAAAAGTTATCTTTCAGTGCTTGCAGTTATTCCTTGCTCAGAACCACTTACCAATACCTTCTGCTCCTCGTTGGGTTCGACACTCTTACTTATCGAAAACGCTGCAATAGATCCCTTACGGTTGTGGGTCATCAAGTACCGTTTTCTGGCGCCGTTGCCGGGGAGTGTAGCGCTATTGGTAAGTGAAGCTGGTAAGGAAGTTTTTATATTTCTGTTTTTTATTTTGCTGTTGCTGCTCTTTGTCCTAATGGACAACCTTGCTATTGGATCGTTACTTGTGGGAAGACGCCCCATACCTGTGGTGGTTGCTCCTCCCCCTACTGAAATTGTGCCCTATAAAATACCAGCTCGTATTATCGATTATGTTTTGGCTAATCGTTATGCAGGAGACAGACATCCCGGTGAACACTTGCTATATCTGTCACAACTATGTTCGTTATTTAAGCTTGCAGGTGTATCAATGGAGTTTGTCATGAAGAAATTGTTCTCCGTATCGCTTATAGATAAAGCTTCAGATTGGTATAAGCTTCTCGATAACTCACACTTGCTTGATTGGCAAGAGCTTATGTCTCTCTTTTATACCAAGTTTTATCCTCTTCATGAAATTCATCGAGACAGGAACTATATCTATAACTTTAGGTCTCGTGACGGAGAAAGCATTGCTCAAGCTTGGGGGAGATTGAAGTCCCTAATGCTCAAATGTCCTATTCATGAGCTCCCCAAGGGTATTATACTTACAAATTTTTATGCCAGGCTTTCTCGTCAGGATAAGGAGATGCTGGATGCCTCCTCTAGTGGGGTATTTCAGACGAAGAGTGTTGAAGAAAGATGGGATCTCATTGAAAGGATCCAGAGGAATACCGAAGATTGGGAAATTGATAAAGGTATTGAACCCGCTATAAATTATGAGTATGATTATATTGAGAGCTATGTGAAAACTGATTACTTCAATACCTTTTGCTCTAAGATTGGTCTTGATTCCCATCTAATGATTGATTTCTGTAAGGATTTTGCCTCTCACGTTGATTCTTTTAAAAACAAGAGAGATCAGCATCATGAACCTTTCAAAGAGTTACCTGTTGATATTCATGTTGCTGACCCTATTTTGCCTGCAGTTATATATGAAAAGCCTCCTGTTCCCGCAAGGATAAGGGAGCACTCTCTTGTGACAGGCATAATAAATAAAAGTGAGAGAAGAATTGATGAGCCTAAGTATCAGATCAAGGTCGATCCTCAATTTGCATTGGTTAAAGAACTTGTTACTAATGATGTTTTGGATTTCAATGTAAATTTTTGTGCTGTTTCCACTAACCTTGTCACAACCAAGAATAAAGGCCCAATTTCAGGTACTCCAGTAGTATCTGTTAAAATAGGAGATCCGAATTATTATGGGCTATGCGATTTGGGATCGAACGCTAGTGCTATCCCCTATTCACTTCATGAAGAGATCATCGGTGAGATTTCACCTTGTGAACTTGAAGGAGTTGATGTTACCATTCATCTTGCAAACAGAGCAACTATCTCTCCTATCGGAATTGTGAGAGACGTTGAAGTCCTATGTGGAAAGGTAAAATACCCTACCGACTTTCTAGTACTTGGTTCAAAGAGGGACAATTTTTGTCCTATTATTTTTGGTAGACCTTTTCTTAGAACTTGTGGAGCTATAATTGATTGCAAGAAAGGTAAAGTTTCTGTTGAATTCAATGGTGAGCCATATGAATTTAATTTTTCCAAGTTCTCTAAGCAGCCTCGTGGTACCGATTTACCTAGTGATGATAAAATTATTGAAAGTATTGCTTCTATTGCTATTCCCCCTAATGATCCTTTGCATCAATATATGGAGGACCACGAGAATGATTTGCATATGCAGGAAAGAAATGAACTAGACGAAATATTCTTGAGACAACCTGCTATCCTGAAGCACAACCTTCCGGTTGAACCTTTGGGAATTTTATCAAAACCAAAAGAAGACCCAGTGTTCGATCTTAAACCTCTTCCCGATACGCTCAAGTATGCTTATTTAGATGAAAAGAAAGTATATCCTGTTATTATCAACTCTAACCTTTCAGGATATGAAGAAGAGCGACTATTGGAAGTACTTCGTAAACACCGAGGTGCAATTGGCTATACCCTTGATGACCTTAAGGGGATTAGTCCATCTATCTGTCAACATACTATCAACCTTGAGCCCGATGCTAAACCAGTTGTTGATCATCAACGATGGTTGAACCCGAAGATGATGGATGTTGTAAGAACTGAGATTCTCAAGCTTCTAGCCGCAGGTATTATCTACCCTATAGCTGATAGTAAGTGGGTAAGCCCGGTACATTGTGTTCCTAAGAAAGGAGGTACAACTGTGGTTCCTAATGATAAGAATGAACTAATACCTCAGAGAATTATTATTGGATATAGAATGTGTATTGATTATAGGAAGATGAACAAGGCAACCAGGAAGGATCACTACCCGTTGCCGTTCATCGACCAAATGCTTGAAAGGTTATCCAAAAAATACCCACTTTTGTTACCTCGATGGTTATTCTGGCTTCTCTCAAATTCATGTTAGCACTGCTGATCAAGAGAAGACCACTTTTACTTGTCCCTTTGGTACTTATGCTTACAGGCGTATGCCTTTTGGTTTATGTAATGCCCCTGCTACTTTTCAAAGGTGTATGTCTGCTATCTTTCATGGTTTCTGTGAGGAAATTGTGGAAGTCTTCATGGACGATTTCTCCGTCTATGGAACTTCCTTTGACCATTGTCTCCACAACCTTAATAAATTTTTGCAGAGATGCGAGGAGACAAATCAGGTACTCAATTGGGAGAAGTGCCACTTCATGGTTAACGAAGGAATTGTTCTTGGTCACAAGATTTCCGAAAGGGGAATTGAGGTGGACAAGGCCAAGATCGAAGCAATTGAGAGAATGCCCTATCCAAGGGACATCAAAGGTATTCGCAGTTTTCTTGGTCATGTTGGTTTCTATAGAAGATTTATTAAAAAAATCTATAAGACTTCGAGACCCCTCACTAATCTTCTCCAGAAGGACGTTCCTTTTGTATTTGATGAAGATTGTAAGGAGGCTTTTTAAGTTCTTAAGAAAGCTTTAATAACCGCTCCTATAGTACAACCAACTGACTGGAATTTACCTTTTGAGATTATGTGTGATGCTAGTGATTTTGCTGTTGGAGCTATTTTAGGGCAAAGGGTCGATATGAAATTGAATGTTATACATTATGCTAGTAAAACCCTTGATAGTGCTCAAAAGAATTATGCTACTACTGAGAAGGAATTCTTAGCTGTAGTGTTTGCTTGTGATAAGTTTAGGCAGTATATTGTTGATTCCAAAGTTATTATTCATACTGACCATGCTACCATTAAGTACCTTATGACAAAAAAGGATGCCAAACCAAGGCTTATCAGATGGGTACTCCTTCTTGAAGAATTTGATTTGCAGATTGTTGATAGGAAAGGAGAAGACAATCCGGTGGCGGACAATCTTTCAAGGATGGAAGATATACCGCATGATCCCATCCCAGTCAACGACAGTTTTCCAGACGAGCAACTTGCCATTGTAAAAGTACAATCTCTTTCCGATCCTTGGTTTGCAGATTATGCTAATTTTATGGTTGCAAAGTATTTGCCTCCAGGTTTAACATTTCAGCAAAGGAAGAAGTTCTTTCATGATTTGAGGCACTACTTTTGGGATGACCCACATCTTTTCAAAGAAGGTCCAGACGGGATCATGAGAAGATGCATACCGGAATATGAGCAGAAAGACATTCTCAGACAATGTCATGATAGCCCCTATGGAGGACATCATGCCGGTGAGAGGACCGCACATAAGGTTCTTTAATCAGGTTTTTATTAGCCTACTCTCTTTAAGGATGCTAGAAATTATGTTTTAGCTTATGATAAATGTCAGAGAGTTGGTAAAATTAGTAGAAGGAATGAGATGCCTATGAATTACTCATTAGTGATTGAACCCTTTGATTGCTGGGGTTTTGATTTTATGGGTCCTTTTCCTTCTTCACACAAGTACACTCACATTTTAGTAGCTGTTGATTATGTGACCAAGTGGGTTGAAGCAATTTCCACTGAAAGTGTTGATCACAAGACATCTTTGAAAATGCTCAAAGATGTGATTTTCCTAGGTTTGGTGTACCTAGGTATCTCATGACTGATGGAGGATCACACTTCACGCATGGAGCTTTTAGAAAAGCTTTAGCCAAGTACGATGTCAATCATAGAATCGCTTCACCGTACCATCCTCAAACTAGTGGGCAAGTTGAGCTCACCAATAGAGAGATTAAGTTGATCTTGCAGAAGACAGTAAACAGAAATAGAAAGGACTGGTCAAATAAGTTAGGAGATGCTTTGTGGGCATAGAGAACTGCTTACAAAAACCCCATGGGCATGTCCCCCTATAAGATGGTTTATGGCAAGGCTTTCCATTTGCCATTAGAATTAGAGCACAAAGCTTTCTGGGCTGTTAGAGAGCTTAATGCCGACCCAAAGTTAGCTGGTGAGAAGCGTCTCATGAACTTGACTTCTCTAGATGAGTGGAGAAGTGAAGCTTACGAGAGCGCTAAAATGTTCAAGGAAAAGGTAAAGAAGTGGCATGATAGGAGGATTCTGAAATGTGAATTTAATGTTGGTGATAAAGTTTTGTTGTTTAGATCCCGTTTCAGGTTTTCTCCAGGCAAACTACTTTCCAGGTGGGAAGGGCCATTTCATATTAAAGAAGTCTATCGGTCTGGTGCAATCAAGATTAACAATTTTGAAGGCACCAAACCTCAAGTTGTGAATGGGCAAAGACTTAAGCATTACATAGCAGGAGACCCTGTCAATGTTGATGTGAATATGATATACACAACAACTCACGAAGAACATGTTGCAGCCCTGTTTCAGACACCAGCAGGAGCAGAATAAGAAAAGGTATGTATTACGGTAAGGAAACATCGCGAACCGCCATAAAAGTTCCATATTATGAGTTTTGGAAAAATTAGTAAAATTCTAAGCCTAAGTGGAGCCGGAGACAAGCTCCAGGGGGCCCAGGCGCGCCCTACCTCCTGGCCGCGCCGGGAGGCCGCCTGGGCACCCAGGAGTCCGTCTCCGACCCCACTTTAGCCTGTTACCTTCCTTTCTGTGCATAAATTTTTGCTATATATTTGCCCGGATTGTTCCGGCAACGTATCTCGCGATTTTGTGTGTTTTCTTTTCGATCTGTTTCTGCCAAGAAATCTTTCGGCTGGACCTAGGTGCCATGGCTTCCCCAAGTTCCCCCAAGGACAAGTTCGTCGTCAACGTCATCAACCCTTACCTCACTGAGGTGAAGAAGCACCCTCAGGTTGTTCGGATGGAGGACGGTGTCCTCCATCAAGAAGATCTGAAGGGACCTATCAAGGAGGGGAGCATCTAGGCCAGGCTAGAAGAAGTGGAGCAAGAAGTCTTCAAGTACAAGAAGATGATCGAGCATGGTGTTGAAGCTAACTTTGACATCATCAACGAGCTGAAGACCTATTTCCTGAAGGAGATGAAGGAGATGTGGAAAAGCATCACCGCATTTTAAGAAAGAATTGAAGAGCTCCAAGGGCAAATTTATGATCTACATCACCAGAACTGTGAGTATGAACTAAGGTTTATGCGCATGGGTTTGGGTGCTGCATGCAGGATTCAGGAGACAAACTTCTCACATGAGACTGGAGAACCCCTTCCATGGAAGCGCTTCGCCGAGGACTACGTGATCAACGTCAACAAGAATGAGGAGTGAAATCTCCTTGGGTAATGGCATTCCCTTGGCTTGTTCCAAGCTTGGGGGAGTGCCCGGTATCTTTATCTTTATCTTTTGTCTTTTAGAGTCAAGTGGAGTCGCATCATGTTTAGGGAGGTTATTATATGAAATAGGTGTGTGCATTGAGGTCTATCACTCCTTCTGTGGAGAGATTGTATCCGTGAGTGTGGAGTCGTCTATGATGGAATATTAATGAGAAGTCTATTGGTTCCTTTGCTGCACTCGGTATTCTCTTCACGCAATCGACCTTATATGATGATTCTTATGGGGAGTATTGACCTTATATCAGGTATGGCTTTGAAAACTTTATTTAATCTTGGCAAACATAGCTTTGGTCATAACAACAAGTATGATTTTCTTAAAGTAGCGACATAGCCAAAACCTTTATGTTATTATGCTTGAAGTGTTATGCTGACAAGGAAGACAACTTGATGTGTTATGCTTATTTTGATGTTTATGCTTTATATTGCTTTGCATCTTAGTCATCATCAATTGTCTGTTCTCTCAAAGCCTTTGCTAGCCTAAACTCTGTACTAAGCGGAATTCTGCTTATGCATCCATACCCTTAAACCAATACCTTCCATATGAGTCCATGATACGTCCAAAACGTATTTATAATTTCTGCTTGCTCCATGCCACTTTTGGGTGATATTGCTATGATATTCATACACTTCCATACACTTTTGATCATATTTGGACTAACCTACTAATCCAGTGCACCCCGGTGCCAGTTTCTGTTTTCGGCTGTTTTTGTATTTCAGGTTTTCACATTACGAGAACTCTCAGGAAAAATCCAGAAAAAATATATAAAAAATCAGCGTTCCAGAACCTACCTTGCGCCCGAAGTACAGCCGGGGGGGGGGGGGGG
>LR738709.1:57075940-57161440 GCA_902687465.1 Secale cereale | reverse complement strand
TCAGATTGTGATTGAGTAATATATTTGATCTACCTCTTTTATATTTATGTTCATAAGTAATTCTTGCATGTTCTCCGTTGTTATTTATTGCTTTGGCCAAGTAATACGTAGTGACTCCAAGAGGGAACGTTATGCTTGATTGTGGGTTCATGCCCCTCGATGACTAGCTTGAGTGACAGAAACATGAGTCTAGGGGATGTGTTGTTGCCACAAGGGGGAAAACAACGGTGCTTGTGCCCGCGGGTGCAAGGATTGTTTACTTTACGCAAAGTTCTTTTAATGCAGTTGTCTGTTGCTTTGAGTTTACACTATGGGTGGGGCTCGCAACTTAATACCAGCGAGATGTTCTGGATAGATATCTCAAGGTGGATGATTAGTAGTAGATATTGATGGATTTCGGTCTACTTACTTTGGCGTACCGCCCATGCTTTAAACCTCAACCTTTCTTGCAATGTAGTCAGCATTGGTTTGCGTTCATGGTCCTGTAAATTGCCCAGCTGTAATTCGTTTACCTCACATAGCTGTTTTATCGTCTTTTGGGACAGAGACATCACTAGTGAACATCATGAGACTCCGGTCCATATTACCATCATTGATCACATCCGCTATTTACTTTTCACTTTTACTTACTATTGCAAACATTATCTATCACTATTATCATTTGCGTTTAATCCTTTGTGAACTACAAGGCCGGAGGGATTGACAACCTCTCTGTACTCGTTGGGAGCAAAGTTATTTGTATCTGTGTGCAGGTCCACGTTGATTGCTAATATCTGGCGCCGTTAGCAGTTGACACCTACTTGTTGAACCTAGGAGTCTCTGGGGATTCGATCCTTGGCATCTTTGCTAAGGGAAAAACTTCCACAACACTGCATCTTACACCTTCCACTTGGGGTAACCAACGAGGGGTTAGAGGCCCATCAAGGAGTTTTTCTGGCGCCGTTGCCGGGGACTCCACTCTTCAGGATAGGGGAGTTGCATGCTATCTTTTACCTTTGCTTTTTAGTCTTGTTAGTTTACCTTTCAGTTTTTGCTTTAGTACCTTTTTATCGAAAATCACAAAAATAGTTATCTTGCTTTCTTGCTACTATGGGTTCCACCGAGAACACCAAGTTGTGTGACTTCACTAGTCACAACAACAATGACTTTATCAGCACACCTATCACTACACCTGCCACTTCAGCACCTTCATATGAAATTAAACCTTCTTTACTGAACTTAGTCATGAAAGATCAATTCTCCGGTGCTGGAGATGATGCTGCTTTACACTTAAACAACTTTGTTGAACTTTGTGATATGCAAAAGTACCAAGAAATAGATGGTAATATTGTTAAGCTTAAGCTTTTTCCTTTCTCCTTGAGAGGAGGAGCTAAAATTTGGTTCCAGTCTTTGCCTAGAAATAGCATAGATTCATGGGACAAGTGCAAATATGCTTTTATCGGAAAATACTATCCACCTGCTAAAATTATCCAACTTAGAAGTAACATAATGAAATTTAAACAATTGGATAATGAACACATTGCCCAAGCTTGGGAACGTATGAAATCTCTTATCAAGAACTGCCCTACTCATGGTTTGACTACTTGGATGGTTATCCAAACTTTTTATGCAGGCTTGAACTTTACCTCGCGGAACTTGTTAGATTCGGCCGCGGGAGGAACTTTTATGTCAACTACACTTGGTGCTGCCACGAAGCTTCTCGATGAGATGATGACCAACTATTCCCAATGGCACACTGAACGCGCTCCAACAGGTAGGAAGGTAAACTCTGTCGAGGAGATTTCCTCCTTAAATGAAAAAGTTGACTTGATCATGTCTCTACTTTCGAAGCAATCTACTGTTGATCCTTGTGATGTCCCTTTAAATTCTTTGATTGCTCAAGAACAAGTAGATGTGAACTTTATCTCTAGAAACAATTTTAACAACAATGCTTATAGGAGTAACTTTGGTAGCAATCCTAGACCGTTCCCCTCTAATTCTTATGGGAACAACAATGCTTATCCTATCACCAAGAACTCCACTACTGAACTAGATACTATGCTTAAAGATTTCATCACTACCCAAAAAGCCTTTAATAAGAGTGTAGAAGAAAAACTACATAAACTAGATGATCTTTCTTTTAAGGTAGACCATTTAGCCAATGAGGTAAGATTGCTAAATATTAAAACTTCTCCTCTTGAGGAGAGGGAAGTCACTCCTATAAATGCTATTCAAGTGCAAATTAATGAAAACATTAGGATGATGGCTAAACTTAAAGAAAGATGGAATAGAGAAAGGGAGGAAGAAGATAGAATTAAGAGCCTTCCTACCCACCACACTGTTGCTACTATCCAAGTTGTTGAGGATATCCAAACTCTTAGCACCCAATGTACTCCTGGTCCCGATGGACCTATTAATGGTGATGCTATGACTATAGAAACTACCAAACAAGTGAACCTAAAGGACACCACTACCACTTTACTTGATGCTAATGACCTTGATTTTGATAATTGCACTCTTACCGAAGTTATTGATTTCCTTCACAAGATGTCTAGAGACCCCCGCACTAGCACGCTTAACCTTGCCTTCACAGAGCATATCACTAATGCTCTCATCAAAGCTAGGGAGGAGAAACTTAGAGTAGAAGCCTCCATACCTAGAAAGCTAGAAGATGGTTGGGATCCTATGATAAAAATTAAATTGAATGACTTCTCTTGCTATGCATTATGTGATGTTGGAGCTAGTACCTCTGTTATGCCCAAAAGACTATATGATATGCTTAAATTGAAACCTTATGATTCTTGTTCTTTTGGTGTACGTCTCGTTGATTCTTCCATAAAGAAACCTTTGGGTAGGATCGACGATGTTCTTATCGTTGTTAATGATAATTATGTTCCCGTTGATTTCACTATTATGGATATTGAATGTGATCCTTCATGTCCAATTATTTTGGGACGTCCCTTTTTACGCACCGTTGGTGCTATCATTGACATGAAAGAGGGTAATATAAAATTTCAGTTTCCTCTCAAGAAAGGGATGGAACACTTCCCTCGAAAGAAGATCAAGTTACCTTTTGAGTCCGTTGTACGGGCTAGCTATTCTTTTACTCTTGATAAAACTTGATCCCTATGCATTATGCCTAGCTTAAAGGCATAAAAGAAAGCGCTTTTGGGAGGCAGCCCACATGAATAAATGTTTATATTTTGATTTTGTTGTGTCTTGATGTTGTTTACTACAGTAGCATCATCATTGTATCTTTTCTTTTCATATTTGTGCCAAGTATAGCCTCTGATTGCTAGAAAGTTCAAAAGTTGTGAGGTGCTGTCCAGGAAACAGATTCTGTCCTTGGATAGAAAAATTCGTATAAATTCACCAGATCATCTTTTTAGTCTGAATTTTTTCGACAGCGTTTTCTATATAATTGTCTTTCGTGCGTCTGTTCTGAGTTTTTTGATTTGAGTTGCAGAAGTACCCCGAACAAATCAATTACTACCTGCTGTTCTGTTTTTCACAGATTTTGTCCTGTTTTGCCTTTCCTTCATTTTGCAAACCAAGAGCTTGCTTTTTCTTTGCAAAAACCTTTTGGCAATCTTGAGAAACAGTAGAACTTCAAGAATATCCTTATTTCCAGTAAGGTATAATTATTTTATTAAGGGTACTAACCTCGCTAATCAGATTATGATGAGTTATGTATGAAGGGAGTTTTCAAGTGTGCGAGGGAAGATGATAAAAAGATTCAGGAGTGTCAAGCGCTCAAGCTTGGGGATGCCCCCGTGCACCCCCAAGAAATATTCAAGGAGACTCAAGCGTCTAAGCTTGGGGATGCCCCCGTGCATCCCCTTCTCCATCAACATTATCAGTTCGTCTTTCGTTCCACTATATTTTAATCACTTCATGTGTTATGTGCTATGCTTGGAGCGTCTTGCTTTTAGTTTTCTTTTTAGTTTTTCATAACGAGTCAGAACTCAGCGTTCTTTATGTGGGAGAGAAACACACTCCACTTCTACCTAGAACATAACATAGAATTTTCATGTCTATCTTTGCTGTGTGTGTTCTTTGTCTTTTAATAGCTACTATCATGTTCAGCTCTTAGTATTCATGCTTATCTTTTCAAAGAGCTTTTGTTTAGTTGGTTGCTTGAACTCTCTTTAATTATCATGCTTATCTTATTAATAGAGTTTGCTTCCGTTGCATTGGTTGATATGTCTATGATAAAGATGATACGTGCATAATGGCGCTTAGTAGGTCAGGTTTTCTTATGGTTAGTCTCAAATAGCTGGGGGATTCCCAATGTGTTATTGGAGTACCAACTTGATTTTTTTGCCTATGATGTGGTATGGTTTAGTAATATCTTCCTTCAAGAATTTATTTTGATTGACTTGGCGTGTGCTCACGCATATTTAAGACTGTAAATAAAGTCTGTCAAGCCTTGATGATCTTTTATTTCTAAGTAGCGATATAACTTCCATGCCTGATTCAATATTGCTTTGTCGCTCTGCATGATTATGACCGTCATTGCTCTCTTAGTTGGTCGCTCCCAGTCTTTTGCTAACCTCCACCTGTACTAAGCAGACAAACTTTGCAATACATAGCTCATGGGAAAGTAGCTTAAAAACTATTGTGGTAAAGAATATGTTGCTTATGTATCTTATTTCTTATAAATTGCTTGCTGAGCGGTAACCATGTTTCTGGGGACGCCATCAACTGTCACACTTTTGTTGAATATCATGTGAGTTGCTATGCATGTTCGTCTTGTCTGAAGTAAGGGTGATTTGCCATGGGTTGAATGAGTATGCATATTGTTAGAGAAGAACATTGGGCCGCCAACCAAAGCCATGTATCATGGTGGAAGTTTTAGCTTGGACATTAATCCTCAATCTCTTATGAGAATATGCT
Organism: Secale cereale; assembly: GCA_902687465.1. NCBI lineage: Eukaryota > Viridiplantae > Streptophyta > Magnoliopsida > Poales > Poaceae > Secale > Secale cereale. The sequence continues at coordinate 57,156,565 of LR738709.1, read as the reverse complement.
TATGCATTAAAGAGGAGTCCATCATCTATTTTCTATGTTGTCTCGGTATGGATGTCCTCAAGTTGAGATCTATCAAAAATGAGAAATCAAATGCGATTTATCTCCTTGGACCTTTGTACAGGTGGCATAGAGGTACCCCTTTGTGACACTTGGTTGAAACATATGTAATGCAATGATAACCCATGGAAATCCGAGCTAATTAGGACAAGGTGCGAGCACTATTGGTATTCGATGCATGAGGCTTGCAACTTATAGGATGTCTTATGCATGACACATATGAAGTACTACTACCGTTGACAAAATTGCTTCTATGTTTTCAAAATAAAAAGCTCTAGCACATAACCATTCTTTTACTTTTATGTCGAGTCTCCACCTTCTTTTAAAAGCACCAACTACTGAGAGCATGATTGTCATTCTGAGTGTAATGTGCATTGTCCCAAAGTAGCATTGTCTTTTGCGTGATTGTGATATCGTTTATTTTTGAAATCATTGTATCTAGTCATCACTTAAACCTTGAAGGTGCCCCGGCATTTATGTTTTGCTTCACTCAAGGGGGCAAGCTAGATATCACTTTATCATATTTGCACACAGTCCACCATACCTTCCTATTCGTGGTATTCCACTACCACCTCCTAAAGTATAGAATTTGTGTGTTATCCTTAAATGTTCAAAATCTTCTATTTTGTGCCCCTGTTTTAGCTCATGAGGAAGTAGTAGTTAATTCATGATCTTTTTAAGTTGGACAAGTTTTACCCCGGGATTGCATGTCTAATCTACAAACCCCTAATACGAGAAGGAACTCGCATGAGTGCGCCCGGCTCATAAATGATAATACAACAAACAAACCCTCCTTCACGCTTTGTTCATGAGAAATCAGAAAACTTTGGCAGCGATAAACAAAGGAGATTTCGGGGATGTGATCGTCCCCGTACAGGAGCCGTTCCTCGAAACTTGTCCAGCTCGAGAAGTAATTGAGTTATCTATTAGCATTCATTGACAAATCATGCACCTCTCAAAACTTGTTTTCATTCTGTTTGATTTAAGGATAGCACATGAGTTTTCCCTACTTCCCTAGAGCGGGGCCTATCTCTTAGTTTTTAGGATGAGTCAGTTATTCCTACTTCCTTCTATTCTTAAAGAGAGCAGACATTTGATGTTGACAATGATTCATTCATATAAAGTTGCAATAAGATTTGTCATATCATATCTTTGTTGACATTATCATTTGATAGTTAAGTTGTTTGTCAAGCCCAGCTTAAGCAAACATCTTCCTTTGTGTTAACACTTTCACTTCTTGCCTAATAACATGTTCTTTCAAAAGCTTCAATTAATCTCATCAAAACATAAAGAGAAAGAGCAAAAGTAAAAGCTATTAGTTGTTCTTTGACCAAAGGACATGTTTGCCATGATTTGATGAGTTTCCTTAGCCCTACTTTCGACTATAAGTTTTACCACTCTTTTATAAGGGCCTTATGAGGTGAAGGTTGCTGTTGAGGATATTTGAGTTGGTGGAGAAACTGTGATGCTTCTTGTCCGTATTCTATTTATCGACACTTCACTCCCTAAACTTGTGGATAGGTTTACCGAGCTCAGTATTCGCTTGGGGACAAGCGAGGTCTAAGCTTGGGGGTGTTGATACGTCCAAAATGCATCACTATTTTATATCGTAATTCATCCTTGTTCATTGATATATTTCACATTACGATGATGTTCTTATGTTGTTTTGGCCTATTTTACACAGTTTGCAACATTCCGGTGCCAAAGCAGCAGACGCAGGATTCAACGGTAAAAAGTGGACGCTGAGTTGCTGAAGAAGAATACCTCCAAATTACCTGAAAATCGACGGAGGGTATTTTCCAGACGGATCACGAAGGCACGCAAAAGGGCAACTAGAGGGGGGCCACAGGGCGCCCAAGCGGCCACCTGGCACGGCCCCCACCCTGGCCGCGCCGGGGGGGGCGCCTGGAGCCCCTGGCCCACTTCCGGCTGCCCCCTTTTGCCTATATACTCCTCGTCATCCGAAAACCATAAAAAGAAGTGTTTTGACGGAGTTCCGCTGCCGCTCCGTGGCGGAAACCTACAGAGAAGAAAAAGCCATCTCCGGCGGGCAGATTCCGCCGGGGAGATCACCTCCCAGAAGGGGAGATCATCGCCATCGTCATCACCCTCGTCACGGGCATCATCGAGATCATCATCAACATCATCCCCAACATCAGCACCATCTCCATCTTCATCCAATCTCATCTCATCATTGCAACTTGTGTTGTAATCCGTACTATCTATCCTCTCTACTCTATCGGTGTTGATTACTAAATTGTGGTGAATGCTATGGAGTTTTGTTGGAGAAATATCATTATGTCCAGATTGTTTATCATCCATTTATCTCCACTGATCATGATCTCTTTTATGTCTTGTGAGTAGTTACCTTAGTTCTTGAGGACATGGGAAAAGTCTTGTTGTTAGTAGTCATATGATGTTGAAGTAATATGTGTTGTTTGATACTTAAGTTGTGTTGTTATTTTACTAGTGGTGTTGTGTGAGTCAAACACTCAACACTTCGCCTTATTAAGGACCTAGGGGAATACATTGTGTACAAAGAATGCTTACGGTGGGTTGCCGGAGTGACAGAAACCTGAACCCCAGTTCGCACACTTTTGCACAAGGGAACAATGGATCATCGATCGTATTGCTATGGTTAGGTTTTTGCCTTAAATACTATCTTGTATTTGCGGATGCTTGCAAGGTGTTTAATCATAAGAGTGCACTCATCTTAGTCTAGAGAGTGTACTAGCATAGATCCACCCACTCAGCACTTATCAACACATAACATAGTACCGATACGGATTATGGCGAAAGCACATGACTACCTCTCCCGTGTGTCCTCAAGAACACTTTAGCCTTTATAAGTTCAGTTGCTAGGCCTCTCCTTTCTCAGAAAGGATTGGACCACTTGTTACTCTCCAGTGCCTTTTACTTTGCTCGCTTTTACCTTTCTGTTGCTTATATCAAGAAAACCCCTAAAAAGTTATCTTTCAGTGCTTGCAGTTATTCCTTGCTCAGAACCACTTACCAATACCTTCTGCTCCTCATTGGGTTCGACACTCCTACTTATCGAAAACGCTGCAATAGATCCCTTACGGTTGTGGGTCATCAGCTGCACGTGTGTTGAACGCGGAGGCACCATAGTTTGGTGCTTAGGTCGCATTTGGCTGCGATCTGAATCGCTTCGTGTATGACTCCATCGACCGTGTTCTTGCAATGCTTCCGCATGGCGATCTTCAAAGGTATGAAGATGCACTCCCCTCTCGTTGCTAGTAAACTCCATAGATAGATCTTGGTGGTGCGTATAATTTTTTTGAATTTCTGCAATGATCCCCAACAGTGGTGTTGGAAATATGCCCTAGAGGCAATAATAAAATGGTTATTATTATATTTCCTTGTTCATGATAATTGTCTAGTGTTCATGCTATAATTGTATTATCTGAAAATCATAATACATATGTGAATACATAGATCACAATATGTCCCTAGTGAGCCTCTAGTTAACTAGCTGGTTGCTCTATAGATGGTTACGGTTTCCTGACCATGGACATTGGATGTCATTGATAACGGGATCACATTATTAGATGAATGATGTGATGGACAATACCCGATCCTAAGCCTAGCACAAGATCATTTAGTTCGTATGCTAAAGCATTTCCAATGTCAAGTATCTGTTCCTTAGACCATGAGATTGTGCAGCTCCCGGATACCGTAGGAGTACTTTGGGTGTGCCAAACATCACAACGTAACTGGGTCGCTATAAAGGTACACTACGAGTATCCCCAAAAGTATCTGTTGGGTTGGCATGAATCGAGACTGGGATTTGTCACTCCGTATGACGGAGAGGTATCTCTGGGCCCACTCGGTAAGACATCATCGTAATGAGCTCTATGTGACTAAGGAGTTGGTCATGTGATGATGTGTTACGGAATGAGTAAAGAGACTTGCCGATAACGAGATTGAACAAGGTATAAGTATATCGACGATCGAATCTCGGACAAGTGTTGTACCGATAGACAAAGGGAATCGTATACGGGATTGATAAGATCATCGTGGAACATGTGGGAGCCAACATGGGTATCCAGCCCGCTGTTCGTTATTGGCCAGAGAGATGTCTCGGTCATGTCTACATGGTTCCCGAACCCGTAGGGTCTACACACTTAAGGTTCGATGACGCTAGGGTTATAGGAATGTATGTACGTGGTTACCGAATGTTGTTCGAAGTCCCGGATGAGATCTCGGACATCACAAGGAGTTTCGGAATGCTCCGGAGGTAAAGATTTATATATGGGAAGTAATCATACGGTCACCGAAAAGGTTCGTGGGGTTACCGGTATTGTACCGGGACCACCGAAGGGGTTCCGGGGGTCCACCGGGAGGGTCCACTTGCCCCGGAGGGCCCCATGGGCTGTATGTGGAGAGGGACCAGCCCCTAAGTGGGCTGGGTTCCTCCCCCCTAGGGCCCATGCGCCTAGGTTTTGGGGGGAAACCCTAAGGGGGGCGCCCCCCTTGGCTTGGGTGGCAAGCCACCCCCCTCTGCCCGCCGCCCCCTCCTCGATCAGAACTGAGGGGGCCGGCCCCCCTCTCCTTGCTCCTATATATATGTGGGGGGTTGGAGGACAGCAGCACCCAAGCCCTGGCGAGGCCCTCCCCCTCTCCCAACTCCTCCTCCTCTCCCGCGGTGCTTGGCGAAGCCCTGCTGGAGTGCCACGCTCCTCCACAACCACCACGCCATCGTGCTGCTGCTGGACGGAGTCTTCCCCAACCTCTCCCTCTCTACTTGATGGATCAAGGCGCGGGAGACGTCACCGGGCTGCGCGTGTGTTGAACGCGGAGGCACCGTAGTTCGGTTCTTAGATCGGATTCGGCCGCGATCTGAATCGCTTCGTGTACGACTCCACTGACCGCGTTCTTGCAACGCTTCCGCATCATGATCTTCAAAGTTATGAAGATGCACTCCCCTCTCGTTGCTAGTAAACTCCATAGATAGATCTTGGTGATGCGTAGAATGTTTTTGAATTTCTGCAACGATCCCCAACAGTGGTATCAGAGCTAGGTCTATGCGTAGTTACTATGCACGAGTAGAACACAAGTTGTTGTGGGCGTAGATTTTGTCAATTTACTTGCCGTTACTAGTCTTATCTTGATTCGGTGGCATCGTGGGATGAAGCAGCCCGGACCGAACTTACACGTACGGTTACGTGAGACAGGTTCCACCGACTGACGTGCACTAGTTGCATAAGGTGGCTAGCGGGTGTGTTTCTCTCCCACTTTAGTTGGATCAGATTCGATGAAAAGTGTCCTTATGAAGGTTAAATAGTAATTGGCATATCACATTGTGGTTTTGGCGTAGGAAAGAAACATTCTTGCTAGAAACCTATAGCAGCCACGTAAAAACTTGCAACAACAATTAGAGGACGTCTAACTTGTTCTTGCAGCATGTGCCGTGTGATGTGATATGGCCAAAAGGATGTGATGAGATTGATCATGTTCTTGTAATAGGAATCACGACTTGCATGTCGATGAGCATGACAACCGGCAGGAGCCATCGGAGTTGTCTTATTTTTAGTGTATGACCTGCGTGCCATTGAAAACGCCATGTAATTACTTTACTTTATTGCTAACCGTTAGCCAAAGTAGTAGAAGTAATGTTTGGCGAGACAACTTCATGAAGACACGATGATGGAGATCATGGTGTCATGCCGGTGACGATGATGATCATGGAGCCCTGAAGATGGAGATCAAAAGGAGCAAAATTATATTGGCCATATCATGTCACTATTTGATTGCATGTGATGTTTATTATGTTTTACATCTTATTTGCTTAGAACGACGGTAGCATAAATAAGATGATCTCTCAGTAAAATTTCTAAAATTGTGTTCCCCCTAACTATGCACCGTTGCTAAGGTTCATTGTTCCGAAGCACCACGTGATGATCGGGTGTGATAGGCTATAACGTTCGCATACAACGGGTGTAAGCCAGATTTACACACGCAATACACTTAGGGTTGACTTGACGAGCCTAGCTTGTACAGACATGGCCTCGGAACACGAAAGACCGAAAGGTCGAACATGAGTCGTATAGAAGATACGATCAACATGAAGATGTTCACCGTTGATGAATAGTCCATCTCGTGTGATGATCCGACACGACCTAGTCTATTCGGATCATGTATCACTTAGATGACTAGAGAGATGTCTATCTAAGTGGGAGTTCATTGAATTTGATTAGATGAACCTAATTATCATGACATAGTCTAAAATATTTACAATATGTCTTGTAGATCCAACGGCCCACACTAATGTTGCCCTCAACTTCAACGCGTTCCTAGAGAAAACCAAGCTGAAAGATGATGGTAGCAACTATACGGTTTGGGTCCGTAACCTGAGGATCATCCTCATAGCTGCCAAGAAAGCATATGTCCTTGAAGCACCGCTAAGTGATGCACCCGTTTTCCCAGCAACTCAAGACGTTATGAACGCCTGGCAGTCGTGTAGTGATGATTACTCCCTGGTTCAGTGCGGCATGCTTTACAACTTAGAATCGGGGCTCCAAAAGCGTTTTGAGCGACACGAAGCATATGAGATGTGCCAAGAGCTGAAAATGGTTTTCCAAGCTCATGCCCGAGTTGAGAGATATGAAGTCTCCGACAAGTTCTACAGTTGTAAGATGGAGGAGAATAGTTCTGTCAGCGAGCATATACTCAGAATTTCTGGGTTGCATAACCGCTTGTCCCAGCTGGGAGTTAATCTCCCAGATGAGGCGGTCGTTGACAGAATCCTCCAGTCGGTCCCACCTAGCTACAAGAGCTTTGTGATGAATTTCAATATGCAAGGGATGGAGAAGTCCATTCCCGAGGTATATTCAATGCTGAAATCAGCGGAGGTGGAGATCAAAAAGGAACATCAAGTGTTGATGGTGAATAAAACCACTAAGTTCAAGAAAGGCAAGGGTAAGAAGAACTTCAAGAAGGACGACAAAGGAGTTGCTGCGCCCTGTAAGCCAGTTGCCGGGAAGTAGCCAAAGAATGGGCCCATGCCTGAGACTGAGTGCTTTTATTGCAAGGGAACGGGTCACTCATACGTCTCCAGCGTATCTATAATTTTTGAGTGTTCCATGCTTTTACATTATCCTTCTAGGATGTCTTATGGGCTTTATTATACACTTTTATATGATTTTTGGGACTAACCTATTAACCTAGAGCCCAGTGCCAGTTTTTGTTTTTCTCCTGTTTTAGGGTTTTACAGAAAAGGAAAATCAAACGGAGTCCAATTGACGAGCTAATTTTTGACGATTTTTTCTGGACCAAAAGAAACCCCCGAAGCAAAAGAGGTGGGCCAAGAGAGCCACGGGCTGCCCTCGAGGGTGGAGGGCGCGCCCTAGGAAGGCGGTTGGGCCCTCCTATCTCGAGGACGACACGTAGCTTCCCTTTACTTGGCCCCAACTCCAAAAATTCCTATAAATACTAGAACCTCCAGAAATTAACCTAGATCAGGAGTTCCGTCGCAGAAAGCCTCTGTAGCCACCAAAAACTAATCTACACCCGTTCTGGCACCCTGCCGGAGGGGGGGGAATCCCTCTCCGATGGCTATCTTCATCATCCCGACGCTCTCCATAACGAGGAGGGAGTAGTCCACCCTCAGGGCTGAGGGTATGTATCAGTAGCTATGTGTTTGATCTCTCTCCCTCGTGTTCTTGAGATGGCACGATCTTGATGTATCGCGAGCTTTGCTATTATATTTGGATCTTATGATGCTTCTCCCCCTCTACTCTCTTGTAATGGATTGAGTTTTCCCTTTGAAGTTATCTTATCGGATTGAGTCTTTAAGGATTTGAGAACACTTGATGTACGTCTTGCGCGTGTTTATCTGTGGTGACAATGGGATATCATGTGATCCACTTGATGTATATTTCGGTGATCAACTTGCGGGTTCCGTGACCTTGGGAATCTATGCATAGGGGTTGGCACACGTTTTCGTCTTGCTCTCCGATAGAAACTTTGGGGCACTCTTTGAAGTTCTATGTGTTGGTTGAATAGATGTTTCTGAGATTGTGTGATGCATATCGTATAATCATGCCGACGGATACTTGAGGTGACAATGGAGTATCTAGGTGACATTAGGGTTTTGATTCATTTGTGTCTTAAGGTGTTATTCTAGTACAAACTCTATGATAGATTGAACGTTACTACGGACTCTTGAATAGATCGATCAGAAAGAATAGCTTTGAGGTGGTTTCGTACCCTACCATAATCTCTTCGTTTGTTCTCCGCTATTAGTTACTTTGGAGTGACTCTTTGTTGCATGTTGAGGGCCAGTAATATGATCCAATTATGTTGTCCTTGTTGAGAGAACTTGTACTAGTGAAAGTATGAACCTTAGGCCTTCTCTACTATCATTGCAATACCGTTTATGCTCACGTTTACCACTTTCTACCTTGCTATTTTTATATTTTCAGTTTACAAAAACCTATATCTACCATCCATATTGCACCTGTATCACCATCTCTTCGCCGAACTAGTGCACCTATACAATTTACCATTGTATTAGGTGTGTTGGGGACACAAGAGACTCTTTATTATTTGGTTGCAGGGTTGCTTGAGAGAGACCATCTTCATCCTACGCCTCCCACAGATTGATAAACCTTAGGTCATCCACTTGAGGGAAATTTGCTATTGTCCTACAGACCTCTGCACTTGGAGGCCCAACAACGTCTACAAGAAGAACGTTGTGTAGTAGACATCAAGCTCTTTGCTGGTGCCGTTGCCGGGGAGGTTAGTGCTTGAAGGTATATCTTTAGATCTTGCAATCGGATCTTTTTGTTTCTTGTTTTATCACTAGTTTCATTTATAAAAGAAAACTACAAAAAAATGGAATTAAGGTTACCTCATATGCTTCAGCTTTTTAATATCTTTCGTGAAAATGATGGGAAGGAAAATTGTGCTCAAGTACTAGAAGAAGAATTACATAGAATGCTTGGCATAAAATATGTGCATGATGAGCATGATTGCAATGTTGTTAGTATGAATTATTTGAATACCCATGATGCTAATGATATGCAAAGCCACAAGATTGGGGAAGCTATGTTTGATGAAGATGATATTTTTAGTACCCCATGTTTTGATGAGCAAATTTATTATGATGAAAGCATGCCTCCTATTTATGATGATTATATTGATGAAAGTGGATTTGGAGAGGTCATGACTTTATTTAGTGATGAATCCACTATTTCGGAAGAGGTTCCAATTGATTATGAGAACAAAGTTGCTATCTATGCTGATTATTGTGATGACTTGTATGCTATTAAGAATAATGATAACCATGAAACTTGTCATCATGATTTTAGTTTTCAATTGGATTATGCTTCACATGATAGTTATTTTGTTGAGTTTGCTCCCACTACTATGAATGAGAAGACTTTTGCTTATGGTGGGAGTAGTAAATTTTCTATGCAAGTAGATCATGAAAAGAATGCTTTATGTGCTGGTTATATTGTTGAATTCATTCATGATGCTACTGAAAATTATTATGAGAGAGGAACATATGCTTCTACATATTCTAATAATATCAAATTTCCTCTCTATATGTTGAAAGTTTTGAAGTTATGCTCGTTTTCCCTTCCTATGTTAGTTGATTATCGTTCCCATAAGTTGTTTGATTACAAAATCCCTATGTATAGGAAGTGGGTTTGCCTTAAATGTGATAGCCATATTCTTCATGATGCTCTCTTTATGTTTCAACTCTTATCTTTTATGCGAGCATCATTGAAATCATCATGCCTAGCTAGGGGCGTTAAACGATAGCGCTTGTTTGGAGGTAACCCAATTTTATGTTTTTTGTTTTTGTTGCTGTTAGGGAATAAATATTGCATCTAGCCTCTGATTAGATGTGGTTTTATGTTTTAATTAGTGTTTGTGCCAAGTAGAACCTTTGGGAAGACTTGCGTGAAGTTTATGTGATCTTGCTGTGAAAAACAGAATCATTAGCGCTCGCTAAAGTAGTCTTCCGATTTTACTGGAGCGTTCTCTTTAGTTGATTCTTTTTGAAGATGATTGGTAGACAAATTCCTCAAATTTACCAATTTATTTTGAATTTTTTGGAGTTCCAGAAGTAGGCGAACGCTGCAGATTACTACAGACTGTTCTGACTTTGACAGATTCTGTTTTTCGTGTGTTGTTTGCTTATTTCAATGCATCTATGAGTAGTATTGGGAAGTATGAACCATAGAGAAGTTGGAATAAAATAGGTTTAACACCAATATAAACATAGAATGAATTCATTGCAGTACCTTTGAGTAGTGGTTTGCTTTCTTATACTAACGGAGCTCACGAGAATTTTTTTTCTAAGTTTTGTGTTGTGAAGTTTTCAAGTTTTGAGTATTGCTTTGATGGACTATGGAACAAGGAGTAGAAAATACCTAAGCTTGGGGATTCCCATAGCACCCCAAGTAAACTCAAGATAATCAAAAGCCTAAGCTTGGGGATGCCCCGGGAAGGCATCCCCTCTTTCATCATCATCCATCGGTAACTATACTTGGAGCTATATTTTTATTCGCAACATGATATGTGTTTGCTTGGAGCGTCAATTTAGTTTATTTTGTTTTGCTTGCTGTTTGAATAAAGTACCAAGAACTGAAGTTCTTAAATGTTAGAGAGTCTTCACATAGTAACATAATTATTCAACTACTCAATGATCTCCACTTATATCTTTCGGAGTAGTTTTGATATTGCTCTAGTGCTTCACTTATATCTTATAGAGCACGGTGGTGGTAATATTTTGTAGAAATAGATGAACTCTCATGCTTCAATTATATCCTTTCGAGAGTCTATTAAAACAGCATGGTAATGTGTTTAGGCTATAAAACTAGTCTTCACATGATAGACATCCAAGATCAATGTAGTAAAAACTTCCACACTAAGTGCATTGAATATGATGAGATGTTGGATGCTAGATAATTGCTTTGAGATATGAGGATAGTGATATTAGAGTCATGCTAGTGGAGTTATTATGAAATTTAGAAATGCTTGTGTTAAGGTTTGTGATTCCCGTAGCATGCACGTATGGTGAACCGCTATGTGACGAAGTTAGAGCATGAGGTATTTGTAAAGTGTCAACCTTTGTGTGGAGGTCGGGGGCGCGCGATGGTTAACTCCTACCAACTTCCCCCCTAGGAGCATGCGTTGATTGCTTTGTTTTGATGACTCGTAGATTTTTGTAATAAGTATATGAGTTCTTAAAACTAATGTTGAGTCCATGGATTATACGCACTCTCACCCTTCCACCATTGCTAGCCTCTCTTGTACCGCGCAACATTCGCCGATACCATACACCCACTATATATCCTTCCTCAAAACAGCCACCATATTGTTCCTCAAAACAGCCACCATACCTACCTATCATGCCATTTCCATAGCCATTCCGAGATATATTGCCATGCAACTTTCCACCGTTCCGTTCATATGACACGTTTCATATTCTCATATTGCCATGCATGATCATGTAGTTGACATCGTATTTGTGGCAAAGCCACCATGCATAATTTCTCATATATGTCACTCTTGATTCATTGCATATCCCGGTACACCGCCGGAGGCATTCATGTAGAGTCATACTTGTTGTAGTATCGAGTTGCAATATCGAGTTGTAAATCAAGAAAAGTGTGATGATCATCATTATTAGAGCATTGTCCTGTGTGAGGAAAAAAATGAAAAAAAGAAAGAGATAAAGGCCAAATAAAAAAAGGATGGCCCAAAAAAATAGAGAGGGGCTAAAAAAAAGAGAAAGCCCCTCCAATAAAATGAGAGAAAAGAGAGAAGGGACAATCTCTACTATCTTTTTCCACACTTGTGGTTCAAAGTAGCACAATGTTCTTCATGATAGAGAGTCCCATGTTTAGACACTTTCATATACTAGTGGGAATTTTCATTATAGAACTTGGATTTTATATTCCAACGATGGGCTTATCAAATGCCCTAGGTCTTCATGAGCAAGCAAGTTGTATGCACACCCACTAGTTTCTTTTGTTGAGCTTTCATACATATTTAGCTCTAGTGCATCCGTTGCATGGCAATCCCTACTCACTCACATTGATATCTATTGATGGGCATCTCCATAGCCCCGTTGATACGCCTAGTCGATGTGAGACTATCTTCCTCCTTTTTGTCTTCTCCACAACCACCTCTCTATTCCACATAGTGCTATGTCCATGGCTCACGCTCATGTATTGCGTGAAAGTTGAAAGGTTTGAAAGAATAGAGTATGAAAACAAGTATTTGGCTGAAATCGGGGTTGTGCATGATATGAATATTTTTGTGTGATAACGAGGGAGCATAGCCAACACTATATGATTTTGCAGGGATAACTTTCATTAGCCATAATATTTTGAGAAGACATGATTGCTTTGCTAGTATGCTTGAAGTATTATTATTTCTTATGTCAATATGGAATTTTGTCTTGAATCTTTCAGATCTGAACATTCATGCCACAATTAAGAGAATTACATTGAAAAACTATATTGGTTAGCATTCCACATCAAAAATCCTTTCTTTATAATTTACCTACTCGAGGACGAGCAGGAATTAAGCTTGGGGATGTTGATACGTCTCCAACGTATCTATAATTTTTGATTGTTCCATGCTATTATATTATCCTTCTAGGATGTCTTATCGGCTTTATTATACACTTTCATATGATTTTTTGGACTAACCTATTAACCTAGAGCCCAGTGCCAGTTTTCTGTTTCTCTCCTGTTTTAGGGTTTTACAGAAATGGAAAATCAAACGGAGTCCAATTGACGAGCCAATTTTTGACAATTTTTTCTGGACCAAAAGAAGCCCCCGAAGCAAAAGAGGTGGGCCAGGAGAGCCACAGGCTGCCTCGAGGGTGGAGGGCGCGCCCTGGGAAGGCGGTTGGGCCCTCCTATCTCGACGACGGCCCATAGCTCCCCTTTACTTGGCCCAATTCCAAAAATTCCTATAAATACTAGAACCTCTAGAAATTAACCTAGATCGGGAGTTCCGCCGCAGAAAGCCTCTGTAGCCACCGAAAACAAATCTACACCCGTTCTGGCACCCTGCCGGAGGGGGGGAGGAATCCCTCTCCGGTGGCTATCTTTATCATCCCGGTGCTCTCAATGACGAGGAGGGAGTAGTCCACCCTCGGGGCTGAGGGTATGTATCAGTAGCTATGTATTTGATCTCTCTCTCTCTCTCTCGTGTCCTTGATATGGCACGATCTTCATGTATCGCGAGCTTTGCTATTATAGTTGGATCTTATGATGCTTCTCCCCCTCTACTCTCTCGTAATGGATTGAGTTTTCCCTTTGAAGTTATCTTATCGGATTGAGTCTTTAAGGATTTGAGAACACTTGATGTACGTCTTGCGCATGTTTATCTGTGGTGACAATGGGATATCATGTGATCCACTTGATGTATGTTTTGGTGATCAACTTGCGGGTTCCGTGACCTTAGGCACACGTTTTCGTCTTGACTCTCCGATAGAAACTTTGGGGCACTCTTTGAAGTTCTATGTGTTGGTTGAATATATGCTTCTGAGATTGTGTGATGCATATTGTATAATCATGCCCACGGATACTTGAGGTGACAATGGAGTATCTAGGTGACATTAGGGTTTTGATTCATTTGTGTCTTGATGTGTTATTCTAGTACAAACTCTATGACAGATTGAACGTTACTACGGACTCTTGAATAGATCGATCAGAAAGAATAGCTTTGGGGTGGTTTCGTACCCTACCATAATCTCTTCGTTTGTTCTCCACTATTAGTTACTTTGGAGTGACTCTTTGTTGCATGTTGAGGGCTAGTAATATGATCCAATTATGTTATCCTTGTTGAGAGAACTTGCACTAGTGAAAGTATGAACCTTAGGCCTTCTCTACTATCATTGCAATACCGTTTATGCTCACGTTTACCACTTGCTACCTTGCAGTTTTTATATTTTCAGTTTACAAAAACCTATATCTACCATCCATATTGCACTTGTATCACCATCTCTTCGCCGAACTAGTGCACCTATATAATTTACCATTGTATTGGGTGTGTTGGGGACACAAGAGACTCTTTGTTATTTGGTTGCAGGGTTGCTTGAGAGAGACCATCTTCATCCTACGCCTCCCACGGATTGATAAACCTTGGGTCATCCACTTGAGGGAAATTTGCTACTGTCCTACAAACCTCTACACTTGGAGGCCCAACAACGTCTACAAGAAGAACGTTGTGTAGTAGACATCAGTCACTGGAAGCGAAATTGCCCCAATACTTAGTGGATAAGAAGGTTGGCAACGTCAAAGGTATATGTGATATACATGTTATTGATGTGTACCTTACCAGCACTCGTAGTAGCTCCTGGGTATTTGATACCGGCGCAGTTGCTCACATTTGTAACTCAAAGTAGGAGTTGCGGAATAAGCGGAGACTGGCAAAGGACGAGGTGACGATGCGCGTCGGGAATGGTTCCAAGGTTGATGTGATCGCCGTCGGCACGCTACCTCTACATCTACCTCCGGGATTAGTTTTAAACCTCAATAATTTTTATTTAGTACCAGCTTTGAGCATGAACATTGTATCTGGATCTCATTTAATGCGAGATGGCTACTCATTTAAATCTGAGAATAATGGTTGTTCTATTTATATGAGAGAAATGTTTTATGGTCATGCCCCGCTAGTCAATGGTTTATTCTTATTGAATCTCGAACGTGATGTTGCACAAATTCATAGTGTGAATGCCAAAAGATGTAAGGTTGATAATGATAGTCCCACATACTTGTGGCACTGCCACCTTGGTCATATTGGTGTCAAACGTATGAAGAAGCTCCATGCAGATGGACTTTTGGAGTCTCTTGATTATGAATCATTTGACACGTGTGAACCATGCCTTTTGGGCAAGATGACCAAGACTCCATTCTGCGGCACAATGGAGCGAGCAACCAACTTGTTGGAAATCATACATACTGATGTGTGCGGTCCAGTGAGTGTTGAAGCTCGCGGTGGCAATCGTTATGTTCTCACCCTCACTGATGACTTAAGTAGATATGGGTATGTCTACTTGATGAAACACAAGTCTGAGACTTTTGAAAAGTTCAAGGAATTTTAGAATGAGGTTGAGAATCAACGTGACAGAAAAATAAAGTTCTTACGATCGGATCATGGAGGAGATATTTAAGTCATGAATTTGGCATGCACATAAGGAAATGTGGAATTGTATCACAACTGACGCTGCCTGGAAAACCTCAGCGTAACGGTGTGTCCAAATGTCGTAATCGTACTCTGTTGGACATGGTGTGATCTATGATGTCTCTTACCGACTTACCGCTATCATTTTGGGGTTATGCTTTAGAGACTGCCGCATTCACTTTAAATAGGGCACGGTCTAAATCCGATGAGACGACACCGTATGAACTATGGTTTGGGAAGAAACCTATGTTGTCGTTTCGAAAAGTTTGGGGATGCGATGCTTATGTCAAGAAACTTCAACCTGAAAAGCTCGAACCCAAATCGGAAAAATGCGTCTTCATAGGATACCATAAGGAAACTCTTGGGTATACCTTCTACCTCAGATCCGAAGGCAAGGTCTTTGTTGCCAAGAATGGATCCTTTCTGGAGAAAGAGTTTCTCTCAAAAGAAGTAAGTGGGAGGAAAGTGGAACTAGATGAGGTGATTGTCACCCCTCTCGAACCGGAAAGTAGCGCATCAAGATGTTTTGGTGGTGCCTGCACCGACTAGAGAGTAAGTTAATGATAATGATCATGAAACTTCAGATCAAGTCACTGCTGAACTTCATAGGTCTTTAAGAAGAAGACTAACGTGGACGGAAATGTGACCATCTATAAGGCTCGGCTTGTCGCTAAGGGTTATCGACAAGTTCAAGGGATTGACTACGATGAGACTTTCTCTCTCGTTGCGATGCTGAAGTCCGTCCGAATCATGTTAGCAATTGCCGCATCCTATGATTATGAGATATGGAAAATGGACGTCAAAACGGCATTCCTTAACGGCTTCCTTAAGGAAGAACTGTATATGATGCAGCCAGAAGGTTTTGTCGATCCTAAGAATGCTAACAAGGTATGCAAGCTCCAGCGCTCCATCTATGGGCTAGTGCAAGTATCTCGGAGTTGGAACATTCGCTTTGATGAGGTGATCAAAGTGTTTGGGTTCATACAGACTTATGGAGAGGCCTGTATTTGCAAGAAAGTGAGTGGGAGCTCTGTAGCATTTCTCATATTATATGTGGATGACATATTGCTGATGGGAAATGATGTAAAACTCTTGGAAAGCATAAAGGCCTACTTGAATAAATGTTTTCCAATGAAGGACCTTGGAGAAGCTGCTTACATATTAGGCATCAAGATCTATAGAGATAGATCGAGACGCCTCATTGGTATTTCACAAAGCACATACCTTGACAAGATATTGAAGAAGTTCAATATGGATCAGTCCAAGAAAGGGTTCTTGCCTGTATTGCAAGGAGTGAAATTGAGCGCAGCTCAATGCCCGGCAGAAGATAGAGAAAAGATGAGTGTCATCCCCTATGCCTTAGCCATAGGTTCTATTGTGTATGCCATGGTGTGTACCATACCTGATGTGAACCTTGCCATAAGTTTTGGGAGGGAGGTACCAAAGTGATCTCGGTATGGAACACTGGACAGCGGTCAAGAACATACTGAAGTACCTGAAAAGGACTAAGGATATGTTTCTCGTTTATGGAGGTGACGAAGAGCTCTTCGTAAAGGGTTACGTCGATGCTAGCTTCGACACAGATTTGGATGACTCTAAGTCACAAACCAGATACGTGTATATTTTGAATGGTGGGGCAGTCAGCTGGTGCAGTTGCAAGAAAAGCGTCGTGGCGGGATCTACATGTGAAACGGAGTACATAGCTGCTTCCGAAACAGCACAGGAAGGAGTCTGGATGAAGGAGTTCGTCACCAACCTAGGAGTTATTCCAAGCGCATCGGGCCCGATGACTCTCTTATGTGACAACACTGGAGCCATTGACATTGCCAAGGAGCCCAGGTTTCAAAAGAAGACCAAGCACATCAAGCGTCGTTTCAACTCCATCCAAAATTATATTCAAGATGGAGACATAAATATTTGTAAAGTGCATACGGATCTGAATGTCGCAGATCCGTTGACTAAACCTCTTCCACGAGCAAAACATGATCAACACCAGAACTCTATGGGTGTTCGATTCATCACAATGTAACTAGATTATTGACTCTAGTGCAAGTGGGAGACTAATGGAAATATGCCCTAGAGGCAATAATAAAATGGTTATTATTATATTTCCTTGTTCATGATAATTGTCTAGTGTTCATGCTATAATTGTATTGTCCGGAAATCGTAATACATGTGTGAATACATAGATCACAATATGTCCCTAGTGAGCCTCTAGTTAACTAGCTCGTTGATCAATTGATGGTTACGGTTTCCTGACCATGGACATTGGATGTCATTGATAACGGGATCACATCATTAGGAGAATGATGTGATGGACAAGACCCAATCCTAAGCCTAGCACAAGATCGTGTAGTTCGTAGGCTAAAGCTTTTCCAATGTCAAGTATCTGTTCCTTAGACCATGAGATTGTGCAGCTTCCGTATACCGTAGGAGTACTTTGGGTGTGCCAAACGTCACAACGTAACTGGGTGGCTATAAAGGTACACTACGGGTATCCCCGAAAGTATCTGTTGGGTTGGCACGAATCGAGACTGGGATTTGTCACTCTATATGACGGAGAGGTATCTCTGGACCCACTTGGTAAGACATCATCATAATGAGCTCTATGTGACTAAGGAGTTGGCCACGTGATGATGTGTTACGAAATGAGTAAAGAGACTTGCCGATAACGATATTGAACAAGGTATCGGTATACCAACGATCGAATCTCGGACAAGTGCTGTTCCGGTAGAGAAAGCGAATCGTATACGGGATTGATTGAATCCTTGACATCGTGGTTCATCCAATAAGATCATCGTGGAACATGTGGGAGCCAACATGGGTATCCAGATTCCGCTGTTGGTTATTGGCCGGAGAGCTGTCTCGGTCATGTCTACATGGTTCCTGAACCCGTAGGGTCTACACACTTAAGGTTCGATGACGCTAGTGTTATAGGGAAATTATGTACGTGGTTAATGAATGTTGTTTTGAGTCCCGGATGAGATCCTGGATGTCACGAGGAGTTCCGGAATGGTCCGGAGGTAAAGATTTATATATGGGAAGTCATCATACGGTGACGGGAAAGGTTCGGGGGGTTACCAGTATTGTATCGGGACCACCGAAGGGGTTCCGGTGGTCCAGCGGGAGGGTCCACCTGCCTCGGAGGGGCCCATGGGCTGTATGTGGAGAGGGACCAGGCCCTAAGTGGGCTGGGCGCCTCCCCCTAGGGCCCATGTGCCTAGGTTTTTGGGGGAAACACTAAGGGCGGCGCCCCCCTTGGCTTGGGGGGCAAGCCACCCCCCTCTGGCCGCCGCCCCCTTGCCCCTATATAAACATGGGGGTGGGAGGGCAGCAGCACCCAACCCCTAGCGCAGCCCTCCCCCTCTCCCAACTCATCCTCCTCTCCCGCGGTGCTTGGTGAAGCCCTGTTGGAGTGCCACACTCCTCCACCACCACCACGCCGTCGTGCTGTTGCTAGACGGAGTCTTCCCCAACCTCTCCCTCTCTCCTAGCTGGATCAAGGCACGAGAGACTTCACCGGGCTGCACGTGTGTTGAACACGAAGGCACCGTAGTTCGGTGCTTAGATCGGATTCGTCCGCGATCTGAATCGCTTCGTGTACGACTCCACCGACCGCGTTCTTGCAACACTTCCGCATCGCGATCTGTAAAGGTATAAAGATGCACTCCCCTCTCGGTGCTAGTAAACTCCATAGATAGATCTTGGTGATGCGTAGAAATTTTATGAATTTCTGCAACGATCCCCAACATGCTTGGTGTCTAAACGCTGGATACGATAACCCGCCAATGGATGCTCATCAGCCGGGGAAGTGTCTTACAGTAAAACCAGGTTTGATTCTAGTCTTTGGGGTGACTCGGCAGACAGGCATAAGGGAGTATAGAGTCTCTTCTTCTTTGAATTGAGACGGCTCCAAGTTCCAAACTAGGTCCGTTGGTGTACTCGTTCTGGCGGTTTAAATAAAAGAACTCTCTGAAGATCTCAAGACTGGGTTCCTCTTGAAGATACACTTCCCAGCAGACCTGGAAGTTGCAGATATTTGACACGGAATTAGGTCCGATGTCTTGTGGATGGGCTGGAAAAAGTGCAGAAAGTCCCAGAATAATTTAGAGCCGGGCGGTGAAAACCCCCAGTTCATGTGATCAGTAAATACAATAACGTCATCATCCTTTGGAATAGGTCTCTCTTCGCCTGGTTTAGGGGCGCGGTAGTGCATAACCGATTTCTTTGGCAGATACCCTTGACAAAGTCAGCAAGCATAGCCTCAGTGACAACGGAAGGGACCCAGTTGCACGTGGTGACTGTCTTCGGCGGAATTATGAACAAAGAAGCCTAAAAGAAAGAATATTATTGCTGGTTCAAATTTGATTCATTAAAACCGGAAATCAGACTATGGTATATGATTCGGCATGGCGGCTTAAATGGGGCCTAATGACATAAGAGTAGTTATAAACCGGAAAGTTAAGCCGCCATGACAAGCACGGATATTCAGGAAAGCAGATTTTACTAAGTGTGGGGACACATAGTTTTCACAGATTGAGGCTGTAACTTTGGATCTACGGCAGTTCAGAAAATAAAGCTAAAAATGATGAACAGGCAGACCTAAGATCAGTACGACGTAGTTCGTGGAGATGAATAATTCTTTTCACATAGATGAGGCATTACAGTATTTGCTAAAGAGATGTTATCAACACTATCGTGCGGAGGAATATCAAGTTCGAGAGGAAAAGCCATAGTTGCAGAAGAAGAAGGAGACGAACTCTGGCGAGTTTTGCGGGAATCCTAATAGATCTAAGAAGGGAGGAAAGAAAAGAGCATACCTAGATGAGTGAACGGCGACGGCACGCGGAAGAGATCTGATCACGTCAGGTTGATGCGGCGGCCGCTGTTGAGGACGAAGCAGATGATAACGGCTCCGGTGGAGCTTGGGTGTGTGAGCGTCGCGAGGAAGGAGATGAAGAGGAAGAGGCAAGGGGAGAGAATGGAAAGGAACTCCTGGCCCTATTTATAAGCTGAGAGGATAAAGGTCATGCGAGAGAATCGAGGAGGCGAAAAAATAGGTAAGTAAGAGTGCATGCGCCTCGATTATCGGAATCCCAATAAATGAGGAAGATTTGTTAAGATCTAGACAGTTCAAAAGTAAGTAACAAGTGACGTCATGGCGGGTTGCCACCATTGCAATGGCTGACGTCATGGCGGGTTATAATTTCTCATGAGAAGATGAAGAAAGATTGACATGAACAAGTTCAAATCAACCTGGGGCCTAATGTTGGAGATATAAGTATTTGATATGACCCGCCCAGGAGGGGCCGGGTTACCCAATGGCGGTTCATGGGCCAAGCCCAGAAGCATGTTGAAGATGACGGTTTAATGAGAGTAATTCGTAAAGGGCCAAGGCCCAGAGTGGCTTAAGGCCTGTAAGTATAAACCGCCATGTATGTTAACTTGTATTGCAAGGCATGTAACAAAGGGTCACCGAGCCGGACACGATTGTATGAGCTGGCTGGGACTCCGTAGGCCACAAGGCGTCAACCCGTGTATATAAGGGGACGACCCGACAGCGGCATAGGGAAAGAAACAACAGATTGAGAGCCACGCAAGCGTATTCTCTCCCTAGAAATCGATACCCCAGCAATTCCACCTCAAACTGGATTAGGTTTTACCCTCTCCGCAAGGGGCCGAACCAGTATAAATTTCCCGTATCTCTTGTCCCGTTTTAACCACTTTAAGCTAACCACGTCGCTATGGCTCCGCAATTAAGTCCTTTCCTTAGGACATCTGCCGTGACAGCTCCACGACACAGTCTGTGTAGTTGCTACCATCATCTTTCAATTTAGCTTTCTCTAGGAACGCATTAAAATTCAAGGTAATGATAGCACGGGCCATTGATCTACAACAACATAGATATGCAAAAACTATTAGGACTAAGTTCATGATAAATTAAAGTTCAATTAATCATATTACTAAAGAACTCCCACTTAGATAGACAACCCTCTAGACATCTAAATGATCACGTGATCCAAATCAACTAAACCATGTCCGATCATCACGTGAGATGGAGTAGTTTTCAATGGTGAACATCTTATGTTGATCATATCTACTATATGATTCACGCTCGACCTTTCGGTCTCCAGTGTTCCGAGGCCATGTCTGTACATGCTAGGCTTGTCAAGTTTAAAGCCGAATATTTTGCATGTGCAAAACTGTCTTACACCCGTTGTATTTGAACGTAGAGCTTATCACACCCGATCATCACGTGGTTCTCGGCACGACGAACTTTTGCAACGGTGCATACTCAGGGAGAACACTTGTACCTTGAAAATTGTAAGGGATCATCTTATAATGCTACCACCGTACTAAGCAAAATAAGAAGCATAATAAGATAAACATCACATGAAATCAAAATATTTGACATGATATGGCCATCATCATCTTGTGCTTTGAATCTCAATCTCGAAAGCATCGTCATAATCTCCATCATCACCGGCTCGACACCATGATCTTCATCGTAGCATCGTGGTCGTCTGGCCAACTATTGCTACTACTACTATTGCTAACTCATAGTGATAAAGTAAAGCAATTACATGGCCTTTGCAATTCATACAATAAAGAGACAACCATAAGGCTCCTACAGGTTGCCGATAATTTACAAAATATGATCATCTCATATAATAACGTATAACACATCACGTCTTGACCATATCGCATCACAACATGCCCTGGAAAAAAAAGTTAGACGTCCTCTACTTTGTTGTTGCAAGTTTTACGTGGCTGCTACGGGCTTAGCAAGAACAGTTCTTACCTACGCATACAAAACCACAACGATTTTTCTTCAAGTGTGTTGTTTTAACCTACACAAGGACCGGGCGTAGTCACACTCGATTCAACTAAAGTGAGAAAGATAGACACCCGCCGGTCACCTTTAAGCAACTAGTGTTCGTAACGGTGAAACCAGTCTCGCATAAGCGTACGCGTAATGACGGTCCGGGCCGCTTCATCTCACAATACCGCCGAACCAAAGTATGACATGCTGGTAAGCAGTATGACTATTATCGCCCACAACTCATTGTGTTCTACTCATGCATATCATCCATGCGTAGACCTGGCTCATGATGCCATTGTTGGGGAACATAGTATTTTAAAAAAAATCCTACGATCACGCAAGATCTATCTAGGAGAAGCATAGCAACGATCGGGGATAGTGTGTCCATGTACCCTCGTAGACCAAAAGCGGAAGCATCTAGAGACGCGGTTGATGTAGTTGAACGTCTTCGCGATCCAACCGATCCAAGTACCGAACATACGGCACCTCCGCGTTCAGCACACGTTCAGCTCGATGACGTCCCTCGAACTCTTGATCCAGTTGAGGCAGAGGGAGAGTTTCGTCAGCACGACGACGTGGTGACTGTGTTGATGAAGTTACCGACGCAGGGCTTTGCCTAAGCACTACGACAATATGACCGAGGAGTGTAACTGTGGAGGGGGGCACCGCACACGGCTAAGAAATCAACTTTTGTGTCTATGGGGTGCCCCCTCCCCACGTATATAAAGGAGGGAGGGAGGAGGAGACGGCCAAGGAGGGGGCACGCCAAGATGGGGAGTCCTCCAACTAGGAGTAGGACTCCTCCTTTTCCTAGTAGGAGTAGGAGAGGGGGAAGGAAGGGAGAGGAGGAGAAGGAAAGGAGGGGCCGCCGCCCCTCCCCCTAGTCCAATTCAGACTAGGCTTGGGGGGCGCGCGGCCCAGCCCTAGCCAACCCTCTCTCTCTCTCCCCTAAGGCCCATCAAGGCCCATATAACCCCCGCGGGATTCTGGTAACCTCCCGGTACTTCGGTTTTTATCCGGTGACCCCCGGAACCCTTCCGGTGTCCGAATATAACCTTCGAATATATCAATCTTTATATCTCGACCATTTCGAGACTCCTCGTCATGTCCGTGATCACATCCGGGACTCCGAACTACCTTCGGTGCATCAAAACACATAATCTCATAATACGATCGTCATCGAACGTTAAGCGTGCGGACCCTACGTGTCGTGGTTTTGTCACGGCAGATGTCCTAGCATAAGGAATTAGTCGTGGAGCCATCGCGACAGGTTAGCTTAAAGGGGTTAAAGCGGACAAAGGACACGGGGAGTTTTTATACTAGTTCGTCCCCTTGCGGTGAAGGTAAAGGCCTACTCTAGTTGTTGTCGTATTGCTAGGGTTTCGATGACGAGCGAGTGATAACCCTCAACCGTAAGGGATCGAGATAGTCTTCACGGGTAAGAATAACCCAATTTATAGATTCGACACACGGGGAGACAAAGTGTATTTATAAGCTTTGACAGTTGAGTTGTCAATTCAACCGCACCTGAAATATACTTACTTGCAACAAAGATAAGTGGTAACGGTGATATGACAGTGATGGTGGTGACAGTAAAAGTAAACAGCGGAAGTAACAGCAAAAGTAGCAACTAGTGACCAGCAGGATTTAAAACAATGTATGCTAGGGAAATGGATGGTTGGGCGCTGCATGGATGAGATATATCATGAATCTAACTTGGGGCAAGGCACACAGAAAAGTAATGATCATCTAGGCAAATATCAAACATTAGGCATGTATCCCACAGGTAGTTGTACGTGCTTGCAATAAGAACTTGCACAACATCTTTTGTCCTACCATCCCGCTACGAACGGGGCCAAAAGGAACTTATGGAGATTAAGGTACTCCTGTCAAAGAGCACCGGAACAAAGCAATAAACTCAATGGATGCATGTAATCCTCAAACTATGGACCATCCCCTTTGGTGTCCCAAGCTGTCACTTTTGGGATCGCCGGTTCCGGACCGTAATAGGTGCAAACAACTCATAGATAGGATCAAGAACACAAATATATTCATGCAAACACATATGGTTCAGATCTGAAATCATGGCACTCGGGCCCTAAGTGACAAGCATTAAGAGCAACAAGTTGAAACAAAGATGATAAACACCATAGTAGATGATAGGCAACATGCCCCCAACAATCTGATGAACTATTACATGATCTAACTCATCCAATCCCTACCATCCCCTTTGCCTACAGCAGGGAATTACTCACACATGGAAGGAGAAGTCATGGATGGAGGATGGAGTGGTGATGATGATGACGATGGCGACGATCTCCCCTCTCCGGAGGCCAAATCAGCCTCCAGATTAGCCCTCCCGAAGAAGAACAGAGGGTGGCGGCGGCTCCACGACGGAAACTGGGAAAACGACTTCTGTTCTGGGGTTTTTGCGTCACGAGGATAAATACGGGTCAAAGTAGGGCACCAGAGGAGGTGGGAGCAGCCCAGGCGGCCTCCCAGCGCGGCCAGGGGTGGGGCCGCGCCACCAGGGCGCCTGGGCCCCCCTGGCTGCCCTCTGGTTCATCTTCTGGCACAAGGTTCCTTCGGGTGCGTGGATTTTCTGTGATTTTTCGTGGAATTTTCTGAGACACCTAAAAATCCGTTTTCCTGCACACAATAAAACCATACAGGCAGCTCTGCTGAAAACAGCGTCAGTCCGGATTAGTTTAGTTCAAATCATGCAAGAATGAGGTCAAAACAATAGCAAAAGTGTTTGGAAAAGTAGATACGTTTGAGACGTATCAACTCCCCCAAGCTTAGCATATTGCTTGTCCTCAAGCAATTCAGTTCAACGAACTGGACGCGACAAAGAAAACTTTGAAAAACTCTTTTGCTTCATTAGATGTATATAAGCATGTACTACGAAAAGAGTCTAGCAAGTATTGAAACAATGCTATGAGGACAATGCACGAAGCAATCCTTCTTTCAAGTGACCAATCACAAATAACCAAAAGTAAATAATATACTACTGAAAATCAAGGCAAGATTACATTGCACATAGCTTGAACATACTAGAGTGGTATCTCGTTAGCCTCCATAAGTGAAGCAAAACATAAATGCAGAAACTCCTCCAAAGTTTTAAAGGAGACTAGAACTAAGAATTTTTGAATAAATAATATCACAAGCATGCAGAAGACAATGTAATACTTTGGGACAATGCACATTACACTCAGAATGACAATTATGCTCTCCTAGTTGGTGCTTTGAAGAAAGAAGGTGGAGACTCTCGAACCGTGGAATTTGATGGCGAGGTTGAAAACCCATGGTTGGAAGCAAAGACTAAACATGTACCAGAGCTCTTGGTTTTGAAAACAGAGGTAAAAATGATTTTGAGAGGTGCATATTTCGTCAACGAATGTTTAGTAGACAACCCAATTACTTCTCGAGCTGGACAAGTTTCGAGGAACGGCTCCCGCACGGGGACGATGACATCCCCTTAATCTCCTTTGTTTATCACTGCCAAAAGTTTTCTGATTTCTCATGAACAAAGCGTGAAGGAGGGTTTGTTTGTTGTATTATCTTTTATGAGCCGGGCGCACGCATGCCAGTTCCTTCTCGTATTAGGGGTTTGAAGATTAGACATGCAATCCCGGGGTAAAACTTGTCCAACTTTAAAAGATCATGAATTAACTACTACTTCCTCATGAGCTAAAACAGAGGCACAAAACAGGAGTAAATTTGAATAATTTCGAGATGGTACAAGAAAGTCTTCGTTAGGATGGCAGGTAAATACCACATAGGAAGGTATGGTGGACTCATATGGAATAACTGGTTTGAAAGGATTTGGATGCACAAGCAGAATTCCGCTTAGTACGAGCGAAGGCTAGCAAGAGACTGGGAAGCAACCAACTAGTGAGCAATAACGGTCATAATCATGCAGAGCGACAAAGCAACATTGAATCGGGCATGAAAGTGATATAACTGTTCTGAAACTCAAAGATCATCAAGGCAAAGTAGACCTTTTAGTCTTAAACATGTGTAAATATGTGCCAAGTCAATCCAAGAATTATCCAAAGGGAAATACCACCTTAGTATACCAAACTATGAACAGTGCAATGCATGTAAATCATTTCAATAACACATTATATACTCTAGTTGTTTGAGACTAGCCACAAGGAAAGCATGAACCACTGGGAGAGCATTGTAAACATAGCACTATGTCGCTACAAGCTGGTCTCTAGATCATAAGTACAGGCATATGTACAAAAGTAGAAACAAGAAGTGTTCCTACCGGGTTTCCCTTGTTGCTTCCCTTCAATCGATCTTCGTCATTACTGCCTCGTCACTTGCACGATCGAACGTAGGAAATATAATTAAATGCCATCACGGACTCGAGCTGAACTCTGAAAACAAAGCAAACTAAAGAGAGAAAGGAAACCTTTTTGGGTTATTTCAAAGGTTGAACGAAAGCAAAAGAAAGAGAAAATCTTTTTGTTGTTTTTGCAAAGAAAGAACAAAGAAGAACGGGCAAAAACTTCGAAAAGATTAAAGCGAACAGAAATAAAACGGATAATACAATGGAAAAGTGAAAAGGGCATGTACTCCCCCAAGCTTAGGCTTTTGGCCTAAGTTGGTAGTAGCTACTGCCCCCAGGAGCCTCCTGCTCCGGGGGAATGCTGGTGAGTCCAAGAGTCGTAGAAGGATTCCGGCGCGTACACCGAACTCCTCGGATCCTCCCACGAAGAAGGGTCCGTACTCCAAGCAGAGGATGACCCTTCACCAAACTGGGTGACGGTCTCCCCCTGAAAAGGTGGTAACTCACCGTGCTCCTCCTCGTCGGGCACAACCCCCTCCATGGGGTTATGAAACTGATGCTGGACCATGAACTCATCGAACTGGATAACATCAAAGGACCATCCGTTCCTGTGAGAAAAATCAAACAAAAGAGGTGCAGGTAGACGGATCTTGCGTTCTGCGGTAGTTCCGAAACGCAAGATATAAACAAGATTATCAAGCTCAGAAGTCATGGTAACAAACTTATGCCTTTTCATAGCAGCAAGATCAAAACTTAAATAAGTAAAAGGCTCATCATCAGGGTGTGGGGTGCCTTTAAGATATTCTAAGATAAGTGTGGCATAAACGCCACCAAATAAATCTCCCTGTTACCGTTCATAGCAAGGCGTTGAGTAATTAAGGCACCCAAATTATAATCAAACCGCCCTCTCAGGATAGCAATATCCGGTGCAGAAGTGTTGCTCGTGTTGTCACGAGCTAATACCCCTCTAGCAACATAATACGCAAAATACCTGAGGTGAGGGAATAAGATGCTGGAGATTTTTGACCGATGAATATCCCTCGTACCCATGCTGCAGAGAGAGTTGAAGACGGTTTTCAGCTCGGAGGGCTGAGAGGTCATCTTAGCCGTCAGCCCAACGTTTGGCACACCTATTATTTCACAAAACTTTCCCAAAGGCATGGTGATAATATCATTGTAAATTTTAAACTCAATAGCACCAGTATCAGGGTTATATCTAAAACTGTTAATGAAACCGGAGGTGAGTTTTTGATACTGAGTAACACGGCACGTGACGAGCCGTGTCAGACCTGCATTAGCAGAAAGATTATAAAACTCATCCTTAATTCCCGCAGCTTCAAGGAATTCATCACATGGGAACATCATAGCACGTGCTGGACTTGTGTCTTCCATCAACTCTAGGGGCACATGATCTTCATTGTAGCTCATCCTAGCAGTCGAGGGTGAGGCTGCGGCTCTAGTAACTCGATCAGAGTGTGCGGGCCTCTTCTTCTCAAGCCACCCCTTTACCCTTCCTAACAAACTCATTTCAGGGAGTATTTGTTCAAAATATCAGCTCGAATGATAGGCTGTAGAGAGAGATGGAAAATCGCCTCCAAGAGCAGCAAGAACGCAAGAACAAGTGCATAACTCGTGTTTTTGGAGAGAAAGAGAGAGAGAGGAAGAAGACTCACCTGGAGGGGGTCTTGTGGGCCCCAGGCGCCCTATGGGCGCGGCCAGGGGACAGGCCGCGCCAGCTGGCCGCCTGGGCCACTGGTGGCCCCCCCTGGTCAGCCCCAGGTGCCTCTGGGTCACTCCCGGCATGGAAATTTTTATTTTTTATTTTTCTGGAATTTTTCTGAAAACTTCACTGTTGAAATTTTTTCGAAGTTCAAAAAGCTTCAAGACTTTCTGAAAACTTAAAGCAGTGATTACTATTGTGAAGCTTCAAAAACATAAACACTTGGTACAGCAAGGAGAACAAAAGCTAAAACAAATGAAAACATAACAAGCTCAACTTTTTACCTATATAAAACATGCTCACTAGTAAGGTTGATCAAGTATTACCAACAAACAGGCGATATATAGAGCAAAAAGTCTCACCTCTTACGAAGTGATCATTGCACCTTTACTTTAATGGACATTGTCCCCACCATAATAGTTTTGTATTCGTGGTGCACTTGTAGTGGACAGTCCCATTCTCCAATCTTCACGATCTCGATATTTTCTATAGAGTTGAGGCCATGCCTCTTATCGGTCTTCTTTGGAAAATACACCGTGTGTTCTTTATCATTCACATTGAAGGTAACCTTTCCTTTATTGCAATCAATAATAGCACCTGCGTTGTTAAGAAAAGGTCTACCAAGAATAATGGACATGCTCCCATCCTCGGGCATGTCAAGCATGACAAAATCAGTAAGGATCAAACAATTAGCAACTTCTACGGGAACATCCTCACAAATACCTATCGGGACGGCAGTTGACTTGTCAGCCATCTGAAGAGAGATATCCGTAGGGATTAGCTTCTCTAAACAAAGCCTCTTGTAAAGAGAAAAAGGCATAACACTCACTCCTGCTCCAAGATCACATAAAGCAGTTTTGACATAATTATTCTTTATGGAGCAAGGAATGGTGGGTATACCTGGATCACCAAGCTTCTCAGGAATCTTGCCACTGAAAGAGTAGTTAGCAAGCATAGTAGATATTGCTTCATTAGGAACTTTTCTTTTATTAGTGACTATATCTTTCATATATTTTGAATAGGGAGGTAACTTAATAGCATCAGTCAAAGGGATTTGAAGAAAAAGAGGTTTAATCCACTCACAAAACTTATTGTAATGCTCTTCTTCTTTAGATTTGAGAGACTTACCTGGAAAGGGCATGGGTTTCTGTATCCATGGTTCTCTTTCCTTCCCATGTCTTTTTGCGACGAAGTCTTCTCTAGTGTACTTCTTGCGTTTGTCAGGTGCTTCTTCTTCTCGAACTTCAGGCGGATCATTCTCATTATCCTTACCTTCAGGTTCAGCACCGTCTTCAGTCTCAGCATCGGAGATAGATACACTGTTGGGATCAACAGCTGGCTTTTCAATTGTAATAGGATCATTGGAATTGTCAGCCTCCTTGTGTTTCTTCTTCTTCTTCTTTGGAGAGCCAACAATTTCTTCTTCCTGCATTTGAGAATCTTGCTCGATTCTCCTCGGATGCCCCTCTGGATAGAGAGGATCTTGAGTGCTAGTTCCTCCTCGGGTCTTAATCCCGAAGGCCTGCAAATCATCTTGTTTGGCATTGTTAGCAAGCAAATATTTTTGCACATTAGAAATTTGTTCAAGCTGAGTTTGAACCATATGAAAATGCTTCACAAGACATTTAACATCATTAACTGTTCTACCTAGAACATCAAGCAAACTTTTGATAGCAAGGGAATTATCATGCAATTGACTTTGTATCCTCTCATTAAAATGATTTTTTTTCATAATAAAATTATCAAACTCATCTAAACACTGATCAGGAGGCTTACCATGAGGGATGTCACTTGCGTTGAAATCTAAAAGAGAATGTACCTCTACCATAGGAGGGTGAGTGGTAGGCTCACACAACTTCTCAATAGGGGGTAGATTCTTCACGTCTTCAGTTTTAATACCCTTCTCTTTAATAGACTTCTTTGCTTCTCGCATATCTTCGGGGCTTAGAACAAACATGCCCCTCTTCTTTGGTGGTGGAGGTGGTTCAGGGACGGACCAATCTTAATGGTTTTTGGCAATCCTGCCCATTAATTCTTCTGCATCGTCCGGTGTTCTTTTCCTGAAAACACAACCAGCACAACTATCCAAATAGGAGATGGATTCATCAGTTAGACCAGCATAAAATATATCGATTAATTCATTCTTAGGGACTCCATGTCTTGGTCTAGCCCGGATCAGACTACAGTACCTCCCCCAAGCTTTAGGTAGGTGCTCATCCTGCAACTGTTTAAAGTTATAAATTCTTTATAAAGCAGCATGTTGCATATGAGCAGGAAAGTACTTATCAACAAAAGAGTGATCTAAGTCTTGAGGACTCTTAATGGAACCACATGGGAGTGAATCATACCATGTTTTAGCACCTTCCTTCAAAGAGAAAGGAAGAAGCTTAGTCACATAAAAGTTTCGTTTCGTCTCATCTGTGGTAAACAAGCCACCCAACTCAGTGAGTTTGGCCAGGTGTGCAATAGCATCATCATTTTCTCTGCCATAAAAGGGGTCAGCTTCAACCATAGGTATAAGTGAAAGATCAACAGAGAAATCATAATCAGGATCATTGATGCATATAGGAGATGTAGCAAATTCAGGATCAGGGACAGTCTTGTTCTTCAAGGAGTGTTTTTCAAGCAGCTTCTTAATAGCTTCAGGGTCAGAGCCGGCAAACTCTGTCAGTTCCCTGCATAAATCATCATCAAGCATAATGTAATCATCATCAAGGAGTCTCTCCTTGAGTTCACTCAAATCAGCATAATCATAAGTTCCACCAATGGGGTAGCGATTAACAGGAATTTCAATTCCAGATTTTTTTGCAGCAGCAGCGATCTGTTTCTCAAGAGCATAACCAAGTGAACTAATATCATCAAGAGTAGTAGAAGCATCATCAAGAGTTTCGTACATAGTAACAGATTCAGTAGGAGCATCATGTGATGGTGTTGAGGCAAACTTACTCATAACAGAAGGTGAATCAAGTGTAGCACTAGTGTTCAGAACAGTACCTCTTCTTGTAGTGGATAGTAAGATCGGAACCTTGGGGTCTCCTTTCTTACCCATAGCAGATGAAGTGCAGCAGGTAGGATACTTCAAGTTGACTTGTAAATATTGTTGTGCTCCCCGGCAACGGCGCCAGAAAACGGTACTTGATAACCCTCAACTGTAAGGGATCGAGATAGTCTTCGCGGGTAAGAATAACCCAATTTATAGATTCGACACACTGGGAGCCAAAGAGTATTTATAAGCTTTGACAGTTGAGTTGTCAATTCAACCGCACCTGAAATATACTTACTTGCAACAAAGATAAGTGGTAACGGTGATATGATAGTGATGGTGGTGACAGTAAAAGTAAATAGCGAAAGTAACAGCACAAGTAGCAACTAGTGACCAGCAGGATTTAAAACACTGTAGGCTAGGGAGATGGATGGTTGGGCGCTGCATCGATGAGATATATCATGAATCTAACTTGGGGAAAGGCACACAGAAAAGTAATGATCATCTAGGCAAATATCAAACATTAGGCATGTATCCCACAGGTAGTTGTACGTGCTTGCAATAAGAACTTGCACAACATCTTTTGTCCTACCATCCCGCTACGAACGGGGCCAAAAGGAACTTATGGAGATTAAGGTACTCCTGTCAAAGAGCACCGGAACAAAGCAATAAACTCAATGGATACATGTAATCCTCAAACTATGGACCATCCCCTTTGGTGTCCCAAGCTGTCACTTTTGGGATCGCCGGTTCCGGACCGTAATAGGTGCAGACAACTCATAGATAGGATCAAGAACACAAATATATTCATGCAAACACATATGGTTCAGATCTGAAATCATGGCACTCGGAACCTAAGTGACAAGCATTAAGAGCAACAAGTTGAAACAAAGATGATAAACACCATAGTAGATGATAGGCAACATGCCCCCAACAATCTGATGAACTATTACATGATCTAACTCATCCAATCCCTACCATCCCCTTTGCCTACAGCAGGGAATTACTCACACATGGAAGGAGAATTCATGGAGGGAGGATGGAGTGGTGATGATGATGACGATGGCAGCGATATCCCCTCTCCGGAGGCCAAATCAGCCTCCAGATTAGCCCTCCCGAAGAAGAACAGAGGGTGGCGGCGGCTCCGCGACGAAAACCGGGAAAACGACTTCTGTTCTGGGGTTTTTGCGTCACGGGGATAAATACGGGTCAAAGTAGGGCACCAGAGGAGGTGGGAGCAGCCCAGGCGGCCTCCCGGCGCGGCCAAGGGTGGGGCCGCGCCACCAGGGCGCCTGGGCCCCCTGGCTGCCCTCTGGTCCATCTTCTGGCACATGGTTCCTTTGGGTGCGTGGATTTTCTGTGATTTTTCGTGGAACTTTCTGTGACACCTAAAAATCCGTTTTCCTGCACACAATAAAACCATACAGGCAGCTCTGCTGAAAACAGCGTCAGTCCGGGTTACTTTAGTTCAAATCATGCAAGAATGAGGTCAAAACAATAGCAAAAGTGTTTGGAAAAGTAGATACATTTGAGACGTATCAGCGAGCGAATCCACTTTGCCTGTGTCTCAAGTTGTTGTTTTCTTGTCCCTTAACCGCCACCGGGTCATCCCTTTATATACACTGGGTGATGCCTGGCCGGTTTACAGAATCCCAAGGCCGGCAAATAAACGTGTCCGGCTCGGTTTCTACCTTTCCTATCTTACAACACAAGTTACACACCGTATGGCGGTTTATGTCTACGGGCCCTAATCTGCCTATGGGCCCTGGGCCTTTTAGTTCTCTATAGTAACTGCTACTTCTCGAGCTTGCATTGTATTCCCTCGAAGAGGAAAGGGTGATGCAGCACAGTAGCGTAAGTATTTCCCTCTGTTTTTGAGAAACGAGGTATCAATCCAGTAGGAGACCACGCGCGAGTCCCTCACACCTGCACAAACAAATAAGAACTTCGCAGCCAACGCGATAAGGGGTTGTCAATCCCTTTACGATCACTTACGAAAGTGAGATCTGATAGATAGGATAGTTTGATATTTTTGGTATTTTTGGATATAAGAACATAAAGTAAAAGCGGAAAAGTAAAGTAGATTGTAGATTGATACGTTGAGAATAGACCCCGGGGCCATAGTTTTCTCTAGTGGCTTCTCTCATGATAGCGGTATTCTACGGTGGATAAAAAAAATTACGGTCGAGCAATTGATAGAAAAGCGAATAATTATGACAATATCTAGGCATGATCATTATATATAGGAATCACGTCCGAAACAAGTAGACCGAAATGATTCTGCATCTACTACTATTACTCCACACATCAACCGCTATCCATAATGCATCTAGAGTATTAAGTTCATAAGAACAGAGTAACGCCTTAAGCAAGATGACCTGATGTAGAGGGATAAACTCAAATAACATGATAGAAACCCCATCTTTTTATCCTCGATGGCAACAATCCAATACGTGCCTTGCTGCCCCTACTGTCACTGGGAAAGGACACCGCAAGATTGAACCCAAAGCCAAGCACGTCTCCCATTGCAAGAACTATAGATCTAGTAGGCCAAACCAAACCAATAATTCGAAGAGACTTGCAAGGATATTATAATCATACATAAAGAGTTCAGAAAAGAACCAAATATTTCTCATAGATAATCTTGATCATATACCCACAATTCATCGGATCTCGACAAACACACCGCATAAAGAGATTACATCGAATAGATCTCTGCTACTTCTCGATCTTGCGTTGTATTTCCTCGAAGAGGAAAGGGTGATGCAGCACAATAGCGTAAGTATTTCCCTCAATTTTTGAGAACCAAGGTATCAATCCAGTAGGAGACCATGCGCGAGTCCCTCGCGCCTGCACAAACAAATAAGAACTTCGCAGCCAACGTGATAAGGGGTTGTCAATCCCTTTACGGTCACTTACGAAAGTGAGATCAGATAGAGATGATAGTATGATATTTTTGGTATTTTTTGATATAAGAACAAAAGTAAAAGTGGAAAAGTAAAGTAGATTGTATATTGATATGTTGAGAATAGACCCGGGGGGCATAGTTTTCTCTAGGGGCTTCTCTCATGATAGCGATATTCTACGGCGGGTAAACAAATTATTGTCGATCAATTGATAAAGCGAATAATTATGACACTATCTAGGCATGATCCTTATATATAGGCATCACGTCCAAAACAAGTAGACCGAAACGATTCTGCATCTACTACTATTACTCCACACATCGACCACTATCCAACATGCATCTAGAGTACTAAGTTCATAAGAACAGAGTAAAGCCTTAAGCAAGATGACATGATGTGAAGGGATAAACTCAAACATAGTGATATAAACCCCATATTTTTATCCTCGATGGCAACAATACAATACGTGCCTTGCTGCCCCTACTGTCACTGGGAAAGGACACCGCAAGATTGAACCCAAAGCCAAGCACTTATCCCATTGCAAGAACTATAGAACTAGTAGGCCAAACCAAACCAATAATTCGAAGAGACCTGCAAGGATATTATAATCATACATAAAGAGTTCAGAAAAGAACCAAATATTTCTCATAGATAATCTTGATCATAAACCCACAATTCATCGGATCTCGACAAACACACCGCAAAAAAGATATTACATCGAATAGATCTCCTCGAAGACCGAGGAGAACTTGGTATTGAGATCCAAAGAGAGAGAAGAAGCCATCTAGATACTAGCTATGGACCCGAAGGTCTATGGTAAACTACTCACAACTCATGGTGAGGTGATGATGATGATGTAGAAGCACTCCGTGCTAGATCCCCCCTCCGGTGGAGCTCCGGAACAGGCCCCAAGATGGGATCTCACGGGAACAGAAGATTGCGACGGTGGAACTAGGGTTTTCTCTGTTGTTCTGATGGTTTCGGGGTACGTAGATATATATAGGAAGAAGGAGGGCACCGGGGGGCAAACATGGGGCCCACGAGGCAGGGGGCGCGCCCTGTAGGGGGGGCGCCCCACCCTCGTGGACGCCACGTGTGCCCTATTCCGTGGTTCTCAAGTCTCCCGTGGGTATTTTGCTCCAAAAATATCTCTCCCGAAGTTTCATTCCGTTTGGACTCCGTTTGATATTCCTTTTCTGTAAAACCCTGAAATAGGCAAAAAAAACAGCAATTTGGACTGGGCCTTTGGGTTAATAGGTTAGTCCCAAAAATAATATAAAAGTGTATAACAAAGCCCATTAAACATCCAAAACATCGTAAATAATAGCATGGAACAATAAAAAATTATAGATACGTTGGAGACGTATCAAGCATCCCCAAGCTTAATTCCTGCTCGTCCTCGAGTAGGTAAATGATAAAAACAGAATTTTTGATGTGGAATGCTAACCAACATAATTTTTCAATGTAATTCTCTTAATTGTGGCATGAATGTTCAGATCTGAAAGATTCAAGACAAAAGTCTATATTGACATAAGAAATAATAATACTTCAAGCATACTAACAAAGCAATCATGTCTTCTCAAAATACTAGGGCTAAAGAAAGTCATCCCTACAAAATCCCCAATTTCGGCCAAGCACTTGTTTTCATACTATATTCTTTCAAACCTTTCAACTTTCACGCAATACATGAGCGTGAGCCATCGACATGGCACTATGTGGAATAGAGAGGTGGTTGTGGAGAAGACAAAAAGGAGGGAGATAGTCTCACATCAACTAGGCGTATCAACGGGCTATGGAGATGCCCATCAATAGATATCAATGTGAGTGAGTAGGGATTGCCATGCAACTGATGCACTAGAGTTAAAAATGTATGAAAGCTCAACGAAAGAAACTAAGTGGGTGTGCATCCAACTTGCTTGCTCACGGATACCTAGGGCATTTGAGGAAGCCCATCGTTGGAATATACAAGCCAAGTTCTATAATGAAAATTCCCAATAGTATATGAAAGTGACTAAACATGAGACTCTCTATCATGAAGAGCATGGTGCTACTTTGAAGCACAAGTGTGGAAAAAGATAGTAGCAATTGTCCCTTTTTTTTCTTTTTTTTCCTTTTTTCTTTGGCCTTTCTTTTTTTTTCTTTTTTTGGTGGGGCTTTCTTTATTTAGCCTTTCCTCACATGGGACAATGCTCTAATAATGATGATCATCACACTTTCATTGAATTACAACTCGATACTAGAACAAAGTATGACCTATATGAATGCCTCCGGCGGTGTACCGGGATGTGCAATGAATCAAGAGTGACATGTATGAAAAATTATGCATGGTGTCCTAGCCACAAATACGATTTCAACTACATGATCATGCATGGCAATATGACAATATGACGCGTGTCATATGAACGGAACAGTGGAAATGCCATGATAGGTAGCTATGGTGGCAGTTTTGAGGAAGAATATATAGTGGGTGTATGGTACCGGTGAAAGTTGCGCGATACAAGAGAGGCTAGAAATGGTGGAAGGGTGAGAGTGCGTAATATCCATGGACTCAACATTAGTCATAAGAACTCATATACTTATTGCAAAAATTTATGAGTCATCAAAACAAAGCAATCAACGCATGCTCCTAGGGGGGAGGTTGGTAGGAGTTAACCAGCGCGCGCCCTCGACCTCCACACAAAGGATGACACTCTACAAATACCTCATTCTCTAACTTCGTCACATAGCGGTTCACCATACGTGCATGCTACGGGAATCTCTAACCTTAACACAAGTATTTGTCAATTTTATAATAACTCCACTAGCATGACTCTAATATCACTATCCTCATATCTCAAAACAATTATCAAGCATCCAACTTCTCATCATATTAAATGCACTTAGTGTGAAAGTTTTTACTACATTGCTCTAGGATGTCTATCATGTGAAGGCTAGTTTTATAGCCAAAGCACATTACCATGCTGCTTTAATAGACTCTCAAAAGGATATAAGTGAAGCATGAGAGATCAACAATTTCTAAAAAATATAATTACCACCGTGCTCTAAAAGATATAAGTGAAGCACTAGAGCAAAAACTATTCAACTCAAAAGATATAAGTGAAGCACATAGAGTGTTCTATCAATTCGTAGGCCATATTTAACTCTCTCAAAAAGGTGTGTCCAGCAAGGATAATTGTGGCAAACTAACAAGCAAAGACTCAAATTATACAAGACGCTCCAAGTAAAACACATATCATGTGGTGAATAAAAATATAGCTCCGAGTATAGTTACCGATAGATGAAGACGAAAGAGGGGATGCCTTCCCGGGGCATCCCCAAGCTTAGGCTCTTGGTTGTCCTTGAATTTTACCTTGGGGTGCCTTGGGCATCCCCAAGCTTAGGTTGTTGTGTGACGCCCCAAGACCGACGCTCCAGAAGACTTCCATATATTCCGTTGCCGTCGTGTGTTTTATTTTTGTTTGTTGCATTTCATCATCGCATCATCCGCATTGCATCCGCATGTTTTCATAAAACTCGTAGTCATTCATAGTTGCCGCTTCTCTCTGTCTTCGTTGACCTGTTGTCAGACCGCTTGTCCTTGTTGACCTTCTCTCAGACCAACCGGACCGCTCTCTTCTCTCTTTCTCCGAGTCCAACAAAACCCCCATGTCTTTGTCGACCTCTCTCACACCCCTCTTGCACGTCCGAAACTTCCCCGAACCCGACCCGGGCAGTCATGACCGATCGGTCCGGATCATCCCCAAACATCCCTAAAATATCTCTGTTTTCTTATTTGGACTACCTACCTATTTTATTCTCGACCGTCTGATTACGATCGGAGGGTCCAAATCTAACCTAAACCTCCCTTACCCTATATATAGTCCACCTCATAGCTAATCTAGACAAATCCCTAATTTCTAGGGATCCTCCTAGCCGCCGCCACTCCTCCTGTCTCGTCCTCCTCGGGATCCATCCCGCATCCACCTTGCCTTCAGCCACCACCTTCCAGAGCAACGTTGGATCCTCTCTGTCCCATCCATCCCATCGATTCACTCCACCCAACCAGCGAGCCTCCTCCCGACCCCTCTTGAACCAATCGCAGCAGCCAAACTCCATCCTCCGCCCGAGCCCTGAGATCCTCCTCTGCCCGACGCCTACCGTCCCCGCCATGGATTTGGAGCTCGCCTCTGCTTCTGATCCGCGCCGCCCCAGGAACCATTGAAATCGGAGCCCGTTGATCACCCACAAGTGTAGGGGATCTATCGTAGTCCTTTCGATAAGTAAGAGTGTCGAACCCAACGAGGAGCAGAAGGAAATGATAGGCAGTTTTCAGTAAAGTATTTTTTGCAAGCACTGCAATTATAGGTAACAGATAGTTTTGTGATAAGGTAATTGGTAGCAAGTGACAAACGGTAAAAGTAAATAAGGTGCAGCATGGTGGCCCAATCCTTTTTGTAGCAAAGTACAAGCCTGGACAAACTCTTATATAAAGTGAAGCGCTACCGAGGACACATGAGAATGATCGTCAAGCTAGTTTTCATCACGATCATCTGATTCGCGTTCGGTACTTTGATAAGTTGGTATGTGGGTGGACCAGTGCTTGGGTGCTGCCCTTACTTGGAAAAGCCTCCCACTTATGATTAACCTCTAATGCAAGCATCTGCAACTACAAAAGAAGTATTAAGGTAAACCTAACCTTAGCCTGAAACATATGGATCCAAATCAGCCCCTTACGAAGCAACACATAAACTAGGGTTTAAGCTTCCGTCACTCTAGCAATCCATCATCTACTTATTACTTCCCAATGCCTTCCTCTAGGCCCAAATAATGGTGAAGTGTCATGTAGTTGACGTTCACATGACACCACTAGAGGAGAAACAACATACATCTCATCAAAATATCGAACGAAGACCAAATTCATATGACTACTAATAGCAAGACTTCTCCCATGTCCTCAGGAACCAAAGTAACTACTCACAAGACATAATATTGTTCATGATCAGAGGGGTATTAATATGCATAATGGATCTGAACATATGATCTTCCACCAAATAAACCAACTAGCATCAACTACAAGGAGTAATCAACACTACTAGCAACCCACAAGTACCAATCTGAGGTTTGGGTACAAAGATTGGATACAAGAGATGAACTAGGGTTTGAGAGGAGATGGTGCTGGTGAAGATGTTGATGAAGATAGCCTTCCCCAAGATGGGAGAGTTGTTGGTGATGACGGCAGTGACGATTTCCCCCTCCCGGAGGGAAGTATCCCCAGCAGAACAGCTCTGTCGGAGCCCTATATTAGTTTCCGCCTCGAGACGGCCGCGTCTGGTCCCGAAAGCCTCCTTATGATTTTTTCCAGGTCAAAACATCTCATATAGGAGAAGATGGGCACCGGGGGCCTGCTGGCTGGCCCACAAGGCAGGGGGGACGCCCTGGGAAGGGGGGCGCGCCCCCCACCCTCGTGGACAGCCGATGGCCCCCCTCGTGGGTTTCTTTCGCCAGATATTTTTTATATTTTCTGAAACGATGTTCTGTTGAGTTTCAGGGCTTTTGGAGTTGTGCAGAATAGGTTTCCACAGTTTGCTCCTTTTCCAGCCCAGAATTCCAGCTGCCGGCATTCTCCCTCTTCTTGTGAACCTTGTAAAGTAAGAGAGGAAAGGCATAAGTATTGTGACAAAACATGTAAGAACAGCCCATAATGCAATAAATATCAACATATAAGCATGATGCAAAATGGACGTATCAACTCCCCCAAGCTTAGACCTCGCTTGTCCTCAAGCGAAAGCCGATATCGAAAAATATGTCCACATGTTTAGAGATAGAGGTGTCGATAAAAACAAAATACGGACATGAGGGCATCATGATCATTATCATAACATCAACTTATATAATAAAGTCATATGATTCTTATGCTAAAGTAACAATTCATCCACAATATCAAGGACGAACCATAAACTTCATTGCAAACTAATAAACTTCGTTCTCGGTTATTGAAGCAATTGCAATTTATCGTAATATCGGAAAGAGTCAATATAAGAGCTTTTCAGCAAGCCCACACACTCAACCATCATATAGTCTTTCACAATTGCTCACACTCACGCAATACTTATGTTTATGGAGTTTTAATCGGACACAAAGAAAGATAGGGGCTTACGGTGTTGCCTCCTTACCTTTTACCTCAAGGGTAATGTCAACAATTATAGATCATGAAAACTTACATCCGAGTGGGTATATATGTGAGGATCTTTCCAACACAAGGTGCTTGCCAAAGGATAAAATGTAAAAAAAGGAAAGGTGGGTTTCACCTTGACACTTATAAGACAAAACTAAAAGATAGGCCCTTCGCAGAGGGAAGCAGAGGTTGTCATGTGTTTTTTATGGTTGGATGCACAAAGTCTTAGCATAGAAAAACTTCACTTTATATTGCCACTTGTGATAAGGACCTTTATTATGCAGTCTGTCGCTTTTATTACTTCCATATCACAAGATCGTATAAAGCTAATTTCTCCCACACTAATAAATCATACATATTTTATGAGATTTGCAACATGACAACTTACTTGGAAGGATCTTTCTCAATCCATAGGTAGGTATAGTGGACTCTCATGGAAAAACTGGGTTTAAGGATATACGTAAGCACAAGTAGTATCTCTACTTAGTGCGAGGAGTTTTGGCTAGCATGAGGTGGCAAGGCAAGCTCAACATGTTGGATGATCCATGAAAATATACTTTATTTCAGATATAAGAAGACATAACCCATTATGTTGTCTTCCTTGTCCAACATCAACTCTTTAGCATGTCATATTTTAATGAGTGCTCACAATCATAAAAGATGTCCAAGATAGTATATTTGTATGTGAAGCCTCTCCTCTTTTATTACTTCCTATTAATTGCAACGATGACCAAAACTATGTTTATCACCTCCCAACAACTTTTATTTATCATACTCTTGTATGTGAAGTCATTACTTCCCATAAGATCGATATGATCTCTTTGATACTCTTTATGTTTTCTTTTTATCATGACCCAAGTGAGGAAATCAAGCCCTTGACTCAACACTAATCTTTATTATATAGCTCACAAACTCGATTACAAAGGGTAAAGCTCACAAAGCAAAAGCTCACAACTAGATCATGCTAACTTTATTCTAATAGATCAAGATACTACCAAAAGGATCGAACTAAGTAAAACGGTAAAGATAGGAGTGATGGTGATACGATACTGGGGTCACACTCCCAAGCTTGGCAGTTGCCAAGGGGAGTGCCCATACCCATATGATTATGTCTCCTTCTTCGGGGGTGGTGATGATGGAGTTGCAAGTAGTGATGGGGGATCCTCATATATCGAGCGTAGTAGATCTTCTAGCTTGCGGATAATACCTTTGAGAGCAGCTAAGTAATCCTTGAACAAAAGATTTTCACTTGTGAGATGCTTGTTTTGAATTTGAGCT
Source organism: Secale cereale (assembly GCA_902687465.1). Classification (NCBI taxonomy): domain Eukaryota; kingdom Viridiplantae; phylum Streptophyta; class Magnoliopsida; order Poales; family Poaceae; genus Secale; species Secale cereale. The sequence goes on along the minus strand of LR738709.1, from coordinate 57,115,170 downwards.
AACTCAATCATCCTGAAAGCTTCTAGCTCAGTTGAGGTAAAGATATTAGGAAGGGATTTAGAGGTGTCTTATTCTCCCACTGCCTGAGCCGGATCTTCCACCTCCATCTTGATCTTCTTCTCCTTGTGGATCTCCTCGGGTCCTTCCCTCTTTAGATCTATCTTCATTAGCCAAGCATCGTTGCCTTCGTTGTTGGAGGAGGGAGGCGACATGATGCCTGGCTTCGTAAACCCTAACAGAAAATAGCTCGAAACGAGAACAGATGATTGTTGCATGATATAGAGGTCAAAACCTTCGGGAGTATATATAATGAATTTTTACCGACCAAAAGGAGTAACCCACAAGAAAACGGAGTCCGGGGGACACACGGGGTACCCACGAGGCAGGGGGACGCGCCCCCCACCCTCGTGGAGGCCTCGTGTCTCCTCCAGACTGCGGTTTATTTTTCTATTTTTCTAAATATTCCAAAACGGTACAAATTGCCTTTAGAACTGTTTTGGAGTCTGTTTACTTACCGTATCACATACCTCTTCCTTTTCGGAGGCTGAATCATTCTAGAAAGTACCCCTTATGTATTCCTCCGGGGTTACGGTTTCAATAATATTCGTTTCAACATTTATAGGATTACTTGAGATATAATGTTTGATTCTTTGAGCATTCACCACCTTCGGATTTGTGCCTTTGAAGTTGTTGATTTTGATGGCACCGGAATGATAGGCCTCCTCGATAACATAAGGTCCTTCCCACTTGGAGAGAAGTTTTCCTGCAAAAAATCATAAACGCTTTTGTATTCTTTTGTCATGCCATCTTTTAACATTTTCTTTAAATAACTTGGCATTCTCATAGGCATGGGTTCTCCACTCATCAAGGCAGCTAATGTCAAATAACCTCTTTTCACCGGCAAGTTTGAAATCATAGTTGAGCTCTTTAATAGCCCAATATGCCTTATGTTCTAGCTCAAGAGGTAAGTGACAAGCTTTTCCATATACCATCTTATATGGAGACATACCATAGGATTTTTGTATGCAGTTCTATAGGACCATAATGCATCATCAAGTTTCTTGGACCAATTCTTCCTAGACCTATTAACTATCTTTTGCAAGATTGATTTCAACTCCCTATTACTTAATTCTACTTGACCACTAGTCTGTGGGTGATAGGGTGATGCAATTCTATGGTTGACATCATACTTTGCAAGCATCTTACGGAAAACACCATGAATAAAGTGTGAACCACCATCAGTCATTAGATATCTAGGGACTCCAAACCTTAGAAATATAACTTCTTTAAGCATCTTAATAGAGGTGTTATGGTTAGCAATACTAGTTGGAATAGCTTCTACCCACTTAGTAATGTAATCAACAGCAACTAAAATATGTGTGTACCCATTAGAGGCAGGAAACGGTCCCATATAATCAAAGCCCCAAACATCAAATGGCTCATAACAAGTGAATAGTTCATAGGCATTTCTTGACGTCTACTGATATTACCAATTCTTTGACATTCATCACAAGATAAGACAATTTACGGGCATCCTTGAAGAGAGTAGGCTAATAAAAACTGGATTGCAGTACCTTGTGTGCAGTTCTATCTCCCGCATGGTGTCCTCCATAAGCTTCGGAGTGGCACTTGCGTAGGATCTGTTCCTATTTATGCTCAGGTACACAACGTCTAATAATACCATCTACTCCTTCTTTATAAAGATGTGGGTCATCCCAGAAGTAATGTCTCAAATCATAGAAGAACTTTTTCTTTTGTTGGTATGTGAAGCTAGGAGGTATAAACTTAGCAACAATATAATTAGCATAATCAGCATACCATGGAGCAGTACGAGAAGTACTTATGACAGCTAATTGCTCATCAGGAAAGCTATCATCAATAGGTTGTGGGTCATCAAGCACATTTTCTAACCTAGACAAGTTATCTGCTACGGGGTTCTCAGCTCCCTTTCTATCAATAATATGCAAGTCAAATTCTTGCAGCAGGAGAACCCATCTAATAAGTCTAGGTTTAGCATCTTTCTTTTCCATAACGTATTTGATAGCAGCATGATCAGTGTGAATAGTTACTTTAGAATCAACAATATAGGGTCTAAACTTATCACAAGCAAACACAACTGCTAAAAATTCTTTCTCAGTGGTAGCATAATTTCTTTGGGCACTATCTAGAGTTTTACTAGCATACTGGATAACATTCAATTTCTTATCAACTCTTTGCCCTAAAACAGCTCCTATAGCATAATCACTAGCATCGCACATAATCTCAAAGGGTAAATTCCAGTCAGGAGGCTAGACAATAGGTGCAGAGATCAATGCTTTCTTAAGTATTTCAAATGCTTCTAGACAATCATCATCAAAGACAAAAGGAATATCTTTTTGTAAGAGATTAGTCAGAGGCCTGGAGATTTTGGAGAAGTCCTTAATGAACCTCCTATAAAACCCGGCATGACCAAGGAAACTTCATATACCTTTGTTGTCCTTAGGGTATGACATCTTTTCAATAGCATGAACTTTAGCTTTATCAACTTCAATACCTCTTTCAGAAATTTTATGTCCCAAGACAATGCCTTCATTAACCATATAGTGGCACTTCTCCCAATTCAAGATAAGATTAGTGTCTTCACATCTCTGCAAAACTCGATCAAGGTTGCTTAAGCAATCATCAAAAGAAGTTCCGTAAACGGAGAAATCATCCATGAAAACCTCAACAATCTTTTCACAAAAATCAGAGAATATAGCCATCATGCATCTTTGAAAGGTAGCAGGTGCATTACATAAACCAAAAGTCATACGTCTATAAGCAAAGGTATCAAAAGGACAAGTAAAAGTGGTCTTTTCTTGATCCCCTTTTGACATAGGTATTTGAGAGAAACCGGAATAACCATCTGGAAAGCAGAAATGAGTATGTTTGGATAACCTTTCTAGCATTTGATCAATGAATGGCAAGGGGTAATGATCTTTCTTAGTAGCTTTATTTAACTTACGGAAATCAATTACCATCCTATAACCTGTAACTATTCTTTGCGGGATCAATTCATCTTTATCATTAGGGACAACAGTCATACCTCCTTTCTTAGGAACACAATGGACAGGACTTACCCACTGGCTATCATAACGGGATAGATAATACCTGCCTCTAGGAGATTTAGTATTTCCTTCCTTACCACTTCTTTCATCTTATGATTTAACCGTCGCTGATGATCAATAACTGGTTTAGCATTTTCTTCCAATTTTATCTTGTGTTGGCATATAGTGGGACTAATGCCCTTAAGATCATCCAGAGTATATCCAATAGCAGCACGGTGCTTCTTCAGAGTTTTCAATATTTTTTCTTCTTCTTGCTCTGAAAGGTTAGCACTAATAATAACAAGATATATCTTCTTTTCATCAAGATAAACATACTTAAGATTATCAGGTAAAGGTTTAAGTTCAAACATGGGATCACCCTTGGGTGGAAGAGGATCCCCTAGGATTTCAACTGGCAAGTTGTTTTTCAATACGGGTCCCTGTGTAAGGAATATTTCATCTATTTCCCTTCTCTCATTCATATGCATGTCATTTTCATGGTCTAGCAAGTGTTGTTCTAAAGGATCATTAGGTGGCACGGCAATAGAAGCAAGACCAATAATTTCATCGTTACTGGGAGGTGCCTTTTCAAGGGGTTGTCTACGGAATTTAGCAAAGTTAAAATCATGAGACATATCCCCTAATCCTACAGTGACAACATCTTTCACGCAGTCTATCTTGGCATTAACAGTATTCAAGAAGGGTCTACCAAATATAATGGGACAGAATGCATCTTGTGGGGAACTAAGAACAAGAAAATCAGCAGGGTATTTAACCTTCCCACACAAGACTTCAATATCTCTAACAATCCCAACTGGTGAAATAGTATCTCTATTGGCAAGCTTAATAGTGACATCAATCCCTTCTAACTCAACAGGCGCAATATCATGCATAAGTTCGTTGTACAAATCAAGAGGGATAATACTCGCACTAGCGCCTATGTCTCATAAACCATGATAGCAATGATCTCCTATCTTGACAGAGATAACAAGCAGGCCTACAACAGGTTTATGTTTATTCCTAGCATTGGGTTTGGCTATTCTAGCAGACTCTTCTTGGAGGTAAATAACATGTCCATCTAAATCTTCTACCAAGAGATCCTTAACCATAGCAACACTAGGTTCAACTTTAATTTTCTCAGAGGGTGTAGGTGTTCTAGTGTTACTCTTATGAACTACAGTTGAAGCTTGAGCATGATCTTTTATCCTAACAGGGAAAGGTGGTTTCCCAATATAAGCAGTAGGTATAACAGGATCAACATTGTAAGTGATAGTCTTTTCTTCAACTTTAATAGGTTCAACTACTTTTACTTCAATAGGGGGATGCTATTTAAACGTCTTCTCCTTGGGAAGATCAACATGAGTAGCAAAATATTCACAGAAAGAAGCTACTATCTCATAGTCAAGTCCATATTTAGTGCTAAACTCACGGAAAACATCAGTATCCATAAAAGTTTTAACACAATCAAACTTAGGGGTCATACCTGACTCCTTACCTTCATTGAGATCCCAACCTTCAGAGTTGCATTTAATCCTTTCCAATAAATCCCATTTGAAGTCAATAGTCTTCGTCATATAAGAGCCAGAACAAGAAGTATCGAGCATGGAGCGATTATTATGAGAAAGCCGAGCATAATTTTTTTGAATAATCATTTCTCTTCAGAGCTCATGATAGGGGCATGAATATAACATTGACTTAAGCCTCCCCCAATCTTGAGCGATGCTTTCTCCTTCGCGAGGCCAGAAATTATAAATATAATTACGATCACGATGAACCTGGTGCATAGGGTAGAACTTCTGATGAAATTCCAACTTCAGACGATTATAGTTCCATGATCCCATATCACCGCATAGCCTAAACCATGTCAATGCATCTCCCTTCAAAGATAAAGGGAGTACCTTCTTATTGATAATATCCTCAGGCATACCTGCAAGCTTAAACAATCCACAAACTTTATCCACATAGATTAGGTGTAAGTCGGGATGTAGTGTTCCGTCTCCTGTAAAAGGATTCTTAAGCAGTTTCTCTATCATACCCGAAGGAATCTCAAAGCAAACATTTTCAATTGGTGTAGTAGGTTGAGGAGCAACTCTTTTCTCTTCCGATCGAGGTGAAGATACCCCGAACAAGCCCCTCAAAGGATTTTGAGCCATAGTAACAAGTGACAATAAATTTCAGCACACTATATAAATTTTTCCTTACCAAAGGCGCTTTACTCCCCGGCAACGGTGCCAGAAAAGAGTCTTGATGACCCACAAGTGTAGGGGATCTATCTAGTCCTTTCGATAAGTAAGAGTGTCGAAACCAACAAGGAGCAGAAGAAAATGATAGGCAGTTTTCAGTAAGGTATTTTCTGCAAGCACTGAAATTATATGTAACAAATAGTTTTGTGATAAGGTAATTGGTAGCAAGTGACAAACGGTAAAAGTAAATAAGGTGCAGCAAGGTGGCCCAATCCTTTTTGTAGCAAAGGACAAGCCTGGACAAACTCTTATATAAAGTAAAGCGCTCCCGAGGACACATGGGAATTATCGTTAAGCTAGTTTTCATTACGATCATCTGATTCACGTTCGGTACTTTGATAATTTGGTATGTGGGTGGACCGGTGATTGGGTGCTGCCCTTACTTGGGCAAGCCTCCCACTTATTATTAACCTCTAATGCAAGCATCCGCAACTACAAAAGAAGTATTGAGGCAAATCTAACCATAGCCTGAAACATATGGATCCAAATCAGCCCCTTACGAAGCAACGCATAAACTAGGGTTTAAGCTTCTGTCACTCTAGCAACCCATCATCTACTTATTACTTCCAAATTCCTTCCTCTAGGCCCAAATAATGGTGAAGTGTCATGTAGTCGATGTTCACATGACACCACTAGGGGAGAGACAACATACATCTCATCAAAATATCGAACGAAGACCAAATTCACATGACTACTAATAGCAAGACTTCTCCCATGTCCCCAGGAACCAAAGTAACTACTCACAAGACATAATAGTGTTCATGCTCAGAGGGGTATTAATATGCATAATGGATCTTAACATACGATCTTTCACCAAATAAACCAACTAGCATCAACTACAAGGAGTAATCAACACTACTAGCATCCCACAGGTACCAATCTGAGGTTTGGGTACAAAGATTGGATACAAGAGATGAACTAGGGTTTGAGAGGAGATGGTGCTAGTGAAGATGTTGATGACGATAGCCCTCCCCAAGATGGGAGAGTTGTTGGTGATGACGGCGGTGATGATTTCCCCCTCCCGGAGGGAAGTATCTCAGGCAGAACAGCTCTGCCGGAGCCCTAGATTGGTTTCCGCCTCGGTTCCACCTCGAGACGGCGGCGTCTGGTCCCGAAAGCCCCCTTATGATTTTTTCAGGTCAAAACACCTCATATAGGAGAAGATGGGAACCGGGGGCCTGTCGGCTGGCCCACGAGGCAGGGGGCGCGCCCTGGGAAGGGGGCGCGCCCCCACCTTCGTGGACAGCCGGTGGCCCCCCTCGTGGGTTTCTTTCGCCTGATATTTTTTATATTTTCCGAAACGATGTTCTATTGAGTTTCAGGGCTTTTGGAGTTGTGTAGAATAGGTTCCCAGAGTTTGCTCCTTTTCCAGCCCAGAATTCCAGCTACCAGCATTCTCCCTCTTCTTGTGAACCTTGTAAAATAAGAGAGAAAAGGCATAAGTATTGTGACAATACATGTAAGAACAACCCATAATGCAATAAATATCAACATATAAGCATGATGCAAAAAGGACGTATCACCCGTCCTCACCTCGCCACCTTCTTCGCGGGAGCCGCCTCGCCTCCATGTGCTCCCTCCTCGTCGCGCGCCCAAGGGACTCGCCCGTCCCGAGCTCCTCATGCTCGTCCCCGAGTTCCTGCTCGGTCCCCGATGCGGTGCCGCCAAGTCTTCTCCACCACCAGTACCACCAGGCCGTGCCACCCTGCCATCTCCTTCTCCTTCTTCCTCCCTCCTTTGCTCTGATCTGCCTCGCTCCCCTTCTCCTGCTCCTGCTGAAAGCTAAGGAGCTCCACCCCGACGCCACGGATGGTGCCTCTACAGCACGCCACGCGCCAAGTTCATCGCCGCCGTTTCCCTGCATCCCACCTCCGCCTCCCCTGCTTCTGCGTGTGGTAGCCCACGCGAGGTCGAGGTCGAGGACGACCCGAGCCCCGTCGCCGCCGTTTGCCTCCTCGCCGTGGCCTCCTCTGCCGCCTGGATCCGTTCCCGCTACCTTCGGCCATCCCGCGAGTCCCGCGCCTCTGCTTCATCTGTCGTCGCCGCCATGGCCTCGTCATCGTCCTGGAGCGACCGCTACCAGCCCCTGCATCGATCCACAATGCACATCGCCCGCACCCATTAACCGCATCTGCCTCCCCAGCCGTAGGCCCAGCCACAAGCCCCGCGGCCCAGCTCCCTCCTCCGCCAACAGGCCGGAGCCCATGGTGAGCTGCCACCCCAGCGCGCCCTGCTTTGGTTTTTTTCTGTTGGGCCGGCCAGCCAGTTTCAGCCCAACTCTGGTTTTTTTCGTCAGCGAATTTATCTATTTCCAAGAAAACTGCATATTTACAGTTTGACCCTCTTACTTCATGCATATAATAACTTCCAAACCATGCATCAGTTTAAAACAAGCTATATATGAAAAATGCATAGAATTCTGTGTAGTTTAATAATATGCCACTTTACACCCCTGTATAAAATGTTTAAAATGTTGTTTGTTTAAATTTGCTCAAATGTCATGCAAAAATGGTTTATTTCATAACTTAATAACCATAGCTCCAAATTTAGTAAACTTTATATGTAAATGGGGTAGAAAAATGTGTAGAATAACATGGTGCATTTACTATATGTCTTTAGGCAGAACACTACCAAATTCATATTATGCACATGGGGATTTTTTGGAATTGTTGTTTGTCATTCCGGCCTCATTTAAACTTGCCTAAATAGGTAGTTTACTTTTGCTTCACCTCTTGCCATGTTAATTAACAATTAACTTGTTGGGATCATAAAGAGATCAAACTAAATAATCTAATGTGGTGTTTTGTCGATATGCAACTCGTTGCATATTGAGCTCCACTTATCTTGTAGTTTTGTGTATGTGCACTTTGCCATGCCATGCTTATATAAGCCGGACATGGATCATACCTGTTTGTGCATCATGCCATGGTTATGATATGTGTGTTTACCATGTTGTTTGCTTCTTTCCGGTTCGCTTCTCTCGGTAGCTTCGGTTTCGTTCTGAAGTTGTGTGAATTCGTTCAACTTCGTCCGTTGTCTTCTTCATGGACTCGTTCTTCATCCTTGTGGAATTTCAGGCAAGATGACCGTTCCCCGATATCACCTCAACTTTGCCTATGCTAGTTGTCTCGCTCTTTAGCTATGCCTCGATGCCTATTCCTGTTTGTCAGCCTCCTATTGTTGCACTGAAACACCCTAACCACCTTCCTAGCAAACCGTTGATTGGCTAAGTACGCTTTTGCTCAGCCCCTCTTATAGCGTTGTTAGTTGCAGGTGAAGTTTGAAGATTGCTCCATGTCCGGACTTGTTTTATTGGGATATCACAATATATATATATATATATATATATATATATATATATATATATATATATATATATATATATATATATATATATATATATAGTTAAATTAATGCACCTATATATTGGTAATGGGTGGAAGGCTTGGCCTTTCTGCTTGGTGTTTTGTTCCACTCATGCCACCTTAGGACCCGATAAACTGGTGTTATGTTCCTTGATTTTGCGTTCCTAACATGGTTGGGGTTTATGGGCCCCCTTGATAATTCACACTGCTTAAAGCTTTTCCAGCAAGGCCCAACATTGGTACTCCATTTGCGTAACAACTAGAAATTTGCATAGGGACTAGCTACCCAGAGGACTTAATTAACAACCCCGGGCCAGTGCTCCTCATGAGTTTTGGTCCAAACTAGAGCACTATGCGGGTCCGCCCGATGGCAACTTGTGGTATTTTGGCACCTGTACGCTTCGCTCATCCGGACGTGGCCTGAGACGAGATACGCGCGGCTACTATCAGGGTGGAGGCACGCCGGGAGGACTTGCCAGATTAGTTTTACCTTTGTCGAAATATCTTGAGCATGGGATTCCGAGAATACTCGGGTCTTCCCACTTTGGAGTTGCGACTCCGCAGATCGTGAGCTTGTGATGGGCTAAGTTGGGACACCCCTACAGGGTTTTGAACTTTCGAAAGCCGTGCCCGCGGTTATGTGGCAGATGGGAATTTGTTAATATCCGGTTGTAGATAACTTGATACCTTATCCTTAAGAATACACTACCTATGTGAGTAACCGTGATGGTCTCTTTCCGAAGGGCTTCGGGAAGTGAACACGGTGGGGTTATGCTTGAACGTGAGTAGCTAGGATCACTTCTTGATCAACTTGGCGATCGTTGGCATTTTTTCTCATCTCGTTCTAAACTCGTAAGCTAGTTGCTTAGTGCTTGCTGCGAACACTTTATTACCCTTCCACACCTAAGGCTTTGTTAGTTTTTGATACCCGGGAATGGGATTGCTGAGTCCTTGTGGCTCATAGTTTACAACACACACCAGATGCAGGTACCGCTGAGATCAATGCAAGAGATGGATCAAAACTTCACTTGGAGTTCGGCGAAGAGCGTGGTCGTTACTATGTTTCGTAACCCGACGATCAGTAGTGGTTCCTACTAGGGGCGATCAGGCCTTGTGTTTTTGGTATCTTTCTCGTTTGGTTTTACGTCCGTAGCTGGACCCTGTGTTATTTGGATGATGTATGTTATTGTATTCATTGTGTGACATGGCGAGTGTAAGCCAACTATCTTTTGCACTTCCATCCCTGAACTTTTACATGAGATGTGCAAAGATACCATGCTTGAAATCATTCCAGAATGCGCTTATGCCTCTAAGTCGTACCTCGACACGTAGGAGACATAGTCGCATCCTGGGCATTACAAGGTATTCAGAGCCTTCTCCGACCTAGGAGCCCCCTGATTGATCGAATCGCTGTCGGTTGAGTCTAGGCACAAACACAGAAAATGTTTTGAGTCCTATATATATATCAGAGAGTAGGATTTCCTTTTACTCCTCATCCCCTTCATCGGTCTAGTGAGGACTCCTGACGTTGTTTTATCTTCACCATTCTCAACATTTCACCCAAAAAAATTTAGGATCACGCGGGTATTGTTTGGATTGTTCTAATATCTTTGTGGCGAGAACATTGTTCTCGATGCCTCCTGTAATTTAGGGGTTGTGGCAGTGTCCCAGGGAGTTGAGCTCCGAGGTGTTGTCGTCACAAATGTATCGTTGCGGTTCTAGAATACCAGAGGCGGCCGACATCGAAAACTCTTCTATGCATGTCTGGTGGTGAGATAACCCCGACGTCACCCAGTACTAGGGATATAGTTCGGGAGTATTGCCACAGCAAGTATAGCGGATGCGTTTCGAAGGTCCGAGGTAAATAGTTTCTGAAGATGACTGGTTATGTGTTGACGGATGGACACAACTGGATGTAGGTTTAGAGTTGAGTGTGCGGTGCTTCCCCTGTATCCCCAACACCAGATTGCATAACCGGAAAGCTTCGGGAATTAATAGGTGGGTTTCAAGTAGCTCGTAGGTAATCTTCCAACGGGTGCATGGTATGAGGTTTGGGGTTCAACATCAAGTGAAAAGGTTTCATTTGCGATGTTCCAATTGGGAGTTGCATCTTAAAGGATCATTGGCTATGCTGATTCGGGGATTGCAAGACCCTTTGTAACACGTGCAATGGGGCATTCAGCACGAACATGTGGGACGAAACTTCTATTATGTATTTGTTCCATCTGTTACCTTGTTGTTTCATTCTATCATTCTGTTCTCCAAATTGGCTTCTCGACAAGTTGTTGTACCATTAAGCTATGGAATTCGTTCGTTCAATTCTCTGTTCGAATGATATTGTGAAGATTATGTTGCAACATATCTATCCTTTGCTTTGTTTTGAGTTGTGGTATCTGAGTTGGTTCGATGTCAAATGTTGATTCCATACCTTTCCTAATCGATGCTCTCATATTTCTATGGGAGTGGTAATCCTTCCTAATCATCGAGATTGTCATGTAAATTCTTTTTCAACCGGTGTGTTTCACTTCAAATTAACCCCATCCTTTTGATATGTGCAAGACCAAGTCTTGGTTTTTCTCAACGGTGTCTATTTCATTCATCCCAAGTTATCTTTGTTTAACCCACCCTCCCACCCTTTTCCTGTATGGATCCAGAGTCCTTAATCAAGTGTCCTTATACTCTTGTGATGCGTCTGCATCAATTTTATTTAATGTTTCATCCGGTGATGTCTCGTGAAGATGCTCAGGAAGATTCGAATTCATCATTCTCCATTCTCGTTTCTTCTCGGGTGGACTTAATTCAAGCATCGGTGTTTATCATATATTTTCCTCTAGTTTCACATGTTTTCCCAAGTTGAAATTCTTATCCAAGTCTCTCTTGTTTATTCAACTCTCTCTAATTCTTATCCGGAATGTACAAGGTATCTCGGAAGATTCGTGTTTCCATTCTTAATCCGTTCAAGCTATTCTCGAGGTTGTTACCTCGTTCAAGCCATTTAATTCAACCGGTGCAATATCTCTTAAGTAATCAATTCCAACGGTGTTTCTTTTGAGTGGGCCCTAACCCACAGGTCTTTTCCCAGGATCTTACCTAACTCTTCTATTTTTTCCGGAGTTATTCTAAAATTCTTTTCAAGTTTGACGTAAGAATGGATCTCTCATCGGTCAAATGTATCCTCCAAGATCGCTTTCAAATTATTTTCATCATTGGCTCAACCTTTTAATTCTTCATTCCGGAGTGCCTTAACAATTCATGGTGGTGCATCTCATTGTCTTCTCAGATTTGAGGACCGGAGAAGAGTTTCTCTTAAATCTTGGCCCGTTCTCTTGAAGATTCGTGGTTATAGCTTCATGTTATCCTCTCGAATTATTCCATTCGTCAAAATTTCTTTTCTTATCCATCCAGAGCATTTCATGATTTTTTCCTTTGTGTTCCTCCGAAGGCCATCATTTCAGAAGATTTCTTCGTTCTCAGTTTTCAACTTCGTCCTCCAAATATTTTTCATTGATGCCTCTTCGTTCGTTTGCATATTATTCCGGTGCTTCGTGCAAGTATTCATTAATCAGTTCGCGAGATCTTCGTTCTCTTGTATTTAAATTCCCTCAAGTTCTTTATTCTTCCGGCAATTCATTTTCTTTTCATCGCTCGATTTCAAATTCTTCCCGGTGGTTCATTCAAGATTACTCTTCCGTTGTTATCGTACTAATTCATTTGTTCGTTTCATAATCCTACCGGTGAGTCATTCAAGATTTTTTCTCAAGTTTGGCTTTATCTCTCTCCAATCCTTTTCAAGAAGAATAAGTAGTAGGCCAAATCCGTTTCTTGTCATCAATTTAATTTGATGAAGGAGGAGCATACAGTAAATCTTATTCTTATTTTTCCTCGAACTGATTAATCTCTTTTTTCGGAGCTTGTTCATCATATCATATTCTAGGTTCCAAGTTGTTCATCTTGTTTCCGGAGCTCCAAGTTATTTCAATTATATCATTTCAAAGCTCCATCTTAATCGATCATCACAGGCCTTGAATCTTATGTTTTTCATCTTTCTCTTCTCATCCTTTTATTACAGGAGTTCTTCGTGGTGGTTCATCACGATTTAATTCATCCTCGAAGTGTTCTTTAAGATTCTTCTTGGAGCTCAAGTATTCTTCTTCTTGCATTCCGAACTGCAATTATTTCTACCTTATCTTTTGAGGTGGTGGTATGTCATTTTTGACAATTTTTCTTCATGTTTCATGATTCACAAGTTGTTAGGAATGATAGATGTAAACCCATCATTTTCTTCATTCAGGAGACCATTTCAACCCCTCATTTTCTTCGTTGGAGTATCTTGGTATAGATTTCACCTAAAGCCTTCCATTGGGAATGTTGCAGTGCTTATCAATGAGCCAAGTTATTTCTTCATCAATTTGGTGGAAGAAGTTTTTCATCTCTTCATTGACCCAAGGCAAGCAATTATCTCCGTTAGTGGCCGATTGTTACCTCATAACTTTGTGATGTTTTTCATAAGCCCACAACGAACTTATTCTTTTGTTGTTGATTTTTCCATCAACCCCATTCAACCCCTCTTCGTAAGGATGCTTTCAAAATCATTTCTAGTTGAAGATGGTCTTCTTCTTTGATCTTTTCACTCCATTATTCGTTCCGGAGGCCTTGTCATATTGCTCTCTTCGAACCATCATCTTGTCATATCAAGATCATATTCTTCCCTTGCTTGTCCATTTAACGCGAGTGGTGTGTCCTCCGTTCAAGTTCTCTCATCCTATCAAGTTTTTGCCTATCTTTTCAAACAGAGTGTTGTCTAAGAAATCTTCTTACCCCTTGTGCCATTCTTTCAATAGTTCTGGAGGCAGTGTGTTGTTGATATCATCAAGCATCATCCTATCTTCTCGAGTTCATGTTCAATTCCTTCCATTTTCAGTCGGAGTGATGTCCGAATTCTTCATTCTTGTTCCTTGGCTATCTTGTATATCTATGCAGTTTCAAATTCATTTGGTTCGTTAGGCTCTTGTTTCATGCCTTTCAACCTACAAGGTTCTCATAATGTTCCTTGTCCCTCTTTGCCAACGGAGTGTTTGCAAGCTCTTTCATCTCCGTTGTATTCTTTCTTACAATTTGTTCAACCTCAAGGTTCATGGTTTCAATCGTTTGTCAAAGTAGCAACTTTGTTTTACCTCTTCTTTTCCGTTTCTATCTGGTGCCATCTCCAGGATCTCGGGTCGAGATCCTCTGTTAGTGTGGGAGAGTTGTGACGCCCCAAGACCGACGCTCCAGAAGACTTCCATATATTCCATTGCCATCGTGTGTTTTAAGTTTGTTTGTTGCATTTCATCATCGCATCATCCGCATTGCATCCGCATGTTTTCATAAAACTCGTAGCCGTTCGTAGTTGCCGCTTCTATCTGTCTTCGTTGACCTGTTCTCAGACTGCTTGTCCTTGTTGACCTTCCCTCAGACCAACCGGGCCGCTCTCTTCTCTATTTCTCCGAGACCAACAAAACCCCCTGTCTTTGTCGACCTCTCTCACACCCCTCGTGCGCGTCCGAAACTTCCCCAAACCCGACCCGGGCAGTCGTGACCGATGGGTCTGGATCATCCCCAAACATCCCTAAAATATCTTCGTTTTCTTATTTGGACTACCCACCTATTTTATTCTCAACCGTCCGATTACGATCGGAGGGTCCAAATCTACCCTAAACCTCCGTTACCCTATATATAGTCCACCTCATACCTAATCTAGACAAATCCCTAATTTATAGGGATCCTCCTAGCCACCGCCACTCCTGCTGTCTCGTCCTCCTCGAGATCCATCCCGCATCCACCTCGCCTTCAGCCACCACCTTCCAGAGCAACGCCGGATCCTCTCTGTCCCATCCATCCCATCGATTCACTCCGCCCAACCAGCGAGCCTCCTCCCGACCCCTATTGAACCAATCGCAGCAGCCAACCACCAACCTCTGCCCGAGCCCCGAGATCCTCCTCTGCGCGATGCCTACCGTCCCCGCCATGGATTTGGAGCTCGCCTCTACTTCTGATCCGCGCCGCCCCAGAAACCGTTGATGCCGGAGCCCGTCCTCACCTCGCCATCTTCTTCGCAGGAGCCGCCTCGCCTCCCTATGCTCCCTCCTCGTCGCGCGCCCAAGGGACGCACCCGTCCCGAGCTCCTCATGCTCGTCCTCGAGTTCCTGCTCGGTCCCCGATGCGGTGCCGCCAAGTCATCTCCACCAGCAGTACCACCAGGCTGCGCCACCCGGCCATCTCCTTCTCCTCCTTCCTCCCTCCTCTGCTCTGATCTCCCTCGCTCCCCTTCTCCTACTCCTGCTGAAAGCAAAGGAGCTCCACCCCGACGCCACGGATGGTGCCTCTGCAGCACGTCGCGCGCCAAGTTCGTCGCCGCCGCTCCCTTGCATCCCGCCTCCGCCTCCCCTGCTTCTACGTGTGGTAGCCCACGCGAGGTCGAGGACGACTCGAGCCCCGTCGCCGCCGTTTGCCTCCTCGTCGTAGCCTCCTCTGCCGCCTGGATCCGCGCCCGCCACCTCCGGCCATCCCGCAAGTCCCGCGCCCCTGCTTCATCTATCGTCGCCGCCATGGCCTCGTCGTCGTCCTAGAGCGACGGCTACCAGCCCCTGCATCGATCCACAACGCACGTCGCCCGCAGCCGTTAACCGCATCGGCCTCCCCAGCCGTAGGCCCAGCCGCAAGCCCCGCAGCCCAGCTCCCTCCTCCACCAACGGGCTGGAGCCCATGGTGAGCTGCCACCCTAGCGTGCCCTGCTTTGTTTTTTTCTGTTGGGCCGGCCATCGAGTTTCAGCCCAACTCTGTTTTTTTTCGTCAGCGAATTTATTTATTTCCAAGAAAATTGCATATTTACAGTTTGACCCTCTTACTTCATGCATATAATAACTTCCAAACCGTGCATCCGTTTAAAACAAGCTATATATGAAAAATTATTAGAATTCTGTGTAGCTTAATAATATGCTACTTTCACCCCTGTTTAAAATGATGTTTGTTTAAATTTGCTCAAATGTCATGCTAAAATGGTTTATTTCATAACTAAATAACCGTAGCTCCAAATTTAGTAAACTTTATATGTAAATGGGGTAGAAAAATGTGTAGAATAACATGGTGCATTTACTTTTGCTGTTTAATAACTTGAAAATATGTTTTTAGGCAGAACAGTACCAAATTCATATTATGCACATGGGGATTTTCCGGAATTATTGTTTGTCATTCCGGCCTCATTTAAACTTGCCTAAATAGGTAGTTTACTTTTGCTTCACCTCTTGCCATGTTAATTAACATTTAACTTGTTGGGATCATAACGAGATCAAACTAAATAATCTAACATGGTGTTTTGTCGATATGCAACTCGTTGCATATTGAGCTCCACTTAACTTGTAGTTTTGTCTGTGCACTTTGCCATGCCATGCTTATTTAAACCGGACATGCATCATACTTGTTTGTGCATCATGCCATGGTTATGATATGTGTGTTTACCATGTTGTTTGCTTCTCTCGTTAGGTTCGGTTTCGTTCCGAAGTTGTGCGGATTCGTTCGACTTCGTCCGTTGTCTTCTTCATGGACTCGTTCATCTTTCTTGCGAAATTTCAGGCAAGATGATCGTTCCCTGATATCACCTCTATCTTTGCCTATGCTAGTTGTCTCCCTCTTTAGCTATGCCTCGATGCCTATTCATGTTTGTCAGCCTCCTATTGTTGCCATGAAGCACTCTAACCACCTTTCTAGCTAACCGTTGATTGGCTAAGTACGCTTTTGCTAAGCCCCTCTTATAGCGTTGTTAGTTGCAGGTGAAGTTTGAAGATTGCTCCATGTTCGGACTTGTTTTATTAGGAAAATGGGTTAGTACTCTTGGAGTACACACTCTCTCCTGCTAGCGACACCATACCCACTTACTTTTTTCAATATGGGAAATGAATAAATCTGATGCTAATTATTTCTCTCCAGCACGTCATAATTAGTTGACCTGATCCTATTCTTTGGGGAAAGTCGTTGGAGACATTTCCTATACTGCCATAAACGTGACGCCGGAGCACGGCGAGATGTGAAGCAGGAGATTGGAATCATAGGATCTCAACTCCAACACGGCTCGTCGATGGGCGCCGTGGGCCGCGGTGACTCCCCGTGCGAGTTGTTTCCTTCCGTCGGCATACGAGCAGAGGTATCCAATCCCTGCTGGCAGTGGCCATCGTTTAATCACTTTCAAACCCACTATACAATCATCCAGAACAGCTAGCCAGGGCCATGGTACGTACTAATATGGATCAGTTCACTACTTTTCTACCTAATAATAATGGCTACTAGTAGGAATGCCTTACTAGTATTCAAATCCGTGCAAAAATCACATGTATTATGTGCACATCCAGATTCATCTGGTACAATAAATTTACAGATTCCAAAAACTGTTGTGGGAGGCGCCCGTATGTTGTGGAAAGATCCAACTAGTAATTTTGGGGATCACATAATGACAATTGCAGTATTGTTGGTTCCTATATTTTCTGTTCTAGTGCCGATTTATCATTTCCTCTTTATTTTATTACTTCTATCTAATTCTTTCTTACATGTTTCTACCTCTTTTTATATCTCAGGAAGATTAGTTCTTTCTTACATGTTTCTACCTCTTTTTATATGTCAGGAAGATTAGTTCTAGTAGCCCTGGAGTAGAGAGCGCCATACAAAGTCCAAGTGATTGTGAAAAGCAGGGGGAGCCATACGAAGTTTGTTGGCACTAATCAAATATGATGCGTACACTTTATGGTTGCCTCATTTCAGAAGGAGTACATGTGCTAATGCGCTATGTTGTACACACTAATTTGGATGAGTTTGTGTTAATTTCACAACCGAGTAATGCTTATGTAGTACTAAAAATATATACTACCGAATTAACAGTATATGCTAACTTGGATGATTTGCAGTATATACCACGTGGAATATGTACTACTGGGAGGAAGCAATATATGCTACTTCCGAAACGGAGTAATGCATATGTATAGTACTAAAAAAACTGTATATACTGCCGAGAGGAAACAGTATATGCTAACCTAGATGGTGCACCTAAAAACAGTATGTACCACCTACGAAGGGGTATTTG
Organism: Secale cereale; assembly: GCA_902687465.1. Lineage (NCBI taxonomy): Eukaryota > Viridiplantae > Streptophyta > Magnoliopsida > Poales > Poaceae > Secale > Secale cereale. Next base: position 57,097,388 of record LR738709.1, on the reverse strand, counting down.
TATATACTCCTTCAAAAGTAGTCAGAATGTACTCCTTAAAATGCAGTGCATGCTCATTAAAAAATGTCAGTATGTAACTAACAAAATAAAGTATGTACTCATGCAGAAAAACTCAGTATGTACTTCAAAAAATGCAGTATATACACATCGGGAACAGTATATGCACCTTTAAAAATCTGTGTATACCCCATGGCAATATATCACTAGTAGATAAAGGGGGATCAGACCCGGTTCATTTGGGCCTTTAGCCCCGGTTCTGGAACCGGTGCAACAGGGTCGGTACTAATGCTCTGACCCTTTAGTCCCGGTTCAATCCAGAACCGGGGCAAAAGGGTGTCCACGTGGCCTGTGCACCGAGTCCAGGCAGGAGGGGCTTTAGTCCCGGTTGGTGGTACCAACCGGGACCAAAAGGCTCCCACGCGTCAGCATTTCTGTGGCTGTGGTTTTTGTTTTTTTTTTGAAAGGGGAGGGGGGGTTTAGGTTTTGGGGGTTAATTTAGGTGCTTGATATATTGTGTTAGCTAGCTAATTAATAGAGAGAAGTGTTCTCTCTTATGTCCGTGCTTTTGGTCGACGCTACATACTACACATACGTATATATATGAACTAGAGTAGTCACGCTAGCTAGCTAGCTAGCTAGCTGCTAGCTACTAAGCAAACGAAGGAACAGAAGATCTCGTATATATAATCAACATATATATATATATGCATACAGAGAGAAGTAATAATATCGACCACCTCTCTTTCTCCGAGAGATTGGTCGAACAACAAGTTCTCGTATATCTATCCGACACTACCGGGCACATATATACAATAATTATCTCTTACAAAAATAATCTCCTAACACATGGATGCAGGGTCCACATAGTATTCTCCGTCTTCAGCGATCACGTGTTCAAGGAAGAATGCCGCCAATTCCTCTTGAATTGCTCGCAGACGATCTGGTGTTAGGAGTTCATCCCGCATCCGAAACATCTAATTTGAAGTAGGGGGTCAATACATGAAATGATGCTATAAATTTGTGAATATTATTGATTGCTTACGCACTTTAAATTGTTCATCAGTGTAGCCCCGCTCACAGGTCGTGTGGCGGATGGACTCGCAAATGTAGTATCCACAATAATCATTCCCGGGTTCCTGCCACAACCACTTTACAAGAAATAGAGCTCAATCAAACTGATAAGCAAGAATGCCAAATTGGTATTGATGAAACTAGCTAGCGCTTGAATCAAGATATAGGAGATGCGTGCGCGGAACATGCTACTATATAGTACTTACTTTCGGGTATCTAAATTGTAGCTTCTTCGGCAGTCCCGGAGCTTTTTTGATGAATGTTTTCCAAGCCCTGCCAGACAAAGGAAACAATTAGTTGATATCAGAAATGAAGTTGCTGATATATATGCATGGTGGATAATATTGATCGATTTAACTTACCTGGCTAGCATTTGAGTCATGTCCGCATACTCCTCGGGATCTTTACGTTTAGAGTCGAAGACAGTTACTATTTCCTTCTCAAGCTTAATCTCTAAGAGAATATAGTGGAAGCTGCGCACGAATGCATGAGATCATTACATCACTATAAACTTGACTGATATATATAAGGGAAACCAAATATGCACAAGACATTAACACTCACTTGAAGTTGTAAGGAAAGAGTATTATATCTTTGTTTTCATTTACCACCAACGATCGTAGCAAGTTGGTCTCGGTATCGCCGGGACGCAATTTAACCTCGGTTGCATCTATGTGGTATGTGTTAATAAACCCAATATCACCTACTTGTCTTTTCTTCAATTCGACGATCTTCAATCTGCATAATATAGTGAGGATAATTATAAATACATGCAATGAAGATCAGCTATATAGAGAGACTTAATGACAGAAGTAGTACTACTTACAGACAGTAGCAGGTGATCGTTGTTTTATCGAGGGCCAATTGATTGAAAAATTGATAGAACTCCTCAAATGGAACAGGCAACAGGTCAATTCCAACGAGGTCATGCTCCGGTTTAACTCTCAAATACAAGTTATTCCTCCCCCCAGACTCTCTGCAGATTTTCATGTACCAATCATGCAATCTTCGCATATTCGTTGATAGAGATCTTTCATTTTTGACGAGAGGCTTTTTGTACTCGTATCTTTCTATCTGCATGTCCATGAAATCATAGTGTACATCGTCGGACGCGTAATCTGCAAGATTGGTATAACCGGGCACCATCCTCGGATCATTAGCGACCATGTCGCTAGACACATTGAGCGGGGGGCACGATTGGTTCGCTTGTTCGCCGAGCTGGGCAATTTGTTTCCCAGCTCGCCCTTCTGCTAACCTCTGATCACTTTTTGTACTTCCGGACCGCTTGGCATCTTGAAATGTCTTTTGAATAATGCGGTCATAGTTGCCCTTCGGCTTACTTTTCGCTGGTTGCTTCAGGGCAGCAAGAGTGCGCTTTGCTTTCACCGCATCTATCTTCTCCTCCGGAGGTGGATGTCTCTGTGCTTTCAACCCTTCAAAAAAGTCCTTCACTTCGCCTTCAGCGATCTTCGTGTTTTCCTCGTCGGACCTCTCGTACGGTAACTTCTCTAGAGGCGTGAGAGAAGGACCGAATCTGCATCGCCTCCCGCCTCTGGCTGTACTGGTAGACGTCGCCGGACCAGACGAAGCGGCTGTCTTTTTTACTTGCTTAGGCGCCGGAGCAGGAGCAGCCGGAGCGGCGGCAGGTCTCTTCCGCCCTTGCTGATTAGGCGAAGGAGGAGCTGGATGTCTGCTCGGGCGCGCCGGCGGCGAAGGAGGCGGAGTGCCGCCACGCGCCGGCGGCGAAGGAGGCGGTGTGCCGCCACGCGCCGGAGAAGGAGCCGGAGTGCCCTGATGGTCACTCGCCGGAGAAGGAGCCGGAGTGCCCTGATGGTCACTCGCCGGAGGAGGAGGCGGTGGAGGAGGCGGAGTGCCCTGACTCGTCGGAGGAGGAGGAGGAGGCGGAGGCGTCCAGTTCAGAATGTTGATTAGGTCCTTCCGCCATAGGCATGGAGTCTTCAGTGAAGAACCCAGCCGAGTCTCCCCTTCACCGGTAGGGTGGTCAAGCTGGAGCTCCTCAAATCCCTCCGTTATTTCGTCGACCATCACCCTAGCATATCCTTCTGGAATCGGCCGGCAGTGAAAAGTGTCGTCTGGTCCAGAAGGATAAACAGAGCCAGCAGCCGCCTCGACCTTCAGATTCATCCACTGTGCCATAAGGTGGCAATTTTGTGCCTCCGTGATAGCATCCACAGGATTCCTGGCAGTAGCCGTCAAGGCAAGCTCTGGCTGAAGCAGCTCGGTGGAAGCCACGCTGCTTCTCCGCTGAGATGGCGGGGTAGCTTCGGGGGAAGCTTCGGCAATTCTTTCCCGATCTGCTTCCCGTTCCTCTATCGCTTGTACTCTGGCCCGCAGCGCCTGGATTTCGGTCATCTCCATTTTCTTCCTCCTGTCGTGGCATTTGTAGCCTCCTGCGTCCGGAAACCCAGCACGCCACGGAAGGGAGCCTGGCGTGCCTCGTGTCCGTCCAGGGTGCTCAGGATTCCCGAGGGCCATTGTCAGCTCGTCGTTCTCTCTGTCGGGGATGAACGTCCCTGCATGCGCTGCTTTGATATACTGCCGCATCTTCTTGAGTGGTGTTTCCAATTGCTTGTCCGTCCAAATGCACCACCCTGTTACAGGGTCCAAGGATCCGCCAGCCCCGAAGAACCAAGTCCGGCAACGTTCTGGCCAGTGCATTGTCTCTGGTTCGATCCCTTTCTGAAGCAGATCATCCTCAGCCCTGGCCCACTTAGGCCGGGCTACGAGGTAGCCGCCCGACCCCGTGCGATGGTGATGCATCTTCTTTGCAGCATTTATCCGGTTTGTCTCCGACATCTTCTGACTCTTTTCCGACTTCTTATGGGCCACAAATGCGGGCCAGTCATCTTTGATCTTCTCATATATGCCCACGAATTCTGGAGTCGTTTTCTCTCTGACAAACGTATTCAGTTTTTTCTTCCATGCCCTGAATTGGTCTGCCATCTTCGAAAGTGCATAAGACTTGATTAAGTCCTCTTTAACTGGGCATGGCTTCGCCGGATCAACATCATCTCGTGGTAGGACGAAGTTTGTCTTCAGCTCATTCCAAAGATCTTCTTTCTGCATATCTGTGACATAAGTCACCTGAGCGTCGTTTGCAGCCGGCTTTAACCATTGATGGATGCTGATCGGGATCTTGTCCCTAACCAGAACCCCGCACTGATTAACAAATGCGTTCTTTGTGCGGATGGGTGCAGTCGGCTCGCCGGAGCGCGAGATTTCTAAGATCTCAAACTTTTCATCCGGCCTCAACTTTTTCTTCGCTCCTCGTCTCTTTACCGAAGATTTGCTCGATCCGGAGGGCTAGAAAAGGAACAAAGACGAGAGTTAATGAATGAATCAATTAACTAGTCAGCACATGCTTAACTAACATATATACCTCCTGGCCGGACTCGGTTCGGTCACCGGAGCCAGCATCACGGTCTCCTTCTTGCACCGGCATTGGGTCACCGGAGCCGTCCTCACGGTCTACTTCTTCCATGTGCATTGGGTCACCGAATTCATCAATATCATAGCCTAGATCTTCCAGCCGCAGCTCTTGTTCGACCTGCTCATCGGTGTTGTTGAGATACGTCCTGACGGCAATTTGTCCGTCTGCGATTATGTCCATCAACATCGCTTCTTGTGCTAGGTCTCGGGTGTTGTCGTCCATTGTTTCTACAAATATTTACAACATGCCAATTATTATTCAAACATGACAGATGGATATATTAATGGCAAACGTAGAACTAGCTTCAACCCTCGACTGCTCGGCGATCCACAAACCCTAGACCCCCTCATGTCACATTTTGTCTAGCTAGTGTCAAAGGATTCAACAAAACCAATACTTCATCATTAGGCAAAAGTAACAGTAGAATGATGGTACGAAGCTCTCCAAAGTTGTTTTGGAACGGAGTCCCAGATAAGATAATCCGTAACAAAAGACGGATTAACCTATCAGGAACTCCGTTCCAAAACATCTTTGCATAACTTCGTACCAACATGCCCCGGTTACTTCTGGCAAATGATGAAGTCATGGAATTTTTCAATACTTTGACACTAGCTAGGCAACCTCTCTCGACCCCTCGACCCCCGACTGCTCGGCGATCCACAAACCCTAGACCCCATCATGTCACATTTTGTCTAGCTAGTGTCAAAGGATTCAACAAAACCAATACTTCATCATTAGGCAAAAGTAACAGTAGAATGATGGTACGAAGCTCTCCAAAGTTGTTTTGGAACGGAGTCCCAGATAAGATAATCCGTAACAAAAGACGGATTAACCTATCAGGAACTCCGTTCCAAAACATCTTTGCATAACTTCGTACCAACATGCCCCGGTTACTTCTGGCAAATGATGAAGTCATGGAATTTTTCAATACTTTGACACTAGCTAGGCAACCTCTCTCGACCCCTCGACCCCCGACTGCTCGGCGATCCACAAACCCTAGACCCCCTCATGTCACATTTTGTCTAGCTATAGTGTCAAAGGATTCAACAGAACCAATACTTCATCATTAGGCGAAAGTAACAGTAGCATGATGGTACGAAGCTCTCCAAAGTTGTTTTGGAACGAAGTCCCAGATAAGATAATCCGTAACAAAAGACGGATTATCCTATCAGGAACTCCGTTCCAAAACATCTTTGCATAACTTCGTACCAACATGCCCCGGTTACTTCTGGCAAATGATGAAGTCATGGAATTTTTCAATACTTTGACACTAGCTAGGCAACCTCTCTCGACCCCTCGACCCCCGACTGCTCGGCGATCCACAAACCCTAGACCCCCTCATGTCACATTTTGTCTAGCTAGTGTCAAAGGATTCAACAGAACCAATACTTCATCATTAGGCGAAAGTAACAGTAGCATGATGGTACGAAGCTCTCCAAAGTTGTTTTGGAACGAAGTCCCAGATAAGATAATCCGTAACAAAAGACGGATTATCCTATCAGGAACTCCGTTCCAGAACATCTTTGCATAACTTCGTACCAACATGCCCCGGTTACTTCTGGCAAATGATGAAGTCATGGAATTCTTCAATACTTTGACACTAGCTAGGCAACCTCTCTCGACCCCTCGACCCCCGACTGCTCGGCGATCCACAACCCTAGACCCCCTCATGTCACATTTTGTCTAGTGTCAAAGGATTCAACAAACCAATACTTCATCATTAGGCGAAAGTAATAATAGTTGCGGAAATAACTCTTCACTTTTTCTTCGCTTGTGTCATTTGCTTATTGCGCCGTAACCATGGATAATCTTCATCGTTTATCAGGATGCTTGGGTCAGCCTTGACTTTGAAGGGAGGAATTTCATGAAACTTTTCATAATCTTCAGACATGTCTGTCTTGCCCTCCACTCCCAGGATGTCCCTTTTTCCTGAAAGAACTATGTGGCGCTTTGGCTCATCGTATGATGTATTCGCTTCCTTATCTTTTCTTTTTCTCGGTCTGGTAGACATGTCCTTCACATAGATAACCTGTGCCACATCATTGGCTAGGACGAACGGTTCGTCATTGTATCCAAGATTTTTCATATCCACTGTTGTCATTCCGTACTGTGGGTCTACCTGTACCCCGCCTCCTGACAGATTGACCCATTTACACTTAAACAAAGGGACCTTAAAATCATGTCCGTAGTCAAGTTCCCATATGTCCACTATGTAACCATAATATGTGTCCTTTCCCCTCTCGGTTGTTGCATCAAAGCGGACACCGCTGTTTTGGTTGGTGCTCTTTTGATCTTGGACAATCGTGTAAAATGTATTTCCATTTATCTCGTATCCTTTGTAAATCAATACAGTCGAAGATGGTCCCCTGGACAACAAGTACAACTCATCACAAACAGTGTTGTCACCTCTGAGACGTGTTTCCAACCAACTGCTGAAAGTCCTGATGTGTTCACGTGTAATCCAGTCGTCGCACTGCTCCGGGTGTTTGGAGCGCAGACTGTTCTTGTGTTCATCGACATACGGGGTCACCAATGAAGAGTTCTGTAGAACTGTGTAGTGTGCTTGAGACCAAGAATAACCGTCCCTGCATATTATTGAGTCCCTTCCAAGCGTGCCTTTTCCAGTCAGTCTGCCCTCGTACCGCGATTTAGGGAGACCTATCTTATTAAGGCCAGGAATGAAGTCAACACAAAACCCGATGACATCCTCTGTTTGATGGCCCATGGAGATGCTTCCTTCTGGTCTGGCGCGGTTACGGACATATTTCTTTAGGACTCCCATGAACCTCTCAAAGTGGAACATATTGTGTAGAAATACGGGCCCCAGAATGACAATCTCGTCGACTAGATGAACTAGGACGTGTGTCATGATATTGAAGAAGGATGGTGGGAACACAAGCTCGAAACTGACAAGACATTGCGCCACATCACTCCTTAGCCTTGGTACGATTTCTGGATCGATCACCTTCTGAGAGATTGCATTGAGGAATGCACATAGTTTCACAATGGCTAATCGGACGTTTTCCGGTAGAAGCCCCCTCAATGCAACCGGAAGCAGTTGCGTCATAATCACATGGCAGTCATGAGACTTTAGGTTCTGGAACTTTTTCTCTGCCATATTTATTATTCCCTTTATATTCGACGAGAAGCCAGTCGGGACCTTCATACTGAGAAGGCATTCAAAGAAGATTTCTTTCTCTTCTTTCGTAAGAGCATAGCTGGCAGGACCTTCATACTGCTTCGGAGGGGTGCCGTCTTTTTCGTGCAAACGTTGCAGGTCCTCCCGTGCCTCAGCTGTATCTTTTGTCTTTCCATACACGCCCAAGAAGCCTAGCAGGTTCACGCAAAGGTTCTTCGTCACGTGCATCACGTCGATTGAAGAGCGGACCTCTAGGTCTTTCCAGTAGGGTAGGTCCCAAAATATAGATTTCTTCTTCCACATGGGTGCGTGTCCCTCATCGTCATTCGGAACAGCTAGTGCGCCGGGGCCCTTTCCGAAGATTACGTGTAAATCATTGACCATAGCAAGTACGTGATCACCGGTACGCATGGCGGGCTTCTTCCGGTGATCTGCCTCGCCTTTGAAATGCTTGCCTTTCTTTCGACATTGATGGTTGGTCGGAAGAAATCGTCGATGGCCCAGGTACACATTCTTCCTGCACTTGTCCAGGTATATACTTTCAGTGTCATCTAAACAGTGCGTGCATGCGTGGTATCATTTGTTTGTCTGTCCTGAAAGGTTACTGAGAGCGGGCCAATCGTTGATGGTCACGAACAGCAACGCCTTTAGGTCAAATTCCTCCTGTTTGTGCTCATCCCACGCACGTACACCGTTTCCATTCCACAGCTTTAAAAGTTCTTCAACTAATGGCCTTAGGTACACATCAATGTCGTTGCCGGGTTGCTTAGGGCCTTGGATGAGAACTGGCATCATAATGAACTTCCGCTTCATGCACATCCAAGGAGGAAGGTTATACATACATAGAGTCACGGGCCAGGTGCTGTGATTGCTGCTCTGCTCCCCGAAAGGATTAATGCCATCCGCGCTTAGAGCAAACCATACGTTCCTTGCGTCCTTTGCAAACTCCTCCCAGTACTTTCTCTCGATTTTTCTCCATTGCGACCCGTCAGCGGGTGCTCTCAACTTCCCGTCTTTCTTACGGTCCTCGCTGTGCCATCGCATCAACTTGGCATGCTCTCTGTTTCTAAACAAACGTTTCAACCGTGGTATTATAGGAGCATACCACATCACCTTCGCAGGAACCCTCTTCCTGGCGGGCTCGCCATCAACATCACCAGGGTCATCTCGTCTGATCTTATACCGCAATGCACCGCATACCGGGCATGCGTTCAGATCATTGTATGCACCGCGGTAGAGGATGCAGTCATTAGGGCATGCATGTATCTTCTGCACCTCCAATCCTAGAGGGCATACGACCTTCTTTGCTGCGTATGTACTGTCGGGCAATTCGTTATCCTTCGGAAGCTTCTTCTTCAATATTTTCAGTAGCTTCTCAAATCCTTTGTCAGCCACAGCATTCTCTGCCTTCCACTGCAGCAATTCCAGTACGGTACCGAGCTTTGTGTTGCCATCTTCGCAATTTGGGTACAACCCTTTTTTGTGATCCTCTAACATGCGATCGAACTTCAGCTTCTCCTTTTGACTTTCGCATTGTGTCCTTGCATCGACAATGACCCGGCGAAGATCATCATTTGGTTCCTCTTGATCTTCAGCAGCTTCACCCGTTGCAGCATCATTGGGCACATCGTCTGGTTCCTCTTGATCTTCACCAGCTCCCCCCATTGCAGCATCACCGTATTCAGGGGGCACATAGTTGTCATCGTACTCTTCTTCTTCGCCGTCTTCCATCATAACCCCTATTTCTCCGTGCCTCGTCCAAACATTATAGTGTGGCATGAAACCCTTGTAAAGCAGGTGGGAGTGAAGGATTTTTCGGTTAGAGTAAGACATCGTATTCACACATTGAGTGCATGGACAACACATAAAACCATTCTGCTTGTTTGCCTCTGCCACATTTAGAAACTCGCGCACGCCCTTAATGTACTCGGAGGTGTGTCTGTCACCGTACATCCATTGGCGGTTCATCTGCGTGCATTTATATATAATTAAGTGTGTCGAAAACCATTACAGAACATCATAAATAGATAATTAAGTGACCAAATGGATAAAAGTTCATCATCACATTAAAACCAAAGTACATACATATATAGTTCTCATCTAACAACATATATAGCTCTCCATACACATCGAAACTATGTAAAACATTTCAACGCGAAAACAAATGCTATCATAATCGCAACCAAGGTAACAATTGATCCAACGGCATAATGATACCAAGCCTCGGTATGAATGGCATATTTTCTAATCTTTTTAATCTTCAACCGCATTGCATCCATCTTGATCTTGTGATCATCGACGACATCCGCAACATGCAACTCCAATATCATCTTCTCGTCCACAATTTTTTTTATTTTTTACTTCAAGAATTTGTTTTCTTCTTCAACTAAATTTAACCTCTCGACAATAGGGTCCATCTTGATCTTGTGATCATCGATAACTTCCGCAACATGCAACTCCAATTCCATCTTCTCCTCCTCCATTTTTTCCAATTTTTTCTTTAACGAAATGTTTTCCTCTTCAACTAAATTTAACCTCTCCACAAGAGGGTCGGTTGGAATTTCCGGTTCAACTACCTCCTAGACATAATAAAACATCTATGCATGTCAGGTTGGTCGGCATAACTATCATAAGCACTAAAACATATAGTTATAAATTAAAGATAATATACCACATCCGAATCGTAGACCGGACGAGGGCCCACGTGGGCGGATATCAAAACCATCGCACTATATAATAACAAGCAATAATAAACATAAGAAAATTAGACAAATATCTATCTAAAGCAAAAAATAAAAGTAAGAAAAGCATGGACATAACAAGAGGCTCACCACGGTGGTGCCGGTGACGAGATCGGCGGGGGCGATCGACGGCGGCGAAGACGGGGACGGGACGTGACGGACCGCTAAACCTAGACAAATCTCGGAGAAAATAGAGCTTCGAGAGGAGAAAAGCTTAACTAGTGTGGCTCGGGCATTCCACCGAACACGTTGTGTGCATAGGAGGTGAGCTAGAGCACCACTAACCCCTCTCCCCCTCGGCCAGAAAAAAAACAGAGCAGTGAGCTCTGCTCTTGAGTGAGGGGGTTTATATAGGCAACTCACTGGTCCCGGTTGGTGCTACAAACCGGGACTAAAGGGGTGCCTTTGGTCCCGGTTCATATCACCAACCGGGACCAATAGTGGTGGGCCAGGAGCAAGAGCCATTGGTCCCGGTTTTTAGCTCCAACCGGGACCAATAGGTCCAGACGAACCGGGACCAATGGCCCACGTGGCCCGGTCGGCCCCCTGGGTTAACGAACCTGGTCCAGTACCCCCATTGGTCCCGGTTCTAGATTGAACCGGGGCTAATGGGCTGGACCAATGCCCTGTTTTCTACTAGTGCTCGTAGCTGAAATCAATTTGAGGTGTATCCGTAGAACGACCGTACCCTGGCCATACGAACTCCGTTTGGGCTCCATGACCTGCCAAAACGACCGCAGCGAAAATTCGTATCCTTCTGTCACAAACTTCGTCTCTTTCGGAATAATTTCGGAGGCTGAAAACGGCGTGCAGAATTGAGTTTCGGATGATTTAGTGGTTGGCGTGCACTCTTCTAGCGTCTACCACCCTACCGTGAGCTCACCCACGGACAGATACTGCGACAATGACGTGCAGAACAATGTTACATGACTCTATTTCTGCACCAACAAGCCCTACATGCTAGTCTGGATGGAAGGAGAAGCTTCTTCGGTGCACCGAACACCCAAAAACTTGCCGTTTTGCATGGTTTATCACCCATACCGCTACCACCCACATTTTTGTCCATGCACATGTGTTGTTCTTGGACAAAACTGTGCATACGAGCTCTTCTACATTACATTCGTACTGTTCGAAAATAATAGGCTATTTCGAGTGGCGCAAAATGGCTCGTGCGCGCGAGCAAGTTACCCTGGAAGCCGGATTCACGATATCCCTCGTAGCTGAAATCCATTTGAGGTGTATCCGTAGAACGACCGTACCATGGCCATACGAACTCCGTTTGGGCTCCATGACCTGCCAAAACGACCGCAGCGAAAATTCGTATCCTTCTGTCACAAACTTTGTCTGCTTCGGAATAAATTCGGAGGCCGAAAACGGCTTGCAGAATTGAGTTTCGGATGATTTAGTGGTTGGCGTGCACTCTTCTAGCGTCTACCACCCTATCGTGAGCTCACCCACGGACAGATACCGCGACAATGACGTGCAGAACAATGTTACATGACTCTATTTCTGCACCAAAAAGCCCTACATGCTAGTCTGGATGGAAGGAGAAGCCTTTTCGGTGCACCGAACACCCAAAAACTTGCCGTTTTGCATGGTTTATCACCCATACCGCTACCACCCATATTTTTGTCCATGCACATGTGTTGTTCTTGGACAAAACTGTGCATACCAGCTCTTCTACATTACATTCGTACAGTTCGAAAATAATAGGCCATTTCGAGTGGCGCAAAATGGCTCGTGGGCGCGAGCAAGTTACCCTGGAAGCCGGATTCACGATATCCCTCGTAGCTGAAATCAATTTGAGGTGTATCTGTAGAACGACCTTACCCTGGCCATACGAACTCCGTTTGGGCTCCATGACCTGCCAAAACGACCGCAGCGAAAATTCGTATCCTTCTGTCACAAACTTTGTCTGTTTCGGAATAATTTCGGAGGCCGAAAACGGCTTGCAGAATTGAGTTTCGGATGATTTAGTGGTTGGCGTGCACTCTTCTAGCGTCTACCACCCTATCGTGAGCTCACGCACGGACAGATACTGTGACAATGACGTGCAGAACAATGTTACATGACTCTATTTCTGCACCAAAAAGCCCTACATGCTAGTCTGGATGGAAGGAGAAGCCTTTTCGGTGCACCGAACACCCAAAAACTTGCCGTTTTGCATGGTTTATCACCCATACCGCTACCACCCATATTTTTGTCCATGCACATGTGTTGTTCTTGGACAAAACAGTGCATACCAGCTCTTCTATATTACATTCGTATAGTTCGAAAATAATAGGCCATTTCTAGTGGCGCAAAATGGCTCGTGGGCGCGAGCAAGTTACACTGGAAGCCGGATTCAATATATCCCTCGTAGCTGAAATCAATTTGAGGTGTATCCGTAGAACGACCGTACCCTGGCCATACGAACTCCGTTTGGGCTCCATGACCTGCCAAAACGACCGCAGCGAAAATTCGTATCCTTCTGTCACAAACTTCGTCTCTTTCGGAATAATTTCGGAGGCCGAAAACGGCGTGCAGAATTGAGTTTCAGATGATTTAGTGGTTGGCGTGCACTCTTCTAGCGTCTACCACACTACCGTGAGCTCACCCACGGACAGATACTGCGACAATGACGTGCAGAACAATGTTACATGACTCTATTTCTGCACCAACAAGCCCTACATGCTAGTCTGGATGGAAGGAGAAGCCTCTTCGTTGCACCGAACACCCAAAAACTTGCCGTTTTGCATGGCTTATCACCCATACCGCTACCACCCACATTTTTGTCCATGCACATGTGTTGTTCTTGGACAAAACTGTGCATACCAGCTCTTCTACATTGCGTTCGTACTGTTCGAAAATAATAGGCCATTTCGAGTGGCGCAAAATGGCTCGTGGGCGCGAGCAAGTTACCCTGGAAGCCGGATTCACGTTATCCCTCGTTGCTGAAATCCATTTGAGGTGTATCCGTAGAACGACCGTACCCTGGCCATACGAACTCCGTTTGTGCTCCATGACCTGCCAAAACGACCGCAGCGAAAATTCGTATCCTTCTGTCACAAACTTTGTCTGTTTTGGAATAATTTCGGAGGCCGAAAACGGCTTGCAGAATTGAGATTCAGATGATTTAGTGGTTGGCGTGCACTCTTCTAGCGTCTACCACCCTATCGTGAGCTCACCCACGGACAGATACCGCGACAATGACGTGCAGAACAATGTTACATGACTCTATTTCTGCACCAACAAGCCCTACATGCTAGTCTGGATGGAAGGAGAAGCCTTTTCGGTGCACTGAACACCCAAAAACTTGCCGTTTTGCATGGTTTATCACCCATACCGCTACCACCCATATTTTTGTCCATGCACATGTGTTGTTCTTGGACAAAACTGTGCATACCAGCTCTTCTAAATTACATTCGTATAGTTCAAAAATAATAGGCCATTTCGAGTGGCGCAAAATGGCTCGTGGGCGCGAGCAAGTTACACTGGAAGCCGGATTCAATATATCCCTCGTAGCTGAAATCAATTTGAGGTGTATCCGTAGAACGACCGTACCCTGGCCATACGAACTCCGTTTGGGCTCCATGACCTGCCAAAACGACCGCAGCGAAAATTCGTATCCTTCTGTCACAAACTTCGTCTCTTTCGGAATAATTTCGGAGGCCGAAAACGGCGTGGAGAATTGAGTTTCGGATGATTTAGTGGTTGGCGTGCACTCTTCTAGCGTCTACCACCCTACCGTGAGCTCACCCACGGACAGATACTGCGACAATGACGTGTAGAACAATGTTACATGACTCTATTTCTGCACCAACAAGCCCTACATGCTAGTCTGGATGGAAGGAGAAGCCTCTTCGTTGCACCGAACACCCAAAAACTTGCCGTTTTGCATGGCTTATCACCCATACCGCTACCACCCACATTTTTGTCCATGCACATGTGTTGTTCTTGGACAAAACTGTGCATACCAGCTCTTCTACATTGCATTCGTACTGTTCGAAAATAATAGGCCATTTCGAGTGGCGCAAAATGGCTCGTGGGCGCGAGCAAGTTACCCTGGAAGCCGGATTCACGTTATCCCTCGTTGCTGAAATCCATTTGAGGTGTATCCGTAGAACGACCGTACCCTGGCCATACGAACTCCGTTTGTGCTCCATGACCTGCCAAAACGACCGCAGCGAAAATTCGTATCCTTCTGTCACAAACTTTGTTTGTTTTGGAATAATTTCGGAGGCCGAAAACGGCTTGCAGAATTGAGATTCAGATGATTTAGTGGTTGGCGTGCACTCTTCTAGCGTCTACCACCCTATCGTGAGCTCACCCACGGACAGATACCGCGACAATGACGTGCAGAACAATGTTACATGACTCTATTTCTGCACCAACAAGCCCTACATGCTAGTCTGGATGGAAGGAGAAGCCTTTTCGGTGCACCGATCACCCAAAAACTTGCCGTTTTGCATGGTTTATCACCCATACCGCTACCACCCATATTTTTGTCCATGCACATGTGTTGTTCTTGGACAAAACTGTGCATACCAGCACTTCTACATTACATTCGTCCAGTTCGAAAATAATAGGCCATTTCGAGTGGCGCAAAATGGCTCGTGGGCGCGAGCAAGTTACCCTGGAAGCCGGATTCACGATATCCCTCGTAGCTGAAATCAATTTGAGGTGTATCCGTAGAACGACCGTACCCTGGCCATACGAACTCCGTTTGGGCTCCATGACCTGCCAAAACGACCGTAGCGAAAATTCGTATCCTTATGTCAAAAACTTTGTCTGTTTTGGAATAATTTCGGAGGCCGAAAACGGCTTGCAGAATTGAGTTTCGGATGATTTAGTGGTTGGCGTGCACTCTTCTAGCGTCTACCACCCTATCGTGAGCTCACCCACGGACAGATACCGCGACAATGACGTGCAGAACAATGTTACATGACTCTATTTCTGCACCAAAAAGCCCTACATGCTAGTCTGGATGGAAGGAGAAGCCTTTTCGCTGCACCGAACACCCAAAAACTTGCCGTTTTGCATGGTTTATCACCCATACCGCTACCACCCATATTTTTCTCCATGCACATGTGTTGTTCTTGGACAAAACTGTGCATACCAGCTCTTCTACATTACATTCGTACAGTTCGAAAATAATAGGCCATTTCGAGTGGCGCAAAATGGCTCGTGGGTGCGAGCAAGTTACCCTGGAAGCCGGATTCACGATATCCCTCCACTAGTAGATAAAGGGTCATCAGACCCGGTTCATTTGGGCCTTTTAGCCCCGGTTCCAGAACCGGGACAAGAGGGTCGGTACTAATGCTCTGACCCTTTAGTCCCGGTTCAATCCAGAACCGGGGCAGAAGGGTGTCCACGTGGCATGTGCACCGAGCCCAGGCAGGAGGGGCTTTAGTCCCGGTTAGTGGTACCAACCGGGACCAAAAGGCATCCACGCGTCAGCATTTCTGTGGCTGTGGTTTTTGTTTTTTTTTTTGAAAGGGGAGGGGTGGTTTTAGGTTTTGGGGGTTAATTTAGGTGTTTCATATATTGTGTTAGCTAGCTAATTAATAGAGAGAAGTGTTCTCTCTTATGTCCGTGCTTGGTCGACGCTACATACTACACATACGTATATAGAGAGGACTAGAGTCACGCTAGCTAGCTAGCTAGCTACTAGCTACTAAGCAAACGAAGGAAACAGAAGATCGTATAATCAACATATATATATATGCATACAGAGAGAAGTAATATCGACCACCTCTCCTTCTCCGAGAGATTGGTCGAACAACAAGTTCTCGTATATCTATCCGACACTACCGGGCACATATATACAATAATTATCTCTTACAAAAATAATCTCCTATCATATGGATGCATGGTCCACATAGTATTCTCCGTCTTCAGCGATCACGTGTTCAAGGAAGAATGCCACCAATTCCTCTTGAATTGCTCGCAGACGATCTGGTGTTAGGAGTTCATCCCGCATCCGAAACATCTAATTTGAAGTAGGGGGTCAATACATGAAATGATGCTATAAATTTGTGAATATTATTGATTGCTTACGCACTTCAAATTGTTCTTCAGTGTAGCCCCGCTCACAGGTCGTGTGGCGGATAGACTCGCAAATGTAGTATCCACAATAATCATTCCCGGGTTCCTGCCACAACCACTTTACAAGAAATAGAGGTCAATCAAACTGATAAGCAAGAATGCCAAATTGGTATTGATGAAACTAGCGCTTGAATCAAGATATAGGAGATGCGCGCGCGGAACATGCTACTATATAGTACTTACTTTCGGGTATCTAAATTGTAGCTTCTTCGGCAGTCCCGGAGCTTTTTTGCTGAATTTTCTCCAAACCCTGCCAGACAAAGAAAACAATTAGTTGATATCAGAAATGAAGTTGCTGATATATATGCATGGTGGATAATATTGATCGATTTAACTTACCTGGCTAGCATTTGAGTCATGTCCGCATACTCCTCGGGATCTTTACGTTTAGAGTCCAAGACAGTTACTACTCCCTTCTCAAGCTTAATCTCTAAGAGAATATAGTGGAAGCTGCGCACGAATGCATGAGATCATCAATTACATCACTATAACCTTGACTGATATATAAGGGAAACCAAATATGCACAAGACAGTAACACTCACTTGAAGTTGTAAGGAAAGAGTATTATATCTTTGTTTTCATTTACCACCAACGATCGTAGCAAGTTGGTCTCGGTATCGTCGGGACGCAATTTAACCTCGGTTGCATCTATGAGGTATGTGTTAATAAACCCAATATCACCTACTTGTCTTTTCTTCAATTCGATGATCTTCAATCTGCATAATATAGTGAGGATAATTATAAATACATGCAATGAAGATCAGCTATATAGAGAGACTTAATGACAGAAGTAGTACTACTTACAGACAGTAGCAGGTGACCGTTGCTTTATCGAGGGCCAATTGATTGAAAAACTGATAGAACTCCTCAAATGGAACAGGCAACAGGTCAATTCCAACGAGGTCATGCTCCGGTTTAACTCTCAAATACAAGTTATTCCTCCCCCCAGACTCTCTGCAGATTTTCATGTACCAATCATGCAATCTTCGCATATTCGTTGATAGAGATCTTTCATTTTTGACGAGAGGCTTTTTGTACTCGTATCTTTCTATCTGCACGTCCATGAAATCATAGTGTACATCGTCGGACGCGTAATCTGCAAGATTGGTATAACCGGGCACCATCCTCGGATCATTAGCGACCATGTCGCTAGACACCTTGAGCGGGGGGCACGATTGGTTCGCTTGTTCGCCGAGCTGGGCAATTTGTTTCCCAGCTCGCCCTTCTACTAACCTCTGATCACTTTTTGTACTTCCGGACCGCTTGGCATCTTGAAATGTCTTTTGAATAATGCGGTCATAGTTGCCCTTCGGCTTACTTTTCGCTGGTTGCTTCAGGGCAGCAAGAGTGCGCTTTGCTTTCACCGCATCTATCTTCTCCTCCGGAGGTGGATGTCTCTGTGCTTTCAACCCTTCAAAAAAGTCCTTCACTTCGCCTTCAGCGATCTTCGTGTTTTCCTCGTCGGACCTCTCGTACGGTAACTTCTCTAGAGGCGTGAGAGAAGGACCGAATCTGCATCGCCTCCCGCCTCTGGCTGTACTGGTAGACGTCGCCGGACCAGACGAAGCGGCTGTCTTTTTTACTTGCTTAGGCGCCGGAGCAGGAGCAGCCGGAGCGGCGGCAGGTCTCTTCCGCCCTTGCTGATTAGGCGAAGGAGGAGCTGGATGTCTGCTCGGGCGCGCCGGCGGCGAAGGAGGCGGAGTGCCGCCACGCGCCGGCGGCGAAGGAGGCGGTGTGCCGCCACGCGCCGGAGAAGGAGCCGGAGTGCCCTGATGGTCACTCGCCGGAGAAGGAGCCGGAGTGCCCTGATGGTCACTCGCCGGAGGAGGAGGCGGTGGAGGAGGCGGAGTGCCCTGACTCGTCGGAGGAGGAGGAGGAGGCGGAGGCGTCCAGTTCAGAATGTTGATTAGGTCCTTCCGCCATAGGCATGGAGTCTTCAGTGAAGAACCCAGCCGAGTCTCCCCTTCACCGGTAGGGTGGTCAAGCTGGAGCTCCTCAAATCCCTCCGTTATTTCGTCGACCATCACCCTAGCATATCCTTCTGGAATCGGCCGGCAGTGAAAAGTGTCGTCTGGTCCAGAAGGATAAACAGAGCCAGCAGCCGCCTTGACCTTCAGATTCATCCACTGTGCCATAAGGTGGCAATTTTGTGCCTCCGTGATAGCATCCACAGGATTCCTTGCGTCCTTTGCAAACTCCTCCCAGTACTTTCTCTCGATTTTTCTCCATTGCGACCCGTCAGCGGGTGCTCTCAACTTCCCGTCTTTCTTACGGTCCTCACTGTGCCATCGCATCAACTTGGCATGCTCTCTGTTTCTAAACAAACGTTTCAACCGTGGTATTATAGGAGCATACCACATCACCTTCGCAGGAACCCTCTTCCTGGCGGGCTCGCCATCAACATCACCAGGGTCATCTCGTCTGATCTTATACCGCAACGCACCACATACCGGGCATGCGTTCAGATCGTTGTATGCACCGCGGTAGAGGATGCAGTCATTAGGGCATGCATGTATCTTCTGCACCTCCAATCCTAGAGGGCATACGACCTTCTTTGCTGCGTATGTACTGTCGGGCAATTCGTTATCCTTCGGAAGCTTCTTCTTCAATATTTTCAGTAGCTTCTCAAATCCTTTGTCAGCCACAGCATTCTCTGCCTTCCACTGCAGCAATTCCAGTACGGTACCGAGCTTTGTGTTGCCATCTTCGCAATTGGGGTACAACCCTTTTTTGTGATCCTGTAACATGCGATCGAACTTCAGCTTCTCCTTTTGACTTTCGCATTGTGTCCTTGCATCGACAATGACCCGGCGAAGATCATCATTTGGTTCCTCTTGATCTTCAGCAGCTTCACCCGTTGCAGCATCATTGGGCACATCGTCTGGTTCCTCTTGATCTTCACCAGCTCCCCCCATTGCAGCATCACCGTATTCAGGGGGCACATAGTTGTCATCGTACTCTTCTTCTTCGCCGTCTTCCATCATAACCCCTATTTCACCGTGCCTCGTCCAAACATTATAGTGTGGCATGAAACCCTTGTAAAGCAGGTGGGAGTGAAGGATTTTTCGGTTAGAGTAAGACATCGTATTCACACATTGAGTGCATGGACAACACATAAAACCATTCTGCTTGTTTGCCTCTGCCACATTTAGAAACTCACGCACGCCCTTAATGTACTCGGAGGTGTGTCTGTCACCGTACATCCATTGGCGGTTCATCTGCGTGCATTTATATATAATTAAGTGTGTCAAAAACCATTAAAGAACATCATAAATAGATAATTAAGTGACCAAATGGATAAAAGTTCATCATCACATTAAAACCAAAGTACATACATATATAGTTCTCATCTAACAACATATATAGCTCTCCATACACATCGAAACTATGTAAAACATTTCAACGCGAAAACAAATGCTATCATAATCGCAACCAAGGTAACAATTGATCCAACGGCATAATGATACCAAGCCTCGGTATTAATGGCATATTTTCTAATCTTTTTAATCTTCAACCGCATTGCATCCATCTTGATCTTGTGATCATCGACGACATCCGCAACATGCAACTCCAATATCATCTTCTCGTCCACAATTTTTTTTATTTTTTCCTTCAAGAATTTGTTTTCTTCTTCAACTAAATTTAACCTCTCGACAATAGGTTCCATCTTGATCTTGTGATCATCGATAACTTCCGCAACATGCAACTCCAATTCCATCTTCTCCTCCTTCATTTTTTCCAATTTTTTCTTTAACGAAATGTTTTCCTCTTCAACTAAATTTAACCTCTCCACAAGAGGGTCGGTTGGAATTTCCGGTTCAACTACCTCCTAGACATAATAAAACATCTATGCATGTCAGGTTGGTCGGCATAACTATCATAAGCACTAAAACAAATAGTTATAAATTAAATATAATATACCACATCCGAATCGTAGACCGGACGAGGGCCCACGTGGGCGGATATCAAAACCATCGCACTATATAATAACAAGCAATAATAAACGTAAGAAAATTAGACAAATATCTATCTAAAGCAATAATAAAAGTAAGAAAAGCATGGACATAACAAGAGGCTCACCACGGTGGTGCCGGTGACGAGATCGGCGGGGGCGATCGACGGCGGCGAAGACGGGGACGGGACGTGACGGACCGCTAAACCTAGACAAATCCCGGAGAAAATAGAGCTTCGAGAGGAGAAAAGCTTAACTAGTGTGGCTCGGGCATTCCACCGAACATGTTGTGTGCATAGGAGGTGAGCTAGAGCACCACTAACCCCTCTCCCCCTCGGCCAGAAAAAAAACAGAGCAGTGAGCTCTGCTCTTGAGTGAGGGGGTTTATATAGGCAACTCACTGGTCCCGGTTAGTGCTACAAACCGGGGCTAAAGGTGTGCCTTTGGTCCCGGTTCATAAAACAAACCGGGACTAATAGTGGTGGGCCAGGAGCAAGAGCCATTGGTCCCGGTTTTTAGAGCCAACCGGGACCAATAGGTCCAGACGAACCGGGACCAATGGCCCACGTGGCCCGGCCGGCCCCCTGGGCTAACGAACCGGGTCCAGTACCCCCATTGGTCCCGGTTCTAGATTGAACCGGGGCTAATGGGCTGGACCAATGCCCTGTTTTCTACTAGTGTATACTGTCTTCTTCACTTAGTTCTCACAGTATATACTCCTTCAAAAAACTACTTATTAAACTTTTCTGTGATGAACACATGCATGGATATACTACTACATACGTGGATATACTACCAGTAAATCTTATCCCGATTTCTGATTAATAATTAAATACTACTGCCCACCCGGTCCCATGAATCTAGTGAAGTTGTTGCATGCATGGCTGCATGCATGCATGGTCATTTAGCCAGTTAGCTAGCTACGGAGTTGGATCAACCCAAAATATAAAATAGGTGGGAGTACGTACTCGTGGGAGTACAGAAAAGGTGTCATATATATATATAT
>LR738709.1:57039910-57074782 GCA_902687465.1 Secale cereale | reverse complement strand
GCTACCTTTCCCAGTCCGGGGAGCCACGTAACCACGCAGCCCCCGCGGCCAACCAGCGTCCTCTCTGCCCCCGGCCGGCGCCGCCTCCTCTCACTCACCAAGCCAAGGCAGAGCGTCTCCCCCCCCCACGCATCGCCGGATTCCGCATCACCACGCACCGCCGGGGCCTCGCACCACCACGTGCCGCCGGACGCCCGCTGCATCATCCATGGCCGCCATTGCCTCCCCGCCCGTTGAGCTCTCTCCTCCGCCCCCCGCCGCCCGATCAGCGCTGCCGGTCTCCGCACGCTGTCCTCCTGATTCCGCCCGTCGTGCGTGCGACGCCTGTTCCTGTGCAGGTACACGCTGGATGTGAACGCGGAGAGGGCGGAGGACGTGGTCACGCACCAGCGGCTGCTCGAGGAGGCGCGCGACCCCGAGCGCCGGCCCGCCCTGTCGGTGCGCGTCATCCAGGTAACGTCTTTCCGGCAGAGCACAAATCTTGCAAAGTTAAACACTGAATTCGTGTGGGTCATGTCATGAATCTTCTGACAAATTCAGTTTTCATACATTGTGTTCTGCATATCTCTGACTCTGTCCATGATTTTCCTAACAGGCAGGTGCTCTGTTTCCTGCTTGATCTTCAGGTATCTAGGATTATTGATGGTGATATGGCTGATTCCTGTAACCATGAGATGGAGATGGTTGCTTCCAGTCACTTGCCTAGCCAAATGTAGTCGAAACATTAAATCAGTTTGTAATTTTGCCCCGATGACTTCCGGTTCACTTGGTTATGCAAAAAAAGATATGTGCTTGTTTGTATGGAATGGTGCAGTTCTTTTGTATTCGTCCATGTGTCAAAATTGTAAAAAAAAATGAATGCAGTTCAATTTTCCTTAGAATAGTTTAGAGCTTTTGCAGCTCACTTGTTTTGTTGTGAAAAAATTAAGTGCAGTGCGGTTCCGGGTACAGTAGAAGATGAGAAACAAAAAAGAAAAGAAGAAAGAAAGTGTGCTTCACTTTGGCAAAGTTTGTTTCTTGTAAAATGTAATTCATTAGTTCATTTTAAGAGTGATGCCATTCACTTGCCCCCAACATGAAAATGCAAAAAAAAAGCGGAATCTAAAAAAAATTGTTACCAAAACAACACAAAAAAGTAATGCGGTTCACTTGGTGATCAAAAAATAAAAACACATCGGAAAAGCAGCTCACTTCTCAAACAAGAAAATGCAAAAAAATAAAAAAAATAGCGGAATCTCAAAAAAAAATGTTACCAAAACAACACAAAAAAGTAATGCGGTTCACTTGGTGATCAAAAAACAAAACACACGTCGAAAAGCAGCTCACTTCTCAAACATGAAAATGCAAGAAAAAAAAATAGCGGAATCTCATAAAAAAATTGTTACCAAAACAACACAAAAAAGAGTAATGCGGTTCACTTCGTGATCAAAAAACAAAACACACATCGGAAAGCAGCTCACTTCTCAAACACTTCTCAACGCGCTGCAGTTCGTAGCCAGCCACACGACTTTCAAATTTAACTAAAAACCGTAAGGAATCTCAAAAACATTTCAACATATGAAAGTTGCGCCTCGTTCGTAGCTTTCCAACGGTATATTACACGCCTTGTTCCGATAAACGGTTAAAAAACTAGAGTGAAAACAGTACTGAAAATTTGAAAAAAATCGAAAAACACAATTCCCCGATTTAGTAAATTCAAAACTGCTCTTAAACCGTAGCGAATTAGAAAAAATAATAGATACGAAAAAGATGCGTGGCGACGATACCTTTCCAACGGTGTATCATATGTTTCGTTCCGACAAGCGGTTTAGAAAAAAAACGTCAAAAAACGCTCGCTGCTATTCGTTGTGAGCCGCACGATTTTCGAAACTGCTCTTAAACTATGATGAATTTGGAAAAGTGTTGAACATGGCGAATATGCGTCTACTCCATAGATTTTCAACGGTATATTACACGCATAATTCCGATAAATGGTTAAAAAACTAGAGCAAAAAGGTACAGAAAAAACAACACGTACAGTTTTTTCAACATGAAGTTCGCTGGTCTCTCTGGTGCGGTGCGTTTAGCTCTCCAATGCAATTTTGCAATGCAGTTCGGAAGTGTTATGTGAATATTATTTTCATAATGTTATGAGAATAGACCGGCTATATATATATATATATCTTGTTAAATTAATGCACCTATATATTGGTAATGGGTGGAAGGCTTGGCCTTCTGCTTGGTGTTTTGTTCCACTCATGCCACCTTAGGACCCGATAAACCAGTGTTATGTTCCTTGATTTTGCGTTCCTAACACGGTTGGTGTTTATGGGCCCCCCCCCCCTTGCTAATTCACACTGCTTAAAGCTTTTCCAGCAAGGCCCAACAATGGTACTCCATTTGCCTAACAACTAAAAATTTGCATAGGAACTAGCTACCCCGGGGACTTAATTAACAACCCTGGGCCAGTGCTCCTCATGAGTGTTGGTCCAAACTAGAGCACTGTGTGGGTCCGCCCCTTGGCAACTTGGGGTAGTTTGGCACCTGTACGCTTCGCTCATCCGGTCGTGGCCTGAGACGAGATACGTGCGGCTACTATCAGGGTGTCGGCACGCTGGGAGGTCTTACTGGATTAGTTTTACCTTTGTCGAAATATCTTGAGCACGGGATTCCGAGAATACTTGGGTGTTCCCACTTTGAAGTTGCGACTCCGCAGATCGTGAGCTTGTGATGGGCTAAGTTGGGACACCCCTGCAGGGTTTTGAACTTTCGAAAGCCGTGCCCGCGGTTATGTGGCAGATGGGAATTTGTTAATATCCAGTTGTAGATAACTTGACACCTTATCCTTAAGAATACACTACCTATGTGAGTAACCGTGATGGTCTCTTTCCGAAGGGCTTCGGGAAGTGAACACGGTGGGGTTATGCTTGAACGTGAGTAGCTAGGATCACTTCTTGATCAACTTGTGTGTGTGCCTAGACTCAACCTACAGCGATTCGATCAATCAGTGGGCTCCTAGGTTGGAGAAGGCTCTAAATACCAAGTGGGGTGGGGTGGGGTGGGGTGGGGCTGGTGGGGAAGAAACCAAGTGGGGATCTGGCGGCGTGCCAAGGCAGAAGGGGTGTTATGAGAATAGACCCACCCTTAAGACCTTATTCTCATAACAAAAACCTTATTCTCATAACTCCCCCACTTAAACAGGTTTCTAGCGCGGAGCGCCCGATAGCGTCCCCCTCCCCGCCTCCTTGCGCGGCAGCGCCCCCGCGGCCGGCGGCGACCCCTTCCCTCCCCGCCTCCTTGCGCGACAGCGCCCCCGCGGCCGGCGGCGACCCCCTTCCCTCCCCGCCTCCTTGCGCGGCGCGCCCCTCCCCTCCCCTCCCTGCCTTCTTGCGCGGAGCGCGCGTGGGCAGTGGCGCGCCACTCCCCTCCCCGCCTTCTTGCGCAGAGCAAACGGCGGCGCCCCCCTTCTCCCGATCTTCTTGCGCGGAGCGCCGCCGATGCAGTGCCTCGGCGAGGCTTCTTCCGCGGCGGCGGTTAGGAAGCGACGCGGCCCCTCACCTTCGCCCCAACACCCCTGAATCGATCTAGGTGCGCCGCCGCCTCGATTGAGCGCGCCGTTAGCTGCACCCCTGCCACAGATCCGAGCCTATGCCCTGGGAGATCCGCCGTCGTTGACCCAGCTGAAGCATCCAGCCTCGGTGATGCATGGCAGGGGGAAGATAACTGCAAGGATGCCTTCTCCGGAAACCTTGCAGTCGTCGTGGATGCGAACTGCAATGGTGCCCATCGAGCCTTCTCCCGCGACAACGGCGAAAGTTGAAAAAGCCCATGAGTTCCTGCAGCGGAGGTGGAATGCACGCCAACAGCAGGCCGAGCTGCATTTGTAGAAGGACAGAACTGCTCTCAAGGGGAAAGTCATGCTTGCAGATAATGTAAGAAATTCACATACCCAACCCCCCCCCCCCCACCTCCAGTTTAGTATAGTGCAGTTGCTTTATAGTGTTTGATGAGAAATTCAAATGGCAGTGCCCTTTTTATTACCATGTAGTGCCCTCTTGCGTCAACTGCAGTGCCATGTATCTCCCAGTAAAAAACAGAAAGATACTTCGAAAATGAAAATGCGCTATGGTTGAACAATGCAATCCACCATGGCTTACATATGTAGAGCGATGTGGCTTAAAACTGAAGTGCGTTGTTTCTTCATGTTAACTCCCAGTGCCCCTGCTATAGAATGAAAAATTGAAGTGCAATTTCTCCAGTTGCATATATAATGATATATAGTACGAAAATGCAGTTCATTTCACTGTTAGCATGCATAACGCTTTGGCTTAATACTGCGCAGGAAATTACTATGCCTCCAAACCAGAAGATACCTCGATTGATTCACAACACAAAGCCCCTGAACTGCATTGGAAGAGAAGAGTCGGAGATCGCTGCATGGATAACACCTGAAATACCTAGGGGTTTCTTTAACACAACAAACAGAACTGCGTACTCGGTGGAGGAAGATGTAGATGATAAAGATGAAAACAGTGAACCAAAGATTACTCGAGATGGAGAAGGCAGTGAAGCAAAAAGCGCGCAAGATGAGGAGGACGACGATGATCTGGTCTTCATGGGGGAGCATGCGCAGAAAGATGATGAGGAGGATGATGATGAAGAGCAAATCATAACAGTTATGCAGCCAAGGTACACGTGTGTCTTTGAAACATTTGGCCAGTAGATCAGAAAGGATGATATAGCACCTCCACAAGCCAATGTTGAAACCCAGCAAGTTCGGCAAGTTCATGAGCAAACGATTCGTCGACGAAGAGACAGTGGAATTCCACCCAGGCCGCCTACTGCGCAACAAAAGAATCGGAAGCAAAATCAAGGAGAGCCACAAGCAACCAAAAAAGTAAAGTTCTCAACACTTCTACCTCCTCGCGATCCTAAATTACACATATCTGTTGTCACTCCTCCATGCCCAATAAACATCGGTGAGCTGCAAACACCGTTAGAGAAAAACAGTACAACGCATGTAAGCTTCCTTGCCTAACTACTGCAGTTCACTTACGCATTCTTTCAAATTGTGCATTCTCATTAACAAAAAAAACATTCCATATTGTCGTGCAGAATGAGAACATGCTCCAAGAACTTGTGCCTGTGAAAGGTATGCAATTCACATCATACGCTGCGGTGCGAGACTTCTATAACACGTATGCGAGGCATGCAGGCTTCGGCACACGCAAAAACGGCAGATCTAAAACAAACAGATACATAGTGTGCTCATAGGAAGGCAAAAGCAAGGAAACTGTCACAGATTATGACAGAAAGCGAGAGAAAACATCAAAGAGGACGGGCTGCAAGGCGAGAATGAGATTGGAAAAAATCAAGGATGTGATTGTGATAGCAGAGATTGAGCTCAATCACAACCACAGGATGATTGAGAGCCCGGCTATGCTTATGCACATGCACTCACATAAGACGGATGATCCGTTACTTGATAAACTAGTGAAGGACATGCAGAGCGACAACCTGACGCACACGCAGATGATGTCAATCCTGTCAAGAATGTCAGGAGGGCTGCACTTTATGGGGCGCACTAGCCGTGACTGGGTGAACAAGTACGTTCACTAAACAAAAACGATATCTCGTCCACTTCATGCAGTTTGCTTGTGCATTTCAGTATGTATTTAATGCTGCAAGTATATTAAGGAAGCACCAATTCGCGAGGGAGAAAACAGAAGACGATGTGAAGAAACTCCTGGCTTTCTTTGAGAAAATGCAGCAAATAAACCCGGAGTTCTTCTATGATTACGACAAAGATGTCGATAACCGTGTGCGAAACATCTTCTGGGCGAACGCGAGCTGCCGGGGATCCTACGAAGATTATGGAGATTGTGTCATATTTGACACGACCTACAAGACCAACAAGTTCCACATGCCTCTGGCCGTCTTTGTTGGAGTCAACCACCACCTCCAAAGTACAATATTTGCTATGGCTCTCATCAGAGACGAAACAATACCGACTTTCGAGTGGGTGTTCCGGACGTTCTTGCGTTGCATGAACAACAAGCGACCAATCTGCATACTTACAGGTATGCTAAAAAGTATGGGTTTAAATAACACTGTAGTTCACTGGCAAGTTTTGTAGTCCATTTCTTCCATCCAACGAAAAATCAGCAAAAGCAGAAAAAGATATGCAGTTCTCTCAATAACTCACTGCTTGATTTTTCAAAAACATGCAGATCAATGCCCCTCCATGGATGCCGCGATAAAAAGTACGCTAATAGGCACGCTGCACAAGTTATGCCGTTGGCATATACTGAAAAAATACAAGGATCACCTTTGCTTGTTGTACATAGCGTATGAGACATTCAAAG
The DNA here is from genome assembly GCA_902687465.1 of Secale cereale. Classification (NCBI taxonomy): domain Eukaryota; kingdom Viridiplantae; phylum Streptophyta; class Magnoliopsida; order Poales; family Poaceae; genus Secale; species Secale cereale. Next base: position 57,068,438 of record LR738709.1, on the reverse strand, counting down.
ATGAGCTGACCTCAGTTCTCAACCACCCGCTAATGCCATCAGAGTTTGAACACGCTTGGCATGAGCTCATGGAGAAGTATAATCTGCAAAATGATGAAATTATGAAGGCGCTCTGGATAGGCCGAAAAGAATGGATATCAGCTTACTACAAGGAGGTGTTCTGTGCATGGATGACGTCGACACAGAGAAGTGAAAGCATGAACCGGATCTTGAAGAGAAACTTTGTCAAGGAAAGACACGACCTACACATCTTTGCATCACAGGTGGACAGGTGCATCCACACAAGGAAGGGCGTCGAGCACGCGGAGACCATAGCTGACGAGGTATATAACCAGAGCAAAGTTTTTAAGCTGGATGAGCAATTAATAAAACACTACTCACTTTCTTGATTTTTGCTGTGAAAAACAACTACTTAATTGGTTTTCTTTGTTTCACGGATGGAAATAAAGACTACTACTCAGTTTGGTTTCGAGGTTCAGCTCTCCAAGATTTACACCAGGGCGGTCTTTGGTGACTTCAAGCAAACGCACTACCGCAGCACTGCATTCAGATCAGAGCAGTCCCCTGACAACCCGACGAAATATTTGGTGCACCACTACAACCAGTCTGATGATTTTTGATTGGGCAAGACACGAGTTCCAGGTAGTTGCTGATGTGACGAAAGGTATCTAAGAATGTGAATGCAAGCTGTGGACACACACAGGTCAGTGAGACAAGAAACAAAAAATAAGCACACAAAAAACATAATGAAGTTCACTTATTGCTAGTAGCAAAGAGATGAAAACATAAAAAACCTTAGTGAAGTTCACTAGAAGAGAAAAACTAGGACGTATTTATAATGCAGTTCACAAACCAAAATTTAAATGTTGCATATTTATTTGAAGTTTGCTCACACGAACAACCAAAAAAATTCTTTGATGTAGGCATGTTCTGCATGCACATCATTTGCATGTTAGATCAACTGTGTGTGGACAAGATACCTGAAGAGTACATATTGAAGAGATACACACGGAACGCGCGCCAAAATGCAACTTTTGACCGCACAGACTATGAGCAAACTGCTCCAGATGGGAGTTCGATGTTCTGCCGTAGGAGACTACTTGCAGAAACAGCGATGGACCTGGCAAACAGTGGTGTCAAATCAGATAGAGGGTACAACAGAGCTTTAGCTGGGATGAGAGCACTCATACAAGAAGTCGACGTACTAAACGAAGAAGAAGAAGCAGAGAACATCAGGGATGCGCGAAGTGAAGAACAAGGAGAGGAGCGTGAACATGCCGCTGATGGTGCAGCTCATAATATGGATGACACAATTCTTCCCCCACCTATTTCAAACACAAAAGGGAGAAAGAAAGAGAGCAAGTCAGCCAATAAAAAAGCTGCAGCAAATGAAAAGCTGCTGACAAAAATAGCAGGCCTGAGCCAGAACTGGACAGCGAAGGAAGACAACTGGGGGTAAGGATGTGCAAATCATGCAATAAGATTGTGGGACACAACTCAAGAACATGTAAGGACAGGCTGAAAAAATCCAGGCTGAAAATGCCGCCACAGATCACCAAGGTGACCAACAAGATGATATGGCAAAGAGAAGACAATGTAGCGTCTGCAACAAGAGAGATAAGCATAACGCGAGAACTTGTCCAAATAGAACAGAAGAAAAAGATGAAGAAGATGACGAAGAAGATGCTGACAAAGAAGAAAATGAGAAAGAGAGCGAAGCTGATGTAACTGAAGAGGAAGATGAGGAAGCAGAAGAGGAAGATGAGGAAGAAGAAGAAGATGATGAAGACATCGAAGAACCATCATCAAAAATGAGGGGGAGAGGCAGAATGCAGAATCCAGCACGTAGGCAAGCATCACCGTCACACGGTCGCGTTATGAGGGGTAATGCGAACAACAAGAACAAAACAGAAGCCGCAACAACCATTGAAACAAATGCAGTGCAGAATTTGAGAAGAAGCAGCAGGAAGAGGACATAGCTCAAAACATATACAGTTTTACCTTTTAAATATATTAACTTCATCCTTTTATATATCGTATCGTATATGAGATATAGCTTGTGTTCAGTGGACTGCAAAAAAGAATTCAAGATGTAATATTGAAGTTCAAAATGAATAGATATAACATAAAACAGATATACTTTGTGATCAATGTGCTGCGAGGGTATGCATGATAAAATGCAGTTCTCTTCTATATGAAAGAAATAAGATGAGAATGTCATTCTTAGAATGCAGTTCTCTTCTATATGAAAACCCTGAGATCAGAATGTCATTTTGAGAATGCAGTTCTCTTCGTCGTATAGAATCTGAGATGACAAAAACAATATAGAATGCAGTTAGAAGAAAAATCTATAGAGTGAGACTAGGCTTCACGTACAGTGCAATGCAGTGTGGTGTGTAGCTTGCAGTGCAGTCCGCTTCGAGTATACAGTGCAGTGCGCTTGGTGCAAAAAATGTAAAAATTGAGTTCTCACTTAACAGACACAGTTGATTTTCTGTCTTCTAATACAATTTTTCCAAAATTTTGAACCTCGACGACAAACACGTTGAATTCCTCTTTGCTGTCCCATGTGATAAGGTGAGATGCAGTGCGGATATGTATATTTAAAAAAACTTGGCTGCTACTCATATGAGTGAATGCAGTGCGCTACGAACATGTTACAATTCACAAGGAGGAATTGGCTGAAAGATCCATTATGTACATATTTGACATTATCATTGTCTGCCACAAAAAGAAAAACACAAAACTAACTAGACAGGGATATACAAAAGCACACAGCATGGTGTGAAAAGTTTTGCAGATCGAGAACTACACACATCGACATACATACTGTTTACAGAAAGTTTTGGAGCACACACGAAAAAGACATCAACACACATAAAAGATCTGCTATCATTCTATGCCTCATCCTGCTCCTGCGAATCCAGTTTTGGAGGAAGGCCAAGAGAAATGCAGAGATTTCTTAGATTCTCTGGGAACACGATGACTACGACCATGTTATCAGGGTGGAACAGGATCTGGAACAAGAACTCAGCCTTCCATTCCTCAACAGCAGCTTCCTGCGATGAAGAAAAAAAAAATAAACAAAATACAAAATCATCTACAAAAAGAACTAACAAAAAAATCAAAGAATGAGGGATTATTATTGGGTTAAAAAAATATACTAACATTACGCTTTGCGAATTTCACAACAAAGCTTTTGCCGTCGTAAAACTAAGCCATCTTTAGAACAAAGAAGCCGCACTCGTTGGGGCCCTGTTCAGTGGCGCCCAAAAAGCTAGCTTTCTTTGAAACATCGACCCAGTCTACTGGCTCCTTTCTCTTGTACTCCTTTTCTCCGTAACCTTCTTCAACAATGCAGTCATCCTGATCATCTGGTGAAAATAAAAAAAATAAAAATACACATCACAAAACTGTTGTTTGACACGTGCACAGATGAAAAGAAGAAGAAGGTGAAAAAGGAAAAAAAAATTACCATTTCAGCGCGGTCGCTGTGGTATTCAGACTTATGCCACCTCGTTGTTTGATCAAACGGTCCGTTGTACCTCCTAGTGTCATGAATATCAAGGGTCTCGCGGTGCCTATTCATCGTGTATAGCGAGTAATGCTGGTCTTTCATCCGTGGTAACATAATCTGATTTTGTTTCATCAAAATTGTTATGGGTTTGATGAGTGAAAAAAGATTACTGGAAAAAATGGGAGAGAAAATAAGTACATAAGGCTGAACCAGCAAACTTGATAACTGACTAATTTGCAATCAAGAAGGTTCTCATCATCACGAACAAAAACTTTGAACTGCTTTACTGCATCGTCAACATTAAACTTGCTGTGGACAAAAGGCAACACAACGTTTCCATCTTTATCTCTATCCGCGTCATCATTCATTTGAAGCACATACTATGAGTGGGTAATTCACAAAAGAACGTTAATGCAGTTCCCCCTCAAAGTTCACTCTGGCGCTTAATGAAAAACAGATCACACTTCTCTAACAGTATGCAGTTCACACTTCTCCAATTTGTTTCATTTAAGATACATGGGTTAACACAATAATGTATGCAGTTCAGTACATTGCTAAAGCAAATTATTAGACACTATTAACTGTAGTTCACTCCAGCAGAAAAAAAAAAGAAAAAAGGGAAAAAGAGAAATACCGTGATAAACAAAGGGGACAGAAGAACGCGTTCGCCAGATCGATAAACCACATTCATATGCTCGTCATTCTTCCAGTACCTGATGATATGATCCATCAATTCCGAGTCCATGAAACCAGCTCTGATGAAATTTAAGAACATGTAGTCCACATTCACAGTGTAGACTTCGACAGGATTCCTGTGCATGAAAAGGGCGCACCTGCACAAAACAAACGGCGAGGGTGGGGTTTTAGGAACACAAAGGAAAAACACACAAACATTACACGCATTAAAAATCAAAGCGAAAAAACTAACGAAAAAAGAACTGACTCGTTATATTTCTGCCTGAATGGTGTGCTCGTGATGAGTTGCAAGACTTTCCTCATCTCCACAAGATAGCTGAAACTCGCAGGCTTCAACTTCTGTACCGGAGATCTAAACTTTGATGGCTTCTGCACATGCCTCTTATTTGATAGAACTAGTGCCTCACTGTCGGTTGGGCGTTCCACAGCTGCGCTCCTGGTCTTCCTAGGCACTGGTGGTGGCCTCTCAAAATCATCATCAGTATCTTCAGCATTCGGAGGGCTGACTGCTTTCTTCCCACGCTTGACCTTGATAGGAGATTTTTCAAGAGCTTTTTCATTCGAAGGGCCGACACCACTCCTCAACCTCTTACACACCGGTTCTTTTCCAAGCTTAACGGAGGGTTCATCAAGGACAAAATTCAGAATCGTTGGAGTGTGAACCTGAGTTTCAAACAAGGAAATACCACCTTGGTGTGCGCCTTCGTCAAAGCCTGCACAAAAAAAATGCATAATGAGCAAAATGAAAAGAATCATCAAGTTCACTAACGAAAGTCATTTTAACATGCAAATGGGGTTCTACTAAAAGCTTACCAAAAGTAGTGGACCTCCCCTTTGTGTATCAATGAAGTTCACTTAATAAAAGGGTGTGTGACTGAAAAAATGTAATAATCTTCTTTAAAAATTAAAAGTGATGTCACGTCCAGACAGCAATGTGACGAGGTCAGCCAACTATAGAGCATCGCCTTCCTCATGTAGCCAATGTGCTCCTTCACAAACTTGGCAATCGTTTCACCATCCCAGGTCTGCATGAATTGCAACATGTAAAATCCACAATCATGCCTGCAAGAAAACCAAGATAAACACATTACTAATGCAGTTTACTCAATAATGAAGTGCTACTGATGTTAGTAAAACAATGCAGCTCCTTACACACAAAAACCGAGGGAGAAAAACTAATAACACATTGGTAATGCAGTTCGCTCAAGGGAAAGGTGCTTCTAATTTAGTAAAAACAATGCAGCTCACTTACACAGAAAACTGACGGACGAAAAAGAAAGGAGAACAAGTACAAACCCGTTTACCTGTTGCGGGGCATTAACATGAGTCAGCACGAAGCCGTCAAGGGTGGGAGGGTTCAACGGCTCATCGTAGCTTGCGCTGCCATCTTTCCAAAAAAAATTAATGTTCCTAACCATTTTCTTGAAGGCAAGATTTGCAGGAGCGCTGTCGGCGCCGTTGAATGAGTCGAGAAACTCAAAATGCTTCTCTCGCAGGTTCAAAGTAACCAAGCAGTAGTGGCCTATCGCGTCCTTCATTGTTGCGGGAGGAGGATCAAATGTTGCAAACATAATCTGAATTAAAAAAGAATAAAACAAACCAGATGAGAAAATAGAAAAACAGAAAACTTATTTCAAGATGACGAAAATGGTCAAAATGCGTTACCAAGTTTTTCTTGTCCACACGTTCATCTGCGCTTGAAGATAATATCTTTTTCAAAGCCCTATTTGTGGCACCACCGTTCCAAATGGAATTCTGCCAAAAAGACGAAACCAGAGAGTTAATGAAAATGCTTATAGCACAATAAACTTGGATGAGGGATAAAATGTAAATTAATGAAAATGCTTACACATAGGTTGTACGGGACAATCATCGTTTGAGATCCTTTGAACCTCTCAGCTAACATAGAGACGCCAATATTTGCGAGGTGCGTGCTCAGCGTTCCATACGACCAAAAAGACTCACCAACCTGACCGATAGTAATATCACCAAACTCGTGCTTGAATGAAACTAGATGCCTTCAGACAAGAAGAAAAAAGCCCAGCAAAAAGTGATAAGATGGGTGTCCCTGAAAAAATAACATATTAAATAACAGGGGTGTAAGATAAAAAATGTCATACTTCTTCTTATTATCCCTCCTAGCCCTCGTAACAGCGTCATATAACTCATTGTATCTTCTCAAAAGAGTTGGATCAATGCTCGAAGGAGTAACAACACGTAATTCCTCATCTGCTTACAGAGTGGGAACGATATAAGAGAATAAAACAACACGGTCCATTCGCCCGGGAAAGAACAAAAATAATGCAGTTTGCTTACCTTCGGTTTCAGAATACACTTCCTGTGGCTGCTCAGATCCATCTTCACTGAGCGTCAAGTGATCCAGCCTGGTAATATCATCGTCAAGCGACGCTTGATTGCTCATGTGTTGAGAGAGTCTTGGTTGTTCCTATTCAGAACCAATAGAAACTGTCTCAGCTGGGACTTTGGTTGTCTCGGCTGGGAAAGCCAGATTGCCATCAGATTGCTCGGGGGCGCGAGGGGCGACACAAAATTTCTCAGGCACCTCATCGCCAAGCAACAAAACAGTAGGCCCAACAACACCATCAATGCCAGCGGATGTCCCCGCAGCATCAAATCCAACTCTAGGAGATCCTTCTCTATCTTCTGCCATTTCAACTGTAACACGAGGAGCTCCTTCTCTCTCTTCATGCTTATCACCATCCACAATATCCTCCCTTCCTTCTCTCTCTTGTGCCTTATCAGCCTCAACAGAACACTCCCCTCCTCTCTACCTTCTGCCTTATCAACCTCCGCATTAGGCTCATCTCCTTCTCTCCCTTCTACATTATCATCCTCCATGGTGCGCTCTGGTTGGATTTGAACATCTAATCCGCAGTTTTGATGAGTTAAAAATAAAACACATTACACAAAGAGAGAATGCAGTTCACTAAGAAAACGGACTATGAAGCTCGCATGAAAAATAAAAATAAAACACAAAATGCAAATTCTCTATACTCACCAGAGAAGCATCGCCTTCCATCACTTTAGACTTGTCAGCCTCGTCGTCCTTGTCAGCGTCACCCTCTGCCTCCTTCCCATGTATTTCGACGTTTGATTCGCCGTCCTAAAAAACAAAAACATAAAATAAAACTATTATACAAAATGCAGTTCTATAACAAAGCCAACACCAGATCATGCAGTTCACAGCTAAAATGCAGCTTCTTCTCTAAACAACAACTGCAGTGCACTACCACTACTAGTGCACGCTACAAAAAAGTTAAAACTGCAGTTCGCTACCACTGCTGGTCCAACTATGATTCTTTGTTTTGGACACTAAAAAAATTAAACAATGAAGTCCACTGTAAATAAAAATAGACAGAAATCAAACCTTGTCGATGACGCCTTCGTCAAGAGGATTGTCTTTGGCAGCTTCGTCAACAGGGGACAATGGCCTATCAAACAAAAAATCAGAATCAATACCGTAGTGGTCATGGTAGTCATCATCACGACAAGCATTAGCATTAGAAGATTCTCCTCCACACTGTGAAAAGAACAAAAGGATGTGAAAACAAATAGTCAATGCCACAACACACAAAAAAAATCAATAACAAAATGGGTAAAAAAACTGTTCACATATGAAAAAAGACGTACATCCATAGCTGCGCGGTCAGGCAAAGAAGACCAGACAACATGTTCACGCCTGTTCATTTCCTTCACAATTGCCTCAGCTTCCTGCTCATACCTAGCACACTTGTCATCCTGAGACTGCTTAAACTGAACGAATGAAGACCTGATATTCGTAACTGTCTGCTTAAAGAATTCAAGCTGCCCACGGTCAAAGTTATGAGCGGCCTCGATTTCTGCTTCAGAAGGGCCTTTTCCTTCAGGAAACAATCCAGCAATATTCCTCATCCTGGAACCGGATGTTTGGAAATCAGAAGATAAATTGATGACCCTATCGAGAAGCTCATCGACCTAAACAAATTTATTGCCGTCAACAGAAGCCTCGCCAGAAAAACCTCCAGCAGCCGCCCTAGCAAAACCATGAACCCGTCGAATTGGAGAACCCCTAGCAAGAGGCTCACAAAACATTTCATGCACTTCGGCAACTGGAGTCCACTTGTACACATTGTCCCCTTCCGCCTTCCACTGAACAAATTAACAAAAAAAGATGCAGTTCACAAATAAGTACATAAGAGGTTCACATTTAGCATGGCGAAAAAAAAGGAATAAAACAAACACAAAGGTTGGCTATGCACTAACCGGCAGCTTGCCAAACTTGTAAGTATCCAGGTGTATCTTTGCCTTGACAATAATGTCGGCATTGTGAATCTTCTTCAACTGCTCATGGGACAGTATTGCAGCACGTGGCGTGCGTGTATGCATAACCGATACAGTGCGAAGATTCAATGAATCGAGGTACATGAACAGGGGCATGATGGTGCAACCCTCAGCGCAGTTCTGCTTGCTCCCTTCAGAATTCCACTTGTACACAGCGGCCTGCAGCTTGTCGACAACAAGCTGACAAAAGTCCATGCTAGCCATAGATGCAAAATCCAAGGTTTCAACCATAGCAGCTACCCTGGACAACCGAGTTGTAGGGCTGGGGCAAAGCAAGCTCTGGAAAACAATGAGAAAAAAACCTTCACAGTCTTATTAATCTTCGCACGGTCCGCACCCAGCGTGCGAAGTAAAATAAGCAGGTCCTTCACATCTATGCTACGAGAACAGTTGAAACCAAGTTCATCCTTCAGATTACCCAGCGAATCATCATGGTCGCTGACAGCAGGCCTGGGAGCAGTGTGAGAACCCATAGGGAAATCAAAAATGTGATGGACAGCCTCACGATTGATTTCCAGAACCTTGTTTGACCCGCAGTCCAATCTCATCGTATCAGGGTCGATCTTTCCCATCAGCTTGCACATGAGAACACGGGAAACATTCTTCTCTACTTTCAGGTCGAAAACAATGCCAAAACCTGCTTGCCGCACCAAAGTTCTGTGCGACTCATCCAACAAGGCAACAACTTTGCATACGTTTGGAATGGACAGCCGAACAGTCTTGTTAAAACGCCATTCATGCGCAACATCATCTTCAGACCTCTTCCTCTTGGTACTCTTAGCAATCTACAAAAAAAAGAATAAAAATACAGTTCACATCAGCAACTCATGCGAAACAACTTAAAAAACAGTAAAAATAAATAAACAGCGTATACCTTCCTAACATCAACATCCTCCTCATATGAATCATTGTCCAGCGCTTCTCCAGCTGCATTTTCCCGTGCCATCTTAGATGGACGCTCAAAATCAACACCCGAGTAATCGTCCGCGCGTGTCCGCTTTCCTTGAATACAATAAACATCAACCTCAGCATAAATAGGCCTGTTTGAGTAATCAACACGCAGGCTCCGCCGTGGAGAACTTAAACCTTCCTCTGCAATAGTGTTGAGTTTTCTCTTCACAGGATTCTTTGCGGGGGCAAACTTAGCAGACTTCTTTGAATCTGCAATCCTCCTTCATATCTCCTTACCCTCATCAAACTTTACTTGCTTCGCCTTATGAGCCTTCTCGAAAGTCTTACCGAGCGCAATCGCTTTCTGCCTTTTCCTCTCAACATCAGCTGCAATTTGATCAGGGACAATCCAATCCTGTGTAACTGGTTCTGTGCCATCAACAGATTGCGACTGGGTTTCACTCAATTCTGGTGGAATGCTGCCCTGATCAGATGTCCCGCCACCGACAACATCACCTATGAAATAACGCGTAATCAAATAGTTAACACCACCACCCCCGGACCCACCAGGACATAAAACTGTAGGTAAGAAAAATATAAGAAAATATGTGTGTGAGAGGGAGACCTAAACTTAATGCAGCTCATATCAACTTGGCCACACAATGTACAAATGCTGTGCTCTCTTCAGCAGTTTATGTTTAACAATTAAAACATAACAGAAAACTTAATGCAGTTCATGTCACTTGAATATCAATTTGCCGCGTGTCTGAAATGGACCTTGGTAAAGGGATATATGATGCAATGCACTAATTCGTTCAGTAAGCAATTGACCACATATAAAATGAAGTGCGCTTTGATATACAAAACAAAATAAATTCATGCAGTTCTGTGAGAGGGAAAAACTAAAACTTAATGCAGCTCATATCAATTTGGCAACCACATGTGGATAGACAAAAAAATACAAAGCAATGTACAAATGCAGTGCTCTCTTAGCAGTTTATGTTTAACAATTAAACATAACAAGAAACTTAATGTCATGCCAAAAAAATAAAAAAAATAACTTGAGGCAGTTCATATTAGTTTGCCACATGTCTGAAAATGGGCCTTGGTAAGGGAATCTATGATGCAGTGCACTACTTCGTTCAACAAAAGAAATTGACCGTGTATAAAAAATGCAGTGCACTTTGATGTACTACCAGATGGGGGAGCCATGCTGACTGGCGAGGCATCAATTGGGGAGGAAGAAGCTGTATTATCTAACGGAGATACAAACAGAAAGAAAAGTATCAGGCTGGAGCGGCATTATAATAGAACTACAAAAGCAGTTCGCTTACATTTCCCTCCAAATCTTGGACTTCTTCTAGTAGGAGAACACATGTTGTATCTGCAAACAGAAAGGGATAACAATTAAACCCTAGACAGCAACCTAAAAACAGACAGAGAAAAAAACCCTAGATGCACATTGCTAAAATTTTGAAGGCCAAAAAACCACAACCAAAAGTTTCAATCCATAGGGCATTACGATTCGAGCATACAAAATGAAGTTAAGAAAAGGATGCTGGCTCCAAAAAAACCCTAGCACCCGATCGGGAACGCCCATGGTGATTTCCGGTGCCGAAATCGACGGAGCAGACGGGAAGATATGGGGCTCACCGTGAGATGCTGTGACGGCCGGAAGAGGAGGCTGCGGACGGCGACGGTGGAGGCGGCGCGCCTGCGGATGGCGGCGGCTGCAGGCGTCGTCGCTCTCTGCCACAAGAGGAAGGGATTTTCGTGCGGGAGAGAGGAATGAAGGGGACGGCGAGAAACAGAGAGGAAGAGAAGCTTAATGACTAAAAGACTGGGCCCACGAGTCAGCGGCACAAATTAAAATAACCTCCTCTACGAGCACGGCCCACGGGTCATAGACAAAAAAGAAAAAAAAATGGCTTGGTTAACACGATGCAGTTCGGTTACAAACAACGAAGCGGTTCGCCTGCCCGAAATATACGCGCCCACGATCGCCCGACACAAGCGAAGCGCCGCGCGCCCGCTCCTCTATCCGGCCGGTTGGAAAACGCGCGAAGCCCACGATCCCCACGAACACAAACACGATCGCCATGCCGGTTGGAGGACGGGTCGTGCGCTCGGCAGATGTTGCTGCCGCTCCCCTTTAAATTCCGTGCTCCATCACCATGATCATCCACAAAACACACAACACTGCGCTTCCTCCTCCTGTTCCTCCTCTTTCCAGCCATGCCGTTCACCAAGGTCTACAAGGATGTCCAGGCGCACGGAAAGACCATGCTCATGATGGTCTACACCAACGACGTGGACGCCATGGCGACGTACGTCGACAAGTACAAGGAAGTTCTCCGGGGGCGCCGCGAGAAGATCGTCGGTATCAACCTCGAGTACACCCCTGACAAGACGCCGCCATGATTCAATTCTCCATCGGCAAATATCACCCAGTGCCGCTTTTCCAAGTATGCGCTACAATGGGCAAGAGATGCATCACCTTCGACAAGTTCCTCAGCGACCCAAAGTAAGCCATTCTTTCTACTGAGTAAAATATAGTTGCAGGCCGATGGGTCTCTCCTTGTCATTTGTATGCAGTTCTATTTGTCGTCTGTATGCAGTTCTCAAAAGAATAACTTGTGGTTCACTTCACTTAGGTATGAGTTCGCTGGTTTCTGCATCGACCAAGACAAGGAGAAGCTTTCACGCTGCAACCTGTACATCCCCAACTTCGCCGACATTCAGGCGAACTGGAGGGTGCCTGAAGCAACGAAGACACTGGACTCACTTGGCGATGTATCTGCCATCATCATCGACGACTACTACGCAGACATGAAGAGAAAGATGACAGACCAAGAGCACCGCCAGTGGACTTGGATTCTCAGCAGGAGGCACATTGAGTATGCTGCCAAGGACGCCTACACTGCGTTCGAGATATGGAACCGCATCACCACAGTGCAGAATGGCCTCACCCGCTCTATAAAAGAGAAGACAAGGAAGCGCCCGAGGTCATCCTGGAGGTTGGGGAGCAGGGGGGATCACCTTCCACCTCCACCTGCCACGGGTGGAACTGATGAAGCAGGCCAGATGCTGATAGCCAAGGGTTCCTGTCATAATTGCTCAACTTGTTTCCTTCTCCTTATGTCGATTAGTTTGCTTTCGTTCTAATTTGCTTTGGCAGAATGTTTGCTTATGTTGCTTTAGTTTGCTTGATGATGTACTTTGCTTATTATGAGCACAGAACCTTGGTTTGTATCTATCAACAATTTGCAGTTCTCAGTGGGTGTTTTCAGTCTGTATATTGCTTCAACTGCTGCTGCTACTAAGATACACATAAAAAACTCTCTATGAAAGCAGTTCACAAAGAGTTTTCTTCACAAAACTGCTATTACTATAATGGTTGATGCAGTCCTCTTTTATTAAGCACTGTAGTTCCATATGTGGGTTACAAAAAAAAAGCTCAGTGGGTGTTTCCAGTCTGTATATTGCTTCAACTGCTGCTTCTAATAGGATGCACATAAAAAACTATCTGTGAAAAGCAGTTCACTTATACTTAGATTTCTTCTAGAAAATAAACTAGAAGCCACACAAAAATGTCAAATTATTACAACAAATTGTTTCATGCTGCTGCTGCTCAAGCAAGACTGATCTAAAGCAAATTTAACTTGATTTCCAAACACTTTGCATGCCTATAAAACATAGCCATGACAACATCCCCAGCATGAAAACCAGCTTCCTCCACCAATTCCTTCCAGCCATCTTTGAGAACCAAACAATCATCAGAGCCAACAGAATACATAACATCAACATCATGATATCCATTCTTGCTAACCAAGACCAAATTAACACAACTTTCTGTTACCCTGACTAGACCAGAAGGGAATTTCTGCAAGGAAATGAACAAGAACAAAAAATAAGAACAAATAGGAATAAGGTACAATCTTCAGAAACTAAATTGCTGCTACAATCTTCATAATAAATATTGATGTCTTTAGATAATAATATTGACTAGACCAAATTGCTGCTGCTCCTACAATATTCATAATAAGACTCTATGTGAAAGCAGTTTACTTATACTTAGTGAAAAATGTTTCTTCAGAAACTAATACTACTACAAATATTCAGATAGTGTTAACTACACACAACACATGAAAAGACTATGCGAGAAATACATACCCATGAATCATTGACATCATCGTCAGTCATCTGATGGACGAATGGAGCCCGAAATCCAATACCTGAAGAATAAAGCAGGGAATAGAGCGTGATGTGCCGCTGCCTCTGGTTCAGAACCAACCCTTCAGAAAAAACGCAGGTCTCCAGCATGGGCTCCATCCTTGCCAGGCAGCCGCACGCGCAATCCATTGCTAGATGTAGGGTCTGGTTGGGAAGAAGACGGATCAAGGAGGGGTGGCGAAAAAGGGGAGGCAATGTTCGCCGACAAGGATAAGGTAGGAGGGGAGCCGCCAGGGATAAGGTGGGAGGGGAGGCAATTGACCCAGCCATATATATATATATACAGAGACAACCCCAAAAAAAGTAAAACGACAAATAAAGCAGTGCGGTAACATGACAAGGTGCAGCTCGCATTGCATATTACTGCAGTTCACCGCGCTTGACCAAGCAAAAAACTAATTAAACTAACGACCCGCTCTTACCTAGTCCCCCCCTTCCACGATTCGCAGACGAAAAACACAGACTGTAATGCAGTTCTAAAAACTACATAATGCGCAAAAACTCAAAAAACATATTGAGTAACGACCAACCCCGTGGCGCCCGCTCCAACACAAAAAGCATCAACCAGTTAAAATTCTACGAAATTAACAACTTAATCAGCTAGAATTCATACAGATTGGTGTAAGGCAGCACGTAATTGCCGAAATCAATAGAAAAAATACATACAAAAACACAACAATTTTGATCCGGAAGCGGGAGGACAGAGACCTTGCCGTTTTTGCGCTAGAACAGAGAGAAATTCGACCAATTATCCAAAATTTCAATCCTATTAGCAAATTAATCTGTCGCGGAATAACACAAACATGAACGTGAACGTAGTAACACACTAGGATTACGGCTATAAATCGAATATGAACCCTGCCAGCACGATGCGAAGCTCCTGCCCGTGTGGAAGAACAGAGACCGATCCGCCAAATCCATCAATTTCCGTCGTTTATTCATAGAATTGCGTGTTTAATCACATAATAAATCAGCGCACACACAAATAAAACAATGGAAATCAATCAAACTAGGCAGAAACACTGCTCCATGAAGCAGTTTGCTACTGCCCCTCTCTGCGGTTCAGAACAGTTGTAGAAAGCAGTGCGCATAGCTTATATATATATATATATATATATAGGAAAATGGTTGTGTACTCCTGGGAGTATGTACTCTCGCTCCTCATATACCATATAGATAAATCTTTTATACCTTTTTATTATTTTTAATATACTTCATTAGTAATTATTAGATACCCCAAAATGATTTTAATGAAAAAAATCATGCGAGTCTACATACTTTAAATGTTTACGTATATACTGATGTGTTTGTACGTGAAAAATGTATATTACAAAAAGTACGTCGCAGATAATATTTTTTCAACAAAACTCGTATTAGGGTATCTTAGAATATTTAATGAAGTATATTGAGAATGATAAAAATGTATAATTAATGCGTATATGAGGTATATTGAGGATGAGAGTACATACTCCCAGGAGTATAAAAGAGGAGTCCTATATATATATATATATATATATATATATATATATATATATCCGGTCTATTCTCATAATATTATGAGAATAATATTCTCATAACACTTCCGAACTGCACGCACAACGCGAGGGCACTGCACAAATACTGCAACACATAGACCAGTGAACTTCATGTTTGAAAAAATTGTACGTGTTGTTTTTTCGGTACCTTTTTTGCTCTAGTTTTTTAATCGTTTATCAGAATTACGCGTGTAATATACCGTTGAAAAGCTATGGAGTAGACGCAACTTCGCCATGTTGAACACTTTTCTAGATTCCTCACGGTTTAAGAGCAGTTTTGAAAACGGTGCGACCGACGAATAATGGTAGCGAGCGTTTTTCCGCGATTGTTTCCTAACCGCTCGTCGGAATGAAGCATATAATACATCGTTGAAAAGTTATCATCGGCGCGCATCTTTTTCATATATAATTTGTTGTCTAATTCGTTACGGTTTAAGAGCAATTTCAAATTTACTAAATCATGGAATTGTGTTTTTCGATTTTTTTTTTCAAATTTTCGGTACTGTTTTCCCTTTAGTTTTTTAACTGTTTGTCGGAACAAGGCGTGTAATATACCGTTAAAAAGCTACGGACGAGGCGCCACTTTCATATGTTGAAATGTTTTCGAGATTCCTTACGGTTTTTAGTTAATTTTGAAAATCGTGCGGCTGACCACGATATGCAGTGGCCGATTTCACGACATTTTTTCAAACCGCTCGTCGGAATGATTCAAATGGTACACCGTTGGAAAGATATCGTCGAGACGCTACTTTTTCATGTAGAACACTCCCTCTAATTCATTACGTTTAAGAGCAGTTTTTGATTTTGTCGAAATTCGGACACTCTGTTTTTCCGCGACACCAAAATTGACGCATGCACTGCATCGGACAGAAAAGGGCACTGCTTCAAACTGGAAACCGCACTGCATCAGACAGTCAAGCGAACTTCATGTTTTTATTTT
This sequence comes from Secale cereale, assembly GCA_902687465.1. Lineage (NCBI taxonomy): Eukaryota > Viridiplantae > Streptophyta > Magnoliopsida > Poales > Poaceae > Secale > Secale cereale. The sequence goes on along the minus strand of LR738709.1, from coordinate 57,052,285 downwards.
TGTCGGACGTAAACTTTCTCGCACAATTTTTTGTTGTCATTTTTCAACTTTTTTTTGAATGAGAGTGGACCGTAACACTTTCGAAAGTGAACCGCAATACTATCAAAAGTAACCTCATGAGTTTTTGTTGTCGTTTTTTCGTACTTATTAATTTTTTACGTACGTTGACCAAGCGAGTGGACCTCAGGGATTGAGCGAGTGGACCTCAGGGATTGAGAGAGTGAACTACATCTAATATAGAAGCGAGCTTCTTTTTTTGAGATCTTTTTTGTTTTGTGTTTACCAAGTGGACCGCAGAGAGGAGGCAAGTGAACCGCGACATACATCGAAGTGAACCTCATTACTATCTTTGTTGTTGCACTAATTTTTTAGCACTTTCATGTTTTGGCAGAAGTGAACAACATCCCTCTATAAAGTGAGCCACATCTGAGGACCAAACGCACCGCAGTTGTTGATGATAGTCGACTGAATTTTGATCCACATGAAACAAATTGCACTTCATACCGAGGGGGTAAGGAAACATCATTATTTTTACACAAACAATACACACAAGACACACCAAATTCAGCATATGAGACATATGTTTCTTGATCACACGATGAGCTAGTGGATCGTCTCCAGCACTGCACATCCGGCTGCACTGCACATCTGAAAAACAAAGAAGAGATGAAAAAAGCCCCGAATGAACTGTACGGGGGTCGTCTCCAGCACTGACCTTCATCACCATGGAATCCCAAGCAAGAGGGGAGGACGCATAAGGTCGCCAGAAGAACTACCGCGACTGCCTGGAGCACCCCTGCCCGGAGCCCCTCTGTCCCCCGTGTACGGATCTGGTGGTGGGATGGTGAGGCAGAGCTCCCCATGGAACGGGACGGGGGGCTGGCAGCCGAGGTTGGTGGCGGCGCGATATGCGACCAATCACTCGGGGCATTTTTGGCGGTGGGGCCTCCACCGGCTGCGAGTTGAAGTTTCCCGCAGGGAGGTGGGGGTTGGAAGGCGGATCTGACCGCTGTGGATGGAAATCCGGGCTAGGGTGGTGCACCGGATGGGACGTCGTGGCGCCATGACCACGGCGAAGAGGAGGAGCTAGGCGTCGGAAGGACATTGACTGGTGGTGGTGGAACCGGCGGTGGAGAGGCCGGATGGGGGTGGGGCAGCGTCGGCTGGGGAAGAAGCTTGGGGCTGGGGCAACGCCGGTGGGGGAAGAAACCCGGCTGGGGGAAGAAGCTTGGGGTGGGGCGGCGCCGGTGGGGAAGAAACCAAGTGGGGATCTGGCGGCGTGCCAAGGCAGAAGGTGGATGGAACGCGATGGAGGAGGGGATCGTGGAAGTGGAGGAGGGAGGTGGGGTGCGTCGAGGTGCTGGTTTAGTTTAGGAGTCCGCGCGGCTTTGAAGTGTTAGTAGAATAAGCAACGGGTGTTATGAGAATAAGGTCTTAAGGGGTGTTATGAGAATAGACCCACCCTATATATATATATATATATATATATATATATATATATATATATATATATATATATATATATATATATATATATATCGGAGGGTAGGATTTCTTTTTACTCATAACACCCCTTAAGACCTTATTCTCATAACACCCGTTAAGACCTTATTCTCATAACACCCCTTAAGGGGTGTTATGAAAATAAGGTCATGGTGAGATAACCCCGACGTCACCCAGTATAGGGGATATAGTTCGGGGGTATTGCCACAGCTAGTATAGCGGATGCGTTTCGAAGGTCCGACGTAAACAGTTTCCGAAGATGACTGGTTATGTGTTGACGGATGAATACAGCTGGATGTGGGTTTAGAGTTGAGTGCGCGGTGCTTCCCCTGTATCCCCAACACCAGATTGCATAACAGGAAAGTTTCGAGAATTAATAGGTGGGTTTCAAGTAGCTCGTAGGTAATTTTCCAACGGGTGCATGGTATGAGGTTTGGGGTTCAACATCTAGTGAAGAGGTTTCATGGGCGCTGTTCCAATTGGGAGTTGCATCTTAAAGGATCCTTGGATATGCTGATCCGGGGATTGCAAGACCCTTTGTAACACGCGCCATGGGGCATTCAGCACGAACATGTGGGACGAAACTTCTATTATGTATTTGTTCCTTCTGTTACCTTGTTGTTTTATTCTACCATTTTCTTCTCCCAACTGGCTTCTCGACAAGTTGTTGTACCATTAAGCAATGGAATTCATTCGTTCAATTCTCTGTTCGAATGATATTGTGAAGATTATGTTGCAACATATCTATCCTTTGTTTTGTTTTGAGTTGTGGTATCTGAGTTGCTTCGATGTCAAATGTTGATTCCATACCTTTCTTAATCAGTGTTCTCATATTTCTATGGGAGTGCTAATCCTTCTTAATCATCAAGATTGTCATGTAAATTCTTTTTCAACCGGTGCATTTCACTTCAAGTTAACCTGATCCTTTTAATATGTGCAAGACCAAGTCTTGGTTTTTCTCAACGGTGTCTATTTCATTCATCCCAAGTTGTCTTTGTTTAACCCACCCTCCCACCCTTTTCCTTCATGTAGCCAGAGTCCTTAATCAAGTGTCCTTATACTCTTGTGATGATTCTTCATCAATTTTCTTTAATGTTTCATCCGGTGATGTCTCGTGAAGATGCTCAGGAAAATTCAAGTTCATCATTCTCCGTTCTCGTTTTCTTCTCCGGTGGACTTAATTCAAGCTTCGGTGTTAATCATATCTTTTCCTCTTGTTTCACATGTTTTCCCATGTTGAAATTCTTATCCAAGTCTCTCTTGTTTATTCAACTCTCTCTAATTCTTATCCAGACTGTACAAGGTATCTCGGAAGATTTGTGTTTCCATTGTTAATCCGTTCAAGCTATTTTCGAGGTTGTTACCTTGTTCAAGCCATTTAATTCAACCGGTGCAATATCTCGTAAGTAATCAATCCCAACGGTGTTTCTTTTGAGTGGGCCCTAACCCAAAGGTCTTTTCCCAGGATCTTACCTGACTTTTCTAATTTTTCCGGAGTTATTCTGAAATTCTTTTCAAGTTTGACATAAGAATGGATCTCTCATCGGTCAAATGTATCCTCCAAGATCGCTTTCTAATTCTTTTCATCATTGGATCAACCTTTTAATTCTTCATTCGGAGTTCCTCAATAATTCATGGTGGTGTATCTCATCGTCTTATCAGATTTGAAGACCGGAGAAGAGTTTCTCTTAAATCGTGGCCCGTTGTCTTGAAGATTCGTGGTTCTAGCTTCATATTATCCTCTCAAATTATTCCATTTGTCATAAATTCTTTTCTTTTTCATCCGAAGCATTTCATGAATTTTTCCTTTGTGTTCCTCCGAAGGCCATCATTTCAGAAGATTTCTTCGTTCTCAGTTTTCATCTTCGTCCTCCAAATATTCTTCGTTGATGCCTCTTCGTTCGTTTTCATATTCTTCCCGTGCTTTGTGCAAGTATTCATTAATCAGTTCGCGATCTCTTCTTTCTCTTGTATTTAAATTCCATCAAGTTCTTTATTCTTCCGGCGATTCATTCTCTTTTCGTCGCTCGATTTCAAATTATTCACGGTGGTTCATTCAAGATTACTCTTCTGTTGTTATCGTATTAATTCATTTGTTCTTTTCGTAATCCTACCGGTGAGTCGTTCAAGATTTTTTTTCTCAAGTTTGGCTATATCTCTCTCCAATCCTTTCAAGAAGTATAAGTAGTAGGCCAAATCCGTTGCTTGTCATCAATTTAATTTGATGAAGGATAAGCATACAGTAAATCTTATGCTTATTTTCCTCTAAGTGATTAATCTCTTTTTTTGGAGCTTGTTCATCATATCATATTCTCGGTTCCAAGTTGTTCATCTTGTTTCCGGAGCTCCAAGTTATTTCAATTATATCATTTCAAAGCTCCATCTCAATCATCGCAGGCCTTGAATCTTATTCTTTTCATCTTTCTCTTATCATCCTTTTATTACTGGAGTTCTTCGTGGTGGTTCATCACGATTTAATTCATCCTCGAAGTGTTCTCTAAGATTCTTCTTGGAGCTCAAGTATTCTTCTTCTTGCATTCCGAAGTGCAATTATTTCTACCTTATCTTTTGAGGTGGTGGTATGTCATTTTTGACAATTTTCCTTCATGTTCAATGATTCACAAGTTGTCAGGAATGATAGATGTAAACCCATCATTTTCTTCATTCAGGAGACCATTTGAACCCCTCATTTTCTTCGTTGCAGTATCTTGGTATAGATTTCACCTAAAGCCTTCCATTGGGAATGTTGCTATTGGGGTGCTTATCAATGAGCCAAGTTATTACTACTCATAGATGCATTGAAATAAGCAAACAACACACGAAAAACAGAATCTGTCAAAAAACAGAACAATCTATAGTAATCTGTAACTTTCGCATACTTCTGTAACTCAAAAAAATTGAAATAAATTGGTAAACGTGAGGAATTTGTCTATTAATCATCTGCAAAAGGAATCAACTAAATAGCACACTCCAGTAAAATCTAGTGACCATTCTAGCGAGCGCTAACGATTCTATTTTTCATAGCAAGATCATATAAACTTCACACAAGTCTTCCCAAAGGTTCTACTTGGCACAAACACTAATTAAAACACAAAACCACATCTAAATAGAAGCTGGATGCAATATTTATTCCTAAACAGAAGCAAAAACAAAAAAAATAGAATTGGGTTGCCTCCCAACAAGCGCTATTGTTTTACGCCCCTAGCTAGGCACGATACATGGATAGATCTAGGTATTGCCATCTTTGGAAGGCAATCCATAAGTGGCTCTCATAATAGATTCATATGGTAATTTGATTTTCTTCCTAGGAAAGTGTTCCATGCCTTTCCTTAACAGAATTTGGAATCTAATATTTCCTTCCTTCATATCAATAATTGCACAAATCGTTCTAAGGAAAGGTCTACCAAGAATAATAGGACATGAAGGATTGCAATCTATATCAAGAACAATGAAATCTACGGGCACATAATTCCTATTGGCAACAATAAGAACATCATTAATCCTTCCCATAGGTTTCTTAATAGTGGTATCCATAAGATGCAAATTTAAAGAACAATCATCAAGCTCATGGAACCCTAGCAAATCACAAAAAGTTTTTGGGATAGTGGAGACACTTGCACCCAAATCACACAAAGCAAAGCATTCATGATCTTTAATTTTTATTTTAATAGTAGGTTCCCACTAATCATAAAGCTTTCTAGGGATAGAAACTTCTAACTCAAGTTTTTCTTCATAAGATTGCATCAAAGCATCAACTATGTGTTTGGTAAAAGCTTTATTTTGACTATAAGAATGCGGAGAGTTTAGTACGGATTGCAACAAGGAAATACAATCAACCAAAGAGAAATTATCATAATTGAATCCCTTGAAATCCAAAGTAGTGGGTTCATCACTATGCAAAGTTTTAATCTCTTCACTCCCACTTTTAACAATTTTAGCATCAAGATCTAAAAACTCTGAATCATTGGGACACCTTAAAGCAGACTCATCTCCAATCCTATCTTTATCAAGATTCATACTAGAAAACAAGGATCTAATAGGAGACACATCAATAACTTTCAGATCTTCATCTTTATTTTCATGATAACTAGAAGAACATGCTTTTATATAATTCTCTCTTTTAGCACGCATCCTAGCGGTTCTTTCTTTGCATTCATCAATGGAAATTCTCATAAGAGTTGTAGTAGGAATTGAAATTCTTTTGCGAATTCATAAACTCCTTAACACTAGTTTCAAATTCAGAAGGCATCTTTCCATAAGAGTTATTGTAGGAATTACCATAATTATTAGAGGAGTTACTAGGAAAAGGCCTAGGATTGAAGTTTCCTCTATAAGCATTGTTACCAAAATTATTCCTACCAACAAAATTCAGATCCAAAGATTTATTATTATTTTCAATCAAAGTGGACAAAGACATATCATTAGGATCAGAAGAAGCACTCTTAGCAGCAAATATTTAATAAGTTCATCCATCTTTCCACTCAAAACACTAATCTCTTCAATAGCATGCTCTTTTTTACTAGTAGATCTTTCGGTGTGCCATTGAGAATAATTAACCATAATTTTATCTAGGAGTTTGGTAGCTTCTCCTAAGGTAGTTTCCATGAAAGTGCCTCCTGCGGCCGAATCTAAAAGATTTCTAGAAGCAAAATTCAAGCCAGCATAAAAGTTTAGAATAATCATCCATAAGTTCAAACCATGTGTAGGGCAATTACGTATCATTAATTTCATTCTCTCCCAAGCTTGTGCAACATGCTCATGATCTAGTTGCTTAAAATTCATAATATCATTTCTAAGAGAGATGATCTTAGCAGGAGGGAAATACTTAGAAATAAAAGCATCTTTGCACTTATTCCACGAATCAATACTATTTCTAGGCAAAGAAGAAAACCAAGTTTTAGCACGATCTCTAAGTGAAAATGGAAATAACTTCAATTTAACAATATCGTTATCCGTATACCTTTTCTTTTGCATATCAGACAAATCAACAAAGTTGTTTAGGTGGGTAGCGACATCTTCACTAGGAAGGCCGGCAAATTGATCTTTCATGACTAGATTCAACAGAGCAGCATTGATATCACAAGATTCAGCATCGTGAATAGGAGCAATTGAAGTGCTAATAAAATCATTATTGTTGGTATTGGAGAAGTCACACGATTTGGTATTGTTCTGAGCCATAGTGACAAGCAAGCAATCCAACACACAAGCAAACAAGAAGCAAGCGAACGATAAACACACGGCAGAAGAAGGGCGAATAAAACTGCAACGATGAAGTGGGAGAGAGGGAAACGAGAGGTAAATAAATGTAATGCAAAGGATAAGGGTTTGTGATAGGTACTTGGTATATGACTTTTGCGTAAGCCTCCCCAGCAACGGCGCCAGATATTCTTCTTGCTACTTCTCGAGCTTGCGTTGTATTCCCTCGAAGAGGAAAGGGTGATGCAGCATAGTAGCGTAAGTATTTCCCTCAGTTTTTGAGAACCAAGGTATCAATCCAGTAGGAGACCACGCGCGAGTCCCTCGCACCTGCACAAACAAATAAGAACTTCGCAGCCAACGTGATAAGGGGTTGTCAATCCCTTTACGGCCACTTCCGAAAGTGAGATCTGATAGAGATGATAGTTTGATATTTTTGGTATTTTTGGATATAAGAACATAAAGTAAAAGCGGAAAAGTAAAGTAGATTGTAGATTGATATGTTGAGAATATACCCGGGGGGCATAGTTTTCTCTAGTGGCTTCTTGATGGCTTCTCGCCCCTCGTTGGTTACCCCAAGTGGAAGGTTTGAGATGCAGTGTAGCGGAAGTTTTCTCTTGGCAATACCAAGGATCGATTTCCCTGAGACTCCCAGTTTCAACAAGAAGGTGTCAACTGCTAACGGCGCCAGTGATGGCTTCTCGCCCCTCGTTGGTTACCCCAAGTGGAAGGTTTGAGATGCAGTGTAGCGGAAGTTTTCCCTTGGCAATACCAAGGATCGATTTCCCTGAGACTCCCAGTTTCAACAAGAAGGTGTCAACTGCTAACGGCGACATATATTAGCAATCAACGTGGACCTGCACACAGATACAAATAACTTTGCTCCCAACGAGTACAGAGAGGTTGTCAATCCCTCCGGCCTTGTAGTTTACAAAGGATCAAACGCAAATGATAGTAGTGATATATATAATTGTAATAGTAAGTAAAAAGCGGAAAGTAAATAGTGGATGTGATCAATGATGGTAATATGGACCGGAGTCTCATGATGTTCACTAGTGATGTCTCTCTCCCAAAAGACGATAAAACAGCTATGTGAGGTAAACGAATTACAGCTGGGCAATTGACAGAATTATGTGCGCAAACCAATGCTAACTATGTTGCAAGAAAGGTAGAGGTTCAAAGCATGGGCTGTACGCCGAGGTAAGTAGACCGAAATCCATCTACATCTACTACTAATCATCCACCTTGAGATATCTATCCTGAACATCTCGCTGGTATTAAGTTGCGAGTCCCACCCATAGTGTAAACTCAAAGCAACAGACAACTGCATTAAAAGAACTTTGCGTAAAGTAAACAATCCTTGCACCCACGGGCACAAGCACCGTTGTTTTCCCCCTTGTGGCAACAGCACATCCCCTAGACTCATGTTTCTGTCACTCAAGCTAGTCATCGAGGGGCATGAACCCACAATCAAGCATAACGTTCCCTCTTGGAGTCACTACCTACTACTTGGCCAAAGCAATAAATAACAACAGAGAACATGCAAGAATTACTTACAAACATAAACATAAAAGAGGTGAATCAAATATATTACTCAAACACAATCTGAACATAATCTCATAATCCATCGGATCCCAGCAAACTCATCATAGCAACAGCATAAGGATTACATATGTGCCTCGATCATGTAGGGCAGCTCACGAGGACTAATTAGTGAAGCACAAGAACGGGAGGAGAACATCACATAGCTACTGGTCATGGACCCATGGTCCAAGGGAGACTACTCACAACTCATCCGGGAGGCGTCCATGGTGGTGGAGAAGCTCCCGTTGGTGATCCTCCCCTCCGGCAGGGTGTCGGGAAGGGTTCTCCTGGTGCTCCTGATCTTGGAAGCAGCGGCGGCGGAGGAACAGAGATGAGATCGCGAAAAAGGGTTTCCATCTCGAGGGTTTTGGGAGACGGTCTAAATATATGCCAAAGGGGGGCACCAGACGAGGCTCACGGGGCCCAGGCGCCCCCCGGCGCGGCCCAGGGGGGGGTGCCACCAGGGTGCCTGGAGCCCTGGTGCCCCCCCCCCCCCAACTGTGGAAATTCTCTTATCTCTAGTTTCAAATTTGTGGAAATTCTCATAAGAGTTGTAGTAGGAATTGAAATTCTTTTGCGAATTCATAAACTCCTTAACTCTAGTTTCAAATTCAGAAGGCATCTTTCCATAAGAGTTATTGTAGTACTTTCCATAATTATTAGATGAATTACTAGGAAAAGGCCTAGGATTAAAGTTTCATCTATAAGCATTGCTGCCAAAATTATTCCTACCAACAAAATTCACATCCAGAGATTCATTATTATTTTCAATCAACGTGGATGTGGTGCGCCATTACTAGTTTGTCATTACTAGTTGAACTAGTAATGGCGCACTATCCACTGGTGCGCCATTAGTAGTTTTAAAAAAAAAATTGAAAAAAAATTTGAAAAAAAATTACTAGTGGTGCACCGTGGATGTGGTGCGTCATTACTAGTTTAACTACTAATAGCGCACTATCCACTGGTTCGCCATTAGTAGTTTTGAAAATAAAATGAAATTTTTTTTTTACTAATGGTGCACCGCGGATGTGGTGCGCCCTTAGTATTTGGACACTAATGGCGCACCAACACATGGTGCGCCATTAGTATATACTAATGGCGCACCGCATGTCTGGTGCGCCATTAGTGCCCATCCCATCTATAGCCCTTTTCCTAGTAGTGTGAGATCTGATAGATAGGATAGTTTGATATTTTTGGTATTTTTGGATACAAGAACAGAAAGTAAAAGCAGAAAAGTGAAGTAGATTTTACATTGATACGCTGAGAATAGACCCGGGGGCCATAGTTTTATCTAGTGGCTTCACTCATGATAGTGGTATTCTACAGCGGGTAAACAAATTACTGGCGAGCAATTGATAGAAAAGCGAATAATTATGAGAATATCTAGGCATCATAATTATATATAGGCATGACGTCCGAAACAATTAGACCGAAACGATTCTGCATCTACTACTATTACTCCACACATCGACCGTTATCCAGCATGCATCTAGAGTATTAAGTTCATAAGAACAGAGTAATGCCTTAAGCAAGATGACATGATGTAGAGGGGTAAACTCAAATAACATGATATAAACCCCATCTTTTTATCCTCGATGGCAACAATACAATACGTGCCTTGCTGCCCCTACTGTCATTGGGAAAGGACACCGCAAGATTGAACCCAAAGCCAAGCACTTCTCCCATTGCAAGAACTATAGATCTAGTAGGCCAAACCAAACCAATAATTCGAAGAGACTTGCAAGGATATTATAATCATACATAAAGGGTTCAGAAAAGAACCAAATATTTCTCACAGATAATCTTGATCATAAACCCACAATTCATCGGATCTCGACAAACACACCGCAAAAAGAGATTACATCGAATAGATCTCCTCGAAGACCAAGGAGAACTTGGTATTGAGATCCAAAGAGAGAGAAGAAGCCATCTAGATACTAGCTATGGACCCGAAGGTCTGTGGTAAACTACTCACAACTCATGGTGAGACGATGATGATGATGTAGAAGCACTCCGTGGTAGATCCCCCCTCCGGCGGAGCTTCGGAACAGGCCCCAAGATGGGATCTCACGGGAACAGAAGGTTGCAGCGGTGGAACTAGGGTTTTCACTGTTGTTCTGATGGTTTCGGGGTACGTAGGTATATATAGGAAGAAAGAGGGCACTAGGGGCCACAGGTGGGGCCCACGAGGCTGGGGGCACGCCCTATAGGGGGGCGCGCCCTCCACCCTCGTGCATGCCACATGTGCCCTACGCCGTGGTTCTCAAGTCTCCCGTGCGTATTTTGCTCCAAAAATATCTCTCCCGAAGTTTCATTATGTTTGGACTCCGTTTGATATTTCTTTTCTATAAAACCCTGAAATAGGCAAAAAACAGCAATCTGGACTGGGCCTTTGGGTTAATAGATTCGTCCCAAAAATAATATAAAAGTGTATAACAAAGCCCATTTAACATCCAAAACATCATAAATAATAGCATGGAACAATAAAAAATTATAGATATGTTGGAGACATATCAGTAACACGCCATACTCCATGTCTTCATGGGCTTCCATAGGGGTAATTTAGTACAGGTATAATTCGGCCCTCCTGGGCGGTTTATACCTAATAGTTATATCCCCAACATTAGGCCCCAGATTGATTTGAACATGTTCATGTCGATCTTCAACACTTAGGAAAATTTCTTCTTCAGCTTCTTCGAATGATCTTGTAAGCCGCCAGGACGTCTTCTTCCAGGATCATAATAAACTGCCATGACATCACATGTTCATTAAAAACCCATATATATTTAACCTTTATTAACGAGCCTCCGAAGACCGAGGCGACAGCTCTGTCCCATATCCATTTTTCGGGTTCCTTGATTCCCGCGCATGTCGCTTATCCCTTCGACTTATAAATAGGGCCAAAGGACTGATACGTCTCCAACGTATCTACTTTTCCGAACCCTTTTGCCCTTGTTTTGGACTCTAACTTGCATGATTTGAATGAAACTAACCCGGACTGACGTTGTTTTCAGCAGAATTGCCATGATGTTGTTTTTGTGCAGAAATAAAAAGTTCTCGGAATCGCCTGAAAATCAACGGAGAATTATTTTGGAAAATAAAAAATACCTGCACAAAGATCCACACCAGGGGGCCTTGGGCCAGCCCACGAGGGTGGGGGCGAGCCCCCCCCTCCCCAGGGCGCGCCCCCTGCCTCGTCGCCCCCCTCGTGCTCCACCGACGTATCCCCAGATCCTATATCTTCTGTTTCGGGGAGATAAGGAATTATCGCGTTTCACGAGACGGAGCCGCCGCCAAGCCCTAATCTCTCTCGGGAGGGCTGATCTGGAGTCCGTTCGGGGCTCCGGAGAGTGGAGATCTTCGCCATCATCATCAACCTTCCTCGTGTGTGAGTAATTCCATCGTAGGCTTGCTGGACGGTGATGGGTTGGATGGGATCTATCATGTAATCGAGTTAGTTTTGTTAGCGTTTGATCCCTAGTATCCACTATGTTCTGAGATTGATGTTGCTATGACCTTGCTATGCTTAAAGCTTGTCACTAAGGCCCGGGTGCCATGATTTCAGATCTGAACATATTATGTTTTCATGAATATAAGTGTGTTCTTGATCCTATCTTGCGAGTCTATAGTCACCTACTATGTGTTATGATCCGGCAACCCCGAAGTGACAATAATCGGGACCACTCCCGGTGATGATCATAGTTTGAGGAGTTCATGTATTCACTATGTGTTAATGCTTTGGTCCGGTACTCTATTAAAAGGAGGCCTTAATATCCCTTAGTTTCAAATAGGACCCCGCTGCCACGGGAGGGTAGGTGATACGTCCAAAACGTATCTATAATTTCTGCTTGCTCCATGCCACTTTTGGGTGATATTGCTATGATATTCATACACTTCCATACACTTTTGACCATATTTGGACTAACCTACTAATCCAGTGCACCCCGGTGCCAGTTTCTGTTTTCGGCTGTTTTTGTATTTCAGGTTTTCATGTTACGAGAACTGCCAGGAAAAATCCAGAAAAATCATATAAAAAATCAGCGTTCCAGAACCTACCTTGCGCCCAAAGGACAGCCGGCGGGGGGGGGGGGG
>LR738709.1:56959865-57039775 GCA_902687465.1 Secale cereale | reverse complement strand
CCCCTGGGCCGCGCCGGGGGGGGGGCGCCTGGGCCCCCCGAGCCCCGTCTGGTGCCCCCCTTCGGCATATATTTAGAGCGTCCTTCGAAACCCTCGGGACGGGAACTCTTTTTCGCGATCTCATCTCTGTTCTGCCGCCGCCGCCGCTTCCAAGATCGGGAGCACCAGGAGAACTCTTCCCGGCACCCTGTCGGAGGGGAGGATCACCATCGGGAGCCTCTCCACCACCATGGATGCCTCCCGGATGAGTTGTGAGTAGTCTCCCCTGGACCATGAGTCCATGACCAGTAGCTATGTGATGTTCTCCTCCCGTTCTTGTGCTTCACTAATTAGTCCTCGTGAGCTGCCCTACATGATCGAGGCACATATGTAATCCTTATGCTGTTGCTATGATGAGTTTGCTGGGATCCGATGGATTATGAGATTATGTTCAAATTGATCTTGAGTAATATATTTGATTTACCTCTTTTATATTTATGTTCATAAGTAATTCTTGCATGTTCTCCGTTGTTATTTATTGCTTTGGCCAAGTAATACGGAGTGACTCCAAGAGGGAACGTTATGCTCGATTGTGGGTTCATGCCCCTCGATGACTAGCTTGAGTGACAGAAACATGAGTCTAGGGGATGTGATGTTGCCACAAGGGGGAAAACAACAGTGCTTGTGCCCGCGGGTGCAAGGATTGTTTACTTTACGCAAAGTTGTTTTAATGCAGTTGTCTGTTGCATTGAGTTTACACTATAGGTGGGACTCGCAACTTAATACCAGCGAGATGTTCTGGATAGATATCTCAAGGTGCATGATTAGTAGTAGATATTGATGGATTTTGGTCTACTTACTTTGGCGTACCGCCCATGCTTTGAACCTCAACCTTTCTTGCAATGTAATCAGCATTGGTTTGCGTTCGTGGTCCTGTCAATTGCCCAGCTGTAATTCGTTTACCTCACATAGCTGTTTTATCGTCTTTTGGGAGAGAGACATCACTAGTGAACATCATGAGACTCCGGTCCATATTACCATCATTGATCACATCCGCTGTTTACTTTTCGCTTTTACTTACTATTGCAAACATTGGTGCTATCATTGGGACATCCCTTTTTATGCACCGTTGGTGCTATCATTGACATGAAAGAGGGTAATATAAAATTTCAGTTTCCTCTCAAGAAAGGGATGGAACACTTCCCTCGAAAGAAGATCAAGTTACCTTTTGAGTCTGTTGTACGGGCTAGCTATTCTTTTACTCTTGATAAAACTTGATCTATATGCATTATGCCTAGCTTAAAGGCATAAAAGAAAGCGCTTTTGGGAGGCAGCCCACATGAATAAATTTTTATATTTTGCTTTTGTTGTGTCTTGATGTTGTTTACTACTGTAGCATCATCATTGTATCTTCTCTTTTCATATTTGTGCCAAGTATAGCCTCTGATTGCTAGAAAGTTCAAAAGTTGTGAGGTGCTGTCCAGGAAACAGATTCTGTCCTTGGATAGACAAATTCGTATAAAATCACCAGATCATCTTTTTGGTCTGAATTTTTTCGACAGCATTCTTTATATAATTGTCTTTCGTGCGCCTATTCTGAGTTTTTTTATTTGAGTTGCAGAAGTGCCCCGAACAAATCAATTACTACCTGCTGTTCTGTTTTTCACAGATTCTGTCCTGTTTTGCCTTTCCTTCATTTTGCAAATCAAGAGCTTGCTTTTTCTTTGCAAAAACCTTTTGGCAATCTTGAGAAACAGTAGAACTTCAAGAATATCTTTATTTCCAGCAAGGTATAATTATTTTATTAAGGGTACTAACCTCGCTAATCAGATTACGATGAGTTATGTATGAAGGGAGTTTTCAAGTGTGCGAGGGAAGATGATAAAAAGATTCAGGAGTGTCAAGCGCTCAAGCTTGGGGATGCCCCCGTGCACCCCCAAGAAATATTCAAGGAGACTCAAGCGTCTAAGCTTGGGGATGCCCCCGTGCATCCCCTTCTCCATCAACATTATCACTTCGTCTTTCGTTTCGCTATATTTTTATCACTTCATGTGTTAAGTGCTATGCTTGGAGCGTCTTGCTTTTAGTTTTCTTTTTAGTTTTTCATAACGAGTCGGAACTCAGCTTTCTTTATTTGGGAGAGAAACACGCTCCACTTCTACCTAGAACATAACATAGAATTTTCATGTCTATCTTTGCTGTGTGTGTTCTTTGTCTTTTAATAGCTACTATCATGCTCTGCTCTTAGTATTCATGCTTATCTTTTCAAAGAGCTTTTGTTTAGTTGGTTGCTTGAACTCTCTTTAATTATCATGCTCACCTTATTAAGAGAGTTTGCTTCCGTTGCATTGGTTAATATGTCTATGATAAAGATGCTACGTACATAATGGTGCTTAGTAGTTCAGGTTTCTTATGGTTAGTCTCAAATAGCTGGGGGATTCCCAATGTGTTATTGGAATACCAACTTGATTTGTTTGCCAATGATGTGGTATGGTCTAGTAATATCTTCCTTCAAGAATTTATTTTGATTGACTTGGCGTATGCTCACGCATATTTAAGACTGTAAAGAAAGTCTGTCAAGCCTTGATGATCTTTTATTTCTGAGTAGCGATATAACTACCATGCCTGATTCAATATTGCTTTGTCGCTCTGCATGATTATGACCGTCATTGCTCTCTTAGTTGGTCGCTCCCAGTCTTTTGCTAACCTCCACCTGTACTAAGCAGACTAACTTTGCAATACATAGCTCATGGGAAAGTAGCTTAAAAACTATTGTGGTAAAGAATATGTTGCCTATGTATCTTATTTCTTATAAGTTGCTTGCTGAGCGGTAACCATGTTTTTGGGGACGCCATCAACTGTCACACTTTTGATGAATATCATGTGAGTTGCTATGCATGTTCGTCTTGTCTGAAGTAAGGGTGATTTGCCATGGGTTGAATGAGTATGCATATTGTTAGAGAAGAACATTGGGCCGCCAACCAAAGCCATGTATCATGGTGGAAGTTTTAGCTTGGACATTAATCCTCAATCTCTTATGAGAATATGCTTATGCATTAAAGAGGAGTCCATCATCTATTTTCTATGTTGTCCCGGTATGGATGTCCTCAAGTTGAGATCTATCAAAAACGAGAAATCAAATGCGATTTATCTCCTTGGACCTTTGTACAGGTGGCATAGAGGTACCCCTTTGTGACACTTGGTTAAAACATATGTAATGCAATGATAACCCATGGAAATCCGAGCTAATTAGGACAAGGTGCGAGCACTATTGGTATTCGATGCATGAGGCTTGCAACTTATAGGATGTCTTATGCATGACACATATGAAGTACTACTACCGTTGACAAAATTGCTTCTATGTTTTTAAAATAAAAAGCTCTAGCACATAACCATTCTTTTACTTTTATGTTGAGTCTCCACCTTCTTTTAAAAGCACCAACTACTAAGAGCATGATTGTCATTCTGAGTGTAATGTGCATTTTCCCAAAGTAGCATTGTCTTTTGCATGACTGTGATATCGTTTATTTTGAAATCATTGTATCTAGTCATCACTTAAACCTTGAAGGTGCCCCTGCATTTATGTTTTGCATCACTGAAGGGGGCAAGCTAGATATCACTTTATCATGTTTGCACATCATGTTCATTGCAAATCTTTTTGATGCTTCAATGTCATGTTGTAAAACTTTCATTAATTTGTGATTTTCTCATGAGGCAACTTAATTACTATAGAATCATTGTCTCAGTAAGCTTTTGTCATATGACTATAAAAAGTCCTATATGGTTAATAGCATGTCACCATAGAAATTATTCTTGTTATCATTTACCTACTCGAGGACGAGCAGGAATTAAGCATGGGGATGTTGATACGTCCAAAACGTATCTATAATTTATGCTTGCTCCATGCCACTTTTGGGTGATATTGCTATGATATTCATACACTTCCATACACTTTTGATCATATTTGGACTAACCTACTAATCCAGTGCACCCCGATGCCAGTTTCTGTTTTCGGCTAATTTTGTATTTCAGGTTTTCACGTTACGAGAACTGCCAGGAAAAATCCAGAAAAATCATATAAAAAATCAGCGCTCCAGAACCTACCTTGCGCCCGAAGGACAGCCGGGGGGGGAGGGGCACCAGGGCTCCAGGCGCCCTGGCGGCGCCCCCCCCCCCCCCTGGGCCGCGCCGGGGGGGGGGGCGCCTGGGCCCCCCGAGCCCCGTCTGGTGCCCCCCTTCGGCATATATTTACAGCGTCCTTCGAAACCCTCGGGACGGGAACTCTTTTTCGCGATCTCATCTCTGTTCCGCCGCCGCCGCCGCTTCCAAGATCGGGAGCACCAGGAGAACTCTTCCCGGCACCCTGCCGGAGGGGAGGATCACCATCGGGAGCCTCTCCACCACCATGGACGCCTCTCGGATGAGTTGTGAGTAGTCTCCCTTGGACCATGAGTCCATGACCAGTAGCTATGTGATGTTCTCCTCCCGTTCTTGTGCTTCACTAATTAGTTCTCGTGAGCTGCCCTACATGATCGAGGCACATATGTAATCCTTATGCTGTTGCTATGATGAGTTTGCTAGGATCCGATGGATTATGAGATTATGTTCAGATTGATCTTGAGTAATATATTTGAGCTACCTCTTTTATATTTATGTTCATAAGTAATTCTTGCATGTTCTCCATTGTTATTTATTGCTTTGGCCAAGTAATACGTAGTGACTCCAAGAGGGAACGTTATGCTCAATTGTGGGTTCATGCCCCTCGATGACTAGCTTGAGTGACAGAAACATGAGTCTAGGGGATGTGCTGTTGCCACAAGGGGGAAAACAACGGTGCTTGTGCCCGCGGGTGCAAGGATTGTTTACTTTACGCAAAGTTCTTTTAATGCAGTTGTCTGTTGCATTGAGTTTACACTATGGGTGGGACTCGCAACTTAATACCAGCGAGATGTTCTGGATAGATATCTCAAGGTGGATGATTAGTAGTAGATATTGATGGATTTCGGTCTACTTACTTTGGCGTACCGCCCATGCTTTGAACCTCAACCTTTCTTGCAATGTAATCAGCATTGGTTTGCGTTCGTGGTCCTGTCAATTGCCCAGCTGTAATTCGTTTACCTCACATAGCTGTTTTATCGT
Source organism: Secale cereale (assembly GCA_902687465.1). Classification (NCBI taxonomy): domain Eukaryota; kingdom Viridiplantae; phylum Streptophyta; class Magnoliopsida; order Poales; family Poaceae; genus Secale; species Secale cereale. The sequence goes on along the minus strand of LR738709.1, from coordinate 57,034,657 downwards.
CTTTTGGGAGAGAGACATCACTAGTGAACATCATGAGACTCCGGTCCATATTACCATCATTGATCACATCCGCTGTTTACTTTTCGCTTTTACTTACTATTGCAAACATTATCTATCACTACTATCATTTGCGTTTAACCCTTTGTGACCTACAAGGCCGGAGGGATTGACAACCTATCTGTACTCGTTGGGAGCAAAGTTACTTGTATCTGTGTGCAGGTCCACGTTGATTGCTAATCCGCGCCGTTAGCAGTTGACACCTACTTGTTGAACCTAGGAGTCTCTAGGGATTCGATCCTTGGCATATTTGCTAAGGGAAAAACTTCCACAACACTGCATCTTTCACCTTCCACTTGGGGTAACCAACGAGGGGTTAGAGGCCCATCAGTAGGACAAAAGATGTCATGCAAGTTCTTTTCCATAAGCACGTATGACTATATTCGGAATACATGCCTACATTGCATTGATGAATTGGAGCTAGTTCTGTGTCACCCTAGGTTATAACTTCTACATGATGAATTGCATCCGACATAATTTCCCATCACAGATCCAATGCCTACGAGCTTTACCTATATTGGTAGCTGCTTATTTACTTTTCTGTTGCTAATATTACAAAAACAACAATAACACTATCGTTACTTTTATTGCCGCTACCACCACTATCATATTACTTTGCTACTAAACTATCTTGCTGCAGATACTAAGTTTCCAGGTGTGGTTGAATTGACAACTCAGCTGCTAATACTTAAGAGTATTCTTTGGCTCCCCTTGTGTTGAATCAACAAATTTGGGTTGAATACTTTACCCTCGAAAACTGTTGCGATCCCCTACACTTCTGGGTTATCAAGACTATTTTCTGGCGCCGTTGCCGGGGAGCATAGCTCAATTCTTTAAGTCACTTGGGATTTATATCTATTTATCACTATGAAGAATTTGAAGGACTCAAAAACCAAGATCTTACCCTCAACTACGATGGGAGGTAAGGAACTGCCATCTAGCTCTGCACTTGATTCTCCTTCTGTTATGAGTAAACTTGAGACACCAACTCCTGCTATTGAATCTGATATGACGTATGTTCTTGATGATGCAACTTCTGCTATGTATGATGAAACTACCTCTATGCCTGATACTGTGCCACTAGGTGAATTTTTAGATGAACAAATTGCTAAGGCTAGGGAGAGTGCAAATGTTGATGATATTTATGAAAGTGATGATGAAACTACTCCCAATAGATATGAATTGCCTGTTGTGTCTGAGGGTTATGTTATGGATGAAGAAACTGCTAGAGACTTTCTTGCTTGCAATGATAGATATGATCTTAAGAAATTATTAGCTAAGCTGAAAGAAAAGTCCTTGAATGCTGGAATGAAACATGACCTTGCTTTTGCTACTTCACCTATTTGTGTCACTGATAAGGATTATGAATTCTCTGTTGATCCTGAGTTAACTACTTTGGTTGAATCTGATCCTTTCCATGGCTATGAGTCTGAAACTGTTGTGGCACATCTTACTAAGTTGAATGATATAGCCACCCTGTTTACCAATGATGAAAAGATTTGTTACTACTATATCCTTAAGCTATTTCCATTCTCGTTAAAGGGTGATGCTAAGACTTGGTTTAATTCTCTTAATCTTGGTTGTGTGCACAGTCCCCAGGATATGATGTATTACTTCTCTGCTAAATATTTTCCCGCTCATAAGAAACAAGCTGCCTTACGGGAAATAGATAACTTTGCTCAAACTGAAGAAGAGAGTCTCCCACAAGCTTGGGGGAGGCTTCTCCAGTTACTTAATGCTTTGCCTGATCATCCTCTTGAGATGCATGATATACTTGATGTCTTTTATAATGGACTAACCAATGCTTCCAGAGACCACCTGGATAGTTGTGTTGGTTTTGTTTTCAGGGAAAGAACAGTGGAACAAGCTGAATTATTATTGAATAATATGCTGGCCAATGAAAATAATTGGACACTTCCTGAACCAGCACCTAAGCCAATTCCGAAGAAAAGAGGTGTTCTATTTCTCAGTCCTGAAGATATGCAAGAGGCAAAGAAATCCATGAATGAAAAGGGTATTAAAGCTGAAAATGTTAAGAATTTACCGCCTATTGAAGAAATACATGGTCTTGATAACCCAACACAGGTAGTAAAGGTAATTTCTCTTTATAGATTTGATGAAGGTGATATACCTCGTTATAAGTCTGCTAGCCAACGCTTAGATGAGTTTGACAATTTTATTGTGAAACAAGAAAACTTCAATGCTTATGTTGGTAGACAATTGCAACACAATGCTTATATGATTGAATGCTTGAGTGATTATATGTCTAGTGCTAAAAGTGAACCGAAACTTATTAGTAAACATGTGTGCATGGTCACCACTCAAGTAGAACAAGTACTTAAGACTCAGAATGATTTTCTCAATGAATTAAATAGTAAGAACAATGACCATTCTATTAGAGTTGTGACCAGAGGTGGTAGAATGACTCAGGAACCTCTGTATCCTGAGGGCCACCCTAAGAGAATTGAGCAAGATTCTCAGAGAGATAATTTAGATGCACCTAGTTCTTCTAAGAAGAAGAAGAACAAAAATGATAGGACTTTGCATGCTTCTAGTGAACCTATAGCTGACACACCTGAGAATCCCAATAATATATCTGTTTCTGATGCGGAGACACAATCTAGTAATGACCATGAACCTAGTGATAATATTAATAATGATGTTCATGTTGATGCTCAACCTAGCAATGATAATGATGTAGAGATTGAACCTACTGTTGATCTTGATAACCCACAATCAAAGAATCAACGTTATGATAAGAGAGACTTTGTTGCTAGGAAGCACGGTAGGGAAAGAGAACCATGGGTTCAGAAACGCATGCCTTTTCCTCCGAAACCATCCAAGAAAAAGGATGATGAGGATTTCGAGTGCTTTGCTAAAATGATTAGACCTATCTTTTTGCGTATGCATTTGACTGATGTGCTTAAAACAAATCCTTATGCTAAGTATATGAAAGATATTATTACAAACAAAATAAAGATACCTGAAGTAGAAATTTCCACCATGCTTGCTAATTACACTTTTGAGGGTGGAATGCCTAAGAAATTAGGAGATCCAGGAGTACCTACTATACCTTGCTCCATTAAGAGGAACTATGTTAAAACTGCTTTGTGTGATCTTGGAGCTGGTGTTCGTGTTATGACTCTCTCTTTATATCGTAGACTTGACTTGAGTAAGTTGACACCTACTGAAATATCTTTGCAAATGGCCGATAAATCAACTGCTATACCTGTCAGTATTTGTGAGGATGTGCCTGTTGTAGTTGCAAATGTTACTATTCTAACGGACTTTGTTATACTTGATATTCCCGAGGATGATAGTATGTCTATTATTCTTGGAAGACCTTTTTTGAATACTGCAGGGGCTGTTATTGATTGCAACAAAGGCAATGTCACTTTTCATGTCAATGGTAATGAGCATACGGTACACTTCCCGAGGAAACAACCTCAGGTCCATAGTATCAATTATATTGGAAAAACTTCAACTATTACTATTGGAGGTTTTGAGTTTCCTCTTCCTACTATCAAGAAGACATATGACATACTTATTTTTGGGGACATACATATACCCAGTGAGGTAACCTAGTGTTATTCGAAAACTCTCCAGTTTCATGTCACTCGGAAAGAGTTTATTAACAAGACCTGATCAACCTTGTTAATGGATTCCTTTTGATGAACATGGGATAGGTGAATCTAGATAGCACAAACCTTCTGTACCCTCCTTTTACTTTCTGTTAATTACGTTAAATAAAACAAAAATAGCATTGTCTGTCTGTTTCCAGACTTATCCGTGCAATAAAAAAATATCCCGAAAATAAAAGTTCTCCAAATGCCATGAAAATGAAATATGATTTTTTCTAGAATATTTAAGAAAATATGGCACTGAACACATAGCAAGGGGAGCCAGCACGTGGCCACAAGGGCACAGGGGGCGCCCCCTACCCAGGGGGCGCCCCCTGCCTCGTGGGCCCCACGTGGCCCAACTCCACTTATCCTTTCACCAATGCTCTTCTTCTTCCTCCCAGAAAAATCCCCAACCAGCTCAAACCCGAGTTCTAGCTCGTTTTGCTGCCATTTTCGATCTCCTTGCTCAAAGCACCATTCACCAAACTATTTGGGGAGATTGTTCCTTGGTATGTGACTCCTCCATTGGTCCAATTAGTTTTTGTTCTAGTGCTTTATTTATTCCAAATTTATGCTGCTGTGGTGACCTTGTTCTTGAGCTTGCATGTCAAATTTTCTTGGTCCCAAGTAGTTCTAATGCATGATATAGTCTCTAAGCACTTATAGGAGTTGTTTCTATCAATCTTGTTGAGTTTGGTTAACTTTTATTATGAGTTACTAAAAATTTCAGAAAAATTCAGAAAAATGTCTAGGAGGAACTTCCAAGGTGGTCCTTCAGGAAGCAAGAACTGAGGCTCGCGTTCCGTGAGCCGGATGATGAACCACCGAGGGATGTTGAAGTGCGGCCTTGTGAATGGCCGTCAGATGAATTTATGGGTCAAGCAGGCATCAAAGATGAATTTTACGCATATGTGCGCAACGCTGACCTCGAGGACTTCATACACGATAAGTGTCCTCAATACCGTGGCTTAACTGATAGCTTTGTGAGAAGGTTTAAATTTTCATCTTCACGTAATTCTCACACTGTCCTATTTGACCTTTATGATAAATCTTATACCATGGATTTAGAGGATTTTTAATGTTGCCTGCAAGCTCCCACAGTGGGGCAGTATGAGTGATCCTCGCAAATCTGAATTTAGAGAATTCCTAGCTAGTATTACACTGGGGGAATCCAGGGACGTCACACAAGCTACCACGGGGAGCATACATTTTCCTGCTCATTACTTTGCTCTCTTTATCGGTAGATGTATAAACGGTAAAGATGAGGCTTGTCACATGTGTGTCCCTGATCTTAGTGTTCTCAGGAGTGTCGTACTAGGTGATAGGCAATATAATCTGGGAGCTATTGTTGCACGTAGACTACACCATAATGGTTTGCATGGAGATTTATTTGGTGGGATCTATGCTACTCGCATAGCCCGCTATCTTGGTGTGTGTGTGCACACGTATGATGAACCTTTACCTCCTGCTTACTTAGACTATTGTGCTATGGCTAGTCACCGGTTTATAGAGTGGGATAATCAAACCCTCAAATATCGACTAATCTTTAACCGGCAGCATGCCATCCCTATTGTTCTTCCTGCCCCTACTTTGTTTAACTTTCAGGAAAAAGGAAGATACACTATTAGTATAACTATGGAGGAGGCAAATGCCTATTACAACATGACGGAGGCAACCCGCCTACGAGCTGCAGCTCAGCATGCAGCATCTGCTGCATCTCAGTACGTCCCCAACTACAACTTTGGATATCCGTCAGGCCAATACTGGCTATAGACCAACTTAGGCCAAAAGCCTAAGCTTGGGGGAGTACGTGTTTCTCACCGACTTACATTCATGTTCACACACTTATTCTAGTTGTCGGTGCCCACACTCTTTCACTGTACCATCCATGCTTAGTTTCAGTTTCTTTTTTTCTTAGTATTTTTCTTGTGTACTAGAAAAACCCAGAAAAACAAAAAATATTAGTTGTAGCTTCTAGCTAGTTTACTTTCTTTGCTTGTAGTAGTAACTAAAAATGAAAACCCAAAAAGATGTCCCGTTCTTCTTTTTCTTGTTGGGAGCTTTCCCGTGTAAATAATTTTCTTTTCTTTTCTTTAGGGGTTGAGAGTAGAAGACCATGATTGAAAATGCTTCGTGGCTCTCATATGCTCTATTGTTGATTTAACCTTGAGCCATATTACCTTGTCTTCTCTCTTGTATTAAATGCCTGTAGATTCCAGCTTAGTCCAATGCACGTGCACTATTATTATTTAACACACCGTTCAGTCGTGCGAGTGAAAGGCAATAAGGATGATATATGATGAACTAATTGAGATGAGAAAAGCTGGTATGAACTCGACCTCTCTTGTTTTTGTAAATATGATGGCTCGTCGTTCTTGATTCAGCTTGTTATGAATGAAACATGTTTGCAATGACAATTAGAGATCATAGATGCTTATGCCATGCTGAATTAGCTGAGAGTTCATAATGGTCTATCTTGCGTGCCAACATGATATTAAAATGGTTGTGATGTGGTATGATGGGTGGTATCCTCCTTTGAACGATTTAAGTGATCTGACTTGGCACATGTTCATGCATGTAGTTGAAACAAATCAACATAGCCTCCACGATATTTATGTTCATGGTGATTTATATCCTACTCATGCTTGCATTCATTGTTGATTAATTTTAATGCATGTTCATGACCGTTGTTGCTCTCTAGCTGGTCGCTTCCCAGTCTCTTTCTAGCCTTCACCTGTACTAAGCGGGGATACTGCTTGTGCATCCACTTCCATAAACCCCAAAGTTATTCCACATGAGTCCACTATACCTTCCTTTATGCGGTATTTACCTGCCGCTCCAAGTAAATTTGTATCTGCCAAACTCTAAACCTTCAAATGAAATTTTGTTTTGTATGCTCGAACAGCTCACGTATCAACTAGGGCTGTCTATATCTTCCATGCTAGGTGGATTATTCTCACGATGAGTGGACTCCGCTCATCATTCATGAGAAAATGGCTGGTAATCGGGATGCCCAGTTCCATGCTCAAAATTATAATAATTAAACAAAACTCCCCCAGGGTTGTTGCTGGTTTGGACGGTACCCGTTGTTTCGGGCTAGCCGTGGAGTGTGCTTGTTGGTGGTTGGGGGAGTATAAACTTTACCATTCTGTTTGGGAACCGCCTATAATGTGTGTAGCATGGGAGATATCGAGATTCTTGGTTGTTATGTTGACAATGAAAGTATACCGCTCAAAATGTTATTCAATCTCTGTTTAAAAATTGAGCTCTGGCACCTCTACAAATCCCTGCTTCCCTCTGCGAAGGGCCTTATCTTTTTACTTTTATGCAGAGTCATCATCCTCTTATCAAAGAGCACCAATAGGAGACCACCTCTATCGTTGCATGTATTACTATTAATTTGCATTGAGTATGATCATGATTGGATCTCTTTTACCATGAATTACAATGTCTAGTCAGTCCTTGATCATTAATGGTGCTCTGCATTTATGTTTTGCTGTCTCGGAAAGGGCTAGCGAGGTACCATCCTGTTATATCATATCATGATTGTTTTGAGAAGTGTTGTCATCCGAGGTTTATTATTATTGCTCGCTAGTTGATTATGCCATTGATGTGAGTAGTCTTGAGACCTGAAAGTTATTGTGAATGTGGTTAGTTCATGATCTTGTTGAAAACCTGAATCCTAGCTTAAATATTTACAACAACAAGAGCAAACAGAGTTTGTCAAAGTTTTTCTTTATCACTTTCAGTTTATCAACTGAATTTCTTGAGGACAAGCAAAGGTTTAAGCTTGGGGGCCTTGATACGTCTCCAACGTGTCTACTTTTCCAAACCCTTTTGCCCTTGTTTTGGTCTCTAACTTGCATGATTTGAATGGAACTAACCCGGACTGACGCTGTTTTCAGCAGAATTGCCAAGATGTTGTTTTTGTGCAGAAATAAAAAGTTCTCGGAATCGCCTGAAAATCAATGGAGAATTATTTTGGAAAATATAAAAAATACCTGCACAAAGATCCACACCATGAGGCCTTGGGCCAGCCCACGAGGGTGGGGGGTGCACCCCCCTGCCCAGGGCGCGCCCCCCTGCCTCGTGGCCCCCCTGGTGCTCCACCGACGTATCCCCAGATCCTATATCTTCCGTTTCGGGGAGAAAAAAATCAAAGAGAAGGAATTATCGCGTTTCACGAGACGGAGCCGCCGCCAAGCCCTAATCTCTCTCGGGAGGGCTGATCTGGAGTCCGTTCGGGGCTTCGGAGAGTGGAGATCGTCGCCATCATCATCATCAACCTTCCTCCATCACCAATTCCATGATGCTCACCACCGTGTGTGAGTAATTCCATCGTAGGCTTGCTCGACAGTGATGGATTGGATGGGATCTATCATGTAAACAAGTTAGTTTTGTTAGGGTTTGATCCCTAGTATCCACTATGTTCTGAGATTGATGTTGCTATGACTTTGCTATGCTTAATGCTTGTCACTAGGGCCCGAGTGCCATGATTTCAGATCTGAACCTATTATGTTTTCATGAATATAAGTGTGTTCTTGATCCTATCTTGCAAGTATATAGTCACCTACTATGTGTTATGATCCGGCAACCCCGAAGTGACAATAATCGGGACCACTCCCGGTGATGACCATAGTTTGAGGAGTTCATGTATTCACTATGTGTTAATGCTTTGGTCCGGTACTCTATTAAAAGGAGGCCTTAATATCCCTTAGTTTCCAATAGGACCCCGCTGCCACGGGAGGGTAGGACAAAAGATGCCATGCAAGTACTTTTCCATAAGCACGTATGACTATATTCGGAATACATGCCTACATTGCATTGATGAACTGGAGCTAGTTCTGTGTCACCCTAGGTTATAACTTCTACATGATGAATTGCATCCGACATAATTTCCCATCACCGATCCAATGCCTACGAGCTTTACCTATATTGCTAGCTGCTTATTTACTTTTCCGTTCCTAATATTACAAAAACTAATAAAACACTATCGTTACTTTTATTGCCGCTACCGCCACTATCATATTACTTTGCTACTAGACTATCTTGCTGCAGATACTAAGTTTCCAGGTGTGGTTGAATTGACAACTCAGCTGCTAATACTTAAGAGTATTCTTTGGCTCCCCTTGTGTCGAACAACAAATTTGGGTTGAATACTTTACCCTCGAAAACTGTTGCGATCCCCTACACTTGTGGGTTATCAAGGACCCTTTCTTTTTCTCCCCTTGCCTCTTCGCCTTTCTTCTACCTCACGCCTCCTCAGTGCTCGAGCGCCGCCGCCAATGTGGACCTTCGTGTCTGCTCCGACAAAGGCTGCTACGTCAACCTGTTTTCACCAGAGTCCCACCGACGCGCCTCCACGCCCAACAGCCCTGGTAAGTCCTTTCTTTGCTCCTCCTATAGATCTCATTAGGGCTTTTCCGCAAGTTCATCGAAAATGTCATGTTGTTCTTCCCTGTTCTTCTTCATGGCCTCAATGGCGAGTGTAGATCTGATGTTTTCCTACGCGGTTGTAATGATAATCCTCCTTTCTTGTCATTAGCGCACCCTTTAGAGTAATCCCATCTAGGTCTGATGAACTGTTTTAGCACCTGTTTAACTTAGGTCTGAATATACCTGAGTTTATTGATACGATGTAGATCTGTAATTATCATGCTGATCTGTGAAACTTGTTTTTCCATCGCCGAGTTATTTCAGATCTGTACCTTTCATACCCACATAGGCGGTTTAACTTTAGAAAATCATAATCCGGTAGGTAGCATTAGTCCCCACTTAAACCGACGTTTCGGTTATTTTCAAAATGCTTCCAATATCTGACTCCGGTTCAATAATGTGTATATGCATCAACCTCTTCTCCAGCTGACCTTTCAACGCTTTATACTTGTTAACCATGAATCATAAACCGGCCTTTTATCTATAATTTCAGCTTTTTCATTTGAAATGGCCAAGCAATTTTATTCCTGTAACTGGGTTCCATCCCGGGTTACTGAGGAAGAACTAGACGGGTTAGTTGAGATTGGCGCTTTAACAAAAAAGGATGTCATCCACTGGAAAATCTTCCTGAACCCAAAGATGGAGAAGTAATTGTGTTCATTGATCACCTGGCCCGAGGGTTTAGCCCTCCCAGATCAAAATTCTTGCGTGATGTGCTTGCTAGCTTCCAACTCCATCCTCAAGATATTGGACCAAACTTTGTGTCCAATATTTGGAACTTCCAAGTTTTCTGCGAGGCTTATCTGCAAGAGGATCCCACAGTTGAACTATTTAGGGATTTCTTCCACTTGAACTGTCGTACGGAGTTTACGGATGGACCCAATACCAAGCTTGGCGGGATGTCAATTCAGAAAAGAAAAGATGTCAGCTTCCCTCATGCCAAGCATCATAGACATCCCAAGGACTGGAATCAGACTTGGTTTTACTACCGAGATACCTCTCCAACTGATGAGAATCCCTTGTCGGGTTATCATCCTCGTCGGCTCTCTAATACTCATCCATTTCCCCAACGGCTTAGCACCAAGGAGCAATCCAAGTATGCACCACAGCTTTCGAATCTTTGGGCCTTCACTGCAAACGGTTTAACGGGCGTCGATTTTGTTCGTTGCTGGATCTCTTGGAGCATTCTGCCTCTAAGACGACGCTCCGGTTTAATGTGTGAGTATACTGCAGATTTGAAAGATCCTTAGTGACATACTAAGGCTCAGTTGACAGAAACTGAAATTACTGAGTCTGTTAAGAGGATACTGGATGAACCGGTAGCTGTCTGCAGCAAAACAGGGTTGAATCCCTTCTGTGTGTCCAATAAGCCGCCAGCTGTAAGGATCCATTAACTTGTTGCTTTATTCCAATCCTTTAAGTATCCTTTCTACATTTCATCAATCTCTGACAGGGTGATGACCCGTTCTGGAAGAAGAAAGCACAAGATAGACCGGCAAAGGTGTCTCGCCCCAAGACTAAGGTTGTCAAGAAGCCTGCCAAGAAGAAAACCGCTGAATCCTCCGAAGTGAACATTGATGATGATCTGGATAAACCGGAATCAGAGGTAGAACTTGACTCTCTCGGTTCCCTTTTCATACACCTCATTGACAATGATTATTATCAGGATATAGCTGAAGGTAGCTGTCGGGGGAAACTGTCCGCCACGAACACCTATGGGACCGGAGCCCCTTGTCTGTGCGGTACGAGGGCGGAGGGAGCACAAAGAGCAGATCGAAGCAAACACGCGGGCAGTTTTACCCAGGTTCGGGCCGCACGGATGCGTAAAACCCTACTCCTGCTTGGTTGTGTATTGAGTTGAGTGCTCGGGAGCTTGAAGAAGTAGCTACACCGTGCGTGAGAGTAATCTAGGTTTCGAACCCCCTCCACGTTGTGCATGGGCCTCCTTTTATAGTGCAAGGGGTCACCGACAGGTGTCAACGTAGGAGAAAGGGGTAAAAAAGTAAAAGAGGTGGTAGTTGTAACAGTGCGGGAACAGTGGAGCTACAGTACAGAACAGTGGTCTATACCTACTTTAACAGTGGGGGACAAGGGCATTTAATGCCCGTCGCCGTCGACCCCAAAAGCTCCCGCCTTAGCGTCTCCGTCCGCCACGGCGACGGATTTATCGCCGTGGAGTGCCACCGTGTACCCCAGGCTGCACAGCCATCCGCCACGCGTCCCTGGATAGGCCCCAGGGCGACGCGTGGGCCGATGAGCTGGAGCGCGGGCACACAGCGCAGCCTTCCCGGCAAGCACCTTGCCGGGGCCTTGATCTTGCCGGGCCCGGGAACTTGCCGCTCCCCGGGCCCCTTGCCGGGGCGCGTATAGCGCCGAGGCGATGTCTTCTAGTCTTCCTGGAAAACTCCTCTTGCCAGGGTCTTGTGATAGTGGAGCAGTCTTGAGCCTGGCACGGACTTCCCGGCAAGCTCCTCTTGCCGGGGTCTCGATCTCATGTCTTACATACTTTGTTTTTGAATGGTTTAATAGGGGGCAGGAAGGTCTCCGGCGAGCACGCAGTAAACCTTGCCGCGGGAAGCTGCAACTGCCCGTGCACAAGTTGGGGTACTGGGGTACCCCTACCTTAGTACACCGACAGGAGCCCCCGGGCCTGGGCCACACACGGTGCCGAGCGCTGTTGGGCCAGGCCCAAAACAGTGCACGGGCACCCGCGGCCCGCGGCGCGCCGAATCCACTTCCATATCCGCCGCACCCCACGGTAACGGCACGCGTCGATTGCGACGCCGTGGGATGGGACGTGCCCACGATTTCTTAATGGAAAGGGCGAAACGCCCCCCACTCCCCCATAAAAGCAGAGGTAGCGGGCGCGGTTCCCCTCCTTGCGCTCTCATTACGTCGTCTTCCACCTGCAAAAGATTCCTTCTTGCGCTCCGCCTCCACACCTCCGCCGCCGCCGAGCTCTTCGTCCCCTTCCTCCCGCCGCGTCCGCCATGGCCCCAAAGACCGACAAGGCGAAGGCGGAGAAATCCAAGAAGGAGAAATCCGAGCAAGCGGCCAAGCTCATCGCTTACCGGAAGCGGCACGTCGTCTTCCCGCCGAAGCTCGGCGTGCAGGAACTCTGGAACAAGTACTACTTGTTCTGGTCCAAAGGAACCGATGCGCATCCCCGCACGCGAGCGTACCCGGCCGCCGCCAAGGACAGCTATCCCGGCGGGTATCACTTCTTTGCTGCCTTTTTCCATTGTGGTCTCTGTCCTCCTTTTTCGAACTTCTTCTGTGATATCATGAACACATATGGCTTCCATCTGCTTGACTTCACCCCCAACGCCATTCTCACCATGGCTGTTTTCGCACATATGTGCGAAAACTTCATAGGAGTCCACCCCAATGTAGCCCTCTTTAGACACTTGTTCACTCCTAGAGCCGAGGCCGATGCCCCCCTCTCCGGAGGAATTTCTTGGGTCTTTCGTCTCAATAAGAAAGGGGCGTACTTGCCGGGGGAGCTCCGCGGCAAGTGGGAGGAATGGCGAGCGGAGTGGTGCTGGATTGTAGAAGACCAGCCGCAAGCCTTCACCGCGCCGCGCACAACGCCCATCGTGCGCGGCAGGGATTGGAGTGATCTGGACTCCGACGACGTCAAGCTTGACATCGCCCTCGTCCGGATTCTTCGTCTTCGGATGGCCCGGCTGTCGGTTGCTGAGGTGGGCGCAGATTTCCTCCGCCGGCGCATCGCCCCTCTCCAAGACCGGAAGAGGCCGGCCTGGGAGTACGGCGGCCCGGCAGACATCATGAGGCTGCGCCCCGGGCTCAATTTCAACTTCACCACTCTGGAGCTGCGCGGAATGGTACGGGAACTCTTCAAGTACGACCCGACGCACCCTGAGTGGTTCAGGACTCCCCGGGAAGTGGTGCCGCTCTGCAACAACGCCGCGAGGGACCGGATCCTTGCCATGATGCCCATGTGCGACTCACATGGCTTGGACCGCTCGTGGATCGCCCCGAAGCCCATCGACGTCCTCAACTTCTACGACAACCTCGCCGAGGTGGCGAGTAACAAGGAGGACCTCAAGCTGCACACGCGGGACACCACCGACCAGGAAATCGCCTATATAGCTTCTCGGGCTGAGGAGGCCGCCGCAGCCGCGGCGGCAGGAGTCTTCGGGTTCTCGCCGGAGGAGGCGGAGGCCGAGGAGGCGTCCACCCAGGCGGAGGAGGCGGAGATCCGCCGGTTGTTGAACCTTCCACCCGACGCGCTCGCCGGGGTCCCCTCACTGAGGCACTCCGGGATCCATGGGATCGCGATGGAGGCCGCGGCAATGGAGGGCACCGCCGGAGGGAGCAGAGGCGCCGCGAGGGGCGGAGGCGCTAAGGGAAAGAGGGCCGCAGCGCTGGACGCTGGGCCCAGCGAGCCGGCCAGGGCAGAGGAGGAGGAGGAGGAGGAGGCCGAAGACTCCGGCGGATCCACGGAGTTATACGCCGACGATCTCTCCTCGTCGGAGAGCTCCCCGCCCCCGGCAAGCCCGAAGCAGTCCCCGGCAAAGCGCCTCCGCAAGGCGGCGACGGGGGAGAGGGCGCAGGCGCCCCGGCAACAGCCACCCCGACGGGCGGCTCCCCGGGGGAGTCAAGCCGCGCCAAGGCCGTCCGGCGCACCAGCCGCAGCGGAGGCGGCCCGTGCGCGGGCCACTACGGAGGCGCCCCGCAGGCCGGCAGCGAGCCGGCAGGGGTCTTCTCGGAGCGGAGCAACGGCTCCGCCCGCTCCTCGGGCGCCGGCAGCCACAGGGGCTGGGTCTTCGCAGCCCCCAGCCCCGGTGAACACAAAGCGCGCGAGGGAGTCTTCATCTTCCGCTCCTCGCGCCGACGCTCCCACGGTGGAGTATGACTTCTCCGCCCTGAGCGAGGACGACGAGGAGGACCAAGAGTAAGGATTCGGGACCTCATATCTTCTTGATTTCTGTCTTGATTCTTCTGTTGATGCTGACTCTGTTTACTGTTTTGATTTCAGGACCCTGGCCCATCGCGCAGCGAAGAAGGCCAAGGCGCCCGAGGCCGAGGTCGCGGAAGGCTCAGCGGCAGCGGCAACAGGGGGTGTGCCGGAGCCGAGCCCGCCGGACTCGAGCGCTGCTCCGATGAGCAGCCCCCAGCGCAGCCCGCAGCGCAGCCCCCAGCGTAAGTCTGGGTTTTTCTCCTTTCGCTTGTCGGGATACGCCTGAGGCTTTGATTTTGTCTTCGTGTCTTGACTTTTCTTGTCTCGCTTTGTGTAGAGGAGGAGCCGCAGCGGGAAGAGCGCCCGGAGACCACCGCTGAGGAGCCGCAGGCCCCGCCATCCCCGCCAAGGCAGAATTCTCCGGCAAGGGAGAGTGCCCCGTCAAGGTCAGGTACTCCGCCAAGGCAGAGTACCCCGCCAAGGACGAGCAGCCCGGCAAGGGTGGCCACCCCGCCAAGGCCAAGTTCCCCGGCGAGGGCGACTACTCCGACGAGGCCGAGCTCCCCGGCGAGGGAGCCCGCCGCTGAGGACGTCCGCCAAGGTAAGCTTTGTGACTTGTCTCCTTGGCTTGTCCCTTTTTTGGATATTTGCTTGAGTCTTGAACTTCTTTGTCTTCTTCTTCTTTCTAGATCTTCCTCCTCCTGTGCCCATGGAGACGGAGGTGATTATCCTCGAGGAGGAGGACGCGCAGGGCGGCGGCGGCGACGCTCCTGTCGTCGAGGAGATGGCCGAGGCCGCCGAGCCGGCCGCGCAAGAGACTGCTCCGGCTGCAGACGCAGCGGCCGGGGAGGGGGACGGTGGCCGCACCGCCGACCCGGAGGCGGCGGGAGCATCGGATGCTGCACCGGCCACCGGTCCCTCCGCCGGCGAGGAGCAGAGGTTCTATCTCGAGGCCCCCAATGGCGTCTTCATCCAGATGCCGTGGGGGTCTTCGTCGCGAGCTCCTGCGGAGGGCGAGGCGTTCGACGGAGAAGTCCTCGCCTCCGCAGGCCTGAAGATCGTCCAGGCGCCCGGTGGAGGTGAGGGGCCCGAGGAGGAGCGGTTGCTTCATCAGCTCCTGGCCCTTTACCGGGCCAGGCAAGCAAAGCTCGCCTCCCGAGAGGCTCTTGCCGCCAAGGCCGCGGCAGAGATGGAGAAGCGTGCGGCGGAGCTCAGCGCCGCCAACCAGGCTGCCCTCCGCCAGGTGGCGGAGGAGCGTGAGCGTCTCGCCGGCGAGTACCAAGAGTGGGTACTCGAGAAGGCTGAAGCCGACGAACAGCAGCGTCTCGCCGGGGTAGAGATGTCCCGGCGAGAGGGAGAGCTCGCGCAGCGGAAGGTCGAGCTGGATTCTCATGAAGAAGACCTTGCCGCTCGCGAGGCTGCCCTTGGCGGGGAGTTGAAGGAGGCGAAAGCCGCCGCGGTTGCCGCGGAGGACGCCAAGAAAGAGCTCGCCGCCAAGGTTGAACAACTGGAGAAGGCGATGAAGGTGAGCGCCGAGAAGGTTGCCGCGCTCATCTTGGAGCGCGAGAAGGATGCTCACACAAACTCAGAGCTTCAGGTGAGTTTATCCAAGAGGGGTGACGAGCTGAAGGCCGCCAAGGACTCCATTGAGGACCTGGAGCTGAAGGTCACCACCCTGAAGGAATCGCTCGATGCTGCCCGAGCCCAGGAGACCAAGTTAAAGGATGAGCTCCGCAAGGAGCGAACCTTGGTGGAGAGCGTCAACAAGGCGTCCGAGCTCTTCCGGCAAACTATTGAAGTGTGGACCGAAGAGCTGGTTTCTTCTGCGTCCAATATTGACCAGGAGTTGCTGGCGTTGAAGGTCGAACATCTTATCTACTCACCGGACCCGGATCTCCCGCACAGCGCCAAGCTCAGCCTCTTCTTCAGAGGGGTCGCTCCGGCTCTTGCAGGTCTCCGGAACCGCATCCCCGCGCAACTGGCCGAGGAGTCGCGCCGGCTCTGCGCAGGAACTCTGGAGCGGGTGTTGACGAAGATCGTGTACCGCAACCCGGGAATCAACCTCACGAACGTTCTTCGCACCCTGCCGGCAGATGCAGACACGGAGGCCCTGAAGGAGCAGGTCGGCCACATCATCGCCAAGGTGGCAAAGCTTGGCAGGAAGGAAGGCGACCGCGTAGACTAGGGCTCCATTTATCTTTATCTTTTT
Organism: Secale cereale; assembly: GCA_902687465.1. NCBI lineage: Eukaryota > Viridiplantae > Streptophyta > Magnoliopsida > Poales > Poaceae > Secale > Secale cereale. Next base: position 57,018,408 of record LR738709.1, on the reverse strand, counting down.
TGTTGCTGCACATTATGTTATGAACTCATTAGTCCGTCGCGACAAACTATCCTTTGTAAGATATTTGCTTTACTTCGATCAATCAGTGCAATGTTATCTTCCTTGTTCCAATCTTTGACTTTGTATGTTTTTCACCCTACGCTCCCGGGGAGCTCGCCGGCAAGGGGCCCTTGTCGCGAGCGCTGAGTGCTGGACTCTAAGCAGCCTCGCTGGCCAAGGTCCTCGCTGGCAAGCAACCTTGCCGCAGCTGGTCGCAACGCACTTAGCTTGCTGAGCGTACTCGGAAACGAGGCAAGGGCGCGACACTTGTCGCAGCTCACTTAAATCGTTGAGTGAACTCGAAGACAAGATAAGGGTGCGGCAAGCTACGGGTAGGTTCCTCCGCGCACAGGTTTTCCATACAAAGTGTGATCGTTCAAGGAAGGCAACCAAAATTTAAAATTTGAACTGGTCAAATTCTAACAACTTATCTTTCATATGCTGCTTGCTCATACTGCTTGCTTTCCGGTAAGGCTTCTCTTTCTTGAACAGCACTTGGTTCCTCCTCCACCTCCCCCCCCCGGCAAACTTGTGCGCGAGGAATCGTTCCTTCTGTTTTAAGAGGAAAGGAAACGGAGAGGGAAACAAGTATATGGCCTGTCGGCACGCTAATGCTTACCGTACATATGAGTGTTGCATCAAATGCCAAACTGAACATGCAAACAGCAAAGAGAAGCATGCAAAAGGCAATCGATGCGAAAAACACAAAAAACTTTACTGATGCACGGGGTCTGCGCCCGGCTTTGTACAAAGGGTTACATGCAACAGCGGCAAAGCTTGTACAAAAGGTGGTTGCCGGAGCGGATCACGGCAACCGCGCCTTAGGGGTGAAACTTGCGAAGATGCTCTATGTTCCAGGAGTTGCTCACCGGTAAGCCTTCTTCGGTCTCGAGGCGGACAGCGCCGGGCCTCGTAACTTGTCTCACCCGATAAGGGCCTTCCCACTTCGGCGTCAACTTGTTGGAATTCTTGGCGGACTGAACACGCCGAAGAACAAGGTCGCCTTCCTCGAGACTCCTGGCCTTGACTTTGCGGCTATGGTAGCGGCGCAAAGCTTGCTGGTATCGAGCAGCTCGTACAGCAGCCTGGAGACGTCCCTCCTCAAGGAGCAATGCGTCATCTTGCCGCAGTTGCTCTTGCTCGAGCTCATCATAAGCGAGCACTCGAGGAGATCCGTATACGAGTTCCGTGGGGATAACTGCTTCTGCCCCGTAGACTAGGGCAAAGGGTGTCTGTCCGGTGGCTCGATTCGGTGTCGTTCTGATTGACCAAAGAGCCGCCGGGAGCTCCTCTATCCAATTCCTTCCGCACTTGCGCAGCCTGTCAAAGGTCCTTGTCTTGAGTCCGCGCAGCACTTCAGCATTTGCCCTCTCCGCTTGACCGTTGCTCCTCGGGTAAGCAACAGAAGCGAAACAGACCTTGGCGCCAAGACCTTTGGTTCACGTCTCCGTGGTTGGGACCACCGTCGCCTTGTCGGTCTTTGGGGCCATGGCGGACGCGGTGGAAGGAAGGGGGCGAAGAGCTTGGTGGTGGCGGAGGAGTAGAGGCAAAGAGCAGAGGAATCTGAGGAAGAAGACGATGGTAATGAGTGCGCAGGGAGGGGAACCGCGCCGCTCTCTCTGCTTTTATGGGGGAGTGGGGGGGCGTTTCGCCCTTCCCATTAAAGAAATCGTGGGCACGTCCCATCCCACGGCGCCGCAATCGACGCGTGCCGTTACCGTGGGGTGCGGCGGATAGGGAAGTGGATTCGGCGCGCCGCGGGCCGCGGGTGCCCGTGCACTGTTTTGGGCCTGGCCCAACAGCGCTCGGCACCGTGTGTGGCCCAGGCCCGGGGGCTCCTGTCGGTGTACTAAGGTAGGGGTACCTCAGTACCCCAACTTGTGCACGGGCAGTTGCAGCTTCCCGCGGCAAGGTTTACTGCTGGCTCGCCGGAGACCTTCCTGGTCCTTATCTAACCATTCAAAAACAAAGTATACAAGACAGAAGACCAAGACCCCGGCAAGAGGAGCTTGCCGGGAAGGCCGTCCCAGGCTCAAGATTGCTTAACTAGCACGAGGCCCTGGCAAGAGGAGCTTGTCAGGACGAACAGAAGATTCTATCTTAGAAGACCCGGCAAGGGCTCGGGGAGCGGCAAGCTTCCGGGCCCGGCAAGGTCGAGATCCCCGGCAAGGTGCTTGCCGGGGGAGGTGCGCTGTGTGCCCGCGCTCCAGCTCATCGGCCCACGCGTCGCCCTGGGGCCACTCCAGGGACGCGTGGCGGATGGCTGTGCAGCCTGGGGGACACGGTGGCACTCCACGGCAGTGGATCCATCGCCGTGGCAGACGGAGACGCAACGGCGGGAGCTTTTGGGGTCGACGGCGACGGGCATTAAATGCCCTTGTCCCCCACTGTCAAAGTAGGTATAGACCACTGTTCTGCACTGTAGCTCCACTGTTCCCGCACTGTTCCAACTACCACATCTTTTACATTTTTACCCCTTTCTCCTACGTTGACACCTGTCGGTGACCCCTTGCACTATAAAAGGAGGCCCATGCACAACGTGGGGGGGGTTCGGTTCAGTTCGGTTCGAAACCTAGATCATTCTCACGCTCGTGTAGCTGCTTCTTCAAGCTCCGAGCGCCCAACTCAATACACAACCAAGCAGGAGTAGGGTTTTACGCATCCGTGCGGCCCGAACCTGGGTAAAACTGCCCGTGCGTCTGCCTCGATCTGCTCTTCGTGCTCCCTCCGCCCTCGTACCGCACAGACAAGGGGCTCCGGTCCCATAGGTGTTCGTGGTGGAACGTTCCTTCTGCTTAAGAGAAAAAGGAAAAGGAGAGGGAAACAAGCATATCGCCTTTCGGCGTAATAGTGCTTACCGAGTATCTAAGTGTTGCATCAAATGCCAAATAAAACACGCAAATAGCAAAGAGAAGCATGCGAAAGGCAATCGATGCGAAAACACGAAATCTTTACTGATGCACGGGGTCTGCGCCCGGCTTTGTACAAAGGGTTACATGCAACAGCGGCAAAGCTTGTACAAAAGGTGGTTGCCGGAGCGGATCACGGCAACCGCGCCTTAGGGGTGAAACTTGCGAAGATGCTCTATGTTCCAGGAGTTGCTCACCGGTAAGCCTTCTTCGGTCTCGAGGCGGACAGCGCCGGGCCTCGTAACTTGTCTCACCCGATAAGGGCCTTCCCACTTCGGCGTCAACTTGTTGGAATTCTTGGCGGACTGAACACGCCGAAGAACAAGGTCGCCTTCCTCGAGACTCCTGGCCTTGACTTTGCGGCTAGGGTAGCGGCGCAAAGCTTGCTGGTATCGAGCAGCTCGTACAGCAGCCTGGAGACGTCCCTCCTCAAGGAGCAATGCGTCATCTTGCCGCAGTTGCTCTTGCTCGAGCTCATCATAAGCGAGTACTCGAGGAGATCCGTATACGAGTTCCGTGGGGAGAACTGCCTCTGCTCCATAGACTAGAGCAAAAGGTGTCTGTCCGGTGGCTCGACTTGGTGTCGTTCTGATTGACCAAAGAGCCGCCGGGAGCTCCTCTATCCAATTTCTTCCGCACTTGCGCAGCCTGTCAAAGGTCCTTGTCTTGAGTCCGCGCAGCACTTCAGCATTTGCCCTCTCCGCTTGGCCGTTGCTCCTCGGGTGAGCAACAGAAGCGAAACAGACCTTGGCGCCAAGGTCTTGGACGTACTGCATGAAGGTGCGACTAGTGAATTGCGTACCGTTGTCGGTGATGATCCTGTTAGGGATCCCGAAACGACAAACAATCGACCTGAAGAACCTGACTGCTGACTGTGCTGTCACCTTTCTCACTGGCTCCACTTCTGGCCACTTTGTGAACTTGTCGATTGCAACGTACAAGTACTCAAAGCCCCCGACAGCTCGAGGGAAAGGGCCGAGGATGTCGAGCCCCCAGACCGAGAAGGGCCATGATAAAGGGATTGTTTGGAGAGCTTGAGCTGGCTGATGAATTTGCTTTGCATGAAACTGGCACGCTTCACACTTGGTTACTAGTGCAGTTGCATCTTGGAGGGCTTCTTGCCAAAAGAACCCTTGCCGGAAAGCTTTCCCGGCAAGCGCCCTTGCGCCAATGTGGTGGCCGCATATGCCTCCGTGTATTTCTGCCAACAGCTTCTGTCCATCTTCTCTGGAGATGCACTTCAACCTGACACCGTTGAGTCTTCTTCTGTACAGCTCGTTATCCACGAACTGATACATGCTTGACTGCCTGGTTATCTTCTCTATCTCTTGAGGGTCGTCGGGAAGTTCTCCAGTTTGTAGAAAACGGACGATCTGCTGTGCCCATGCCGGAGCCCGAGGCTCGACGGCAAGGACTAAAGGCTCGAGGGCCGCTGCGGGAACCTCAGCTTCTACGGCAAAGACCTCTGGTCCTGCCGGAGCTGACGGTCCCCCGGCAAGCTCGCCGGGGCGAGGCTTGTCGGGAACACTTGCTTCAACTGCACAAGCCCGAGGGCTTGCAGGGGCAAACTGTTCCTCAGCGTTGTTGTTGATCTTGGGAACTTTAGCGGCGGTCTCAGGAAGATCCGCCGGCAAGTAGTCGCCGGAGACCAACTTTCTCTTCTTGGACTGCCCAATTGATGGTGTAACGGATGGCTGAGTCTGCTTGAGTAAGAAGGTCCCTGGTTCCACAGGTAGCTTCATCGCGGCGCACTTTGAAAGGCCATCTGCAATTTCATTTTGAGCTCTTGGGACGTGCTCCATCTGCAGACCTTCAAAGTGCTCTTCAAGCTTCCTCACTTCATCGACATAAGCTTCCATCAAAGGGCTCTGATAGCTCTTGTTAACTTGTCGGACCACCAACTGAGAATCGCCCCGCACAATCAGCTTTCTGATCCCAAGTTCGGCCGCAATCCTGAGGCCGGCAAGCAAGCCTTCATATTCTGCGGTGTTGTTTGTCGCTTGCTCCCTGGGAAAGTGCATCTGGATAACATATTTGAGGTGCTCTCCGGTGGGCGCGATGAGTACCACGCCGGCACCGGCGCCTTGCAGCGAGAAGGCACCGTCAAAATACATTACCCATTCACTTGTCGCCTCTTGCACGGGTGCGCTTGTTTCTTGAATTTCTTCATCTGGCGTCGGGGTCCATTCGGCAATGAATTCTGCCAAAGCTCGGCTCTGTATGGTTGAAGTACTTTCAAACTTGAGTCCAAAGCTTGACAGCTCCAGTGCCCACTCGACGATCCTGCCTGTTGCTTCCGGATTGTGCAGTATCCTCTTCAACGGAAAGCGAGTGACCACTGTTATCTCATGGGCTTGGAAGTAATGGCGCAGCTTCCTCGAGGCCATGAGGAGGCCGAAAAGCAATTTTTGCACACCAGAGTACCTTGATCTAGCCCCCTGGAGAAGGGAACTTACAAAATACACTGGGCGCTGCACCATCTTCTTCCGCACCTCTCCTTGTTCCTGCGCAGAGTCTTCCTTGTCGGGGCCAGAGCTTGTCGGGACAGCCCCCTGCTTGTCGCTAGATTCGCTTGCCGGTGATGCTGACTCCTCGTCGGACTCCCTCTCCGCTACTAACGCAGCACTAACCACCTGATTGGTTGCCGCTAAGTATAGCAACAACTTTTCCTGTGGTCTAGGTGCGACAAGTATAGGAGTGGAGGACAGGTACCGTTTCAAATCCTGCAACGCCGCCTCCGCTTCCGGAGTCCACTTCATGGGACCTGCCTTCTTCAAGATTTTGAAGAAAGGTAGGGCGCGTTCTGCAGACTTTGAAATGAACCTACTGAGGGCAGCAACACAACCTGCAAGTCTTCTGACATCCTTGACGCGCTTCGGGGCTTCTATCTGCTCTATGGCTTTAATCTTGTCGGGGTTGGCTTCAATCCCCCTCTGTGATACAAAGAACCCGAGAAGCTTGCCGGAGGGGACTCCGAAGACGCACTTCTCGGGGTTCAGCTTGAGCTGTATCCTGCGCAGGTTCTGAAACGTTTCTTCCAAGTCTTGAATCAGGGTTTCTTTGCTCTTGCTCTTCACCACGATGTCATCCATGTAAGCTTCTACATTTCTGTGGATCTGTGGCTCAAAAGCAGTGTACACTACCCTTGCAAAGGTTGAGCCTGCATTCTTCAGTCCAAATGGCATGCGGATAAAGCAATAAGTGCCACATGGAGTGATAAATGCAGTCTTCTCTTCATCCTCCTTGGCCATGAAAATCTGATGATAGCCTGAGTATGCATCAAGAAAACAGAGTAGCTCACATCCGGCAGTGGAGTCAACGATCTGGTCAATGCGCGGCAAAGGGAATGGATCCTTGGGACATGCTTTATTCACATCGGTGAAGTCTATACACAGTCTCCACTTCCCGTTGGCCTTGCGCACGACGACTGGGTTTGCCAGCCACGTCGGATGGATCACACCTCTAACTAGGCCTGCTGCCTCTAGCTTCTTGATTTCTTCGTTGATGAACTCTTGGCGCTCCACGGCTTGCTTCCTCACTTTCTGCTTGATGGGCCGCGCATGAGGACAGACAGCAAGCTTGTGCTCAATCACCTTCCTGGGAACACCGGGGATGTCAGACGGTTGCCAAGCAAACACATCGACATTCGCCCGCAGGAAGGCGACGAGCGCGCTTTCCTATTTGCTGTCAAGGGTGGCACTGATGGTGAAGGTACCACCAGTGCCATCCTCCTTTGCGGACACCTTCTTGGTTGCCGGAGGAGCAGCCATTCCTTTCTTGCTCTTGCCGGTGGAGCTCGATGGAACGTCCTCGACGGCAGCGCAGCACTCCGAAGAGGTGCGGTTGCCGGAGTGGGTCCCAGAGCACTTGTCGGACTTGGTCTTCGTCTTCTTTCCCCCGGGAGCTTCAGCGGCAAGAGTATCCTTCTCGGCCGCAGCTGCCGCATCCCGGTAAATCTTGTCGGCGCAAATAAGCGCATCCTTCTTGTCGCTGTGGACAGTGATGACGCTTATCGGCCCCGGCATCTTCAGCACGTTATAGGCATAGTGGGAAGCTGCCATGAACTTGGCGAGGGCGGGACGGCCGAGTATTCCATTGTAGGGCAATGGAATATCGGCGACGTCAAAGGTGATGCGCTCAGTCCTGAAGTTGAGCTCCCCGCCAAAGGTCACCGGCAGAGTGATCTTTCCCTTGGGCTTGCTCCTTCCCGGGTTGATTCCTTGGAATGAACCGGTCTCTTCGAGCTCGCCGTCTTGAATCTGGAGTTTCTTGATCACAGCGGAGGAGATCAAGTTCAGGCCGGCCCCGCCGTCAACCAACATTTTGGTGACCTTGAGGTTGCGGATGGTGGGAGAAACCAGCATCGGCAAACACCCGACCGCGGTGGTGCGGTCAGGGTGATCCTCAAGATCAAAAACGATGGGCGTGCTGGACCATTTGAGGAGCCTGCGCGACTCCACGGGCGGCTCCGCTGCGTTTACCTCACGCACCCACTGCTTGAGTTGGCGGTGGGAGGTATGCAGAGAGGCGCCACCGTCGACGCACAGGACCTCCGTGGCCTTCTGGAACTCCTGCTCGCTGTTCTCGTCGTCCTCCATGTCTTCATCGTCGTCTTCGTCGTTGTCGCGGCCCCGGGGAGGTCGATCTCCTTGCCGCTGCTTGGCCTTGCCGCGGCGTCCTCCCCGGCCGTTGAACGGCCGCTTCTTGCTGGGCTCTTCCCCGCCACCTTGGGCCTTCTCCTTGTCGCGCCTCTCGTACTCAGCTTTTTGCTGCTCGACGAGGTACTCGACGCGCTTGCAGTTGGAGAGATCGTGACCCTTGGTGCGGTGAATCTTACAGTATTGCTTGTCGGAGCTACCCGGCTTGTCGGCCGCCGCCGCAGGGGCAGGCTCCTTGCCGGAGCCGCCAGCCTGCGCTTGCTTGGCGGGGGCCTCCTTGCCGGACTTCTCGACGGCAAGCACTTCCTTCTTGCCCTTCTTTCTGTTGTTCCGCCGCTGGCTCTTCTTTGCCGGGGCGGCGTCGTCGCTGTCGCTTCCCCCCGCGCCAGCATCCTCCCCGGGGAGTTTCCTCCCCTCTTCCGCGCGGGCGCACTTGTCAGCAAGAGCGTAGAGCTCGCTGACGTCCCTAATCTTGGTCATCGCCATCTCCTCACGCATGCGGCGGTTACGCACGTTCTGATGGAACGCGCTGATGACCGCGGCAGGGTGAACGTCAGGGATGTTGTGCTGCACCCGGCTGAAGCGTTGGATATATTTGCGCAGGGGCTCGCCTTCCTTCTGGGCCAAGATGTGGAGATCGCTCTCCTGGCCATGGGGTTTGTGGCCGCCGGTGAAGGCGCCAACAAACTGATGGCAGAGGTCGGCCCAAGAAGAGATAGAGCCTTCCGGCAAGTGCATGAGCCACGAACGGACGTTCGGCTTCAGCACGAGCGGGAAGTAGTTGGCTAGGATCTTCTCGTCGCGCCCCCCGGCAGCTTGCACTGCGATAGTGTAGACGCTGAGAAACTCCGAGGGGTGCGTCTTGCCGTCGTACTTCTCCGGTACGTCGGGCTTAAAGTTCTTCATGCTGGGCCACTGGACGCGCCGCAGCTCGCGGGTGAACGCAGGGCAGCCTGCCGCGTACGGCAAGTCGCCTGGTTCACCGGGCGCGTGTGCGTCGACAGTGTTCCCAGCTCTTTTGTCGGATTGTCGCCGAGCTTCTCGGCGGCGCTCGATCGTGGTTCGAGCGTCTTCATCTCGCCGGTCGTCGAGGACCTGGCGCTGGTCCCGACGGGCCCGCGGGTCCGACGAGGCTGTGGAGCCGTCGTCGGGGTTGTTCCGGCGGGGCGGCGTCTTCTGTTTCTGCGGCGGGGAGTGCACGCTTGTCGCACCCCCGGCAGTCTTGTCGCCGATAGCCTTCGTCTTCTCAGCTTGCCGCGGCCGTGAGGTCGACGGCTGCTGCGGAGAGTCGTTGTTGGCGAAGTCTATCAGGCTCCGGATAGTAGCCCTCCATTCTTCGGCCTTGTCGGCCGCCGGAGGAAAATCGAGGAGCAGCTGCGCTCTTGCGAGCGCTTCTGCCGGAGTAGTGGGGAACGCGGGCGAGCGGTGCGAGGAGCGGGATACGCTCGGACTTCTAACAACGTTAGAAGGAGCGGGGTCCCGCGCCGGCGCCTTCGCTTTGCTTGTGCCCGGACGGGGGTCCGGGGCGTCCCGCGAACCTCCAGTTTGGCCTTGCCCCAGCAAGCGGATACCACCTCCCGTGGTATGGCGCTGCGGGGTCGTCGTGTGCTGCGGCGCGTCCACGGAGACCGAGGTCCGGTCGTCCGTCCTGTTCTTGGATCTGGTGGCACCGTGAGTGTCCTCGCCGGCAACCACCCTTCCGACGGCGTCTCCCCCGCCCACCGTTGGCTCTGGTGGCGGCGGGTGAGACGCAGACGGGCCTCCGACCTCCGAAGGCTTCTTCTTCGGGGCCATGGAGTTGTCGCTGATGAAGTTGCTGATGAAGCTGGAGAGGTTGATGAAGAATGCGCCCGCGCGAACGCCGGATCAGGTTCGCACAACCTCGACGCCCCCTACCTGGCGCGCCAAAGATGTCGGGGGAAACTGTCCGCCACGAACACCTATGGGACCGGAGCCCCTTGTCTGTGCGGTACGAGGGCGGAGGGAGCACAAAGAGCAGATCGAAGCAAACACGCGGGCAGTTTTACCCAGGTTCGGGCCGCACGGATGCGTAAAACCCTACTCCTGCTTGGTTGTGTATTGAGTTGAGTGCTCGGGAGCTTGAAGAAGTAGCTACACCGTGCGTGAGAGTAATCTAGGTTTCGAACCCCCTCCACGTTGTGCATGGGCCTCCTTTTATAGTGCAAGGGGTCACCGACAGGTGTCAACGTAGGAGAAAGGGGTAAAAAAGTAAAAGAGGTGGTAGTTGTAACAGTGCGGGAACAGTGGAGCTACAGTACAGAACAGTGGTCTATACCTACTTTAACAGTGGGGGACAAGGGCATTTAATGCCCGTCGCCGTCGACCCCAAAAGCTCCCGCCTTAGCGTCTCCGTCCGCCACGGCGACGGATTTATCGCCGTGGAGTGCCACCGTGTACCCCAGGCTGCACAGCCATCCGCCACGCGTCCCTGGATAGGCCCCAGGGCGACGCGTGGGCCGATGAGCTGGAGCGCGGGCACACAGCGCAGCCTTCCCGGCAAGCACCTTGCCGGGGCCTTGATCTTGCCGGGCCCGGGAACTTGCCGCTCCCCGGGCCCCTTGCCGGGGCGCGTATAGCGCCGAGGCGATGTCTTCTAGTCTTCCTGGAAAACTCCTCTTGCCAGGGTCTTGTGATAGTGGAGCAGTCTTGAGCCTGGCACGGCCTTCCCGGCAAGCTCCTCTTGCCGGGGTCTCGATCTCATGTCTTACATACTTTGTTTTTGAATGGTTTAATAGGGGGCAGGAAGGTCTCCGGCGAGCACGCAGTAAACCTTGCCGCGGGAAGCTGCAACTGCCCGTGCACAAGTTGGGGTACTGGGGTACCCCTACCTTAGTACACCGACAGTAGCCAAGCTGATGACGTAGAGGTGATTATCCTTTCCTCCGGTTCAGATCCTCTGCCAACACAGAAAATCCGTCAAGCAAACCGGAAAGTAAGATTTTCTCACCCCCTATCTCACTTGGACCCAAACTTTCTTTTGAAGAAACAACAACATGAAGCTCGCCGCACAACCCGGCATAGCGGCCAAGCGATTACTTCCACCGGTTTACCAAATACTCCGATCCGGAAACCTCGATTAGAGGTCTTATATATTCCTGATGTTTCTTATCCCAAAGCGGGTCATTTTCGACAGCCTCTTAATCCGTCTGATTCGAACTATCAGGAAACACCTCATTCATCGTCTGGCGAGTCGATGCCACACAACTTCCACCCCTTAAGACGGTCCCTGGGCAAGTTTTAATTTGCTGTTAATTCGTTATGTTTATCCAATATACTGACCTTTCGGCTTATCCTTCAGTGGCAGGCCTAGACCAAGCAAAAAGGCCAAATTAAGTAAACCGGCTGATGATAATGTAGTACCTGAACTGGAAATGACTCCAGAACCGGCAGAAGCAAATGCTGATGCTGTACTTGATGATCCACCACTACCGGATCAGGATCTTGGCGTTGAACAAGAAGATGAGCCAACGGGCCATGCTGATCAACCAAACAGCCCAGTCTGAGCCAATAACAAACCGGCAAGCCTAGTCAAGGCTGCTGATGATACAACAGAAGATGTTACGATCACCGGTTTTCGCCACACCACTCCTGGCGATCATGTCGCTTTATCAAAGCATAGTGCCAAGGAGGAAATTTCCGCTATGAACAAAGGCAAATGGAATGCTGATTTATCGAGCTATGCCCACCTCAGCGCTCAGGACCTTCACTCTGGATTTTTGAACCGTCTGTACACAAGCCGTGACTATGAAGCCGGTTTAGTGAGACTGATGAAAGAGCGATATGAGGTAACTATTGCTTAACTTCTGCAATACTATTTCTCCCTTTGTCAAATTTCTTGTATCAACTCCAGTGTAGCCCCCAAGGGCCGGTTTATCTCTCCAAGATGAACCGGGACTTGTAAAATATCAAACTTGCAACTTTCGCCAGTGTAGCCCCCAAGGGTCGGTTTATCTTTTCAAGATGAACCGGGACTTGTAGAATATCAAACTTGCAACTTTCGCCAGTGTAGCCCCCAAGGGCCAGTTTATCTTTTCAAAATGAACAGGGACTTTGTCCTGTAACTTTACATTGAGCAAATATGCATTAGCCCCCAAGTGCCAGGAACAATACTTGTATTGAGCTTGGGACTTGTAAAAAACTTCTGATAACAGCAAATAGGCATTAGCCCCCAAGTGCCAAGTATATAACTTGTTATGTGCTTGGGACTTCCAATATGTTCCGCCAATTCATGATACGTATGTCTCTTGCAGGCTGATCTGAGCCGAAAGGAAACCCAAACCGCTGATCTTCAAGAAAACATCAAGTTCCAGCAAGCAGCAACCTCCAAATCCAAGGATGAACTATCCGGCGCTTTAGCAGCTATGGAAAAACTAAAGGAAGATTTCAAGAAGGAGCGGGCGGTTTGGGATATAGAGAAATCCGCTTTGAAGAAGAGGGCTGATGATGAAGAGGCCGCCCTTAAACCGGTAACAGAAGAGCTAACTGGCTTAAAGCGACAGATAAACGCCATGACCACTGTTATGTTTGGTAAGTATTCTTATTATAAACTCTCAATACGTATTATCCATAAACTGCCGGTTCATCAATGTTTGTAATGATGCAGGAAAACATACTGCCCACTTGGGCTTTGACATGCAGAAGAAGTTGAAGGCCGCCTATACTCTTATAGAGCAACTTTATACCGACGCGCGGCGGATCATTTGTACTACCGCTCATAACAAGCCGCCCCCAACTTTGATCAAGGAAACTTTGGAGAAGTTGTCAATTTTGCCCGCCCGGTTTGAAGAGCTAAAGAGATCAGCTGCAAGGGCAGGTGCTCTGACTGCACTAACCCGGGCGAAAGCATGGGTACCTGATCTTGATCCGGCTGATATGGGAAATGTCTATCCAAGCTTAAAGGAGGACGGATCAGACTTCGATAATGATGATCTCCGAGCTTTGACAAAGGAAATGCGCCCCTTGGCTAGCAAGTTGGCTGAAGAAGCTGATCTTTCCCACTATCAGTCGGTTTATGATGCTGACAACAAACGGGTTAGCACGCCAACTCATTATGTGGATAATATCATACCGCCTATCTGTAAGCACACTTATGCCCCTGATGTTGAACCCTCCACACTTATAAGTGATGAAGCTATTTTCCAAGCCCTAACTAGGATCAATCGGGCAACCACTGACTTCCAGCCACTGGGTGGAGACGAGGAGGAGAAAACGGTGCAGGTGACCCACAACTGTCAAGCCGGCCCGGCGAGGAATCATGAACCGGGAGCCGGTTTAGTCTTCTGCATACCGCAATACTTGGTGAAAACAGTTATTCTTTTGGGCGACAAAGCACCTTGTAATAGGGCTCGTTCAAATACTTGGTCCGCTATGCCATTGTGCATATTTTTCTTGCGTGACAATGTTAATCCGCCATCATTATACTATGTCTGCTTATCCTTCTGAACAGCTTTATTCAACCTACTTCTGCATAAAACAAGTTTAAAGTGTCATGGCGGTCTCTGTCGGGGTTTTGGAGCAACATATGCCAACGGATGGCTTATCATGCATGGGGTCAAAAGAACGTCACTGGGCTAAAGAAGCGGAATGAGGCGAAACTTAGGACGCCTACGGATCTTACCCAGGTTCGGGGTTCTCCGTGGAGATAACACCCCTAGTCCTGCTCTGCGGGGGCTCCACGTCATGACTGATGTCACTATGGTAGCTACAAGGTTGCTCCTTCGAGCTATGTGATCTAGGGGAGGAAGATGAACAAGGCTAGCTCACCTCCTACGCCCTAGGGATCGGGGATGGTTGCTAGGGTTTCTATCTCTCTCTCTCTCTCTCTCTCTCTCTCTCTCTCTCTCTCTCTCTCTATCTATCTATCTATCTATCTATCTTGTTCTTAGAGTCCAATCTTCCAACCTTCTAACCCCTCCTCATGGAGGAACCTGGGGGGTTTATATAGGCCTACCCCCCAAGGATGCAATCGTAATCCAGACGGAGTGGCCCCTATCTGTCAGCGTTTTGCGGTGCCGTTCTGGCCGCCTGTCTGCTGGGGCCCGCCCCCTGCGGGCCCACATGATACCTTTTAGTGTAGACATGCTTCTGCTGACGACAGCCTCATCAGGGGAGAACTGGCTACAGTGCCGCCGTCTCCTACCGTACACTGCCGCCACGTCATGTCTTGTCATCTTGATGAGGTTCAGACTTCTAGGGCACCGGGGGCCAGACGTGGGGCCCACGAGGCAGGGGGCGCGCCCTATAGGGTGGGGCGCACCCTCCACCCTCGTAGACGCCATGTGTGCCCTAATCCGTGGTTCTCAAGTCTCCTGTGCGTATTTTGCTCCAAAAATATCTCTCCCGAAGTTTCATTCAGTTTGGACTCCGTTTGATATTCCTTTTCTGTAAAACCCTGAAATACGCAAAAAACAGCAATCTGGACTAGGCCTTTGGGTTAATAGGTTAGTCCCAAAAATAATATAACAGTGTATAACAAAGCCCGTTAAACATCCAAAACATCATAACTAATAGCATGGAACAATCAAAAATTATAGATACGTCGGAGACGTATCAAGTATCCCAAAGCTAAATTCCTGCTCGTCCTCGAGTAGGTAAATGATAAAAACAGAAATTTTGATGTGGAATGCTAACCAACATAGTTTTCAATGTAATTCTCTTAATTGTGGCATGAATGTTCAGATCTGAAAGATTCAAGACAAAAGTCTATATTGACATAAGAAATAATAATACTTCAAGCATACTAACAAAGCAATCATGTCTTCTCAAAATACTATGGCTAAAGAAAGTTATCCCTACAAAATCAAATAGTCTGGCTATGCTCCCTCTTCATCACACAAAATAGTCGTATCATGCACAACCCCGGTTTCAGCCAAGCACTAGTTTTCATACTCTATTCTTCCAAATCTTTCAACTTTCACGCAATACATGAGCGTGAGCCATGGATATAGCACTATGTGGAATAGAGTGGTGGTTGTGGAGAAGACAAAAAGGAGGGAGATAGTCTCACATCGACTAGGCGTATCAATGGGCTATGGAGATGCCCATCAATAGATATCAATGTGAGTGAGTAGGGATTGCCATGCAACGGATGCACTAGAGCTAAATATGTATGAAAGCTCAACAAAAGAAACTAAGTGGGTGTGCATCCAACTTGCTTGCTCACAAAGACCTATGGCATTTGATGAATCCCATCGTTGGAATATACAAGCCAAGTTCTATAATGAAAATTCCCACTAGTATATGAAAGTGACTAAACATGAGACTCTCTATCATGAAGAACATGGTGCTACTTTGAAGCACAAGTGTGGAAAAACATAGTAGCATTGTCCCTTCTCTCCTTTCTCTCATTTTTTGTAGGGGCTTTCTCTTTTTTTTTATTTAGCCCCTCTCAATATATTTTTTTGGGCCATCTCTTTTTTTTATTTGGCCTTTCCTGACATGGGACAATGCTCTAATAATGATGATCATCACACTTTTATTGACTTACAACTCGATATTACAACTCGATACTAGAACAAAGTATGACTCTATATGAATGCCTCCGGTGATGTACCGGGATGTGCAATGAATCAAGAGTGACATGTATGAAAAATTATGCATGGTGGCTTTGCCACAAATACGATGTCAACTACATGATCATGCATGGCAATATAACAATATGAAGCGTGCCATATGAACGGAATGGTGGATAGTTGCATGGTAATATATCTTGGAATGGCTATGGAAATGCCATGATAGGTAGGTATGGTGGCTGTTTTTAGGAAGATATATGGTGGCTGTTTTGAGGAAGAATATATAGTGGGTGTACGGTACCGGTGAAAGTTGCGCCGTACAAGAGAGGCTAGCAATGGTGGAAGGGTGAGAGTGCGTATAATCAATTGACTCAACATTAGTCATAAGAACTCATATACTTACTGCAAAAATTTACGAGTCATCAAAACAAAGCAATCAACGCATGCTCCTAGAGGGGGGGGGGGGTTGGTAGGAGTTAACCATCACGCGCCCCCGACCTCCACACAAAGGATGACACTCTACAAATACCTCATGCTCTAACTTCGTCGCATAGCGGTTCACCATACGTGCATGCTACGGGAATCACTAACTTTAACACAAGTATTTCTCAATTTCATAATAACTCCACTAGCATGACTCTAATATCACTATCCTCATATCTCAAAACAATTATCAAGCATCCAACTTCTCTTCATATTCAATGCACTTAGTATGAAAGTTTTTACTACATCGATCTTGGATGCCTATCATGTGAAGGCTAGTTTTATAGCCAAAGCACATTACCATGCTATTTTAATAGACTATCAAAAGGATATAAGTGAAGCATGAGAGATCACCAATTTCTACAAAATATAATTACCACCGTGCTCTAAAAGATATAAGTGAAGCACTAGAGCAAAAACTATTCAACTCAGAAGATATAAGTGAAGCACATAGAGTGTTCTAACAATTCCTAGGCCATATTTATCTCTCTCAAAAAGGTGTCTCCAGCAAGGATGATTGTGTCAAACTAACAAGCAAAGACTCAAATGATACATGACGCTCCAAGTAAAACACATATCATGTGGTGAATAAAAATATAGCTCCGAGTATAGTTACCAATAGATGAAGACGAAACAGGGGATGCCTTCCCGGGGCATCCCCAAGCTTAGGCTTTTGGTTGTCCTTGAATTTTACCTTGGGGTGCCTTGGGTATCCCCAAGCTTAGGCTCTTGCCACTCTTTGCTCCATAGTCCATAAAAGCAATACTCAAAACTTGAAAACTTCACAACACAAAACTTAGACAAAAATCTCATGAGCTCCGTTAGTATAAGAAAACAAACCACTACTAAAAGGTATTGTAATGAACTCATTCTTTGTTTATATTGGTTTTAAACCGACTGTATTCCAACTTCTCTATGATTCATACTCCCCAATACTACTCATAGATTCATCAAAATAAGCAAACAACACACGAAAAATAGAATCTGTCGAAAATAGAACAGTAATATGTAGCTTTCGCATACTTCTGTAACTGCACAAAAATTGAAATAAATTGGTAAACATGAGGAATTTTTCTATTAATCATCTGCAAAAATAATCAACTAAATATCACACTCCAGCAAAATATGGTGACCATTCTAGCGAGCGATAACGATTTTGTTTTTCACAGCAAGATCATATAAACTTCACACAAGTCTTCCCAAAGGTTCTACTTGGCACAAACACTAACTAAAACACAAAACCACATCTAAACAGAAGCTAGTTGCAATATTTGTTCCTAAACAGAAGCAAAAATAAAAAAATGGGTTGCCTCCCAACAAGCGCTATCGTTCTACGCCCCTAGCTCGGCACGATACATGGATAGATCTAGGTGTTGCCATCTTTGGAAGGCAATCCATAAGTGGCTCTCATAATAGATTCATATGGTAATTTTATTTTCTTTCTAGCAAAGTGTTCCATGCCTTTCCTTAATGGGAATTGGAAGCTAATATTTCCTTCCTTCATATCAATAATTGAACCAATCATTCTAAGGAAAGGTCTACCAAGAATAATAGGACATGAAGGATTTCAATCTATATCAAGAACAATGAAATCTACGGGCACATAATTCCTATTGGCAACAATAAGAACATCATTAATCCTTCCCACGGGTTTCTTAATGGTAGAATCCGCAATATGCAAATTTAAAGAACAATCATCAAGATCATGGAAACCTAACAAATCACACAAAGTTTTTGGGATAGTGGAAACACTTGCACCCAAAATACACAAACCAAAGCATTCATGATCTTTAATTTTTATTTTAATAGTAGGTTCCCACTCATCCTAAAGCTTTCTAGGGATAGAAACTTCTAATTCAAGTTTTTCTTCATAAGATTGCATCAAAGCGTCAACTATGTGTTTGGTAAAAGCTTTATTTTGACTATAAGCATGTGGAGAGTTTAGTACGGATTGCAACAAGCATATACAATCAATCAAAGTGCAATTATCATAATTGAATCCCTTGAAATTCAAAGTAGTGGGTTCATCACTATGCAAAGTTTTAATCTCCTCAATCCCACTTTTTACAATTTTATCATCAAGATCTAAAAACTCCGAATCATTGGGACACCTTTTAATAAAAGTAGACTCATCTCCAATCCCATATTTATCAAGATTCATATTAGAAAACAAGGATCTAATAGGAGACACATCAATAATTTTCAAATCTTCATCTTTATTTTCATGATAACTAGAAGAACACACTTTTATATAATTATCTCTTTTAGCACGCATCCTAGCGGTTCTTTCTTTGCATTCATCAATGGAAATTCTCATGGCTTTGAGAGACTCATTGATATCATGCTTAGGTGGGATAGATCTAAGTTTCGAAGAATCAACATCAAGAGTAATTATATCCACACTTCTAGCCAATTCATCAATCTTAAGCAATTTTTCTTCAAGCAAAGCATTGAAATTCTTTTGCGAATTCATGAACTCCTTAACTCTAGTTTCAAATTCAGAAGGCATCTTTCCATAAGAGTTATTGTAGTACTTTCCATAATTATTAGAGGAATTACTAGGAAAAGGCCTAGGATTAAAGTTTCCTCTATAAGCATTGTTGCCAAAATTATTCCTACCAACAAAATTCACATCCAGAGATTCATTATTATTTTCAATCAGCGTGGATAAATGTTGGGGAACGTAGCAGAATTCAAAAAATTTCTACGCTTTCACCAAGATCCATCTAAGGAGACATCTAGCAACGAGCATATTAGAGTGCATCTACATACCCTTTCGTAGATCGCGAGCGGAAGCTTTCGAAGAAGCGTGGATAAAGTAGTCGTACTCTTCGCGTTCTTCGTCACCGATGATCTAGCGCCGAACGGATGGTACTTCCGCGTTCAAAACACGTCCGGTACAGCAACGTCATCTCCTTCTTGATCCAGCAAGGGGGGAGGAGAGGTCGTCGGAGATCCAGCATCACGACGGCATGGTGGTGGATGCAGCGGGAAATCCTGTAGGGCTTCGCCGGCGCCCTGCGGAGGAGGAGGAGGGTGTGACGGGAGGGGGAGAGGCGCCAGAGACTTGGGTGCGGCTGCCCTCTCCCCCTCCCCCACAATATATAGGGGCCAGGGGGGTGCGCCGGCCCTGGAGATCCAATCTCCAGGGTGGGGCGGCGGCCAGGGGGGTATTCTTGCCCCCAAGGCATGGGGGCGCCCCCTCCCCCTAGGGTTTCTACCCTAGGCGCATGGAGGGGGAGGCCCATGTGGTGCGCCAGCCCACCAGGGGCTGGCCCCTTCCCCCTTGCGGCCTAGGGGCCCCACCGGGATGGGTGGCCCCACCCGGTGTACCCCCGGGACCCCTCCGGTGGTCCCGGGACACTCCCGGTGACCCCCGGAATTCACCCGATGGCCGAAACTGGACTTCCTATATATCATTCTTTACCTCCGGACCATTCCGGAACTCCTCGTCACGTCCGGGATCTCATCCGGGACTCCGAACAACTTTCGGGTTTCCACGTGCATGTATCTCTACGACCCTAGCGTCACCGAACCTTAAGCGTGTAGACCCTACGGGTTCGGGAGACACATAGACATGACCGAGACCATCTCCGATCAATAACCAACAGCGGGATCTAGGTACCCATGTTGGTCCCCACGTGTTCCTCGATGATCTTCATCGGATGAACCACTGTGTCAAGGATTCACTCAATCCCGTATGTTATTCCCTTTGTCCATCGGTACGGTACTTGCCAGAGATTCGATCGTCGGTATTCCCGATACCTTGTTCAATCTTGTCATGGAAAGTCTCTTTACTCGATCCGTAATCCATCATCCCGTGACTAACTCCTTAGTCACCTTGAGCTCATTATGATGATGTCTTACCGAGTGGGCCCAGAGGTACCTCTCCGTCATACGGAGTGACAATATCCCAGTCTCGGTTCGTACCAACTCAACAGACACCTTCGGAGATACCCGTTGCGTACCTTTATAGTCACCCAGTTACGTTGTGACGTTTGGCATACCCAAAGTATTCCTACGGCATCCGGGAGTTGTACAACCTCATGGTCTAAGGAACTAATACTTGACACCGAAAAGCATATGCATTACGAACTATCTGATCTCGTGCTAGGCTCAGAATTGGGTCTTGTCCATCACATCATTCTCCTAATGATGTGATCCCGTTATCACTGACATTCTATGTCCATGGTCAGGAAACCGTGACCATCTGTTGATCAACGAGCTAGTAACTAGAGGCTTACCAGGGACTCATTGTGGTCTATATATTCACACATGTATCGCTGTTTCCGTACAATACAATTCAAGCATGAATGACAGACAATTATCATGAACAAGGAAATATAATAATAATACTTTTATTATTGCCTCTAGGGCATATTTCCAACAATAAAGGCATATCATTAGGATCAGAAGAAGCACTCTTAGCAGCAAATAATTTCATAAGTTCATCCATCTTTTCACTCAAAACACTAATCTCTTCAATACCTTGCACTTTTTTACTAGTAGATATTTCGGTGTGCCATTGAGAATAATTAGCCATAATATTATCTAGGAGTTTGGTAGCTTCTGCTGAGGTAGTTTCCATGAAAGTTCCTCCTGCAGCCGAATCTAAAAGATTTCTAGAATCAAAATTCAAGCCAGCATAAAAGTTTTGAATAATCATCCATAAGTTCAAACCATGCATAGGGCAATTATGTATCATTAATTTCATTCTCTCTCAAGCTTGTGCAATATGCTCATGATCTAGTTCCTTAAAGTTCATAATATCGTTTCTAAGAGAGATGATCTTAGCAGGAGGGAAATACTTAGAGATAAAAGCATCTTTGCACTTATTCGACGAATCAATACTATTTCTAGGAAAAGAGGAAAACCAAGTTTTAGCACGATCTCTAAGTGAAAACGGAAATAACTTCAATTTAACAATATCGTTATCCATATCCCTTTTCTTTTGCATATCACACAAATCAACAAAGTTGTTTAGATGGGTAGCGGCATCTTCACTAGGAAGGC
Organism: Secale cereale; assembly: GCA_902687465.1. NCBI lineage: Eukaryota > Viridiplantae > Streptophyta > Magnoliopsida > Poales > Poaceae > Secale > Secale cereale. The sequence goes on along the minus strand of LR738709.1, from coordinate 56,997,774 downwards.
CGGAAACTTGATCTTGCATGACAAGATTCAACAGAGCAGCATTGATCTCACAAGATTTACCATCGGTAATAGGAGCAATCGGAGTGCTAATAAAATCATTATTGTTGGTATTGGAGAAGTCACACAATTTGGTATTGTTCTGAGCCATAGTGACAAGCAAGCAATCCAACACACAAGAAAACAAGAAGCAAGCGAACGATAAACACACGGCAAAAAGAAGTGCAAATAAAACGGCAAGGGTGAAGTGGGGGAGAGGAAAACGAGAGGCAAATAAATGTAATGCAAAGGATAAGGGTTTGTGATAGGTACTTGGTATATGACTTTTGCATAAGCCTCCCCGGCAACGGTGCCAGAAATTCTTCTTGCTACTTCTTGAGCTTGCGTTGTATTCCTCGAAGAGGAAAGGGTGATGTAGCACACTAGCGTAAGTATTTCCCTTAGTTTTTGAGAACCAAGGTATCAATCCAGTAGGAGACCACGCACGAGTCCCTCGCACCTGCACAAACAAATAAGAACTTCGCAGCCAACGCGATAAGCGGTTGTCAATCCCTTTACGGTCACATACGAAAGTGACACTACTAGGAAAAGGCCTACTAGTGGCGCACCAGTTTTGCCTACTAATGGAGCACTACTGGTGCCCCACTAGTACCACACCACTAGTATTTTTTACTAATGGCTGGTGCGCCATTAGTATCTGGTATACTAATGGCGCACCACATTGAAGTGCGCCATTAGTAAAACAAAATCAAAAAAAATTCAAATTATTTTTTTTCGTTTTTTCCTTAATCTCTGGTCACTATGGCTTAATCTCTGGTCAATATGCTTAATCTCAAGTCAAATCGCACTCTACGATCAAACGTCCCAGAAGGTCACCCATCCTCACACTACTCCAGCCCGAGCATGCTTAACTTCACAGTTCTATCCAACCCCAGTACCAGCTCACTTCACAAGCACTTGTTGATATATCTATCATATCAATCCTATTAAACCTTCTTGATGTCTAGGGACTTTGTTCATGTTCATGAGTATGATGAAATTTTGAAAAAATATTTCAAACTTCTCGGTCATATTACGTATCATATTTGCAAAAAAATTAAAAAAAATGAAAAAAATATAAAAAATTCGAAACCAATTTTTTTCTGCTACTAGTGGCGCACCTAGCAAACGGTGCGCCACTAGTTAGTTTGAATTTTTTTTATATTTTTTCCCTCAAGATTTTTAAAGCCCCATAACTATAATTCGGATGTAACTTTTCGAGTAGATGATTTTTCATATAAAAAACTTTTTAATCCGAGTTCGTATGCAAAAGTTATGCCCATTTTACAAATTCCAGAGATATTTTGCAAATAAAGTCGAAATTCATACTTGTAAATTTTCCCAACAAGTAGACCACATATCACATGGGAAACTTATTTTCTTTTATTTTTTTGACATTTCCATCATTTTTTTTAAACTGGAAAAGGCGGTCCACCGGTGCATCATTACTAGTTTAACTACTAATGGCGCACTATCCACTGGTGCTCCATTAGTAGTTTTGAAAATAAAATGAAAAAAATTGTTACTAATGGCGCACCGCGGATGTGGTGCGCCATTAGTATTTGGACACTAATGGCGCACCGCATGTCTGGTGCGCCATTAGTGCCCATCCCATCTATAGCCCTTTTCCTAGTAGTGTGAGATCTGATAGATAGGATAGTTTGATATTTTTGGTATTTTTGGATATAAGAACAGAAATTAAAAGCGGAAAAGTGAAGTAGATTTTACATTGATACGCTGAGAATAGACCCGGGGGCCATAGTTTTATCTAGTGGCTTCACTCATGATAGCGGTATTCTACAGCGGGTAAACAAATTACTGGCGAGCAATTGATAGAAAAGCGAATAATTATGAGAATATCTAGGCATCATCATTATATATAGGCATGACGTCCGAAACAATTAGACCGAAATGATTCTGCATCTACTACTATTACTCCACACATCGACCGCTATCCAGCATGCATCTAGAGTATTAAGTTCATAAGAACAGAGTAACGCCTTAAGCAAGATGACATGATGTAGAGGGGTAAACTCAAATAACATGATATAAACCCCATCTTTTTATCCTCGATGGCAACAATACAATACGTGCCTTGCTGCCCCTACTGTCACTGGGAAAGGACACCGCAAGATTGAACCCAAAGCCAAGCACTTCTCCCATTGCAAGAACTATAGATCTAGTAGGCCAAACCAAACCAATAATTCGAAGAGACTTGCAAGGATATTATAATCATACATAAAGGGTTCAGAAAAGAACCAAATATTTCTCATAGATAATCTTGATAATAAACCCACAATTCATCGGATCTCGACAAACACACCGCAAAAAGAGATTACATCGAATATATCTCCTCGAAGACCAAGGAGAACTTGGTATTGAGATCCAAAGAGAGAGAAGAAGCCATCTAGATACTAGCCATGGACCCGAAGGTCTGTGGTAAACTACTCACAACTCATGGTGAGGCGATGATGATGATGTAGAAGCACTCCGTAGTTGATCCCCCCTCCGGCGGAGCTCCGGAACAGGCCCCAAGATGGGATCTCATGGGAACAGAAGGTTGCAGCGGTGGAACTAGGGTTTTCTCTGTTGTTGTGATGGTTTCGGGGTACGTAGGTATATATAGGAAGAAGGAGGGCACTGGGGGCCACAGGTGGGGCCCACGAGGCAGTGGGCACGCCCTATAGGGGGCGTGCCCTCCACCCTCGTGCAAGCCACATGTGCCCTACTCCGTGGTTCTCAAGTCTCCCATGCGTATTTTGCTCCAAAAATATATCTCCCGAAGTTTCATTATGTTTGGACTCCGTTTGATATTTCTTTTCTATAACACCCTGAAATAGGCAAAAAACAGCAATCTGGACTGGGCCTTTGGGTTAATAGACTAGTCCCAAAAATAATATAAAAGTGTATAACAAAGCCCATTTAACATCCAAAACATCATAAATAATAGCACGGAACAATCAAAAATTATAGATATGTTGGAGACGTATCAGTAACACGCCATACTCCTTGTCTTCTTGGGCTTCCATAGGGGTAATTTAGTACAGGTATAATCCGGCCCCTCCTGGGCGGTTTATACCTAATAGTTATATCCCCAACATTAGGCCCCAGATTGATTTGAACATGTTCATGTCGATCTTCAACACTTAGGAAAATTTCTTCTTCAGCTTCTTCGAATGATCTTGTAAGCCGCCAGGACGTCATCTTCCAGGATCATAATAAACCGCCATGACATCACTTGTTCATTAAAAACCCATATATATTTAACCTTTATTAACGAGCCTCCGAAGACCGAGGCGACAGCTCTGTCCCATATCCATTTTTGGGTTCCTTGATTCCCGCGCCTGCCGCTTATCCCTTCGGCTTATAAATAGGGCCAAAGGACTGATACGTCTCCAACGTATCTACTTTTCCGAACCCTTTTGCCCTTGTTTTGGACTCTAACTTGCATGATTTGAATGAAACTAACCCAGACTGACGTTGTTTTCAGCAGAATTGCCATGATGTTGTTTTTGTGCAGAAATAAAAAGTTCTCGGAATCGCCTGAAAATCAACGGAGAATTATTTTGGAAAATATAAAAAATACCTGCACAAAGATCCACACCAGGGGGCCTTAGGCCAGCCCACGAGGGTGGGGGCGAGCCCCCCTACCCAGGGCGCGCCCCCCTGCCTTGTGGCCCCCCTGGTGCTCGACCGACGTATCCCCAGATCCTATATCTTCTGTTTCGGGGAGAAAAAAATCAGAGAGAAGGAATTATCACGTTTCACGAGACGGAGCCGCCGCCAAGCCCTAATCTCTCTCGGGAGGGCTGATCTGGAGTCCGTTCGGGGCTCCGGAGAGTGGAGATCGTCGCCATCATCATCATCAACCTTCCTCCATCACCATTTCCATGATGTTCACCGTCGTGTGTGAGTAATTCCATCGTAGGCTTGCTGGACGGTGATGGGTTGGATGGGATCTATCATGTAATCGAGTTAGTTCTGTTAGGGTTTGATCCCTAGTATCCACTATGTTCTGAGATTGATGTTGCTATGACTTTGCTATGCTTAATGCTTGTCACTAAGGCCCGGGTGCCATGATTTCAGATCTGAACATATTATGTTTTCATGAATATAAGTGTGTTCTTGATCCTATCTTGCAAGTCTATAGTCACCTACTATGTGTTATGATCCGGCAACCCCGAAGTGACAATAATCGGGACCACTCCCGGTGATGATCATAGTTTGAGGAGTTCATGTATTCACTATGTGTTAATGCTTAGGTCCGGTACTCTATTAAAAGGAGACCTTAATATCCCTTGGTTTCCAATAGGACCCCGCTACCACGGGAGGGTAGGACAAAAGATGTCATGCAAGTTCTTTTCCATAAGCACGTATGACTATATTCGGAATACATGCCTACATTGCATTGATGAACTGGAGCTAGTTCTGTGTCACCCTAGATATCTCAAGGTGGATGATTAGTAGTAGATATTGATGGATTTCGGTCTACTTACTTTGGCATACCGCCCATGCTTTGAACCTCAACCTTTCTTGCAATGTAATCAGCATTGGTTTGCGTTCGTGGTCCTGTCAATTGCCCAGCTGTAATTCGTTTTCCTCACATAGCTATTTTATCGTCTTTTGGGAGAGAGACATCACTAGTGAACATCATGAGACTCCGGTCCATATTACCATCATTGATCACATCCGTTCTTTACTTTTCGCTTTTACTTACTATTGCAAACATTATCTATCACTACTATCATTTGCGTTTAACCCTTTGTGAACTACAAGGCCGGAGGAATTGACAACCTCTCTGTACTCGTTGGGAGCAAAGTTACTTGTATCTGTGTGCAGGTCCACGTTGATTGCTAATCCGCGCCGTTAGCAGTTGACACCTACTTGTTGAACCTAGGAGTCTCTGGGGATTCGATCCTTGGCATATTTGCTAAGGGAAAAACTTCCACAACACTGCATCTTTCACCTTCCACTTGGGGTAACCAACGAGGGGTTAGAGGCCCATCAGTAGGACAAAAGATGTCATGCAAGTTCTTTTCCATAAGCACGTATGACTATATTCGGAATACATGCCTACATTGCATTGATGAACTGGAGCTAGTTCTGTCACCCAAGGTTATAACTTCTACATGATGAATTGCATCCAACATAATTTCCCATCACAGATCCAATGCCTACGAGCTTTACCTATATTGGTAGCTGCTTATTTACTTTTCCGTTGCTAATATTACAAAAACAACAAGAACACTATCGTTACTTTTATTGCCGCTACCACCACTATCATATTACTTTGCTACTAAACTATCTTGCTGCAGATACTAAGTTTCAAGGTGTGGTTGAATTGACAACTCAGCTGCTAATACTTAAGAGTATTCTTTGGCTCCCCTTGTGTTGAATCAACAAATTTGGGTTGAATACTTTACCCTCGAAAACTGTTGCGATCCCCTACACTTGTGGGTTATCAAGACTATTTTCTAGCGCCGTTGCCGAGGAGCATAGCTCAATTCTTTAAGTCACTTGGGATTTATATCTGTTTATCATTATGAAGAATTTGAAGGACTCAAAAACCAAGATCTTACCCTCAACTACGAGGGGAGGTAAGGAACTGCCATCTAGCTCTGCACTTGATTCTCCTTCTGTTATGAGTAATCTTGAGACACCAACTCCTGCTATTGAATCTGATATGACGTATGTTCTTGATGATGCTACTTCTGCTATGTGTGATGAAACTACCTCTATGCCTGATACTGTGCCACTAGGTGAATTTTTAGATGAACAAATTGCTAAGGCTAGGGAGAGTGCAAATGTTGATGATATTTATGAAAGTGATGATGAAACTACTCCCAATAGATATGAATTGCCTGTTGTGTCTGAGGGTTATGTTATGGATGAAGAAACTGCTAGAGACTTTCTTGCTTGCAATGATAGATATGATATTAAGAAATTATTAGCTAAGCTGAAAGAAAAGTCCTTGAATGCTATAATGAAACATGACCCTGCTTTTGCTACTTCACCTATTTGTGTCACTGATAAGGATTATGAATTCTCTGTTGATCCTGAGTTAATTACTTTGGTTGAATCTGATCCTTTCCATGGCTATGAGTCTGAAACTGTTGTGGCACATCTTACTAAGTTGAATGATATAGCCACCCTGTTTACCAATGATGAAAAGATTTGTTACTACTATATCCTTAAGCTATTTCCATTCTCGTTAAAGGGTGATGCTAAGACTTGGTTTAATTCTCTTAATCTTGGTTGTGTGCGTAGTCCCCATGATATGATGTATTACTTCTCTGCTAAATATTTTCCCGCTCATAAGAAACAAGTTGCCTTACGGGAAATATATAACTTTGCTCAAAATGAAGAAGAGAGTCTCCCACAAGCTTGGGGGAGGCTTCTCCAGTTACTTAATGCTTTGCCTGATCATCCTCTTGATATGCATGATATACTTGATGTCTTTTATAATGGACTAACCAATGCTTCCAGAGACCACCTGGATAGTTGTGTTGGTTGTGTTTTCAGGGAAAAAACTGTGGAACAAGCTGAGTTATTATTGAATAATATGCTGGCCAATGAAAATAATTGGAAACTTCCTGAACCAGCCCCTAAGCCAATTCCGAAGAAAAGAGGTGTTCTATTTCTCAGTCCTGAAGATATGCAAGAGGCAAAGAAATCCATGAAAGAAAAAGGTATTAAAGCTGAAAATGTTAAGAATTTACCGCCTATTGAAGAAATACATGGTCTTGATAACCCAACACAGGTAGTAAAGGTAAATTCTCTTTATAGATTTGATGAAGGTGATATACCTCGTTATAAGTCTGCTAGCCAATGCTTAGATAAGTTTGACAATTTTATTGTGAAACAAGAAAACTTCAATGCTTATGTTGGTAGACAATTGCAACACAATGCTTATATGATTGAATGCTTGAGTGATTATAAGTCTAGTGCTAAAAGTGAACCGAAACTTATTAGTAAACATGCGTCCATGGTCACCACCCAAGTAGAACAAGTACTTAAGACTCAGAATGATTTGCTCAATGAATTAAATAGTAAGAACAATGACCATGCTATTAGAGTTGTGACCAGAGGTGGTAGAATGACTCAGGAAACTCTGTATCCTGAGGGCCACCCTAAGAGAATTGAGCAAGATTCTCAGAGAGATAATTTAGATGCACCTAGTTCTTCTAAGAAGAAGAAGAAGAAAAATGATAGGACTTTGCATGCTTCTAGTGAACCTATAGCTGACACACCTGAGAATCCCAATGATATATCTGTTTCTGATGCGGAGACACAATCTAGTAATGAACATGAACCTAGTGATAATATTAATAATGATGTTCATGTTGATGCTCAACCTAGCAATGATAATGATGTAGAGATTGAACCTATTGTTGAACTTGATAACCCACAATCAAAGAATCAACGTTATGATAAGAGAGACTTTGTTGCTAGGAAGCACGGTAGGGAAAGAGAACCATGGGTTCAGAAACGCATGCCTTTTCCTCCGAAACCATCCAAGAAAAAGGATGATGAGGATTTCGAGTGCTTTGCTGAAATGATTAGACCTATCTTTTTGCGTATGCGTTTGACTGATGTGCTTAAAACAAATCCTTATGCTAAGTATATGAAAGGTATTATTACCAACAAAAGAAAGATACCTAAAGTAGAAATTTCCACCATGCTTGCTAATTACACTTTTGAGGGTGGAATGCCTAAGAAATTAGGAGATCCAGGAGTACCTACTATACCTTGCTCCATTAAGAGGAACTATGTTAAAACTGCTTTGTGTGATCTTGGAGCTGGTGTTAGTGTTATGACTCTCTCTTTATATCGTAGACTTGACTAGAGTAAGTTGACACCTACTGAAATATCTTTGCAAATGGCCGATAAATCAACTGCTATACCTGTCGTTATTTGTGAGGATGTGCATGTTGTAGTTGCAAATGTTACTATTCTAACGGACTTTGTTATAGTTGATATTCCCGAGGATGATAGTATGTCTATTATTCTTGGAAGACCTTTTTTGAATACTGCAGGGGCTGTTATTGATTGCAACAAAGGCAATGTCACTTTTCATGTCAATGGTAATGAGCATACGGTACACTTTCCGAGGAAACAACCTCAGGTCCATAGTATCAATTATATTGGAAAAACTTCAACTATTACTATTGGAGGTTTTGAGTTTCCACTTCCTACTATCAAGAAGACATATGACATACTTATTGTTGGGGACATACATATACCCATTGAGGTAACCTAGTGTTATTCGAAAATTCTCTGGTTTCATGTCACTCGGAAAGAGTTTATTAACAAGACCTGATCAACCTTGTTAATGGATTCATTTTGATGAACATGGGATAGGTGAATCTAGATAGCACAAACCTTCTGTACCCTCCTTTTACTTTCTGTTAATTAGGTTAAATAAAACAAAATTAGCATTGTCTGTCTGTTTCCAGACTTATCCGTGCAATAAAAAAATATCCCGAAAATAGAAGTTCTCCAAATGCCATGAAAATGAAATATGATTTTTTTTCTAGAATATTTAAGAAAATATGGCACTGAACACATAGCGAGGGGAGCCAACACGTGGCCACAAGGGCACAGGGGGCGCCCCCTGCCTCGTGGGCCCTACGTGGCCCCCTCCACTTATCCTTTCACCAATGGTCTTCTTCTTCCTCCCAAAAAAATCCCCAACCAGCTCAAACCCGAGTTCTAGCTCGTTTTGCTGCCATTTTCGATCTCCTTGCTCAAAGCACCATTCACCAAACTGTTTGGGGAGATTGTTCCTTGGTATGGGACTCCTCCATTGGTTCAATTAGTTTTTGTTCTAGTGCTTTATTTATTCCAAATTTATGCTGCTGTGGTGACCTTGTTCTTGAGCTTGCATGTCAAATTTGTTTGGTCCCAAGTAGTTCTAATGCATGATATAGTCTCTAAGCATTTATAGGAGTTGTTGCTATCAATCTTGTTGAGTTTGGTTAACTTTTATTATGAGTTACTAAAAATTTCAGAAAAATTCAGAAAAATGTCTAGGAGGAACTTCCAAGGTGGTCCTTCAGGAAGCAAGAACTGAGGCTCGCGTTCCTTGAGCCGGATGATGAACCACCGAGGGATGTTGAAGTGCGGCCTTGTGAATAGCCGTCAGATGAATTTATGGGTCAAGCGGGCATCAAAGATGAATTTTACGCATATGTGCGCAACGCTGACCTCGAGGACTTCATACAAGATAAGTGTCCTCAATACCTTGGCTTAACTGATAGCTTTGTGAGAAGGTTTAAATTTTCATCTTCGCGTAATTCTCACACTATCCTGTTTGACCTTTATGATAAATCTTATACCATGGATTTAGAGGATTTTTAATGTTGCCTGCAATCTCCCACAGTGGGGAAGTATGAGTGATCCTCGCAAATCTGAATTTAGAGAATTCCTAGCTAGTATTACACTAGGGGAATCCAGGGACGTCACACAAGCTACCACGGGGAGCATACATTTTCCTGCTATTCATTACTTTGCTCTCTTTATCAGTAGATGTATAAACGGTAATGATGAGGCTTGTCACATGTGTGTCCCTGATCTTAGTGTTCTCAGGAGTGTCGTACTAGGTGATAGGCAATATAATCTGGGAGCTATTGTTGCACGTAGACTACACCATAATGGTTTGCATGGAGATTTATTTGGTGGGATCTATGATACTCGCATAGCCCGCTATCTTGGTGTGTGTGTGCACATGTATGATGAACCTTTACCTCCTGCTTATTTAGACTGTCGTGCTATGGATAGTCACCAGTTTATAGAGTGGGATAATCAAACCCTCAAATATCGACTAATCTTTAACCGGCAGCATGCCATCCCTATTGTTCTTCCTGCCCCTACTTCGTTTAACTTTCAGGAAAAAGGAAGATACACTATAAGTATAACTATGGAGGAGGCAAATGCCTATTACAACATGATGGAGGCAACCCGCCTACGAGCTGCAGCTCAGCATGCAGCATCTGCTGCTTCTCAGTACGTCCCCAACTACAACTTTGGATATCCGTCAGGCCAATACTGGCCATAGACCAACTTAGGCCAAAAGCCTAAGCTTGGGGGAGTACGTGTTTCTCACCGACTTACATTCATGTTCACACACTTATTCTAGTTGTCGGTGCTCACACTCTTTCATTGTACCATCCATGCTTAGTTTTAGTTTCTTTTTTTCTTAGTCTTTTTCTTGTGTGCTAAAAAAACCCAGAAAAACAAAAAATATTAGTTGTAGCTTCTAGCTAGTTTACTTTCTTTGCTTGTAGTAGTAACTAAAAATGAAAACCCAAAAAGTTTTCTTGTTCTTCTTTTGCTTGTTGGGAGCTTTCCCGTGGAAATAATTTTCTTTTCTTTTCTTTAGGGGTTGAGAGTAGAAGACCATGATTGAAAATGCTTCGTGGCTCTCATATGCTCTATTGTTGATTTAACCTTGAGCCATATTACCTTGTCTTCTCTCTTGTATTAAATGCCTGCAGATTCCAGCTTAGTCCAATGCACGTGCACTATTATTATTTTCCACACAGTTCAGTCGTGCGAGTGAAAGGCAATAAGGATGATATATGATGAACTAATTGAGATGAGAAAAGCTGGTATGAACTCGACCTCTCTTGTTTTTGTAAATATGATGGCTCATCGTTCTTGATTCAGCTTGTTATGAATGAAACATGTTTTCAATGACAATTAGAGATCATAGATGCTTATGCCATGCTTAATTAGCTGAGAGTTCATAATGGTCTATCTTGCGTGCCAACATGATATTAAAATGGTTGTGATGTGGTATGATGGGTGGTATCCTCCTTTGAACGATTTAAGTGATCTGACTTGGCACATGTTCATGCATGCAGTTGAAACAAATCAACATAGCCTCCACGATATTTATGTTCATGGTGATTTATATCCTACTCATGCTTGCATTCATTGTTGATTAATTTTAATGCATGTTCATGACCGTTGTTGCTCTCTAGCTGGTCGCTTCCTAGTCTCTTTCTAGCCTTCACCTGTACTAAGCGGGAATACTGCTTGTGCATCCACTTCCATAAACCCCAAAGTTATTCCACATGAGTCCACTATAACTTCCTTTATGCGGTATTTACCTGCCGCTCCAAGTAAATTTGTATGTGCCAAACTCTAAACCTTCAAATGAAATTCTGTTTTGTATGCTCGAACAGCTCATGTATCAACTAGGGTTGTCTATATCTTCCATGCTAGGTGGATTATTCTCACGATGAGTGGACTCCGCTCATCATTCATGAGAAAATGGCTGGTAATCGTGATGCCCAGTCCCATGCTCAAAATTTTAATAATTAAAAAAAACTCCCCCAGGGTTGTTGCTGGTTTGGACGGTACCCATTGTTTCGGGCTAGCCGTGGAGTGTGCTTGTTGGTGGTTGGGGGAGTATAAACTTTACCATTCTGTTTGGGAGCCGCCTATAATGTGTGTAGCATGGGAGATATCGAGATCCTTGGTTGTTATGTTGACAATGAAAGTATACCGCTCAAAATGTTATTCAATCTCTATTTAAAAATAGAGCTCTGGCACCTCTACAAATCCCTGCTTCCCTCTGCGAAGGGCCTTATCTATTTACTTTTATGCAGAGTCATCATCCTCTTATCAAAGAGCACCAATAGGAGAGCACCTCTATCGTTGCATGTATTACTATTAATTTGCATTGAGTATGATCATGACTGGATCTCTTTTACCATGAATTACAATGTCTAGTCAGTCCTTGATCTTTAAAGGTGCTCTGCATTTATGTTTTGCGGTCTCAGAAAGGGCTAGCGAGGTACCATCCTGTTATATCATATCATGATTGTTTGGAGAAGTGTTGTCATCCGAGGTTTATTATTATTGCTCGCTAGTTGATTATGCCATTGATGTGAGTAGTCTTGAGACCTGAAAGTTATTGTGAATTTGGTTAGTTCATGATCTTGTTGAAAACCTGAATGCTAGCTTACATATTTACAACAACAAGAGCAAACAGAGTTTGTCAAAGTTTTTCTTTATCACTTTCAGTTTATCAACTGAATTGCTTGAGGACAAGCAAAGGTTTAAGCTTGGGGGCCTTGATACGTCTCCAACGTGTCTACTTTTCCAAACCCTTTTGCCCTTGTTTTGGACTCTAACTTGCATGATTTGAATGGAACTAACCCGGACCGATGCTGTTTTCAGCAGAATTGCCATGATGTTGTTTTTGTGCAGAAATAAAAAATTCTCGGAATCGCCTGAAAATCAACGGAGAATTATTTTGGAAAATATAAAAAATACCTACACAAAGATCCACACCATGGGGCCTTGGGCCAGCCCACGAGGGTGGGGGCGCACCCCCCTGCCCAGGGTGTGCCCCCTGCCTCGTGGCCCCCCTGGTGCTCCACCGACGTATCCCAAGATCCTATATCTTCCGTTTCGGGGAGAAAAAAATCAGAGAGAAGGAATTATCGCGTTTCACGAGACGGAGCCGCCGCCAAGCCCTAATCTCTCTCGGGAGGGCTGATCTGGAGTCCGTTCGGGGCTTCGGAGAGTGGAGATCGTCGCCATCATCATCATCAACCTTCCTCCATCACCAATTCCATGATGCTCACCGTCGTGTGTGAGTAATTCCATCGTAGGCTTGCTCGACGGTGATGGATTGGATGGGATCTATCATGTAATCGAGTTAGTTTTGTTAGGGTTTGATCCCTAGTATCCACTATGTTCTGAGATTGATGTTGCTATGACTTTGCTATGCTTAATGCTTGTCACTAGGGCCCGAGTGCCATGATTTCAGATCTGAACCTATTATGTTTTCACGAATATAAGTGTGTTCTTGATCCTATCTTGCAAGTCTATAGTCACCTACTATGTATTATGATCCGGCAACCCCGAAGTGACAATAATCGGGACCACTCCCGGTGATGACCATAGTTTGAGGAGTTCATGTATTCACTATGTGTTAATGCTTTGGTCCGGTACTCTATTAAAAGGAGGCCTTAATATCCCTTAGTTTCCAATAGGACCCCGCTACCACGGGAGGGTAGGACAAAAGATGACATGCAAGTTCTTTTCCATAAGCACGTATGACTATATTCGGAATACATGCCTACATTGCATTGATGAACTGGAGCTAGTTCTGTGTCACCCTAGGTTATAACTTCTACATGATGAATTGCATCCGACATAATTTCCCATCACCGATCCAATGCCTACGAGCTTTACCAATATTGCTAGCTGCGTATTTACTTTTCCGTTGCTAATATTACAAAAACTACAAAAACACTATCATTACTTTTATTGTCGCTACCGCCACTATCATATTACTTTGCTACTAGACTAACTTGCTGCAGATACTAAGTTTCCAGGTGTGGTTGAATTGACAACTCAGCTGCTAATACTTAAGAGTATTCTTTGGATCCCCTTGTGTCGAACAACAAATTTGGGTTGAATACTTTACCCTCGAAAACTGTTGCGATCCCCTACACTTGTGGGTTATCAAGGACCCTTTCTTTTTCTCCCCTTGCCTCTTCTCCTTTCTTCTACCTCGCGCCTCCTCAGTGCTCGAGCACCGCCGCCGCAGCGGACCTTCGTGTCTGCTCCGACAAAGGCTGCTGCGTCAACCTGTTTTCACCAGAGTCCCACCAACGCGCCTCCACGCCCAACAGCCCTGGTAAGTCCTTTCTTTGCTCCTCCTATAGATATCATTAGGGCTTTTCCGCAAGTTCATCGAAAATGTCACGTTGTTCTTCCCTGTTCTTCTTCATGGCCTCAATGGCGAGTGTAGATCTGATGTTTTCCTACGCGGTTGTAATGATAATCCTCCTTTCTTGTCATTAGCGCACCCTTTAGAGTAATCCCATCTAGGTCTAATGAACTGTTTTAGCACCTGTTTAACTTAGGTCTGAATATACCTGAGTTTATTGATACGATCTAGATCTGTAATTATCATGCTGATCTGTGAAACTTGTTTTTCCATCGCCTAGTTATTTCTGATATGTACCTTTCATACCCACATAGGCGGTTTAACTTTAGAAAATCATAATTCGGTAGGTAGCATTAGTCCCCACTTAAACCGACGTTTCGGTTATTTTCAAAATGCTTCCAATATCTGACTCCGGTTCAATAATGTGTATATGCCTCAACCTCTTCTCCACCTGACCTTTCGACGCTTTATACTTGTTAACCATGAATCATAAACCGGCCTTTTATCTATAATTTCAGCTTTTTCATTTGAAATGGCCAAGCAATTTTATTCCTGTAACTGGGTTCCATCCCGGGTTACTGAGGAAGAACTGGACGGGTTAGTTGAGATTGGCGCTTTAACAAAAAAGGATGTCATCCACTAGAAAATCCTCCTGAACCCAAAGATGGAGAAGTAATTGTGTTCATTGATCACCTGGCCCGGGGGTTTAGCCCTCCCAGATCAAAATTCTTCCATGATGTGCTTGCTAGCTTCCAACTCCATCCTCAAGATATTGGACCAAACTTTGTGTCCAATATTTGCAACTTCCATGTTTTCTGCGAGGCTTATCTGCAAGAGGATCCCACAGTTGAACTGTTTAGGGATTTCTTCCACTTGAACTGCCGTACGGAGTTTATGGACGGACCCAATACCAAGCTTGGTGGGATGTCAATTCAGAAAAGAAAAGATGTCAGCTTTCCTCATGCCAAGCATCATAGTCATCCCAAGGACTGGAATCAGACTTGGTTTTACTACCGAGATACCTATCCAACTGATGAGAATCCCTTGTCGGGTTATCATCCTCGTCGGCTCTCTAATACTCATCCATTTCCCCAACGGCTTAGCACCAAGGAGCAATCCAAGTATGCACCACAGCTTTCGAATCTTCGGGCCTTCACTGCAAACGGTTTAATGGGCGTCAATTTTGTTCGTTGCTGGATCTCTTGGAGCATTCTGCCTCTATGACAACGCTCGGTTTAATGTGCGAGTATACTGCGGATTTGAAAGATCCTCAGTGACATACTGAGGCTCAGTTGACAGAAACTGGAATTACTGAGTCTGTTAAGAGGATACTGGATGAACCGGTGGCTGTCTGCAGCAAAACAGGGCTGAATCCCTTCTGTGTGTCCAATAAACCGCCAGCTGTAAGGATCCATTAACTTGTTGCTTTATTTCAATCCTTTAAGTATCCGTTCTAAATTTCATCAATCTCTGACAGGGTGATGACCCGTTCTGGAAGAAGAAAGCACAAGATAAACCGGCGAAGGTGTCTCGCCCCAAGACTAAGGTTGTCAAGAAGCCTGCCAAGAAGAAAACCGCTGAATCCTCCGAGGTGAACATTGATGATGATCTGGATAAACCGGAATCAAAGGTAGAACTTGACTCTCTCGGTTCCCTTTTTATACACCTCATTGACAATGATTATTATCAGGATAACGCTGAAGGTAGCCAAGCTGATGACGTAGAGGTGATTATCCATTGCTTCGGTTCAGATCCTCTGCCAACACAGAAAATCCGTCAAGGAAACCGGAAAGTAAGATTTTCTCACCCCCTATCTCACTTGGACCCAAACTTTCTTTTGAAGAAACAGCAACATGAAGCTCGCCGCACAACCCGGCATAGCGGGCAAGCGATTACTTCCACCGGTTTACCAAATACTCCGATCCGGAAAAATCGATTAGAGGTCTTATATATTCCTGATGTTTTTTATCCCAAAGCGGGTCATTTTCGACAGCCTCTTAATCCGTCTGATTCGAACTATCAGGAAACACCTCATTCATCGTCTAGCGAGTCGACGCCACACAACTTCCACCCCTCAAGACGCTCCCTGGGCAAGTTTTAATTTGCTGTTAATTCCTTATGTTTATCCAATATATTGACCTTTCGGCTTATCCTTCAGTGGCAGGCCTAGACCCAGCAAAAAGGCCAAATTAAGTAAATCGACTGATGATAATGTAGTCCCTGAACTAGAAATGACTCCAGAACCGGCAGAAGCAAATGTTGGCGCTGTACTTGATGATCCACCACTACCGGATCAGGATCTTGGCGTTGAACAAGAAGTTGAGCCAACGGGCCATGCTGATCAACCAAACAGCCCAGTCCGAGCCAATGACAAATCGGCAAGCCCAGTCAAGGCTGCTGATGATACAACAGAATATGTTACGATCACCGGTTTTGGCCACACCACTCCTGGCGATCCTGTCGCTTTATCAAAGCATAGTGACAAGGAGAAAATTTCCGCTATGGACAAAGGCAAATGGAATGTCGATTTATCGAGCTATGCCCACCTCAGCGCTCAGGACCTTCACTCTGGATTTTTGAACCGTCTGTACACAAGCCGTGACTATGAAGTCGGTTTAGTGAGACTGATGAAAGAGCAATATGAGGTAACTATTGCTTAACTTCTGCAATACTATTTCTCCCTTTGTCAAATTTCTTGTATCAACTCCAGTGTAGCCCCCAAGGGCCGGTTTATCTCTTCAAGATGAACCGGGACTTGTAAAATATCAAACTTGCAACTTTCGCTAGTGTAGCTCTCAAGGGCCGGTTTATCTTTTCAAAACGAACAGGGACTTTGTCCTGTAACTTTACTTTGAGCAAATATGCATTAGCCCCCAATTGCCAGGAACAATACTTGTATTGAGCTTGGGACTTGTAAAAAACTTCTGATAACAGCAAATCGGCATTAGCCCCCAAGTGCCAAGTATATAACTTGTTATGTGCTTGGGACTTCCAATATCTTCCGCCAATTCATGATACGTATGTATATTGTAGGCTGATCTGAGCCAAAAGGAAACCCAAACCGCCGATCTTCAAGAAAACATCAAGTTCCAGCAAGCAGCAACCTCCAAATCCAAGGATGAAGTAACCGGCGCTTTAGCAGCTATGGAAAAATTGAAGGAAGATTTCAAGAAGGAGCGGGCGGATTGGGATATAGAGAAATCCGCTTTGAAGAAGAGGGCTGATGATGCAGAGGCCACCCTTAAACCGGTAACAGAAGAGCTAACTGGCTTTAAGCGGCAGATAAACGCCATGACCACTGCTATGTTTGGTAAGTATTCTTATTATAATCTCTCAATGCGTATTATCCATAAACTGCTGGTTTATCAATGTTTGTAATGATGCAGGAAAACATACTGCCCACTTGGGCTCTGACATGCAGAAGAAGTTGAAGGCTGCCTATACTCTTAGAGAGCAACTTTATACCGGCGCGCAGCGGATCATTTGTACTGCCGCTCATAACAAGCCGCCCCCAACTTTGATCAAGGAAACTTTGGAGAAGTTGTCAATTTTGCCGAGGAGGAGAGAACGGTGCAGGTGACCCACAGCCTTCAAGCCGGCCCGGCAAGGAATCATGAACCGGGAGCCGGTTTAGTCTTCTGCATACCGCAATACTTGGTGAAAACAGTTATTCCTTTGGGCGACAAAGCACCTTGTAATAGGGCTAGTTGAAATACTAGGTCTGCTATGCCATCGTGCATATTTATCTTGCGTGACGATGTTAATCCGCCATCATTATACTATGTCTGCTTATCCTTCTGAACAACTTTATTCAACCTACTTCTGCATAAAACAAGTTTAAAGTGTCCTGGCGGTCTCTGTCGGGGTTTTGGAGCGACATATGCCAACGGATGGCTTATCATGCATGGGGTCAAAAGAACGTCACTGGGCTCGGGAAGCGGAATGAGGCGAAACTTAGGACGCCTACGGATCTTACCCAGGTTCGGGGCTCTCCGTGGAGATAACACCCCTAGTCCTGCTCTGCGGGGGCTCCGCGTCATGACTGATGTCACTATGGTAGCTACAAGGTTGCTCCTTCGAGTTGTGTGATCTAGGGGAGGAAGATGAACAAGGCTAGCTCACCTCCTACGCCCTAGGGATCAGGGATGGATGCTAGGGTTTCTATCTCTCTCCCTCTCTCTCTCTCTCTCTCTCTCTCTCTCTCTCTCTCTCTCTCTCTCTCTCTCTCTCTCTCTCCCTATCTATCTATCTATCTATCTATCTATCTATCTATCTATCTATCTATCTATCTATCTATCTATCTATCTATCTATCTATCTATCTATCTATCTTCTTCTTAGAGTCCGATCTTCCAACCTTCTAACCCCTCCTCATGGAGGACCCTGGGGGGTTTATATAGGCCTACCCCCCAGGGATACAATCGTAATCCAGACGGAGTGGCCCCTGTCTGTCAGCGTCTTGTGGTGCCGTTCTGGCCGCCTGTCTGCTGAGGCCCGCCCCCTGCGGGCCCACATGATACCTTTTACTGTAGACATGCTTCTGCTGACGACAGCCTCATCAGGGGAGAACTGGCTACAGTGCCGCCATCTCCTGCCGTACACTGCCGCCACGTCATGTCTTGTCATCTTGATGAGGTTCAGACTTCTAGGGCAGGTTCCGCCGCCTGCTACCAGGCGTCCGCCTCCCCTGGCCGCCTGCCAGGGGCGGTTTGCTTATGGCCTGCCCGCTGGCCGGTGGGGCCAGCCGCCTGCTGGCCCTACCGTCTGTGAATAGTGGGATCATGGCTTCCTCTGACCGATGCTTGGTCACAAGCAGTGTGGCTATAGTGACCCGCCATTTAGGAGATATCCATAAGGTACACATTTATTGTAGCCACGCCCTTATAGATTCTATAAGGACATATTCGTCTGTAGCCATGCCTCGGCTGCCTGGTGGCCCCCCAGCACGCGTCCCGAGGGAGGAGTGTGGGACCGTCTACTAGCCGTTGGTATTGGTGCCGTCGCCTGTTGGGTCCATGCCGCCTGCTTGCAGCCGGCTCCTAGGGCAAGCTACCCTAGGAGGCGGCCCGATGAGCAGACGGCCGGGGGGGTAGCAGGCGGCCACAATTTGTCTTGAAATACCAAGGGTGGTTGCTGAGGATACCCATGGTCAGTATCTCCAACAGTAGTCCTCGAAGCTGGTGGAACTCCGCGGTCGGTGCTGGAGGGCAGCGAGGTTCCAGCAGCTTCCCTCCTTAGGAAGATTCAGCGTCCCTCGCCCGTCTTTCGTAGGGATCCGTCTACCCGCAGCCGGACCCATGTCGAGGGAGCCGGCTTCTAGCAGCCGAACCCTTATCTTCGAATCTTCGTGGGGAAGGCACCGCCTGGTCGGTAGGCAGTCGAGCAGGCCTGCCGACCGTTGGCGGCTCCCCACGCGTCACTGCCCCGTCGCGTCGGCCTGCCAGCCCACGCGCGTGACGGGACATAACAGTGGGCCAAGGCCCGCCACTACAGGGCCTCGGTCCTCGCGCGCATCTAGTGTGGCAGGGATAATCGATTGCCCTCCCACACGCATTTAATGCGTGCGGATTAGGCGCGCGAAAGGTGGGGGTCGTGCGGGGCGTGGAGCAGTTGATCCCACGCCCGCCCCCTCGGCTTCGCCGCCCCGGGCCTATAAATAGGCCGGGGAAGAGGAGCTGGCACCGTTCTCGCGCTCACTCCTCCCCACTCTCCTTCTTCTTCCTCGCTTCCTCCCGCTCCTCTTGCCAACGTCGCAGCGAGCTGCCGCCCGAACTATGGCTGCCCCAGCGCCTGCCCGCCACCATGGCTAATGGGACGGCAGCGAGGTCCTGGAGGAGCACATCGACGTCCTCCGCCGGTCGTGAAAGCTGCCTCCCACTAACAAGGTGGCCATGCACCTAGCGCCGGCGGCGGAGATCAGGCCGGCCCCATGGCAGGGCGAGCGGGTCGTCTTCCGCTCGCACTTCCCGTGCGGCTTCGGCCTTCCGGCGAGCGGCTTCTTCCGATCCTTCTTAGAATTCTTCAGCATCCAACCCCACTACCTCACGCCGAACACGATGGTGACGCTCTCATCCTTCGTCGTCCTGTGCGAAGCGTACTTCGGCATCCTCCCCACCATAGAGCTGTGGACCGTGCTTTTTTACGTGAAGCTCGGCACCGCAGTCCAGAGCGTGCCCACCCAGTGCGGGGGGTGCATTGCGGTGAAGCGCACTGGAACAAGGAATTTCTTCCCGGCGCCGCAGCTCGTGGCGTCGGTAAAGTAGTGGCAGAATACGTACTTCTACGTCTCCAACGTCAACCCCGAACAAGACTTCATTTATCTGCCGGACTGGGTGCCGGGTCCGCCTGCTGAGCCTCGCGACTCCTGGAGGACCCGGCCTACCTCCCTCACGCAAGGCGCCTCCATCGCGATGCGCCGTCTCCGGGAGCTGAGGGACGGCGAGGGCCTGGTCTTCGCGGATTTGCTGCTCACGCTTGCGGAGTGTCGAGTGCTGCCGCTGCAGCGCCGCCCTCATCTGATCTGCGACATGAGCGGGCGCCGGGACCCCAGCCGGACATGCACCAAGCGCCTGCCATACAAGGAGGTGGCTAACTTGGTGAACCATGTCTCCAACTGCAAGGTCTCCGACTCCGGCTGGGCCTTCGGCAAGCCGCCATACAGCCACGACAACCAGTCACCTGCAGTAAGCTCTTTAGCCCTCTCTTTTCTTTCTTCTCCGTCCGGTTGTTGTAGTCGTCTGATCCTGATGTCTTCTTCAGATCTTCCCCGGCCAGCCAGCGCCGGGTTTTGGCCATCCAGGCCGCCCCCCCGGAACCGTATCGTTCCTTGAGCAACACAAGAGACCCCGATCTTGGGGCCGCCGCCATGGAGGAGGAGGAGGTGATAGGCGGTGGGGGTCAGCCTTCAGGCGGCCTGCCAGAAGGTGGCGTCGAGAGCTGGCCAGACAACGAGGAGGAGGAGGAGGAGGAAGCACCCGTCCGCGCCAGCCAGCAGGCCGGGCCGTCTGGCGCAGCCGGAGGCGGGAAGCGACGGTCCTCATCAGGGTCATCTGGTGCCCCGCCCAAGAAACTTCGGCTGTCGACCGCCGCCACGAGGCGTCGGGAGGTGGCCGCCAGGGCGATTGTGCCCAAGATGCCCAAGGCCAGGCCGGTCGTGTCCGGCTAAGTGTTTTGCATCCTTCTTCTGTGTGATACTTATCTTTCTCAGCATATCCACGCAGCGCGCCGCTTTCCCTCTCGCGGGCGCCAGCAGACTCTGTTGTGGGGGCACAGATGCCCCTCCTGCACCCCCTCGCGTGGATCCAGCTGCCACGCTCAGGGAGGCGACGGAGAGGAACGACCGCGAGGCGCGCGCGGAGCACGAGGCCGCGGATCGCGAGCGAGCGGTGGCCGATGCCGCTGCCAGGGCGGAGGCCGAAGCCGACAAGAAGGCCCAGGCAGACGCCGCCCGAGCCCGGGAGCAGGAAACGGGCTCCCAGTAGCCAGTGGGCCGCACCGTCCTCCCGGAGGCGGGCTCTCTGGAGCCGTCGGCCCAAGCGCCGGCTGGTGACGAGCAGCCGGTTCCAGATAATGGGGGGACGACTGCGTCATCCTAGAGACACGGGTGCCGCCCCCTGCGCCGCCTGCAAGGGAGCAGGGCAGACGGCCAGCAGGGACGGAGGTGCCGCCGGCCGAGGGCGTGCTGGTGACTAGCCCGTAGCCGGCCCCCAAAGCCCCTGCCCGCCCGCGCCCCGCGAGGGCGGTCTCCGTGCCGCAGCAGGTGGCTGCCGGCGGTGCCAGCTCATCCACGCCGGAGAATGAGGCGACCAGCGCGGCGCCGTCAGGTTGGAGGCCCGTAGGCGGTGGCGCGCTGATTGTCGCATCACGGGACGTCCTCGACCGCTTCAACTCCTTGGGCAACGTCATTCAGACGGTGATGCAGGAGTTCGTGGCTGCGCGGTCCTACGTTCGGGTACGTATGCTTCGTGTTCTTTTGCTTTTATTCCTTCAATTTCTTCTGTGAGGGCGCGACAACGCACCCACTGGGTGTAGTCCCCGAGTTCCGAGCCGGCTGTTGAGCAGGCGGCTTAGAACTCCAAAGTGTGCGTCGTCTTGTGCCTCGTTGCAGGAGTACCACAACCTCCGTGTGGCCTCCTACAACGCCCAGCGCCAGGAGCTGGCGCAACTACAGGCTGCCCTGGTAGACAGCCAAGGTGAGTGCTTCCCTTCTCCTCCTTGCGGGGGCGCGTCAGCGCACCTGCTGGGTGTAGTCGCCGAGTTCCGAGCCGGCTGCTGAGCAGGCAGCTTGGAACTCCAAGGTTGTCTTTTTTGCTGCTGCTAACATTATTGTTTTTTCTTCCTCTCTTGCTAGCAGTCGCAGCCAACCTCCGCAACCAGCTGGACGAGGCCCAGTCGGAGCTGCCTGCCAAGGAGCGAGAGCGTGGTCTTGCCGCTCAGGACCGCGACCGCCTGGCCAAGGAGCTGGCAGACCAGGCGGCGGCCCACAAGGTTGAGCTCGGGAAGATGTCGGACGCCGAGACGCTTCTTCGGGCAGAGTTAGAGGCTGAGCGCTCAAATTGGGTCGAGAAGGAGGCGGCTCTCCAAGACGGCTACGTAGCCATTGGAGACATGGTCGACGATGAGATGTCTACCCTTTCTTCTTGTACTTGCCATCTGTTACAGCCGCCTTTCTCTTCTTCTGATTCTACTTCTAGTTCTGGCAGAGTTCTTCCCGGGCTACTCTGTGGCTGCCACCCAGGCCATCGAGGCCGAGCGTGACGAGAGGTGCAAGGCGCGCCGGGTGATTGCACCCAACGCGCCCAGGACCCCAGCTGAGGAGCTTCTTGCTATTCGGGTGCGTCTCCAGCCGGTCCGCCGTCTGCTTCGCCGTCTGCAACGTGCTGGTGCCCAGGTGCTGGCCGCCCTCTGGCCAGGTGTGCCGACACTCCGCACTCCCAGTCGGACTGCCGACTGGCTGGAGGTAGCCGGCCACTGCTTCGAGGCCTGGAAGGGCTCCGTAGTGAGGGCTGGCACGCGGACCGCCCTGGAGTTCGTCAAGAGCTGGTATCCGGGCCTGAGCCTCGAACAGCTGGAGACCTTCCGTGCGGAGGCTCAGCCTGAGTTGGCCGTGGTGCAGAAGGACCTCGTCCAACGCGCTGCCACCCTCGCCGAGTACGCCGACACCTCCGTCTTCATCCCAAAGTTGGATGACAGGGGCCATGTGGTGCCACCTAGTAACTTCGGGCTGGACCTGGCAGCGTCGGAGGAGCCGGACGAGGAGATCGCCTCGAGTGATGAGCGCAAGGAGGAGGAAGGCAGCGACGAGGAGACCAGCTCCCAGGAGGCGGATCCGTCTGACCAGCCTGACCGGTCCTCGACA
Source organism: Secale cereale (assembly GCA_902687465.1). Lineage (NCBI taxonomy): Eukaryota > Viridiplantae > Streptophyta > Magnoliopsida > Poales > Poaceae > Secale > Secale cereale. The sequence continues at coordinate 56,974,688 of LR738709.1, read as the reverse complement.
AGCGGACCAGGTGTGGTGGCCCCGCCTGCAGCACGAAGCGGCCAGGCCATGACCCACCAGGCGGCCCCCTCGAAAGCCGGCTCCGTCGTGCCGCCCGCTCCGCCTGCTGTGCCCTAAGCTTTTACTTTTGTATATTTTGGTTCTTGTTTTTCTGTAAGACTTTGTAGGGTTAATCCGAACAATTCCACCCGTTGGGTGTATCAGTAAGCTGTTACTGCAAGGCGGCCCTTGAGGCCTTTTTGATGTAAATATTCTTTTAATGCTGCATGGTTTTTGTGCAATTGTGCCGAGTCCTAGGATTAGCCCCGCCCTTAATTCCTTCTGGCGATTTTCCTTTTGTCGTCTCCTTTAACTCCCGTCCTACCAGCCAGACAGCCACTCTATGGTTCTATGGCTGGGTCAAGAACTTGGCTGTTTTTAGGATGGGCAAGTATCCCTCCCTCTGGAAGGCAGCGTGGCTAAGCCCAGAGCCGACTGGTCGGCTGTGTGACAGCCGGCTATTCGTGTGAAGGGCCGGCTTGCCCTATGTCTTTTTTCCTTAGCCATTTTTCGTGTGGGCACCACTTCTTGGCTTTGGCTCCTGCCAGTCGGAAAGCCATGTTCTGCGAGTCTGTGACTGAAGGCGGAAAAGGGCTTGGATGCCATCACATTACTTGTCCGACTATTTAAGGAAAAGTTTTTAAAACATAGGGCTAGGCGGCCAGTCCCCGGGCCGTCTGCTAGGCTCCGGTGCCGGACAAAGGAATGAACAATACTCATTCACAGGCATAATTCTTATCATATAGATAAAGGGTTGGGCAGTCCCCGAGAACTCCTCGGGGGTCCCATTGGTTCTTCAAAATAAATAGATAGCGCGACACATACTGTCTTTCAGCTATAAAAGCGACGAAGTAGGTTTGCATTCCATGGGCGCTCCGACTCCTTGCCTGAGTCATCTCTCTTGCGTGCTCTTGGCTTCTGGGCATCAATGAGGTAGTGGGCATCGTTGCCTAGTACCTTGCTGACGATGAACGGTCCTTCCCAAGGAGCCGAGAGCTTGTGCTGGCCGGCTGTTCGCTGGATCAGCCGGAGCACAAGGTCCCCCTCTCGGAAGGAGCGTGGCTTGACTCGCCGGCTGTGATAGCGGCGAAGACCCTGCTGGTAAATGGTGGAGCGGCTGAGTGCTACCAGCCGGGCCTCCTCCAGCAGGTCTACGCCGTCTTCGCATGCTTCTTTGGCTTCAGCTTCTGTATACATGGTGACGCGAGGCGAGTCAAACTCAACATCCGTTGGGATGACGGCCTCGGCCCCATACACGAGGAAGAAAGGAGTGAAGCCGGTGGATTTGTTCGGAGTGGTTCTAAGACTCCAGAGGACAAACGGCAGTTCTTCGATCCAGCAGCCGTCTGATCGCTCCAAAGGTTCGACCAGTCGGGGATTGATGCCAGATAGGATAACGCCGTTGGCACGCTCGACTTGGCCGTTGGACTGTGGGTGGGCAATGAGCGCTAGGTCCAGTCGGATGCCCTGTGTTGCACAGAAACGGGCAAGTGCGCCTTTGGAAAAATTTGTGCCATTGTTGGTGATGATGCTGTGCGGTATACCATACCGGACTGTGATGTATGCGATGAATGTCACAGCAGTTGGGCCATTGAGTTTCTTGATTGGTTTTGCTTCGATCCACTTGGTGAATTTGTCTATTGCCACGAGTAAATGTGTCAAGCCGCCTCTGGCTGTCTTGAAGGGGCCCACCATATCCAGACCCCAGACGGCAAATGGCCAAGTGATCGGAATGGTCTTGAGTGCAAAAGCCGGCAAGTGTTGCTTGGAACTGAAGCGCTGGCAACCGTTGCACTTTTTTACCAAATCTTTGGCGTCGTCCAAAGCAGTCGGCCAGAAGAAACTGTGGCGGAAGGCTTTGGCGACGAGGGATCTTGAGGCCGCGTGATGGCCACATTCCCCTTGGTGAATGTCCTTCAGGATAGCCATCCCCTTTTCTGCTTCTACACAGCGCTGGAAGACGCCCGTTGCACTTCTTCTGACAAGCTCTTTGTTGACTATGGTGTACGCTGAAGCTCGGCCTTGAACTTGCCGTGCCAAAGTTTCACCAGCTGGCAGCTCTCCTCTGAGCAGGAAGGTGAGGATTGGTTGTGCCCAAGACGGCGCTGAGACTCCTGTTACTTCTTCCAGAGAGACCAGGGTGGTTGGGCTGGGAGGCGGAGGGCTGGGCTGAGCTGTCTGCTGTGCTTCCAAAGTCCCCGAGCCGTCTGCTGGAGCTGGCACCTCCTGGCCGCCCGCTGGAGCAATCCCTGGGACAGGAACCGGCGCAGCTACAGGTGGTCTGTTTGCTGGAGTTGGAATGTCAAGGCCGCCTGCTGGAGCAGTCTGTGAGCCGGCTGCTGAAGTTGCCGGGCCGCCTGCTCCAGGGTCGGCTGGTATGAAGATTGACTCCGACTCTTGTGAAGGCTTGATAGATGGCTTGCACAGGCATTGAAGAGATACGCTTGGTGGTATTGCGTGGCGGGAGGAGCCGATTCATGCCAAAGTGTTGGCTTGCATGTTGTCGGCTCGTGGTACATGGAGGAATTCACAGCCATCAAAGTGTCCACTGATCTGCTGGACAAGGAAACGATAGATTGCCATGTTTGCGTCTTTGGCGTCCCAGTCCCCAGACGACTGCTGGACAACCAAGTCTGAGTCACCATAGCACAGCACTCGGCGGATGCCAATCTCCTTGGCCATTCGAAGCCCGTGGATGAGTGCCTCATACTCGGCCACGTTGTTAGAGGCGGCAAAGTGGATCTGCAGGGTGTACTTGAGCTTGTCGCCCTTGGGGGAGGTGAGGACGACGCCGGCTCCTAAGCTAGTGCGCATCTTTGACCCGTCGAAGTGCATCGGCCAATGGGTTGAGTCTGGAACAGGCGGCAGGTACTTGGTTTCGGCCCTATCAACGAGGAAGTCGGCCAATGCTTGTGACTTGATGGTGGTGTGTGGCTGGTAGAAGATGGTGAAGGGGGCCAGCTCTATGGCCCACTTGGACACTCTTCCTGAAGCATCTCTGTTGCCCATGATTTCAGCAAGCGGGGCCATGCAAACGACCCTGACTGAATGCTCTTGGAAGTACTGCTTGAGTTTCTTGGCGGTGAAGTACACATCGTAGCACATCTTCTGGTAGTGAGGGTAGTTCTGCTTGGATACTGACAGCACCTCGCTCAAGTAGTAGACGGGCCTCTGGACGGGCAAGTCTCTGCCCTCTTCTGGGCGCTCGACCACAATGACAGTGCTGACCACCCGGCTGGTGGCGGCTATGTAAAGGAACATGGGTTCCTTGTCTGCTGGCGCCGCCAGGACAGGCGGGGTGGACAGCAGTCTCTTGAGCTGCTGGAAAGCTTCGTTTGCCTGGTCGTTCCACTCGAAGCACGTGGTCTTCTTCATCAGTTGGTACAGGGGGAGTGCCTTTTCTCCCAGCCGGCTGATGAAACGGCTGAGAGATGCCAGGCACCCCGTGAATCTCTGGACATCTCGCACATGGGTTGGCCGTTCCATCCTCTCAATGGCCTTGATTTTTGCGGGGTTGCACTCGATGCCGCGTTCGGATACCAGGAAGCCAAGGAGTTGGCCGGCTGGTACCCCGAAGACGTATTTCTCCGGGTTTAGCTTGATCCGAAAGCGGCACAGGTTTTCAAATGTCTCTTGGAGATCCTCGAAAAGGGTTCTTCTCTTCTCCGTCTTCACCACGATATCATCCACATAAACGTGGGTGTTTCTGCCAAGTTGCTTGAGGAGGCACTTCTGCATGCAACGCTGAAAGGTGGCGCTGGTGTTTCTTAAGCCGAACGTCATGGTTAGGTAACAGAAGGCCCCAAATGGCGTGAGGAAGGCGGTCTTCAGGCGGTCAGCTGGATCAAGCTTGATTTGGTGGTACCCAGAATAAGCATCAAGGAAAGACAGCAGCTTGCATCCGGCTGTGGAGTCGATCACTTGATCAATTCACGACAGAGCAAACGGATCCTTAGGGCAAGCTTTGTTGAGGCTGGTATAGTCAATGCACATGCACCATTTGTTGCTCTTCTTCAGCACTAGGACTGGATTCGCAGGCCAATCGGGGTAAAAGACTTCCATGATGAAGCCGACTACTAGCAGGCGGGCAACTTCTTCCCCAATGACTCTTCTCTTCTCTTCTGACAGGCGGCGTAGCAGCTGCCTGACAGGTTTTGCATCTTTTCTCACATGGAGTTTGTTCTCGGCGACGTCCGTCGGGACACCCGGCATGTCTTTAGGGGACCATGCAAAGATGTCCCGATTCTCACGGAGGAAATCGACGAGCTCGCTTTCTTATTTGCTGTCTAGGTTTGACCCTATGACAGCAAATCGCTCTGGGTGAGACGGGTCCAAGGCAATCTTCTTTATCTCCTTGGCCGGCTGGAACGAGCCTTGCGGCTCCACCTCCCTAGGATCGGCTGGTATGGCTGGCTGCTCGCCAGCCATTGCCACCAGCCGTTCCAGGCGGCGCTTTTCCTCAGCTACGACAAGGGACTCTGCCAAGTAGCTGCTGGCTGTTGCGCATGCGATGGACTTCTCGTAGTCCCCGGCTATGGTGATTATTCCCTTGGGGCCCGGCATCTTCATCTTGAGGTAAGCATAATGGGGTACTGCCATGAACTTTGCAAGAGCTGGCCGGCCCAAGATCACGTGATAGGGACTTTCCAGGTTCACCACTTCAAACCAGACTGGCTCCCTCCGGAAATGCATCTTGTCACCAAACATGACATCGATCTTGGCCTTGCCGATTGGTGAGCAAGAGAGGCCTGGCACAATGCCATGGAACATGGTCCTGGTAGGCTGAAGTTGCTTTTCTTTGATGCCTAACTTCTCCATGGTGTCATGGTACATGATGTTGATGCTGCTGCCGCCGTCTACCAGTACCCGGGAGAAACGACAGGCCCGCCGGTCAGTGGAGAGAGTTGCGTCCAGGACAAAGGCATAGGCCCCTGGTGATGGCATGACAGCCGGGTGATCCTCTCGGCTCCAGCTGACAGGCCTTTCAGACCAATGCATGAATTATGGGTCTTTGACGGCAACGGTGTTGACTTCTCTACGCTGTTGGCGCCGGCTGTGCCTATCGTCCGTCTGGCTGGTGAAGACAACATAGGCTCCGTTTTCTTCTGGGAATTCATCGACCTGGTCGCCGGGGCGAGCAGCCAGCGGATTAGGAGGCGGGGCCGGCTGCCCAGCAGGCGGGGCCGGCTGCCCAGCAGGCGGCGGCGGCAGAGCTTCTCCCCTGGCAATTCTTGTGAGCCAATGACACTTTCGCGTTGTGTGGTTGGAGGGCTTCGCGCCGCTGTGGAACTTGCAGGGGGCATCCAGAGCTTGGTCAAAGGAGAAAGCTGACTGCCAGACTGGTTTGCCGCCATTCTGGCGCTTGGGTCCTGCTTGAGCTTTTGGCTGCTGGCCATCGACTGCTGCCACCAGCCGGCTGTTGGCAGCCGGCGCACGGGTCTTGCATTTCTGGTCGCTTGGCTGCTGGCCTCGGCTGGACTCTCCAGCCGGCGTCTTGGAAGTTGGAGGGGTCATCTTGCCAGAAGCATCCACTTGTAGCTCGGTCTTCATGGAGGAGTCAGTGGTGGCGTACTTGTCTGCTATGCTCAGCAGCTTATCCAACGTGGCCGGCTCGTCACAAAGGAGCCTGTGCTTGAGTAAGGTGCCTTCTCTGCACCCGGCCGTGAAATACTCGATAGCTTGTACCTCGTGCACTCCTTCACAAGAATTTCGCAGCTCTGCCCAGCGTGTCTGGTAATCGCGGGCCGACTCGTTTGGGCCTTGGACACATAGAGAGAGCTGGCGCGGCTTGGGAGGACGCTTGTAGGTGCTGGTGAAGATGCGAGTGAAGGCGTCGGTGAAGTCCAACCAACCGTTGATCCTGTTGGGTTTGAGGCTATCAGCCAGGTCCGAGCCGTGCCCTGGAGCATAAGAGGCACGTACTTCACCGCAACACGTCTGTTGCCGGTAGCTATGCTGACGACTGTGGAATAGTCCACCAACCAGTCCTCTGGTTTCACTGATCCATTGTACTTGGGGGTATCTCTGGGGAGCGAGAAGCCCTTGGGAAAAGGCTCATTGCGGATGCGAGGGACGAAACAAGCCGGACCGAGGTCATCTTCTTCTTCGACCGCCTGGGACCGAGCCACACGGTCCAGGCGGTGGTGGGCGTCGTTCTCCCCAACCCCCGGTCGGCGGCCCAAGCGGCCCGCCAGAGAGGGGTGTTGTCGGCGTACTAAAGTAGGGGTACCTTAGTATCCCGACTTGTGCACGGACAGTAGCAGTGTCCCGTGGCAGGGCTTGCCACGCGCTCGCCAAGGCCCACCCTAGTTCCTTTTGAGCCATTCAAGAACAAAGTATTCAAGTTAAGAAACAAGACCCCGGCAAGAGGAGCTTGCCGGGAAGGCCGCTCCAGGCTCAAGACCACCCCTCTAGCGCAAGACCCTGGCAAGAGGAGCTTGCCAGGAAGACCGAAGAACAGCATTTCAGAAGACTTACCGCGGTGCATCGCGCGCCTCGGCAAGGTCCGGGGAGCGACAAGCTTTCGGGCCCGGCAAGGTAGCAACCGCGGCAAGGCGCTTGCCGCGGCAAGCTTCCACTGTGTGCTCGCGCTCCAGCTCGTCCGGCCACGCGTCGCCCTGGGGCCCTTCCAGGGGCGCGTGGCGGAAGGCTGTGCAGCCTGGGGGACACGGTGGCAGGCCACGATGACGAGACCTCCGTCGTGGCGAACGGAGACGCCCGGACGGACGCTTTTTACACTATTTGGGGCGATGGCGACGGGCATTCAATGCCTTTGTCCCCCACCGTCAGGGTTAGGTACAAAACACTGTGCATACACTGTTACAACTACCACCACTTTTACGTTTTTACCCTCAACTACGTTGCCACCTGTCGGTGACCCCTTTGACCTATAAAAGGAGGCCCATGCACAACGTAGAGGAGGTTCCGAAGCTTCATCACTGATACGTCCAAAACGTATCTATAATTTCTACTTGCTCCATGCCACTTTTGGGTGATATTGCTATGATATTCATACACTTCCATACACTTTTGATCATATTTGGACTAACTTAATAATCCAGTGCACCCTAGTGCCAGTTTCTGTTTTCGGCTGTTTTTGTATTTCAGGTTTTCACGTTTCGAGAACTGCCCAGAAAAATACAGAAAAAATATATAAAAAATCAGCGTATCGGGAACGACACTGCTTCCGAAGGGGAGCCTGGGGGGGCACAGGGGCCCCTGGCGCCCTGTGGGCGCGCCCCCCCTGGGCCGCGCCGGGGGGGGGGCACCTCGGCACCCCGAGAGCCCCCTGGTGCCCTACTTTGGCAGATATTTAAAGGGTCCCCCGTAACCCTTGAAACAGGACTTCTTTTCGCTATCCCATCTCTGTTCCGCCGCCGCCGCCGCTTCCAAGATCGGGAGCACCAGGAGAACTCTTCCCGGCACCCTGCCGGAGGGGAGGATCACCACCGGGAGCTTCTCCACCACCATGGACGCCTCCCGGATGACTCGTGAGTAGTCTCCCTTGGACCATGAGTCCATGACCAGTAGCTATGTGATGTTCTCCTCCCGTTCTTGTGCTTCACTAATTAGTCCTCGTGAGCTACCCTACATGATCGAGGCACCTATGTAATCCTTATGCTGTTGTTATGTTGAGTTTGCTGGGATCCGATGGATTATGAGATTATGTTCAGATTGATCTTGAGTAATATATTTGATTCACTTCTTTTATATTTTAGTTCATAAGTAATTCTTGCATGTTCTCCGTTGTTATTTATTGCTTTGGCCAAGTAGTAGGTAGTGACTCCAAGAGGGAACGTTATGCTCGATTGTGGGTTCATGCCCCTCGATGACTAGCTTGAGTGACAGAAACATGAGTCTAGGGGATGTGCTGTTGCCACAAGGGGGAAAACAACGGTGCTTGTGCCTGCGGGTGCAAGGATTGTTTACTTTACGCAAAGTTCTTTTAATGCAATTGTCTGTTGCATTGAGTTTACACTATGGGTGGGACTCGCAACTTAATACCAGCGAGATGTTCTGGATAGATATCGCAAGGTGGATGATTAGTAGTAGATGCAGATGGATTTCGGTCTACTTACTTTGGCATACCGCCCATGCTTTGAACCTCAACCTTTCTTGCAATGTAGTCAGCATTGGTTTGCGTTCGTGGTCCTGTCAATTGCCCAGCTGTAATTTGTTACCTCACATAGCTGTTTTATCGTCTTTTGGGAGAGAGACATCACTAGTGAACATCATGTGACTCCGGTCCATATTACCATCATTGATCACATACACTATTTTACTTTCTGCTATTTTATTTACTATTGCAAATTACTATCTATCACTACTATCATATTGCTTTTAACCCTTTGTGAACTGCAAGGCCGGAGAGATTAACAACCTCTCTGTACTCGTTGGGAGCAAAGTTATTTGTATCTGTGTGCAGGTCCATGTTGATTGCTAATTGCGCCGTTAGCAGTTGACACCTACCTGTTGAACCTAGGAGTCTCTGGGGATTCGATCCTTGGCATATTTGCTAGGGGAAAACACTTCTACTTACTGCATCTTACACCTTCCACTTGGGGTAATCCAACGAGGGGTTCGAGGCCCATCAAGGAGTATTTTCTGGCGCCGTTGCCGGGGACTCCACTCTTCAGGATAGGGGAGTTGCATGCTATCTTTTACCTTTGCTTTTTAGTCTTGTTAGTTTACCTTTCAGTTTTCTTTATGTCTTTTCACTAGTTGTCCTTATGGACAACCCTATTATTGGATCGCTGCTTGCGGGAAGACGCCCCACACCTGTGGTGGTTGATCCTCCCCCTACTGAATTTGTGCCTTATAAAATACCAGCTGGTATTATCAATTATGTTTTGGCTAATCGTTACGCAGGAGACAGACATCCCGGTGAACACTTGCTATATATGTCACAACTATGTTCATTATTTAAGCTTGCAGGTGTATCGAGGGAGTTTGTCATGAGGAAATTGTTTGTCGTATCACTTATAGATAAAGCTTCAGATTGGTATGGGCTTCTCGATAACTCACACTTGCTGGACTGGCAGGAGCTTTTGTCTCTCTTTTATACTAAGTTTTATCCTCTTCATGATGCTTATGTGGAGAGTAAGAGTACCTATTTGCATGTGGATCATGGTAACAATGCTTTATGTGATGCTTATATTGTTGAGTTTATTCGTGATCCCACTGAAAATTATTATGAGAAGGGAACATATGCTTATCGATATTTTAATAATATTAAGTTCCCTCTCTTTATGTTGAAGGTTTTGAAGCTGCACTTGTTTTGTCTTCCTATGCTTATTGCTTTGTGCTTCAATGAATTATTCTATTGAAATATTCCTATGCATAGGAAGCATGTTAGGCTTAAATGTGTTTGGTATTTGCTTCCTGATGCTCTCTTTTTGTTCTTCAGCTCTTATTCTTACGAGAGCATCATTAAAGTCTTATGCCTAGCTTAAAGGCATAAAAGAAAGCGCTTTTGGGAGGCAGCCCACATGAATAAAAAAATTTGCTTTTGTTGTGTCTTGATGTTGTTTACTGCTGTAGCATCATCATTGTATCTTTACTTTTCATATTTGTGCCAAGTATAGCCTCTGATTGCTAGAAAGTTCAAAAGTTGTGAGGTGCTGTCCAGGAAACAGATTCTGTCCTTGGATAGAAAAATTCGTATAAAATCACCAGATCATCTTTTTGGTCTTAATTTTTTCTAGAGCGTTATCTATATAATTTTCTTTCGTGCGTCAGTTCTGAGTTTTTTGATTTGAGTTGCAGAAGTATCCCGAACAGGTCAATTACTGCCTGCTGTTCTGTTTTTCACAGATTCTGTCCTGTTTTGCCTTACCTTCACTTTGCAAATTGAGAACTTGCTTTTTCTTTGAAAAAACCTTTTGGCAATCTTGAGAAACAGTAGAAATTCAAGAATATCCTTATTTCCAGCAAGGTATAATTATTTTATTAAGGATACTAACCTTGCTAATCAGATTATGAATGAGTTATGTATGAAGGGAGTTTTCAAGTGTGCGAGGGAAGATGATAAAAAGATTCCGGAGTGTCAAGCGCTCAAGCTTGGGGATGCCCCCGTGCACCCCCAAGAAATATTCAAGGAGACTCAAGCGTCTAAGCTTGGGGATGCCCCCCGTGCATCCCCTTCTCCATCAACATTATCAGTTCGTCTTTCGTTCCGCTATATTTTTATCACTTCATGTGTTATGTGCTATGCTTGGAGCGTCTTGCTTTTAGTTTTCTTTTTAGTTTTTTTCATAACGACTCGGAACCCAGCATTCCTTTATGTGGGAGAGAAACACGCTCCACCTCTACCTAGAACATTACATAGAATTTTCATGTCTATCTATGATGTGTGTGTTCTTTATCTTTTAATAGCTACTATCGTGCTTTGCTCTTAGTATTCATGCTTATCTTTTCAAGAGCTTCTATTTAGTTGGTTGCTTGAACTCTTTTTAATTACCATGCTCAACTTATTAAGAGTGTTTGCTTCCATTGCATGGGTTAATATGTCTATGATAAATATGCTACTTTCATGATGGTGCTTAGTAGTTCAGGTTTTCTTATGGTTAATCTCAAATAGCTAGGGGGTTCCCAATGTGTCATTGGAATACCAACTTGGTTTGTTTGCCTATGATGTGGTATGGTTTAGTAATATCTTCCTTCGAGAATTTATTTTGATTGACTTGGCGTATGCTCACGCATATTCAAGACTGTAAAGAAAGTCTGTCAAGCCTTGATGATCTTTTGTTTCTAAGTAGCGATATAACTACCATGCCTGATTCAATATTGCTTTGTCGCTCTGCATGATTATGACCGTCATTGCTCTCTTAGTTGGTCGCTCCCAGTCTTCTGCTAACCTCCACCTGCACTAAGCAAATTAACCATGCAATACATAGCTCATGGGAAAGTAGCCTAAAAACTATTGTGGTAAAGAATATGTTGCTTATGTATCTTATTTCTTATGAGTTTCTTGCTGAGCGGTAACCATGTTTCTGGGGACGCCATCAACTGTCACATTTTTGTTGAATATCATGTGAGTTGCTATGCATGTTCGTCTTGTCTGTAGTAAGGGTGATTTACCGTGGGTTGAATTAATATGCATATTGTTAGAGAAGAACATTGGGCCGCCAACCAAAGCCATGCCTCATGCTGGAAGTTTTAGCTTGGACCTTAATCCTCAATCTCTCATGAGAATATGCTTATGCATTAAAGAGGAGTCCATCTATTTTCTATGTTGTCCCGGTATGTATGTCCTCAAGTTGAGATTTATCAAAAACGAGAAATCAAATGCGATCTATCTCCTTGGACCTTTGTACAGGTGGCATAGAGGTACCCCTTTGTGACACTTGGTTAAAACATATGCAATGCAATGATAACCCATGGGGATCCGAGCTAATTAGGACAAGGAGCGAGCACTATTGGTATTCGATGCATGAGGCTTGCAACTTATAAGATGTTTTATACATGACACATATGAAGTACTACTACCGTTGACACAATTGCTTCCATGTTTCAAAATAAAAAGCTCTAGTACTTCAAGCACCAACTACTGAGAGCATGATTGTCATTATGAGTGTAATGTGCATTGTCCCAAAGTAGCATTGTCTTTTGCATGATTGTGATATCGTTTATTCTGAAATGATTGTATCTAGTCATCACTTAAACCTTGAAGGTGCCCTTGCATTTATGTTTTGCATCACTAAAGGGGGCAAGCTAGATATCACTTGATCATATTTGCACATCATGTTCATTGCAAATCTTTTTGTTGTTCCAGTTTCATGTTGTAAAACTTTCAGTCATTTGTGATTTTTTCTTGAGACAACTTAGTTACTTTAGAATCATTGTCTCAGTAAGCTTTTGTCATATGACTATGAGGAAGTCTTATATGGTTAATAGCATGTCACCACAGAAATTATTCTTTTTATCATTTACCTACTCGAGGACGAGCAGGAATTAAGCTTGGGGATGTTGATACGTCCAAAACGTATCTATAATTTCTGCTTGCTCCATGCCACTTTTGGGTGATATTGCTATGATATTCATACACTTCCATACACTTTTGATCATATTTGGACTAACTTACTAATCCAGTGCACCCAAGTGCCAGTTTCTGTTTTCGGCTGTTTTTGTATTTCAGGTTTTCACGTTTCGAGAACTGCCCAGAAAAATACAGAAAAAATATATAAAAAATCAGCGTATCGGGAACGACACTTCTTCCGAAGGGGAGCCTGGGGGGGCCACAGGGGCCCCAGGCGCCCCAGGCGCCCTGTGGGCGCCCCCCCCCCCCCCCGGGCCGCGCCGGGGGGGCGCCTCGGCACCCCGAGAGCCCCCCGGTGCCCTACTTTGGCAGATATTTAAAGGGTCCCCCGTAACCCTTGAAACAGGACTTCTTTTCGCAATCCCATCTCTGTTCCGCCGCCGCCGCCGCTTCCAAGATCGGGAGCACCAGGAGAACTCTTCCCGGCACCCTGCCGGAGGGGAGGATCACCACCGGGAGCTTCTCCACCACCATGGACGCCTCCCGGATGACTCGTGAGTAGTCTCCCTTGGACCCTGAGTCCATGACCAGTAGCTATGTGATGTTCTCCTCCCGTTCTTGTGCTTCACTAATTAGTCCTCGTGAGCTGCCCTACATGATCGAGGCACCTATGTAATCCTTATGATGTTGCTATGTTGAGTTTGCTGGGATCCGATGGATTATGTGATTATGTTCAGATTGATCTTGAGTAATATATTTGATTCACTTCTTTTATATTTTAGTTCATAAGTAATTCTTGCATGTTCTCCGTTGTTATTTATTGCTTTGGCCAAGTAGTATGTAGTGACTCCAAGAGGGAACGTTATGCTCGATTGTGGGTTCATGCCCCTCGATGACTAGCTTGAGTGACAGAAACATTAGTCTAGGGGATGTGCTGTTGCCACAGGGGGGAAAACAACGGTGCTTGTGCCCGCGGGTGCAAGGATTGTTTACTTTACGCAAAGTTCTTTTAATGCAATTGTCTGTTGCATTGAGTTTATACTATGGGTGGGACTCGCAACTTAATACCAGCGAGATGTTCTGGATAGATATCTCAAGGTGGATGATTAGTAGTAGATGCAGATGGATTTCGGTCTACTTACTTTGGCGTACCTCCCATGCTTTGAACCTCAACCTTTCTTGCAATGTAGTCAGCATTGGTTTGCGTTCGTGGTCTTGTCAATTGCCCAGCTGTAATTTGTTTCCTCACATAGCTGTTTTATCGTCTTTTGGGAGAGAGACATCACTAGTGAACATCATGTGACTCCGGTCCATATTACCATCATTGATCACATACACTATTTTACTTTCCGCTATTTTATTTACTATTGCAAATTACTATATATCACTACTATCATATTGCTTTTAACCCTTTGTGAACTGCAAGGTCGGAGAGATTGACAACCTCTCTGTACTCGTTGGGAGCAAAGTTATTTGTATCTGTGTGCAGGTCCACGTTGATTGCTAACTGCGCCGTTAGCAGTTGACACCTACCTGTTGAACCTAGGAGTCTCTGGGGATTCGATCCTTGGCATCTTTGCTAGGGGAAAACACTTCTACTTACTGCATCTTACACCTTCCACTTGGGGTAATCCAACGAGGGGTTCGAGGCCCATCAATCACTCCCACGCTCGGTGTAGCTAGCTCTGAGCACTGTAGATCTTCTTGCTCCCGAGCCAAGAACTCAATAGAAAACCAAGGCAGGAGTAGGATTTTACGCATCCGTGCGGCCCGAACCTGGGTAAACTGCTCGCGTGCGCACCTCGATCCGCTCTTTGTGCTCCCTCCACTCCCTTGCCGTACCGAAAAGGGGCTCCGGTCCCATAGGTGTTCATGGGCGATCAGTTTCCCCGACATCTTTGGCGCGCCAGGTAGGGGGCATCGAGGTTGTGCGAACCTGATCCGGCGTTCACGCGGGCGTAATCTTCAGCAGCTTCGTCAACTTCATCAACCTCATCGACTTCATCGACATGCCACCGAAGAAGAAAGCTTCGGAGGTAGGAGGCCCGTCCGCGTCGATCCCGCCACCACCAGAACCAACGGTTGTTGGGGTAGACGCTGGCGGAAGGACAGACGCCGGCGAGGAAACTCACGGCGCCGCCAAGTCCAAGGACAAGACAGACGACCGAGCTCACTCCAAGACCTCGGCGTCCGTGCACGCGCCACGCCCCTCTCAGGAGGTGCCGGACCAGCGACGGCGTGGTACACAGGGTACCATACGCTTGCTGGGCCAAGGACAAGGTGGCGGGTCGCGGGACGCTCAAGGCCAACGCGCTGGCACGAGCAAGGCGCAGTCGCCGGGACGAGACCCTGCCCCTTCTAACGTTGTTAGAAGTCCGAGCATATCTCGCTCCTTGCACCGCTCGCCACCGCCCCCCTCCACTCCAGCAGAAGCTCTCGCTAGAGCTCAGCTACTCCTCGACTTCCCTCCAGCGGCAGACAAGGCCGAAGACTGGAGGGCCATGATACATTCAAAACGTATCTATAATTTCTGCTTGCTCCATGCCACTTTAGGGTGATATTGCTATGATATTCATACACTTCCATACACTTTTGATCATATTTGGACTAACTTACTAATCCAGTGCACCCCAGTGCCAGTTTCTGTTTTCGGCTGTTTTTGTATTTCAGGTTTTCACGTTTCGAGAACTGCCCAGAAAAATCCAGAAAAATTATATAAAAAATCAGCGATACGGAAACAACACTGCGTCCGAAGGGCAGCCTGGGGGGGCCACAGGAGCTCCAGGCGCCCTGTGGGCGCCCCCCCC
>LR738709.1:56933211-56959761 GCA_902687465.1 Secale cereale | reverse complement strand
GGCCCCCCCCCCCCCCCCAGGGCCGCGCCGGGGGGGCGCCTCGGCCCCCCGAGACTCCCCCGGTTCCCTACTTTGGCATATATTTAAAGGGTTCCCCGTAACCCTCGAAACAGGACTTCTTTTCGCGATCCCATCTCTGTTCCGCCGCCGCCGCTTCCAAGATCGGGAGCACCAGGAGAACTCTTCCCGGCACCCTGCCGGAGGGGAGGATCACCACCGGGAGCTTCTCCAGCACCATGGACGCCTCCCGGATGACTCGTGAGTAGTATCCCTTGGACCATGAGTCCATGACCTGTAGCTATGTGATGTTCTCCTCCCGTTCTTGTGCTTCACTAATTAGTCCTCGTGAGCTGCCCTACATGATCATGGCACCTATGTAATCCTTATGATGTTGCTATGTTGAGTTTGCTGGGATCCGATGGATTATGAGATTATGTTCAGATTGATCTTGAGTAATATATTTGATTCACCTCTTTTATATTTTAGTTCATAAGTAATTCTTGCATGTTCTCCGTTGTTATTTATTGCTTTGGCCGAGTAGTAAGTAGTGACTCCAAGAGGAAACGTTATGCTCGATTGTGGGTTCATGCCCCTCGATGACTAGCTTGAGTGACAGAAACATGAGTCTAGGGGATGTGCTGTTGCCACAAGGGGGAAAACAACGGTGCTTGTGCCCGCGGGTGCAAGGATTGTTTACTTTACGCAAAGTTCTTTTAATGCAGTTGTCTGTTGCATTGAGTTTACACTATGGGTGGGACTCGCAACTTAATACCAGCGAGATGTTCTGGATAGATATCTCAAGGTGGATGATTAGTAGTAGATATTGATGGATTTCGGTCTACTTACTTTGGCGTACCGCCCATGCTTTGAACCTCAACCTTTCTTGCAATGTAGTCAGCATTGGTTTGCGTTCGTGGTCCTGTCAATTGCCCAGCTGTAATTTGTTTACCTCACATAGCTATTTTATCGTCTTTTGGGAGAGAGACATCACTAGTGAACATCATGAGACTCCAGTCCATATTACCATCATTGATCACATACACTATTTACTTTCCGCTATTTTATTTACTATTGCAAAACACTATCTATCACTACTATCATATTGCTTTTAACCCTTTGTGAACTACAAGGCCGGAGAGATTGACAACCTCTCTGTACTTGTTGGGAGCAAAGTTATTTGTATCTGTGTGCAGGTCCACGCTGATTGCTAATTGCGCCGTTAGCAGTTGACACCTACCTGTTGAACCTAGGAGTCTCTGGGGATTCGATCCTTGGCATCTTTGCTAGGGGGAAACACTTCTACTTACTGCATCTTACACCTTCCACTTGGGGTAACCAACCAGGGGTTCGAGGCCCATCAGGCCACCATCCAAAGCCTCATCGCCTTCGCCAAAAACGACACGCCGCAGCAGCCGGCAACATCACGGCCGCGGCAAGTCAGCCAGGCGCGGGCTGATGGAGACAAGACCGCCGGGGGTGCAACTACCGTGCACTCCCCGCCGCGGAAGCAGAAATCGCCGACTCGCCGGATCAACATCGACGATGACTCCACGGCGTCGTCGGATCCACGAGCCCGCCGCGATCAATGCCAAGTCCTCGATGATAGGCGACAAGAAGACGCTCGGACTCGCATTGAGCGTCGAAGAGAAGCGCGACGAGAGTCCGACCAGCGCGCTGGGACCGCTGTCGACATGATCTCGCCCGGTGAACCAGGCGACTTGCCGTACGCGGCCGGCTGCCCTGCGTTCACCCGTGAGCTGCGGCAAGTCCAGTGGCCCAGCATGAAGAACTTCAAGCCCGACGTACCCGAGAAGTACGACGGCAAGACCCATCCCTTGGAGTTCCTCAGCATCTACACCATTGCGGTGCAGGCTGTCGGGGGACGGGATGAGAAGATATTAGCAAACTACTTCCAGCTTGTGCTCAAGCCCAATGTCAGATCTTGGCTCATGCACTTGCCGGAGAACTCCATCTCCTCTTGGGCAGACCTGTGCCACCAGTTTGTCGGTGCCTTCACGGGCGGCCACAAGCCCCACGGCCAGGACAGCGACCTTCACATTCTAGCCCAGAAGGAAGGAGAGTCCCTGCGGAAATACATCTAGAGATTCAGCCGCGTCCAGCACAACATCCCGGACGTCCACCCCGCCGCGGTTATTAGCGTGTTCCATCAGAACGTGTGTAACCTCCGGATGAGGGAGGAGATGGCGATGTGCAAGATACGAGACGTCAGCGAGCTTTATGCTCTGGCTGACAAGTGCGCACGCGCTGAAGAGGGGAGGAGACTCCCCGGAGAGGATGTTGGAGCAGGAGGAACAGACAGTGAGGATGCCGCCCCGGCAAGGAAAAACCGGCGGCGGAACAATAAGAAGAAGAAGAGCAAGGAAGTACTAGTTGTCGAGCAGTCCGGCAAGGAGGCTGGCGCCAAGAAAGCTCAGGCTGGTAGCTCCGGCAAGGAAGCTGCCCCTGTAGCAGCCGCCGACAAGCAGGACGGCTCCGACAAGCAGTACTGCAAGATCCACCATACCAAGGGCCACGATCTCCAGAACTGCAAAAGGGTCGAATACCTCGTCGAGCAGCAGAAGGCTGAGTACGAGCGACGCGACAAGGAGAAGGCCCAAGGAGGTGGAGGAGAGTCCGGCAAGAAGCGGCCATTCAATGGCCGGGGAGGAAGCCGTGGCAAGGCCAAGCAGCGGCAAGGAGATAGACCTCCCCGCGGCCGCGACAAGGACGAAGACGAAGACGACGACGAGGACATGGACGACGGAGACAACAGCGAGCAGGAGTTCCAGAAGGCCACAGAAGTTCTGTGCGTCGATGGAGGGGCCTCTCTGCATACTTCCCATCGCCAACTCAAACAATGGGTGCGGGAAGTTAATGCAGCAGAGCCACCCGTCGAGTCGTGCAAACTCCTGAAGTGGTCCAGCACGCCCATCATCTTCGACATTGAGGACCACCCTGACCGCACAACCGCGGTCGGGTGCTTGGCGATGTTGGTTTCCCCAACCATCCGCAACCTCAAGGTCACCAAGATGCTGGTTGACGGCGGGGCCGGCCTGAACCTGATCTCCTCCGCTGTGATCCGGAAGCTGCAGATCCCCGACAGCGAGCTCGAAGAGACCGGCACGTTCCAAGGGATCAACCTGGGAAGGAGCAAGCCGAAGGGGAAGATCACATTGCCAGTAACCTTTGGCGGAGAGCTAAACTTCAGGACTGAGAGGATCACATTCGACGTTGCTGATATCCCATTGCCATACAATGGGATACTTGGCCGTCCAGCGCTCGCCAAGTTCATGGCAGCCTCTCACTACGCCTACAACATGCTCAAGATGCCAGGGCCGATAAGCGTCATCTCTGTCCCCGGCGACAAGAAGGACGCGCTTATTTGCGCCGACAAGATCTACCAGGACGCAGCAGCCGCCACAGACAGCAAAACACTTGCCGCTGAAGCTCCCGGGGGGAAGAACAAGGCCAAGTCCGGCAAGAGCTCTAGGGCCCACTCCGGCAAACGCACCTCTTCAGAGTGCTGCGCTGCCGTCGAGGACGCACCATCGAGCTCCACCGGCAAGTGCAAGAAGGGAATGGCTGCTCCACCTGCAACCAAAAAGGTGTCCGCCAAGGAGGATAGCACTGGTGGTACTTTCACCATCAGTGCCACGCTCGATCCTAAATAGGAAAGTGCGCTCGTTGCTTTCCTGCGGGCGAATGTCGATGTGTTTGCATGGCAACCGTCTGACATCCCCGGCGTTCCCAGGAAAGTAATTGAGCATAAGCTTGCTGTTTGTCCTCATGCGCGGCCCGTCAAGCAGAAGGTCAGGAAGCAAGCGGTAGAGCGCCAAGAGTTTATTGCTGAAGAAATCAAGAAGTTGGAAGCGGCAGGCCTTGTTAGAGGTGTTCTTCATCCCACGTGGCTGGCCAACCCTGTTGTTGTGCGCAAAGCTAATGGGAAGTGGAGGCTTTGTATAGACTTCACTGATGTGAATAAAGCTTGTCCCAAAGATTTATTTCCCTTGCCGCGCATTGACCAGATCGTTGACTCCACGGCTGGATGTGAGTTGCTTTCATTTCTTGATGCATATTCCGGATACCACCAGATATTCATGGCTGAGGAAGATGAAGATAAGACCGCGTTCATTACTCCATGTGGCACTTATTTCTTCATACGCATGCCCTTTGGATTGAAGAATGCGGGTTCAACGTTTGCAAGGGTAGTCCACACTGCTTTTGAGCCACAGATACACAGGAATGTAGAAGCTTACATGGATGATATAGTGGTCAAGAGCAAGGACAAAGATACCCCGATTCAAGACCTAGAAGAAACCTTTGCAAACCTGCGCAAGATACAACTCAAGCTCAACCCCGAGAAGTGCGTCTTTGGAGTCCCCTTCGGGAAGCTTCTCGGGTTCTTTGTGTCCCAGAGGGGGATTGAAGCTAATCCCGACAAGATCAAAGCCATCGAGTAGATCGAAGCCCCGAAGCGCGTCAAGGATGTACGGCGACTTGCTGGTTGTGTGGCTGCCCTCAGCAGGTTCATTTCTAAGTCTGCAGAACGCGGCCTGCCTTTTTTCAAAGATGTCAGGGAAACTGATCGCCCACGAACACCTATGGGACCGGAGCCCCTTTTCGGTACGACAAGGGAGCGGAGGGAGCACAAAGAGCGGATCGAGGCGCGCACGCAAGCAGTTTACCCATGTTCGAGCCGCACGGATGCGTAAAACCCTACTCCTGCCTTGGTTTGCTATTGAGTTCTTGGCTCGGGAGCAAGAAGATCTACAGTGCTCAGAGCTAGCTACACCGAGCGTGGGAGTGATCAAGCTTCGGAACCTCCTCTATGTTGTGCATGGGCCTCCTTTTATAGGTCAAAGGGGTCACCGACAGGTGGCAACGTAGTTGAGGGTAAAAACGTAAAAGTGGTGGTAGTTGTAACAGTGTATGCACAGTGTTTTGTACCTAACCCTGATGGTGGGGGGCAAAGGCATTGAATGCCCGTCGCCATCGCCCCAAATAGTGTAAAAAGCGTCCGTCCGGGCATCTCCGTTCGCCACGACGGAGGTCTCGTCATCGTGGCCTGCCACCGTGTCCCTCAGGCTGCACAGCCTTCCGCCACGCGCCCCTGGAAGGGCCCCAGGGCGACGTGTGGCCGGATGAGCTGGAGCGCGGGCACACAGTGGAAGCTTGCCGCGGCAAGCGCCTTGCCGCGGTTGCTACCTTGCCGGGCCCGGAAGCTTGTCGCTCCCCGGACCTTGCCGGGGCGCGCGATGCGCCGCGGTAAGTCTTCTGAAATGGTGTTCTTCGGTCTCTCTGGCAAGCTCCTCTTGCCAGGGTCTTGCGCTAGAGGGGTGGTCTTGAGCCTAGAGCGGCCTTCCCGGCAAGCTCCTCTTGCCGGGGTCTTGTTTCTTAACTTGAATACTTTGTTCTTGAATGGCTCAAAAGGAACTAGGGTGGGCCTTGGCGAGCGCGTGGCAAGCCCTTCCAAGGGACGCTGCTACTGCCCGTGCACAAGTCGGGATACTAAGGTACCCCTACTTTAGTACACCGACAGGAGCCCCCGGGCCTGGGCCACACACGGTGCCGAGCGCTGTTGGGCCAGGCCCAAAACAGTGCACGGACACACGCGGCCCACGGCGCGCCGTATCCCACTCCGTATCCACCGCATCCCTCCCTAACGGCATGCGTCGATTGCGGCGTCGTGGGAGAGATCGTGGCATGTTTCTTTAATGGGAAAATGCGGAACGTCCCCCGCTCCCCCTTAAAAGCAGAGGAAACAGGGGAAGTTTCCCCCATTGCTTCATTGCGTCTTCAACCTCCAGAAACCCCCGCCGCTCTTCTCCTCCTCAAAGGTCGAAAGAGAGCCGAGCTCCACCCCTCTTCTGCCGCCGCCAACCTCCCTAGCGCCGCTGACCCCACTCGCCGTCCCCGCCATGGCCCCGAAGAGCGACAAGGCGAAAAGCGCGAAGTCCGAGCGGGCGGCGAAGCTAGCAGCAATGCGGAAGAGGATGGTGGTCTTCCCGCCGAGGCTCGGCGCGAGGGAATTGAAGGACAAGTACTACTAGTTCTGGTCGAGGGAGACGAAGGCTCACCTGCGACATGTATCCGGGAGGTTACCATTACTTTGCTCTGTTCTTCCATTGCGGTCTCTGCCCTCCATACTCCGAGTTCTTCTGCGACGTTATGAACACATATGGATTCCATCTTCTAGATTTCACCCCGAACGTAGTCCTAACCTTGGCAATTTTCGCACATCTGTGCGAAAACTTTGTCGGAGTCACCCCCAACGTAGCTCTCTTCCGCCATTTCTTCACACCTCGAGTAGAATCTGGATCTCCTCTGTCTGGTGGCATCTCTTGGATCTTTGGGCTCAACAAGAAAGAGGCTTACTTGATTGGAGAGCTCCGCGGCAAGTGGGAGGAGTGGAGGGCCGATTGGTGCTGGGTTATGGAAGATGAACCTCAGCAATTTACCTCCCCGCGCCGAGCTGCAATAGTGCGCGGCAAGGATTGGAGTGACCTGGCCCCGGAGGACGAGAAGCTGATGGTTGCCCTCACTAGGATCCTCCGCCTCCGGCAAGCCAATCTTACTGTAGGTGAGGTCGGGGCAGATTTCCTTCGCCGGCGCATCGCTCCCTTGCAGGAGAGGAAGCGGTCTGCTAGGGAGTTTGGCAACGCGGCAGATTGTATGAGGCTACGCCTTGGCCTCAACTACAATTTCACTGTCCTGGAGCTCAAGGGGATGATCCGGGAGCTATTCAAGCATGACCCCAAGCACCTGGAGTGGTTTGCCCCATCACGGGGAGTAGTTCCACTATGTAATAACTCTTCTCTTAGTGCCATCCGCGCGGCAATGCCGCTGTGCGACTCCCACGGGGTTGATCCCACTTGGCTGGCGCCTTCTGACGAGACTGCACAAACTTTATTCGACAACTTGGTTGAGCTGCCGATCAATCTTGATGAGAAGAAGGGTCTCACCCGCGACACCACGGAACGGGATTTGGCGTATATCGCCATCAGGATGGAGGAGGCAGCCGTAGCTGAGGCCGCGGGTGAGTTCGGGTACTCCTTGGACGAGGCGGATGCAGCGGACGCGGTGAGCCGGGCCGAGGAGGAAGAGATCTTCAAGCTGCTGAGGCCTGCCGGGACGAGCGAGGCTGCCGGGCAGGGCACAGAGTCAAGTGAGCCCGCCGAAGAGGACGCCGAATCGGGCGACGACTCGGGCGACCGTTCAGAAGACTCAGGCGGGTCTTTGGGCCTCGACGACGCATCCTCATCCTCGGAGAATTCTCCATCACCGCCAAGTCCTCCGCCTCAGCCAAAGAAACGCCTCCGCAAGGCCACTGACACGGCGAGGCAGCCGGCGCCCCAACAGCAGCCGCAGCATCGCTCGACGCGTGCCACCACAACGAGCAAGGCCGTCAAGGGGGCGCCCCGCGCCTCAGCGGCAGGCGGAGGGGGATCTTCCCGAACTGGTTCTGGCGTTCCTTCCGCCCCTCGGTCTTCGGCGACAACCGGAGCGGGGTCTTCTCAGCCCACGGCTCCGGAGCCCGCCAAGCGTCCGAGGGAGCTTACCCCTCCAGCTCCTCGCGCCGGGATGCGCGAGGCGGACTTCGACTTCTCCGTCCTTAGTTCCGACGAGGAGGAGGAAGAGTAAGCACATGCAACTCTTAATTCTTTTGATTTTTTTGTTGCTCTTGTCTTGAATTCTCTTTGCCTGACTCTGATCTTGTTTATCTTCCAGGACCCTGGCCCAGAGAGCGGTGAAGAGGGCCAAGATTCCGGTGGTCGATCTTGAGGACGAGCCCGTCGCCGCGGCAGGAGATGCGCCCGCGACAGGCTTGCCGGACCAGCCTGCTGCTCCGCAGAGCAGCCCCCAGTGCAGCCCCCAGCGTAAGTCTTTTGTTCACTTCTCTGCTTATTGGACGCGCTTGAGCTTCTTATCCTTGCTAATGTCTTGTTTGCTTGTTGACTTGTTGATAACCCTCAACCGTAAGGGATCGAGATAGTCTTCGCGGGTAAGAATAACCCAATTTATTGATTCGACACACGGGGAGCTAAAGAGTATTTATAAGCTTTAACAGTTGAGTTGTCAATTCAACCGCACCTGAAATATGCTAACTTGCAACAAAAGATAAGTGGTAATAGTGATATGATAGTGACGATAGTAATAGTAAAAGTAAACAGTAAAAGTAGATAGCAGTAGTAAATGGCAAAAGTAGCAACTAGTGACAAGCAAGGTTTAAAGTACTATAGGCTAGGGAGATGGATGGTTGGGCGTTGCATGGATGAGATAGATTCTAACTTGGGGCACGGCACACGGAAAAGTAATGATCATCTAGGCAAATATCAAACATTAGGCATGTATCCCGTATGTAGTTGTACGTGCTTGCAATAAGAACTTGCACAACATGTTTTGTCCTACCATCCCGCTACGAACGGGGCCAAAAGGAACTAATGGATATTAAGGTGCTCCTGTCAAAGGGCACCGGAACAAAGCAATGAACTCAATGGATACATGTAATCCTCAAACTACGGACCATCCCCTTTGGTGTCCCAAGCTGTCACTTTTGGGATCGCCGGTTCCGAACCGTAACAGGTGCATACAACTCATAGATAGGATCAAGAACATAAATATATTCATGCAAACACATATGGTTCAGATCTGAAATCATGGCACTCGGGCCCTAAGTGTCAAGCATTAAGAATAACAAGTTGTAGCAAAGATCATAAACACCATACTAGATGATAGGCAACATGCCCCCAACAATCTGACGAACTATTACATGATCTAACTCATCCAATCCCTACCATCCCCTTCGCCTACAGCAAGGGAATTACTCACACATGAAGGGGGAAGTCATGGAGGGATGATGGAGTGGTGATGATGATGACGATGGCGACGATCTCCCCTCTCCGGAGGCCAAATCAGCCTCCAGATTAGCCCTCCCGAGGAAGAACAGAGGGTGGCGATGGCTCTGCGATGAAAAACAGCGAAAGAACTTCCGATTTGGGGTTTCTGCGTCGGGAGGAAAAATACGGGCTAAAGTAGGGCACCAGGGGGTGTGGGGCCCACCCAGGCGCCCCCCCGGCGCGGCCCAGGGGGGGCGCGCCCACAGGGCGCCTGGGCACCCCCTGGCCCCCTCTGGCCCCACTTCTGGCATTTTGTTTCTTCGGGTGCGTGGATTTTTCGTGATTTTTCGTGGATTTTTCTGAGATGCTTAAAAATCCGTTTTCCTGCACACACAAATAAACCATATAGGCAGCTCTGCTGAAAACAGCGCCAGTCCGGGTTAGTTTAGTCCAAATCATGCAAGAATGAGGTCAAAACAATATCAAAAGTGTTTGGAAAAGTAGATACGTTTGAGACGTATCAACTCCCCCAAGCTTAGCATATTGCCTGTCCTCGAGCAATTCAGTTCAACGAACTGGACGCGACAAAGAAAACTTTAACAAACTCTTTTGCTTCTTTAGATGTATATAAGCATGTACTACGAAAAGAGTTCAGCAAGTATTAAAACAGTACTTATGAGAACAATGTAAGGAGCAATCCTTCTTTCAAGTGACCTGTCACAAATAATTAAGAGTAAACAATATATTACTGAAAATCAAGACAAGATCACATTGCACATAGATTGAGCATATTAAGGTGCTATCTCGCTAGCCTCCATGAGTGAAGCAAAACATAAATGCAGAGACTCCTCCAGAGTTTTAAAGGAGACTAGAACTAAGAATTTCAGAATAAATCATATCACAAGTATGCAGAAGACAATGTAATACTTTGGGACAATGCACATTACACTCAGAATGACAATTATGCTCTCCTAGTCAGTGCTTTGAAGAAAGAAGATGAGACTCTCGAACCGTGGCTTTTATTGGCAAAGTTGAAAACCCGTGATCGGAAACAAAAACTAAACATGTACCAGAGCTCTTGGTTTTAAAAACAGAAGTAAATATGTTTTTGAGAGGTGCATATTTCGTCAACGAATGCTAGCAGATAACTCAATCACTTTTTAAGCTAGACAAGTCTCGAGGAACGGCTCCCGCATGAGGACGATCACATCCTCTTAATCTCCTTTGTTTATCACTGCCAAAGTTTTCTGATTTCTCATGAACAAAGCGTGAAGGAGGGTTTGTTTGTTATATTATCTTTTCGAGCCGGGCGCACTCAATGCCAGTTCCTTTTCATATTAGGGGTTTGCACATTATGCATGCAATCCAGGGGTGAAACTTGTCCAACTTAAAGAGATCAAGAATTAACTACTACTTCCTCATGAGCTAAAACATAGGCACAAAAAGAGAATTGCTTTTGAATAATTTCGAGGTGGTACATGAAAGTCTTCGTTAGGAATGGCAGGTAAATACCATGTATAGGAAGGTATAGTGGACTCATATGGCATAACAGGTTTAAAGGTTTTGGATGCACAAGCAGTCATTCCGCTTAGTACGGGTGGAGGTTTAGCAAAAGACTGGGAAGCGACCAACTAGAGAGCAATAACGGTCATAATCATGCAGAGCGACAAAGCAACATTGAATCGGGCATGAAAGTGATATAACTATTCTAAAACTCAAAGATCATCAAGGCAAAGTAGACTTTTTAGTCTTAAACATGTGTAAGCATGTGCCAAGTCAATCCAAAAATTCTCTAAAGGGAAATACCAACCTAGTATGCCAGACTATGAACAGTGCGATGCATGTAGATCATTTCAATAACACATTATATACTCTAGTTATTGGAGACTAGCCACAAGGAAAGCATGAACTACTGGAAGAGCATTGTAAACATAGCACTATATCGCTACTAGCTGGTCTGTAGATCATAAGTACAGGCATATGTACAAAAGTAGAAACAATAAGAGTTCATACCGGTCTTCCTTGTTGCTTCCTTTCAGTCGATCTTCGTCATTACTGCTTGTCACTTGCACGATCGAACGTAGGAAATATAATCAAATGCCATCACGGACTCGAGCTGATCTCTGAAAACAAAGCAAACTAAAGAGAGAAAGGAAATATTTTTGAGTTTTTCAAAAGTTGAATAAAAAGCAAAAGAAAGAGAAAATCTTTTTGTTATTTTTTGCAAATAGAGGAATAAAGAAGAATGGGCAAAAACTTCGAAAAGAAGCGAATAAAACGGATAATACAATGAAAAAGTGAGAAGGGCACGTACTCCCCCTAGCTTAGGCTTTTGGCCTAAGTTGGTAGCAGCTACTGCCCCCAGGAGCCTCCTGCTCCAGGGGTATGGTGGTGAGACCAAGGGTCGTAGAAGGATGATGGCGCGTACACTGAACTCCTCGGAGTCTCCCATGAGGAAGGTTCCGAGCGCCAAACAGAGGAAGACCCTTCACCAAACTCGGTGGCGGTCTCATCCTGAAAATGTGGTATCTCACCGTGCCTCTCCTTGTCGGGCACAACCCCCTCCATGGGGTTATGGAACTGATGCTGGACCATGAACTCATCGAACTGGACAACATCAAAGGACCATCTGTTCCTGCGAGAAAAATCAAACAAAAGAGGTGCAGGTAGACGGATCTCGCGTTCCGCGGTAGTTCCGAAACGCAAGATATAAACAAGGTTATCAAGTTCAGAACCCATGGTAACAAACTTATGCCTTTTCATAGCGGCATGATCAAAGCTTAAATAAGTAAAAGGAGTATCATCAGGGTGTGGGGTGCCTCCAAGATGCTCTAAGATAAGCGTGGCATAAATGCCACCATATAAGTCCCCCTTGTTACCGTTCATAGCAAGGCGTCGAGCAATTAAGGTACCAATATTATAATCAGACCTCCCTGAGAGGGCTGCTGCTAGGATAGCAATATCCGGAGCAGAAATGCTGCTCGTGTTGTCACGAGCTAACACCCCTCTAGCAATGTAGTATGCAAAATACCTGAGGTGAGGAAACAAGATACTGGAGATCTTCGACCGATGAATATCCCTCGTACCCATGCTGCAGAGAGAGTTGATGACGGTTTTCAGTTCGGAGGGCTGAGTGGCCATCCTTGCCGTCCTCCCAACGTTCGGCACACCTATTACTTCACAAAAATTTCCCAGAGTCATGGTGATAAGATCATTATAAATTTTAAACTCAATAGCACCTGAATCAGGATTATATCTAAAACTGTTAATGAAACTGGAGGTGAGTCTTTGATACTGAGTAACACGGCTTGTGACGAGCCGTGTCAAACCTGCATTAGCACAAAGATTATAAAACTCATCCTTGATTCCCGCAGCTTCCATAAATTCATCACATGGAAATGTCATCGCACGTGCTAGACTTGTGTCTTCCAACAACTCCAGGGGCACATGATCCTCATTATAGCTCACCCTGGCAGTCGATGGTGAAGCTACGGCTCTAGTGACTCGATCGGAGTGTGCGGGCCTCCTCTTCTCAAGCCATCCTTTTGCCATTCCTAACAAACTCATTTCTGAAATTTTTTACAATTTACAAAAATGAGGATTAAAACAAAGTGAGCTAAGGCAAACTACTCAACTCACTTGCCCAAGGCATAAACTTGCATCAAAACTTGGAAAATAACCTTCTACACATGCATGCAAGCTCATCTCTACAGCACCAAGAACTACTAAATACTCACAAATGAGGCCACCAATCAAAAATCTAATTGGAGGGGTGGAGGAGTCACATACCAGGGAGTATTTGCTCAAAATTTCAGCTCAAATGATGGGCTGTAGAGAGAGATCGAAGAATCGCCTCCAAGAACAGCAAGAACAGCAAGAACAAGACCAGAACTCGGGTTTCTGGAAAAAGAGAGAGAGAGGGGAAGAAGAAGTACCTGGAGGGGGGTCCCGTGGGCGCGGCCAGGGGCAGGGCCGCGCCAGCTGGCCGCCTGGGCCACTGGTGGCCCCCCCTGGCTGGCCCCAGGAGTTTCCGGGTCTCTCCCGTTGTGGAAATTTTTAATATAATTTTTCTGGAATTTTTTTGAAAACTTCACTGTTGAAAAAGTTTCGAAGTTCAAAAAGCTACGAAACTCTCTGAAAACTTGAAGCAGTTAGTAGTATTGTGAAGCTTCAAAAACATAGATACTTGGTACAGCAAGTAGGACAATGCTAAAAACAAAATGAAAACATAGCAAGTTCAACTTTTTATCCATATAAAACACGTTCACTAGTAAGGTTGATCAAGTCTTACCAACAAACAAGTGATATATAGAGCAAAATGTCTCACCTCCTACGAAGTAATCACTGAACTTTTACCTTGATGGACATTGTCCCTACCATGATAGTGTTGTATTTGTTAGGCACATGTAGTGGACAGTCCCATTCTCCAATTTTCACAGTCTCGATATTCTCTATAGAGTTGAGGGCATGCCTCCTGTCGGTCTTCTTCGGAAAATATACCGTGTGTTCTTTATCGTTCACATGAAAGGTAACCTTCCCTTTGTTGCAATCAATAATAGCACCTGCGGTGTTAAGGAAAGGTCTACCAAGAATAATAGACATGCTCCCATCCTCGGGCATGTCAAGCACAACAAAATCAGTAAGAATTAAACAATTAGCAACTTCAACTGGAACATCCTCACAAATACCTATCGGAACAGCGGTTGACTTGTCAGCCATCTGAAGAGAGATATCTGTAGGAATTAGTTTCTCTAAACAAAGCCTCTCGTAAAGAGAGAGAGGCATAACACTCACTCCCGCTCCAAGATCACATAAAGCAGTTTTGACATAATTATTCTTTATGGAGCAAGGAATGGTGGGTATACCTGGATCACCGAGCTTCTCAGGAATCTTTCCACTGAAAGAATAGTTAGCAAGCATAGTAGATATTGCATCATTAGGAACTTTTCTTTTGTTAGTGACAATATCTTTCATATATTTTGAATAAGGAAGTAACTTAATAGCATCAGTCAAAGGGATTTGAAGAAAAAGAGGTTTAATCCATTCACAAAACTTATTATAATGCTCTTCTTCTTTAGATTTGATGGACTTACCTGGAAAGGGCATGGGTTTCTGTACCCATGGTTCTTTCTCCTTCCCATGTTTTCATGCGATGAAGTCTTCTTTAGTGTACCTCTTACGTTTGTCAGGTGCTTCTTCTTCTCGAACTTCAGGCGGATCATTCTTCTCATTATTATTACCTTCAGGTTCAGCACCGTCTTCAGTCTCAGCATCGGAAATAGATACACTGTTGGGATCAATAGCTGGCTCTTCATCTGCAATAGGATCATTAGAATTGTTAGTCTCTTTATGTTTCTTCTTCTTATTTGGAGAGACAACAATTTCTTCTTCCTGCATTTGAGAATCTTGCTCGATTCTCTTCGGATGTCCCTCTGGATAAAGAGGATCTTGAGTACTAGTTCCTCCTCGGGTCTTAATCCCAAAAGCCTGCAATTTATCTTGTTTGGCATTGTTAGCAAGTAAATCTCTTTGCACATTAGAAATTTGATCAAGCTGAGTTTGAACCATATGAAAATGCTTCACAAGACATTGAACATCATTAACTGTTCTATCTAAAACACCAAGCAACTTTTTGATAGCAAGGGAATTATCATGCAACTGACTTTCTATCCTCTCATTAAAATGATTCTGTTTCATAATAAAATTATCAAACTCATCTAAACATTGATCAGGAGGCTTACCATGAGGGATGTCACTTGCGTTGAAATCTAAAAGAGAGTGTACCTCTACCATAGGAGGGTGAGTGGTAGGCTCACACAGCTTCTCAATAGGGGGTAGATTCTTCACGTCTTCAGCTTTAATACCTTTCTCTTTAATAGACTTCTTTGCTTCTCGCATATCCTCGGGGCTTAGAAGAAACATGCCCCTCTTCTTTGTTGGTGGAGGTGGTTCAGGGACGGACCAATCTTCAAGGTTTTTGGCTATCCTGCCCATTAAATCTTCCGCATCGTCCGGTGTTCTTTTCCTGAAAACACAACCAGCACAACTGTCCAAATAGGACCTAGATTCATCAGTTAGACCAGCATAGAATATATCAATTAATTCATTATTAGGAATTTCATGTCCTGGTCTAGCCCGAATCAAACCGCAGTACCTCCCCCAAGCTTTAGGGAGGGACTCATCCTGCTACTGTTTAAAGTTATAAATTCTTTGTAAAGCAGCATGTTGCATGTGAGCAGGAAAGTACTTATCAACAAAAGAGTGAGCTAAGTCCTGAGGACTCTTAATGGAACCGCATGGAAGTGAATCATACCATGCTTTAGCGCCCTCCTTCAAGGAGAAAGGAAGAAGCTTGGTCACATAAAAGTATCGTATCTTTTCATCTGTGGTAAACAGGCTACCTAACTCACCGAGTTTAGTCAGGTGTGCAATAGCATCATCATTTTCTCTGCCATAAAAGGGGTCAGATTCAACCATAGGTATAAGTGAGAGATCAACAGAGAAATCAAAATCAGGATCATCAATGCATATAGGAGATGTAGCAAACTCAGGATTAGGAACGGTTTTGTTTTTCAAAGAGTGTTTTTCAAATATTTTCTTAATAACTTCAGGCTCAGAGGCAGCAAACTCTGTCAGTTCCCTGCATAGATCTTCATCAAGCATATAGTAATCATCATCAAGGAGCCTCTCTTTGAGTTTACTCAAATCAGGATAATCATAAGTTTCACCAATAGGGTAGCGAGCAACAGGTAGTTCAATTCCATATTTTTCAGCAGCAGCAGCAATTTGTTTCTCAAGAGCATAACCAAGTGAACTAATATCATCATCAAAAGTAGTAGAAGCATCATCAAGAGTATCAGACATAATAACAGATTCAGTAGGAGCATCATGTGGTGGTGGTGAGGCAAACTTACTCATAACGGAAGGTGAATCAAGTGTAGCACTAGTGCTCAGAGCAGTACCTCTTCTTGTAGTGGATAGTAAGATCGGAACCTTGGGGTCTCCTTTCTTACCCATAGTGAATAAAGTGCAGCAGGTAGGATACCTCAAGTAGACTTGTAAATATTGCTATGCTCCCCGGCAACGGCGCCAGAGAACGGTACTTGATAACCCTCAACCGTAAGGGATCGAGATAGTCTTCGCGGGTAAGAATAACCCAATTTATTGATTCGACACACGGGTAGCCAAAGAGTATTTATAAGCTTTAACAGTTGAGTTGTCAATTCAACCGCACCTGAAATATACTTACTTGCAACAAAAGGTAAGTGGTAACAGTGATATGATAGTGATGATAGTAATAGTAAAAGTAAACAGCAAAAGTAAATAGCAGTAGTAAATGGCAAAAGTAGCAACTAGTGACAAGCAAGGTTTAAAATACTGTAGGCTAGGGAGATGGATGGTTGGGCGCTGCATGGATGAGATAGATTCTAACTTGGGGCACGGCACACGGAAAAGTAATGATCATCTAGGCAAATATCAAACATCAGGCATGTATCCCGTAGGTAGTTGTACGTGCTTGCAATAAGAACTTGCACAACATCTTTTGTCCTACCATCCCGCTACGAACGGGGCCAAAAGGAACTAATGGATATTAAGGTGCTCCTGTCAAAGAGCACCAGAACAAAGCAATGAACTCAATGGATACATGTAATCCTCAAACTACGGACCATCCCCTTTGGTGTCCCAAGCTGTCACTTTTGGGATCGCCGGATCCGGACCGTAACAGGTGCATACAACTCATAGATAGGATCAAGAAAACAAATATATTCATGCAAACACATATGGTTCAGATCTGAAATCATGGCACTCGGGCCCTAGTGTCAAGCATTAAGAATAACAAGTTGTAGCAAAGATGATAAACACCATAGTAGATGATAGGCAACAAGCCCCCAACAATCTGACGAACTATTACATGATCTAACTCATCCAATCCCTACCACCCCCTTCGCCTACAGCAGGGGAATTACTCACACATGAAGGGGGAAGTCATGGAGGGATGATGGAGTGGTGATGATGATGACGATGGCGACGATCTCTCCTCTCCGGAGGCGAATTCAGCCTCCAGATTAGCCCTCCCGAAGAAGAACAGAGGGTGGCGGCGGCTCCGCGACGAAAAACTACGAAAGAACTTCCGATCTGGGGTTTTTGCGTCGGGAGGAAAAATACGGGCTAAAGTAGGGCACCACGGGGTGTGGGCCCCACCCAGGCGCTCCCCCGGCGCGGCCGAGGGGGGGTGCGCCCACAGGGCGCCTGGGCACCCTCTGGCCCCCCTCTGGCCCCACTTATGGCATTTGGTTTCTTCGGGTGCGTGGATTTTTCGTGATTTTTCGTGGATTTTTCTGAGATGCTTAAAAATCCGTTTTCCTGCACACAAATAAACCATACAGGCAGCTCTACTGAAATCAAGCGTCAGTCCGGGTTAGTTTAGTCTAAATCATGCAAGAATGATGTCAAAACAATATCAAAAGTGTTTGGAAAAGTAGGTACGTTTGAGACGTATCAATGGCACTAAGAGAAGAGTTATTATATAGTGGAACTACTCCCCGCGACGGGGCAAACCACTCCGGGTGCTTGGGGTCATGCTTGAATAGCTCCCGGATCATCCCCTTGAGCTCCAGGACAGTGAAGTTGTAGTTGAGGCCGGGGCGTAGCCTCAAACAATCTGCCTCGTTGCCAAACTCCAAAGCAGACCGCTTCCTCTCCTGCAAGGGAGCGATGCGCCGGCGAAGGAAATCTGCCCCGACCTCACCTACAGTAAGATTGGCTTGCCGGAGGTGGAGGATCCTAGTGAGGGCAACCTTCAGCTTCTCGTCCTCCGGGGCCAGGTTAATCCAATCCTTGCCGCGCACTATTGCAGCTCGGCGCGGGGAGGTAAATTGCTGAGGTTCATCTTCCATAACCCAGCACCAATCGGCCCTCCACTCCTCCCACTTGCCGCGGAGCTCTCCAATCAAGTACGCCTCTTTCTTGTTTAGCCTAAAGATCCAAGAGATGCCACCAGACAGAGGAGATCCAGACTCTACTCGAGGTGTGAAGAAATGGCGGAAGAGAGCTACGTTGGGGGTGACTCCGACAAAGTTTTCGCACAGATGTGCGAAAACGGCCAAGGTTAGGACTGCGTTCGGCGCGAAATCTAGAAGATGGAATCCATACGTGTTCATAACGTCGCAGAAGAACTCGGAGTATGGAGGGCATAGACCGCAATGGAAGAATAGAGCAAAGTAATGGTAACCACCCGGATACATGTCACAGGCTTCGGCTAGGAGAACTCTGGTGCGCGGGTGAGCCTTCGTCTCCCTCGACCAGAACAAGTAGTACTTGTCCTTCAACTCCCTCGCGCCGAGCCTCGGCGGGAAGACCACCATCCTCTTCCGCATTGCTGCTAGCTTCGCCGCCCGCTCGGACTTCGCGCTTTTCGCCTTGTCGCTCTTACGGGCCATGGCAGGGACGGCGAGTGGGGTCAGCGGCGCTAGGGAGGCTGGCGGCGGCAGAAGAGGGGTGGAGCTCGGCTCTCTTTCGACCTTTGAGGAGGAGAAGAGCGGCGGGGGTTTCTGGAGGTTGAATATGCAATGAAGCAATGGGGGAAACTGCCCCTGTTTCCTCTGCTTTTAAGGGGAGCGGGGGACGTTCCGCATTTTCCCATTAAAGAAACAGGCCACGATCTCTCCCACGACGCCGCAATCGACGCGTGCCGTTAGGGAGGGATGCGGCGGATACGGAGTGGGATACGGCGCTCCGTGGGCCGTGTGTGTCCGTGCACTGTTTTGGGCCTGGCCCAACAGCGCTCGGCACCGTGTGTGGCCCAGGCCCGAGGGCTCCTGTCGGTGTACTAAAGCAGGGGTACCTTAGTATCCCGACTTGTGCACGGGCAGTAGCAGCGTCCCGTGGCAAGGCTTGCCACACGCTCGCCAAGGCCCACCCTAGTTCCTTTTGAGCCATTCAAGAACAAAGTATTCAAGTTAAGAAACAAGACCCCGGCAAGAGGAGCTTGCCGGGAAGGCCGCTCCAGGCTCAAGACCACCCCTCTAGCGCAAGACCCTGGCAAGAGGAGCTTGCCAGGAAGACCGAAGAACAGCATTTCAGAAGACTTACCGTGGCGCATCGCGCCCCGGCAAGGTCCGGGGAGCGACAAGCTTCCGGGCCCCGCAAGGTAGCAACCGCGGCAAGGCGCTTGCCGCGGCAAGCTTCCACTGTGTGCCCGCGCTCTAGCTCATCCGGCCACGCGTCGCCCTGGGGCCCTTCCAGGGGCGCGTGGCAGAAGGCTGTGCAGCCTGGGGGACACGGTGGCAGGCCACGATGACGAGACCTCCGTCGTGGCGAACGGAGACGCCCAGACGGACGCATTTTACACTATTTGGGGCGACGGCGACGGGCATTCAATGCCTTTGTCCCCCACCGTCAGGGTTAGGTACAAAACACTGTGCATACACTGTTACAACTACCACCACTTTTACGTTTTTACGCTCAACTACGTTGCCACCTGTCGGTGACCCCTTTGACCTATAAAAGGAGGCCCATGCACAACGTAGAGGAGGTTCCGAAGCTTGATCACTCCCACGCTCGGTGTAGCTAGCTCTGAGCACTGTATATCTTCTTGCTCCCGAGCCAAGAACTCAATAGCAAACCAAGGCAGGAGTAGGGTTTTACGCATCCGTGCGGCCTGAACCTGGGTAAACTGCTCGCGTGCGCGCCTCGATCCTCTCTTTGTGCTCCCTCCGCTCCCTTGCCGTACCGAAAAGGGGCTCCGGTCCCATAGGTGTTCGTGGGCGATCAGTTAGATGTCGGGGAAACTGCTCGCGTGCTCTGGTCCCTGACATCTAACTGATCGCCCACACCTCGAGTAGAGTCTGGATGTCGGGGAAACGTAGCTCTCTTCCGCCATTTCTTCACACCTCGAGTAGAGTAGATGTCGGGGAAACGTAGCTCTCTTCCGCCATTTCTTCACACCTCGAGTAGAGTCTGGATCTCCTCTGTCTGGTGGCATCTCTTGGATCTTTAGGCTCAACAAGAAAGAGGCGTACTTGATTGGAGAGCTCCGCGGCAAGTGGGAGGAGTGGAGGGCCGATTGGTGCTGGGTTATGGAAGATGAACCTCAGCAATTTACCTCCCCGCGCCGAGCTGCAATAGTGCGCGGCAAGGATTGGAGTGACCAGGCCCCGGAGGACGAGAAGCTGAAGGTTGCCCTCACTAGGATCCTCCGCCTCCGGCAAGCCAATCTTACTGTAGGTGAGGTCGGGGCAGATTTCCTTCGCCGGCGCATCGCTCCCTTGCAGGAGAGGAAGCGGTCTGCTTGGGAGTTTGGCAACGCGGCAGATTGTATGAGGCTACGCCCCGGCCTCAACTACAACTTCACTGTCCTGGAGCTCAAGGGGATGATCCGGGAGCTATTCAAGCATGACCCCAAGCACCCGGAGTGGTTTGCCCCGTCGCGGGGAGTAGTTCCACTATGTAATAACTCTTCTCTTAGTGCCATCCACGCGGCAATGCCGCTGTGCGACTCCCACGGGGTTGATCCCACTTGGCTGGCGCCTTCTGACGAGACTGCACAAACTTTCTTCGACAACTTGGTTGAGCTGCCGATCAATCTTGATGAGAATAAGGGTCTCACCCGCGACACCACCGAACGGGATTTGGCGTATATCTCCACCTGGATGGAGGAGGCAGCCGCAGCTGAGGCCGCGGGCGAATTCGGGTACTCCTTGGACGAGGCGGACGCGGTGAGCCAGGCCGAGGAGGAAGAGATCTTCAAGCTGCTGAGGCCTGCCGGGCAGCCTGCCGGGATGAGCGAGGCTGCCGGGCAGGGCACAGAGTCAAGTGAGCCCGCCGAAGAGGACGCCGAATCGGGCGACGACTCGGGCGACCCTTCAGAAGACTCAGGCGGGTCTTTGGGCCTCGACGACGCCTCCTCATCCTCGGAGAATTCTCCATCACCGCCAAGTCCTCCGCCTCAGCCAAAGAAACGCCTCCGCAAGGCCACTGACACGGCGAGGCAGCTGGCGCCCCAACAGCAGCCGCAGCATCGCTCGACGCGTGCCACCACGACGAGCAAGGCCGTCAAGGGGGCGCCCCGCGCCTCAGCGGCAGGCGGAGGGGGATCTTCCCGAACTGGTTCTGGCGTTCCTTCCGCCCCTCGGTCTTCGGCGACGACCGGAGCGGGGTCTTCTCAGCCCACGGCTCCGGACCCCACCAAGCGTCCGAGGGAGCCTACCCCTCCAGCTCCTCGCGCCGGGACGCGCGAGGCGGACTTCAACTTCTCCGTCCTTAGTTCCGACGAGGAGAAGGAAGAGTAAGCACTTGCAACTCTTAATTCTTTTGATTTTTTTGTTGCTCTTGTCTTGAATTCTCTTTGCCTGACTCTGATCTTGTTTATCTTCCAGGACCCTGGCCTAGAGAGCGGTGAAGAGGGCCAAGATTCCGGTGGTCGATCTTGAGGACGAGCCCGTCTCCGCGGCAGGAGATGCGCCCGCGACAGGCTTGCCAGACCAGCCTGCTGCTCCGCAGAGCAGCCCCCAACGCAGCCCCCAGCGTAAGTCTTTTGTTCACTTCTCTGCTTATTGGACGCGCTTGAGCTTCTTATCCTTGCTAATGTCTTGTTTGCTTGTTGACTTGTGCAGAAGTGGAGCCGCAGCCTCAGGAGCGTCAAGAGACTGCTCCCGACGAGCCGCTCGTCCCACCCTCCCCGCCAAGGAGGAGCTCCCCGGTGAGGGAGAGCGCTCCGCCAAGGGCAGGTACTCCGCCAAGGGCGAGTACCCCGCCAAGGGCGAGCACCCCGCCAAGGGTGGGCACCCCGCCAAGGGAAGGCGCCAGCGGCCCTCCGCCGGCAGGGGCTACTACCACGCCGCCAAGGGAGAACTCCCCGGCAAGGAACCCCGTAGAGGAAGAGGCCCGCGCAGGTAACCCTTGTACTTTTCTTCTCACTACCAGGAAAAGGGCTATAGATGGAATTGATACTAATGGCGCACCAGACAGGCAGTGCGCCATTAGTACATAGTAATGGCGCACCAGCAACAGATACGCCATTAGAGTTCGAAGTACTAATAGCGCACCATGCCCGGAGTGCGCCATTAGTTTCAAGAAGTTTTTTTTTAACTAGCGCGCCTGTCCAAACATACTAATGGCGCATCCGTGCACAGTGCGCCATTACTAGTTGTAAATAGTAATGGCGCACCTGCAGTAAAGTGCGCCATTAATGCCCTTTTTTATGATATTTTTTATTCTTTTTTTACAAAACTACTAATGGCGCACTGTCCCAGAGTGCGCCATTACTAGTTTGAACTAGTAATGGCGCACTATGCGACAGTGCGCCATTAGTATGTTTTTTTTTCAAAACTTGTAATGGCGCTCCAACTA
Source organism: Secale cereale (assembly GCA_902687465.1). Lineage (NCBI taxonomy): Eukaryota > Viridiplantae > Streptophyta > Magnoliopsida > Poales > Poaceae > Secale > Secale cereale. Next base: position 56,937,574 of record LR738709.1, on the reverse strand, counting down.
TAAATGCGCCATTAGTAACCTTGATTACTAATGGCGCATTTGTAGTTGGTGCGCCATTAGTATGCGGGCAGCAACAAGATATTTTGGACAGCCTCTCTACCACACTCACTTCCCCCCACCCCCCCACTTCTTCATTCTCTCCACCTCCTCTCCTCTCGGGTCCGTCCTCTTTTTCACCGCATTTCCACCATATATTCATTCAAATTAAGTGGTTAAATTACCTTGTTTTGGTAGGTAAGTATGGGGGGAAGCTATATTTATGTTGTTCTCCATACAACAATGTGCACATGCACTTTTATGGCCTAGCTAGATCTATGTATGTTTGTGGTGTTGCATAGGTTTGTTGTGTTGCATATGTGTTTGTGTTTGGAGGTGTACCGGTATTTGAAATGCGATAGTTGCCAATATTTTCCCGGAATGTTGATTCATTTCCGTTTCGGTGAGAATTTTGGCATTAAGCATTCATTTTTGTCCTATTTTTAGGGAAAGTCATGGCAAATTTTTTCTTGGTTCTAAAATATCGTTTTTCTCTACCCCGCAGGGCGACCATGGTGCGCACGATGACCGAAGGCATCGTGAATAGGTTTTTGAGGTCCGCGAAGGCCGAGATGCTTCAAAAGAACGAGACGGAGATAAGATGTCCGTGTCGAAGATGCAAGCTGAAGAGCCTTATTGCGGACCCGGATTCCGGGCAGGTGAGGGACCACCTGCTCTTGCGTGGTTTCATGGATGGCTATCGGTGGCAAGGTGATGAAGATGACTACGAAGTCGTCCATGGGGGCCGGGCAAGAAATGAGGAAGGGCAGCAAGACAACCACCGCGGCTCGGGCGGGCGAGAAGACGAAGAATCCCCAGGAGATGATCACGACGGTGATGCTGTACACAGTCATCATGTAGAAGATGCAGGACATGATGATGAGGAAGATGCCGGAGCAGACGACGGGCATGATCATGAAGATGATGATGCCGGCGGAGCAGACGACGCTGAACCATCGATGGGCTGGGTGCAGGACCCTCATATTCAAGAGCTGCTTCTCAAGCAGACCGATAACGCAAGAGCTGCCGCCCGAGAGAAAGCCAAGATGGATCAACTTGAGTTAGACGCGGTTACTCCATTGTATGAAGGATGCAGGCCCGAGGATACCCGCCTGAAAGTAACGCTCATGGCTCTGGAGATGAAGGTAAAACACAAAATGACCGACGCATGCTTCGACGAGAACATGTCATTCTGGCACGAACGTCTTCCCAAGGGGAACAAGTGCCCCACCAGTTTGGAGGAGGCGAAGAAAATCGTGTGTCCTCTGGATTTACCGCACATGAAATACCATGTGTGCATGAACAATTGCATCATTTATCGGGACGAGCACGCGGAGTCTACCATATGTCCGGTGTGCAGCGTCACTCGATACAAGAAGAGGAAGAAAGCTCCTCGAAAAGTGGTGTGGTACTTTCCGATCACTCCTCGTCTGCAGCGGTATTTCGCGAACCCTAAGGTAGCAAAGCTTCTGCGTTGGCACGCGGATAGGGAGGAGAAGAAGCGAGAAGATGAAGCAAATGATCTGGAGATAGATAAAAAAGACAAGATGCTGAGTCACCCTAAGGATGCGAGCCAGTGGCAAGCGTTGAACTTCGAAGACCTAGAATTTGGGAACGATCCAAGGAACATCGTGCTGGGCGTGAGCACCGATGGAGTCAACCCGTTTGGCAGCCAGAGAAGCACACATAGCACCTGGCCTGTGTTTGTGTGGATGTACAACCTTCCCCCCTGGTTGTGCATGAAGAGGAAGTACATTCACATGAGTATGCTAATTGAAGGACCGAAACAACCAGGGAACGACATCAATCTGTATCTGGGGCTGCTGAAAGAGGACCTAGACACGCTGTGGAAAACGCCAGCCAATACGTGGGACGCCGCAAAGAAAGAATATTTCCCTATGAGAGCCGCGCTGCTCACGACGGTGCACGACTATCTCGGTTACGGATATGTCGCGGGGCAGGTGGTCCACGGATTTTCTGGATGCGTCAGGTGCATGGATGACACAACGTATCGCCAGCTAGATAGAGATCCCGGGTCTTCGAAAACCGTGTTCATGGGACATCGAAGGTGGCTTCGCGACGATGACCTGTGGAGAAAACGCAAGGATCTGTTCAATGGTGAAACCGAACCCCGAGGACGCCCGCGTACGAGGAGCGGCGAGGAAATAGACGAGCTGTTGAAAAATTGGAAAGATTGCCCACTGCCGGGAAAGAAGCAAAAGGCGCCAGAGCCGGGAAAGAAGCGAAAGGCGCCAGAGCCGCTGCTGAAGGTATGGAAAACGAGGTCTGTTTTCTGGGACTTGCCGTACTGGAAGATCCACCGTGTGCCTCACAGCCTTGATGTAATGCATATCACGAAGAACGTGTGCGAGAGTCTGCTTGCTACCCTGCTCAACATGCCAGAGAGGACCAAAGATGGGCCGAAAGCAAGGGCAGACTTGAAATCAATGGGCATCAGGCAGGAGCTTCACGCTATATATGATGATCATGATGATGATGATGATGATGATGATGAGGCGAAGCAGGACACGGAAAGTTGTCGCAAAGGCAAAAAGGCCAAGAAGACCGGAAATGACTACCCTCCCGCGTGCTTCACTCTAAGTCAGGAGGAGATCGAGCAGTTTTTCACCTGCCTCGTAGGAGTACAACTTCCTTACGGTTATGCGGGGAAGATAAGCAGATACCTAGACCGGGCGAAGCTGAAGTTCAGCGGGATGAAGTCTCACGACTGTCACGTGCTGATGACGCAGATACTTCCAGTTGCAATCCGTGGTATCATGGACGCGCACGTCCGTGAAACCCTATTTGGCCTATGCAACTTTTTCGACGTCATCTCTCGGAAGTCTGTTGGCGTGAGGCAACTCAGAAGGTTACAGGAAGAGATCGTGGTGATACTATGCGAGCTTGAGATGTACTTCCCGCCTGCATTCTTCGACGTTATGGTGCATCTGCTGGTCCATATCGTGGACGATATCATCCAACTCGGGCCGACGTTCCTGCACAGCATGATGCCGTTCGAAAGGATGAATGGTGTCATCAAAGGATACGTTCGCAACATGTCACGTCCAGAGGGAAGCATAGCCAGGGGCTTTCTGACGGAAGAGTGCATCTCCTACTGCACGAATTATCTAGGCATCGAGAACCCCGTTGGTCTGCCCGTCAACAGGCACCTCGGCAGGCTTGCTGGATGGGGTCACCATGAGGGTCGCCGCGAAATGCATGTCGACTTCGAGGGTCGACTCGCCAACTTTGAAAGAGCAAACCTAGTCATGCTACAACACATAGACGTGGTCGATCCTTGGGTGGTTCAGCACAAAACCTTTATTGAAAACACATACAATGACCGAGGCCAACAGAGGACGGACGGAGATATAATCAAAGAGCACAACTCATGTTTCATGCGTTGGTTCAAGCAGAAGCTTCTGTCATACCCTTTACATGATGATTCTTCCGCGGAAGAACAACTCATATTCGCCTTGTCACAGGGCGCCGAGCACAACCTGATGACCTATGAGGCGTACGATATCAACGGCTATACATTCTACACCGAGGCCAAGGACATGAAGAGCGATGGTTATCAGAACTCCGGGGTAACGATGGAATCCTACACCGGTAATGACAAGGACAGATACTACGGAAGGATCGAGGAGATCTGGGAGCTGAGCTACGCTGGAGAGAAGGTCCCGATGTTCCGTGTCAGATGGGCCAAGAGCGTCCTAAATGAAGACCGGTATTTCACCACCATGGTTATACCCGAAGCCAAATCAAAGACCGCGGGCGCAAACGTCACCGCGAAAAATGAGCCATGGGTACTGGCTTCCCAAGTTGACCAATGCTTCTTCATTACCGACCCGTCAAAGCCCAGTCGTGTTGTCGTGAGGAGAGGCAAAAGGAAGATCATCGGAATGGATGGAGTAGCCAATGAGCAAGACTTCGACAAGTACGGCGACCCGAGGATCGAACATGACGACGATGATGAGGTAGCAGCATACACCACAAGAAGAAGCAGGACCACCCTACCTAAAGGACGTCCGTTCCACAGAAGAACTCCATTTGCGAAAAAGAAGGGCAAGAAGATTGTGAACAGATAGCTAGATAGCTAAGATCGTTTGTATTTAAATCGTAGCCTTCATTTCTTGATTGTATTTCATGGGCACTTTTTGAACTATCATGAATATTTTTAAATATCATGGACATTCGATCTCGATCCCCCTCGTCGCCGAGAGCACCCCCCGGTCCACCGGCCGCCGCCGCCGACCCCTACTCAACCGCCACCGCCGACACCCCGTACCCCTCCCCTACTCAACCGCCGCCGCCGACCACCCCC
>LR738709.1:56915615-56932210 GCA_902687465.1 Secale cereale | reverse complement strand
CTGCTGTAAAGAAAGCTAACTAGGGCGTCGTCAGGTTCCCGCTTCGGTAGGAGTTGGTTGACAGTCTAGACCACATTTGTTGAATGCAACTTTTTTTTAATGTGTTCTATACTGTCATCGGTTAACTGACCTCAAATAAGAGCACCAGAAAAAAATAAAAATGCACCTGGAGGAACAAAAACTACAAGGACTAGAAAATAATAACTGAAATCACACACATAATCTTACATCAGTACATGTTGTCGGCCATAGCTACATTTTGTAGATGAACTAATTCTACGAAACAGGCTTAGCAGTAAAGGGAGCCACCTCAAAAAATTTACGGCCCTGCGAGGGTGCCGCTACAGGAGTTGGAACATGTTTTGCTATGGATATTTTTTAATGACTAATTGGACGAACCAAAGTACATTCTTAGGTTAGACTAGTTAGACTAGTTTCAGTAGTTTCAGTAGTTAGACTAGTTAGACTAGTTTCAGTAGTTTCAGTAGTTAGACTAGTTAGACTCGTTTAAGTAGTTAGACTAGTTAGACTAGTTTCAGTAGTTAGACTAGTTAGACTAGTTTCAGTAGTTAGACTAGTTACACTAGTTAGACTAATTTTTCTGCTAAGCCATAGTTTAAATTTTTCTACAGCATGTGTTTTAAGTTTGCCAACTCTGGCTTACAGCTTTTGTTGTAAAACATGTTCATGTACTGAACTACTAATGCCTTGTGATGCTTGTGATCACATTGAGAAAGACTTGTAAAGATGATGATCACATTGAGAAAGACTTGTGATCACATTGTGATAGTTTTGCAGGCACCCCGAGAGGCCCTTGAGTTTGCTGGAATGTTGATTAACTTCCGTTCCGGCAAATTCGGGTACTCCATATGTCCTATTTTCAGCAAAGGTCATGCTGAAATTTTCCGTGAATTTTAGCATGACTTTGCTAAAAATAGGACATATAGGGTACTTGTGACTAATGCATGGGCCGGGGTATCTTAGTGGTTAATTAGGTAGGATCAAGTGCCCCTTTATTCTAGCTGCATTAAACCATAGGCGGCAATAGAGCCAAGTGATAAGGCCCAACTTACAATTCTCCTTCCTAGCTTAGCTTTTAGGATGCCTCGGTGTCGACAAACCATAAATTATGAAACCTTGGCTTTTAGGGTGCCTCAGTGTCGATAAAAACCGAAATGATGAAAGCTTAGGCTTTTAGGGTGCCTGGGCATCAAAAAACCCTCAATTATAAAAGCTTAGCTTTTAGGATGCCTCGGTGTCGACAAACCCTAAATGATGAGACCATGATCTTGTTCCTTGACAATAAGCAACTTTTTGACCAAACTTTGTTCCTATTTAGAGAGAAACATGGCCAACAACGATGAGGCCGGCGGTTCGGGCGGGAAGGCATTCTGGGAGCTGTCCCAGGAGATGGAGGAACAACCTCACTTGTATGAGGACGCCGCCTTCCACACCGATCCTGAGACCACTAATGGTACCGCGGAGGATGACCCCACTGATGCCACCACTGATGGTGCCGCCGAGAATGCCACCACTGATGATGGCGGCGCACGCACAGATGGCAGCCAACCGAAGAGGCAATGGAAGGACCGGCGCCCGACCGTGCTCCGCACCCTCAAGGAGGAAGTTACTGAAGTGGACGACGACGGGAATCCAACGGCGCCCGAACAAGTAGTCAAGGGGTACTCGCTTCAGCTCGGGTGCATTCTCCGGAGCACCGTCTCGATCAACAGTGAGAACCTGAGGCATCCTGACAACGGGAATTACCGCAACCTCCTCTTCACGAAGTTGCACGAACGATACAAGTTCCCCGCTCAATTTGATAACACAAGCCTCAAAGGGAATAAAGTGAACAATGCTGCCCTCACGAAGATGAGCAAGGCCCTGTCTACTTGGAAAACCAATGTGAAGATAATGATCAAGAAAGGTGAGAGTTATGAGACGATCAAGGAGAAACATCCTTCGATTACCGAAGATGACTACAACGAATTCAAGATCACTTGCTCGAGCGCCGCACACTCCGAATCAAGTCAGTGGGGGAAAGAAATGCGGGAGCTCAACTTAGGGGAACACACACTCGGCCCGGCGGTTACAGAGTGGCGGAGCCTAAATGGGACAAGGAGGAGGCGGACCGTGCCGAGCAAGGCCTACCGCCCCTCTTCGATAAATACGGTGACAAGCAGACCAGGAACTTTATCAGGGCCCGGTACAAGAAGGACCCGAAAACAAAGGAGCTGACCATGGATTCGAAGACCAGGGCGCTTGAGCTTGTTCTGGTAAGGAATACACCCCCGCGTAATTAGCTCCATATGGTTGCATTCTAATTAATGAAGCCAAATTTCTAAATGATTCACATTCCTTCCGCAGGCGACTGAAAGCAGTAGCGCGGGGTCGACTAAGAGCGGCCCTTGGGACACGACTCTAAATAGGGCGTTGAATGTAATGAAGAACAAGGATAAGCTCGAGAAGCCGACGTCAGCTGGTCGTGTGGCCGGCAAAGGCTTGTCGACAAAATGGTCGTCATACTATAACGCTGGTGGGCGAAAGGAGAAAAAGACCAGCTCGGAAAGCCAGGCGCGCGAGGTTCAAGAACTCAAGGCACAGGTGGCGTGGATTCCGGAGATTGTCCAAGAGCAAGTGCAACAACAGATCGGAGCGACGATCACCGCCATTGTGCCTAGCTTGATCGAGGGGTTGCAGGCGTGGATTGCTGGCGGCCAACAGGGGCCGCCCCCGATTCCCAGCTTCACGGCCAGCAACTCGCAGAACGTGATGGCGGGGCCATTGGTGTCTCCAGCGGAGGCGGCATTGGTGTCTCCGACGCCGGCACGGGAGCTTAATGCACCCGTGTGTACGCCGGCCGGCACCTCTGCAGCAAGCGGCCCCTCCGTCAACTGCACGCCCGCCGTTGGCGGTGCCTCGACATTAGCCGAGCTCGACGCCATCATCACGGTAACTAATTAAGCCTCTCTCGGTCGAGGACTTCATCTCCTTGCCTTTGACTGGGCATCCCTGACGCCCTACATGTTTTCGCAGGGCGCCGCCGACGTTCCGTGCACTCTCCTGCACTTCGTGAACAACGAGTTGGTCGATGTCGCCAAGGGCAAAATCGTTCAACTGGGCCAGCCCTTGTTCCACGGTACCCAGATGCCACCCAACTTGTTTAGGGTTCAACTGGTTCGGGTGCTGCCAGGCTGCCATGACGAGTTACCTCCGATTCGACCCGTCGGTGCCGACGATGATGACGTCATGACCCTCAGCGCCTGCCTGAGCTGGCCCCTGCTTTGGCCGAAGAGCCAGATTCGTTTGGGGGCGGGGGAAACCACACCAAAGACAACACCGCCAGTCGTGCCGGCGCCAAGTCGTCCCCCTGGCAAGTCCGACAAGGAAGTACTAGCTGTCGAGCAGTCCGGCAAGGAGGCTGGCGCCAAGAAAGCTCAGGCTGGTAGCTCCGGCAAGGAAGCTTCCCCTGTAGCAGCCGCCGACAAGCAGGACGGCTCCGACAAGCAGTACTGCAAGATCCACCATACCAAGGGCCACGATCTCCAGAACTGCAAAAGGGTCGAATACCTCGTCGAGCAGCAGAAGGCTGAGTACGAGCGACGCAACAAGGAGAAGGCCCAAGGAGGTGCAGGAGAGTCCGGCAAGAAGCGGCCATTCAATGGCCGGGGAGGACGCCGCGGCAAGGCCAAGCAGCGGCAAGGAGATACACCTCCCCGCGGCCGCGACAAGGACGAAGACGAAGACGACGACGAGGACATGGACGACGGAGACAACAGAGAGCAGGAGTTCCAGAAGGCCACAGAAGTTCTGTGCGTCGATGGAGGGGCCTCTCTGCATACTTCCCATCGCCAACTCAAACAATGGGTGCGGGAAGTTAATGGAGCAGAGCCACCCGTCGAGTCATGCAAACTCCTGAAGTGGTCCAGCACGCCCATCATCTTCGACATTGAGGACCACCCTGACCGCACAACCGCGGTCGGGTGCTTGGCGATGTTGGTTTCCCCAACCATCCGCAACCTCAAGGTCACCAAGATGCTGGTTGACGGCGGGGCCGGCCTGAACCTGATCTCCTCCGCTGTGATCCGGAAGCTGCAGATCCCCGACAGCGAGCTCGAAGAGACCGGCACGTTCCAAGGGATCAACCCGGGAAGGAGCAAGCCGAAGGGGAAGATCACATTGCCAGTAACCTTTGGCGGAGAGCTAAACTTCAGGAATGAGAGGATCACATTCGACGTTGCCGATATCCCATTGCCATACAATGGGATACTTGGCCGTCCAGCGCTCGCCAAGTTCATGGCAGCCTCTCACTACGCCTACAACATGCTCAAGATGCCAGGGCCGATAAGCGTCATCTCTGTCCCCGGCGACAAGAAGGACGCGCTTATTTGCGCCGACAAGATCTACCAGGACGCAGCAGCCGCCACAGACAGCAAAACACTTGCCGCTGAAGCTCCCGGGGGGAAGAACAAGGCCAAGTCCGGCAAGAGCTCTGGGGCCCACTCCGGCAAACGCACATCTTCAGAGTGCTGCGCTGCCGTCGAGGACACACCATCGAGCTCCACCGGCAAGTGCAAAAAGGGAATGGCTGCTCCACCTGCAACCAAAAAGGTGTCCGCCAAGGAGGACGGCACTGGTGGTACTTTCATCATCAGTGCCACGCTCGATCCTAAATAGGAAAGCGCGCTCGTTGCTTTCCTGCGGGCGAATGTCGATGTGTTTGCATGGCAACCGTCTGACATCCCCGGCGTTCTCAAGAAAGTAACTGAGCATAAGCTTGCTGTTTGTCCTCATGCGCGGCCCGTCAAGCAGAAGGTCAGGAAGCAAGCGGTGGAGCGCCAAGAGTTTATTGCTGAAGAAATCAAGAAATTGGAAGCGGCAGGCCTTGTTAGAGGTGTTCTTCATCCCACGTGGCTGGCCAACCCTGTTGTTGTGCGCAAAGCTAATGGGATGTGGAGGCTTTGTATAGACTTCACTGATGTGAATAAAGCTTGTCCCAAAGATTCATTTCCCTTGCCGCGCATTGACCAGATCGTTGACTCCACGGCTGGATGTGAGTTGCTTTCGTTTCTTGATGCATATTCCGGATACCACCAGATATTCATGGCTGAGGAAGATGAAGATAAGACCGCGTTCATTACTCCATGTGGCACTTATTTCTTCATACGCATGCCCTTTGGATTGAAGAATGCGGGTTCAACGTTTGCAAGGGTAGTCCACACTGCTTTTGAGCCACAGATACACAGGAATGTAGAAGCTTACATGGATGATATAGTGGTCAAGAGCAAGGACAAATATACCCTGATTCAAGACCTAGAAGAAACCTTTGCAAACCTGCGCAAGATACAACTCAAGCTCAACCCCGAGAAGTGCGTCTTTGGAGTCCCCTCCGGGAAGCTTCTCGGGTTCTTTGTGTCCCAGAGGGGGATTGAAGCTAATCCCGACAAGATCAAAGCCATCGAGTAGATCGAAGCCCCGAAGCGCGTCAAGGATGTACGGCGACTTGCTGGTTGTGTGGCTGCCCTCAGCAGGTTAATTTCTAAGTCTGCAGAACGCGGCCTGCCGTTTTTCAAAGATGTCGGGGAAACTGATCGCCCACGAACACCTATGGGACCGGAGCCCCTTTTCGGTACGACAAGGGAGCGGAGGGAGCACAAAGAGCGGATCGAGGCGCGCACGCGAGCAGTTTACCCAGGTTCGGGCTGCACGGATGCGTAAAACCCTACTCCTGCCTTGGTTTGCTATTGAGTTCTTGGCTCGGGAGCAAGAAGATCTACAGTGCTCAGAGCTAGCTACACCGAGCGTGGGAGTGATCAAGCTTCGGAACCTCCTCTACGTTGTGCATGGGCCTCCTTTTATAGGTCAAAGGGGTCACCTACAGGTGGCAACGTAGTTGAGGGTAAAAACGTAAAAGTGGTGGTAGTTGTAACAGTGTATGCATAGTGTTTTGTACCTAACCCTGATGGTGGGGGACAAAGGCATTGAATGCCCGTCGCCATCGCCCCAAATAGTGTAAAAAGCGTCCGTCCGGGCATCTCCGTTCGCCACGACGGAGGTCTCGTCATCGTGGCCTGCCACCGTGTCCCCCAGGCTGCACAGCCTTCCGCCACGCGCCCCTGGAAGGGCCCCAAGGCGACGTGTGGCCGGATGAGCTGGAGCACGGGCACACAGTGGAAGCTTGCCGCGGCAAGCGCCTTGCCGCGGTTGCTACCTTGCCGGGCCCGGAAGCTTGTCGCTCCCCGGACCTTGCCGGGGCGCGCGATGCGCCGCGGTAAGTCTTCTGAAATGCTGTTCTTCGGTCTCTCTGGCAAGCTCCTCTTGCCAGTGTCTTGCGCTAGAGGGGTGGTCTTGAGCCTGGAGCGGCCTTCCCGGCAAGCTCCTCTTGCCGGGGTCTTGTTTCTTAACTTGAATACTTTGTTCTTGAATGGCTCAAAAGGAACTAGGTTGGGCCTTCGCGAGCGCGTGGCAAGCCCTTCCAAGGGACGCTGCTACTGCCCGTGCACAAGTCGGGATACTAAGGTACCCCTACTTTAGTACACCGACAGGAGCCCCCGGGCCTGGGCCACACACGGTGCCGAGCGCTGTTGGGCCAGGCCCAAAACAGTGCACGGACACACGCGGCCCACGGCGCGCTGTATCCCACTCCGTATCCGCCGCATCCCTCCCTAATGGCACGCGTCGATTGCGGCGTCATGGGAGAGATCGTGGCATGTTTCTTTAATGGGAAAATGCGGAATGTCCCCTGCTCCCCCTTAAAAGCAGAGGAAACAGGGGAAGTTTCCCCCATTGCTTCATTGCGTCTTCAACCTCCAGAAACCCCCGCCGCTCTTCTCCTCCTCAAAGGTCGAAAGAGAGCCGAGCTCCACCCCTCTTCTGCCGCCGCCAGCCTCCCTAGCGCCGCTGACCCCACTCGCCGTCCCCGCCATGGCCCCGAAGAGCGACAAGGCGAAAAGCGCGAAGTCCGAGCGGGCGGCGAAGCTAGCAGCAATGCGGAAGAGGATGGTGGTCTTCCCACCGAGGCTCGGCGTGAGGGAATTGAAGGACAAGTACTACTTGTTCTGGTCGAGGGAGACGAAGGCTCACCCGCGCACCAGAGTTCTCCCCGCCGAAGCCTGCGACATTGTAGGATCGAAAGTATGTCTAGAGGGGGGGTGATTAGACTACTTGTAAATATAAAAATTCTGCCTTTTGATCAAGAACAGTTTTTGGCAGATTCACAATTATGATCAAGTCAAGCATCACCCTACACATGCAATTCTAGAGTATAAGCAGCGGAAAGTAAATTGCACATGTAGTAAAGAGAGGTGGAGAAGATCAAACGCAATTTGGAGACGCAATGATTTTTCCCGTGGTTCCGATAGGTAGTGCTATCGTACATCCACGTTGATGGAGACTTCAACCCACGGAGGGTAACGGCTGCGCGAGTCCACGGAGGGCTCCACCCACGAAGGGTCCACGAAGAAGCAACCTTGTCTATTCCATCATGGCCTACGCCCACGGAGGGCTAGCCTTACTCGGGGTAGATCTTCACGAAGTAGGCGATCTCCTTGCCCTTACAAACTTCTTGGTTCAACTCCACATCTCGAAGACGGAGGCTCCCAAGCGACACCTAACCAATCTAGGAGGCACCACCCTCCAAAAGGTAATAGATGTTGTTGATGGTGATGAACTCCTTGCTCTTGTGCTTCAAATGATAATCTCCCCAACACTCAACTCTCCTCACTGATATGGCTGTGGTGGAAGAAAGGATTGAGTGGAAAGCAACTTGGGAAGGCTAGAAATCAAGTTTCATATGGTAGGAATGGAATGGCTTGATCTCAACACAAGGGTAGGTGGTTCTCTTCTCAGAAAGTGTATGGTAGGAGTGGTAGACTTTCTGATGGCTCTCTTCTCGAATGAAGAGGGGGTGGAGGGGTATATATAGCCTCCACACAAAATCCAACCGTTACACACATATTTGAGCCATCTCGGTGAGACCGAAGTGAAAACTCGGTCAGACCGAAAGTTCAAATATAGTGAACGTTGGGATTTTCGGTGGGACCGAAAATACCATCTCGGTGTGTCCGAAGTGAGTCAAAGGTAGGAGCTTGCCATCTCGGTGGGACCGAAATTAACAACTCGGATATTCCGAAGTGATGTCAATTGGTTACAGAAGGTTGACAGTCCAGTTTCGGTGAGACCGAAACTCAAAATCGGATGGACCGAGAAATTAGGGTTTGGAAGAATAACTGAGGTGGTTCATCTCGGTGGGACTGAGTTTGCAGAATCGGTTTGTCCGAGATTACTTATGAGTGTGTTAAGTAGTGAAGAGTGCTGATAGTTGAGGGAGCTAGATCACTAAGCACTTGAGCAACCAGATCATTAACACAACCTCATCCCCTTTTAATAGTATTGGCTTTTCCTATGGACTCAATGTGATCTTTGATCACTAAACCAAAAATAGAGTCTTGAGCTTTTGCCAATGCTTGTCTTAGCATTTTGAGGGGTCCACTTCTTCAGACATTTCCATACCCATATCATCGAACTTCTCTGAAATGATTCTCAAGTAAATATTAGTTCAATGATATATATGTTGTTATTAATTACCAAAACCACCAGGGGATTAGTTGCACTTTCAGTATGTAGCCGAGAACTCATGTAGAATCCCTTCCTCATCGAGAAAAGAGTCTACATTGGCATTCTTGAACTCCGTTCCATTGTCACTCCGAACTTTCTTGATCTTCACTTCAAATTGATTTTGGGCCTTTTTGGCAAAGGTTTTGAAGATTCTCTGAACCTGCGATTTGTCATCAAGGAAAAATACCCACGTAAATCTGGAATAATCATCAACTATAACTAGACCAAAGGAGTTACCACCAAGGCTTTTGTAAGCATTGGGACCGAAGAGGTCCATATGAAGAAGCTCAAGCGGTCTCCTTGTGGTCATGATGTTTTTCACGGGATGACTTCCACCTACTTGTTTTCCTGCTTGACAAGCACTACAAAGTCTATCTTTGTCAAAGAAAACATCTTTAACGCCAAGAATATGATCACCTTTGATCAACTTGTCTAGATTACGCATACCAACATGTCCAAGCCTTCTATGCCATAACCAACCTTTAGAGGATTTAGCAATGAAACAAGCTCTAGGTTGGGCTTTCTTAGTGAAATCAACAATATATAGATCACCTCTACGGATACCGATAAATGCCATGTTTTGATTGTCACGACGAAAGACTTGGCAATCTACTTTGGTGAACAACACATTGAATCCAAAGTCAGCTAATCTAGACACGGAAAGTAAATTGTATCCAAGAGATTCTACAAGCATGACATTTTGAATAGAGCTATCATGAGATATGGCCACCTTACCAAGGCCAAGTACCTTACCCTTGGAGTTGTCTCCAAAAGTCACATACTTGCGTGGACCATCGTTCTTTGCAAGCTCTCCAAACATGTCTTTGTCTCCGGTCATGTGGTCGGTGCATCCACTATCAAGAATCCACTCTTTTCCGCCGGACATGTAGTCTCTCAGATTTGCCATAAGATTGAGACTCTTCATGATCTTGTCTAGCTCGGTGTCCGAGTCGGAGTAATCATCATCATGCTCATGCTTATCATCATATTGACCCATAGATTGTTCATCATCAACACCTAGGTCAATTTGATAACCACTTGCATTAGTTTTGTCAATGTGACAATAATCTTGGGAATGTAATGCAAGAGCATTTCTAATTAAAACATTGATAAGACCGGGATCACCCTTCTTTTTCATAAGATCACGAAGCTCAAAGAAGCATTTATCAAAGTTGGGATCATTGGGGCGCATCTTATCAAATTCAATAGTCTTGTGTAGAATTTCATCAAGACTTCTCAAAGAGTAGTCCGGATAAAGTTCTTCCAAGAACTTCCACATAGCATAGGCGCACTCAAAGTTTGTAACAAGCTTAAGCAAGTCATCGGGTAACCCTCTAATGATAAGATTTACAGTCCTAAGGTTACGAAGCAAATCAAGCTCTTCATCCATGGTAGGGTGCAAGGGATCAAAAGGAGGCACATAGGGGGTCTCAACATATTTGCACAAATTGTACATCTTAAAGATACTAAGCATTTCAGACCTCCATGAGTTATATGACTCTCCATTAAGAATAGGCACTCTATGGCTAACACTCCCAAACGTAGACACGTCCATCTTCCTCCAATGGTGTGTAAACCAAAGCAATGGAGACCAAAGCTCTGATACCAATTGAGGGATCGAAGAAGGTGAGAGTGTCTAGAGGGGGGGTGATTAGACTACTCGACAAGATAAAAATTTTGTCTTTTATCAAGGACAGATTTTGGCAGATTTTGCATAACACACAAGTCAAGTAGCACACTACACATGCAATTCTAGAGTATGGGCAGCGGAAAGTAAATTGCACAAGTAGTAAAGAGAAGTGGAGAAGATCAAACGCAATTTGGAGACGCAATGATTTTTCCCGTGGTTCCGATAGGTGGTGCTATCGTACATCCACGTTGATGGAGACTTCAACCCACGGAGGGTAACGGCTGCGCGAGTCCACGGAGGGCTCCACCCACGAAGGGTCCACGAAGAAGCAACCTTGTCTATTCCATCATGGCCTACGCTCACGGAGGGCTAGCCTTACTCGGGGTAGATCTTCACGAAGTAGGCGATCTCCTTGCCCTTACAAACTTCTTGGTTCAACTCCACATCTCGATGACGGAGGCTCCCAAGCGACACCTAACCAATCTAGGAGGCACCACCCTCCAAAAGGTAATAGATGTTGTAGATGATGATGAACTCCTTGCTCTTGTGCTTCAAATGATAATCTCCCCAACACTCAACTCTCCTCACTGATTTGGCTGTGGTGGAAGAAAGGATTGAGTGGAAAGCAACTTGGGAAGGTTAGAAATCAAGTTTCATATGGTAGGAATGGAGCAACTTGATCTCAACACAAGGGTAGGTAGTTCTCTTCTCAGAAAGTGTAAGGTAGGAGTGGTAGTTCTTTCTGATGGCTCTCTCCACGAATGAAGAGGGGGTGGAGGGGTATATATAGCCTCCACACAAAATCCAACCGTTACACACATATTTGAACAATCTCGGTGAGACCGAAGTGGAAACTCGGTCAGACCGAAAGTTCAAATATAGTGAACGTTGGGGTTTTCGGTGGGACCGAAAATACCATCTCGGTTTGTCCGATTTGAGCAAAGACAGGAACTTGCCAATTTCTGTGGGACCAAAATCATCAACTCGGTTATTCCGATTTGATGACAAACGGTTACAGAAGCTTGGCAGTCCATGTTTCGGTGACACCAATCTCAAACTCGGAATGACCGATTTTTCTAGGGTTTGGCTTATGGCTGAGGTGGTTCATCTCGGTGGGACTGAGTTTGGAAAATCGGTTGGTCCGAGATTACTTATGAGTGTGTATTGTAGTGAAAGTTGCTGATAGTTAAAGGAGATATATCACTAAGCACTTGAGCAACCAGATCATCAACACAACCTCATCCCCTTTTAATAGTATTGGCTTTTCCTATGGACTCAATGTGATCTTGGATCACTAAACCAAAAATGGAGTCTTGAGCTTTTGCCAATGCTTGCCTCAGCATTTTGAGGGGTCCACTTCTTCAGTCATTTCCATACCCATATCACTGAACTTCTCTGAAATGATTCTCAAGTAACTATTAGTTCAATGATATATATGTTGTTAATAATTGCCAAAACCACCCGGGGATTAGTTGCACTTTCAATCTCCCCCTTTTTGGTAATTGATGACAACATATAGATCAAAGCTTCGACAAAAGATATAATCAATGAATAATATCGCCGCTTTGAGAAGTATGTGATAAGCAAGAGATTCCCCTAAATTTGTGCATTATTTAAAATTTGCGTTTGAATGCAAATGCACAATCAATTAGGATCATGGGTCACTCTTCCATGTCACATACATCTTGGTGGAGCGCACAAAATGATAAGAATGAATAACATGCACCCAATCACCAAGACATGAGTAAATAATCATACAAGATAGGAATAGCATATGATAAGCATTAAGCACACATTAAAGCATAGTATGACCAAGCACTCATTAAGGTAGCATCAAACGTAGTATCAAGCACACTGAAAGTTTCAAGAACCAAAAGAACCAAAAGTATCTCAAAGAAACCGCAAAAGAACGAAAGAGCACTCTCTCTCTCGAAGCCCTATGATCTATACAATTTCTCCCCCTTTGGCAACAAGTTACCAAAAAGTTCGAAAAAGCATAGAGCTAAGCGTCACTGTGGGCTCTGCTGGCAGCTCCCGTCTGGGTAGATGTCGGAGTAGTAATGACGGCATCGGCGAAGACTTCAGCTGATGTCTGCGCTGGAGGAGTGGATACTGGGGCTGTGGCTGGAGTGACTGCTGGAGCTGTAGGAGGTGCTGAAGTGGTAGTCCTGGTGTCAGTCACTGGAATAGCAGCTGATCGGGATCCTCTGGGAACCGGAGCAGTCTGTCGCTGAGAGTCCTGGACTAAGTCACCCTGCATAAGCTCTGCCTTATCCTGCCTTGCTTCCTCCATGTCTGCCTCAAGCTTGTTGACGGTCACCTGAATTTCAGTCAGCTTCACGTCCAGAGCGTGGACCTTCTCGTCAACAATCCTTTCCAAGCTCTCCTGAGATTGTTCAATGCTGGCCAGGCGTTGTTCAATCCTCTGGGTAGCTTCAAGAATCTGCTCTCCGAAGCTCTTTGGTTTAGCTGCTGCTGCTGCTGCCTCTTTATCAGCTTTGGCTTTCCTAGCAGCTTCAATCTTGGCTTGACCTTTAACCGAAGTTGGATCCTCCTCGTCCATCACAACAACATTATCTTCATGCTCTGGCTGCAGTGGTAAGTGTTTCCTATCCAACAGGAATTTGCCCGTGCCAAACTTGGCATCGATAAGCATTTGAATCTGCGGGGCAAATCCACATGACCTCTTCTGGTCAGCTGCAGTCCTCTTAATGGTCTCTACCATTAAGTCCATCACCTTGAAAGGTGCCTTCTCATCAAGTATATGCAGCATGTTGATAGAATACCCTCTGATCATGCGATGGTCTCCAGACTTGGGCATCAAGGTATGCCTCAGAATAGTGTTAGTGGTAGGTAGACCTGCCTGGAGATAGTACACTGAGCCAAGCTTCCACACTTCCAAATCTGCTGCGGGGATCTCCTTGTACATGTTCTTCATGGAATCATGGATCTTCTTAGGAATCCCATAGACATCAATGTCATCCTCTCTCTGCACTGGAGCATTCAGAAGTTCTGCCCATTCTTCAACATACGAAGAAAACCTTTGACCTTCAGTCATCCAGGTGATCTTCCCATCAGGATAGAAGTGGGCTGTGGCATAGAACTGCATAATCATCTCATCGTTCCAATTTGTCAGTTTCTGACCCACAAACTCATCAACTCCACATGCAGTGAAGCTCTCATGCACATGGGGAAAGAAGTCTCTGTGCTCTTCACTATCAATGTATTTCCAGTCAACGTATCTGGTATCTGCAACTATAGGCTTGTTTTCCATTAGCACAGTCTCATAGAAGTCCTGCTGCTCTCTGGTGTGAAATCTGGGGTCTACAGCAGTCCTTCTCCTCACGGCATATGGATCAGTTTGTCTCCATAGCCTGAGACCTCTATCCTTCCTTGCCTTCATATCCTCGGCTTGAGGATGAGCATCGTTGTGAAGTGGCAGTTTTGGACGGAGTTTCAGCAACACATGTTCTTCATCAGACTCAGACGGTGGCATATCACCATTGTTCTTCTCAGAGGCTGGAATGTTCCTGGTTGTCCTCTTGGGCTTGGCAGAAGGCTTTGCTGGAGCTGCCTTAGCTTGAGCAGGCTTCTTGGGCTTTGAAGTGGCTCCAGCCCTAATTGCATCACCCATGAGTTTCTGCTTCTGAGGAGCAGGCTGGGGTGCTTCTTCTTCTTCTTCTTCAACTGCTGCATCTGCATGAGGTTCAACATACACTACCCTCTTCCTCTTGGAAGTTTTCTTCACTTTGCTTGGGGCTGGCTCTCCCAAGTTCAGTTTCTTGGCAACAGCTGACTGCTTGACCTTGCTGGTGCCTTTCTTTGACTGCTGCCCTTGTTGCTCTTTGGCAACAACCTTTCTCTTAGGCTTGGAGGATACTTCTTCCTCAGCTACAAAATCAGAATCCTCATCATCAGAATTCCTCTCCTTTCTAGCTCTAGTGGCTGCAGGAGGCAAGCCACTAGGTGTACTCCTCTCACCATCATCAATAGGGCTACTAGCCTCTGGACTAGTATCTGCCTCAGGAATCTCTGCAAAAGGTGACTCTGGCCTGTTCTGGCTGTCACTGGCATCTGACATGGCTGACAACCTGTGATTAGATAAGGTATAGGCAGAGTAGAAGAGTTATCACAAACTGCAGAAGTTTTTGCAAACAAAATGAGTTCAAATCTTAGTTTTAAGTTTTCACAGAATGCATTTCGGTCAGACCGATTTTCAGTTTCGGTGAATCCGAAGTGTATAACAGAAACTTTACACACCACTTTTGGTTGGACCGAAATGGGTTTCGGTCCTGCCGATACACTAGGGTTTCACTAAAACCATACTTCGGTCACACCGATTTGCACAACTCGGTTGGACCGAAAGTGCAGTGCAATGGCCAGAGGCCGAATCGGTGACACCGAAAATTTAAAACCGGTTTCACCGAGATGTGTTCCGTGGAAACCTAACCCTAAGAATTTTACTCGAAACTAGAACCGATCTGGTGGAAAGGAAGTTTTTCAATCGTGGCCAGATGTAGGGCAAACCAAACGTGCAATGAATCGGATGGGAAGCACGAGAGGGATCGAGACTCACCCTAACTTGGTGGAGTCCCTCTACGGCGGCAACGGCGCGGAGGAGAATTCCGTTGACGGCGGCGGAGACCTGCGGCGAGGGTGCACAGGCGACGACGGCGACGATCCTGAGATCAGGGCGACGGCAGCAGGGGACGTGGGAGCGAAAACGTTTGAAGGAATAATCAACACGCGCTGCCCTCAGTATTTATATCCCCTTGCTGTCGGTGGGACCGAGTTGAAAAACTCGGTGACACCGAGATGGATAACTGCTATGCAGTTACGCATATCGGTCACGCCGATATTTAGAACTCGGTTTCACCGAGATGAAACCTAGATCAGTCTAAGTGCTTTCGGTTTGACCGAATGTGAATGAGTTGGTCTGACCGAAATTTACTTAGAAGGTTTTGGAAGTCGGCCTTAGACGGATCGGTGGCTCCGAGTGCTCCTCACTCGGAGGGTCCGAAAATGACTTGTTCAAAGTTTGTGATATAAGCATGAATAGAATTTGAGACAAGAAAGCATAGATAGCTAGGGGAGGTACTTAGGCATTCTTGTCCATCCATTTGGCCAGAAAAATCAAAACAACCAAAACAACAAATGGATGTCCTCGAATGGATAAAATCATGCATTCAACATGCTCACACAATAAGATAGCAAATGAAATATGTGTCAAACATGCACAACCAACACTCTAGCTACTAGCACACAATTTGTCGATGACTAGGTCATCTATATATGAGTATTTTGACTTAGGAGCCAAATGAGAACATTTGATCATAGGTCATACTCATCGTTTCAGCACAAGTGGGGTTACCACTTTTACATAAAGCATTGATGTCTTCACATCATTTGAAGATGCTTTAGCTCAATTTTTTAGAGCAAAGCTCCCCCTAGATGTGAGAACCCCTTTTAAAGGGTCAAACTGACCTTGGGTTGTCGTAGAAGACTTCATGTAGATGTTGAAGATGTGGATGCTTAATGTTGATGTAGATCATCAAGAGTTGGGAGCTATCCTTTGGATTAGGGCACTTTCAATACCTACATGGGTTAGTCCCACAAGGAACAAACAAGGATATCCATAGACATAGATTGAAGTTCACAATAGATGATGTCCATGAAAGCAATGATTACCTTGTCCCTTGACTTACCAACAAGAGGGTTTGTGACTCCATGAACTAGTGCATGATGTGGAAGTTGATTGCACAAGTTGCCAAAATGAATATGAGTGAAGTATGTTGGCAGAGTCACCCTCAAGAACCTTCTAGTTCTTCTTCTTCGGGATCCACATCATCTTGATGGGAATCCTTGGGGTTGTAGTTGAGCTTGACGAAGTAGAACTTGACGTGTCCTTGGGAACCCACTTGACCATGGCTTGAGGTGCTTCAATGAATGCATCAATCTCCTCTTGAAGCTTGTCCTTGGCTTTTATCTTGTGGTCTTGTGGTGGAAGGTCATCTTGAGCTTGTTCCACATTGGAAGAAGTAGGATCATACTTCTCCTTTTGAGAAACAAACTGTGGAGTAGGGTATTGACCTTCTTCCCACTCAACACCTTCGGCGTTGAACTTTCGCTCAAAACCAATTCCTTGATTCTTCCGGTGCCTTCCTTGTTTGCGAACAATTTCCTCAAAGTTCTTGCTTCCGGCAAGACTCTTGTAGACACCTTTCTCTATGATTTCCTTCAATAAGCTATTCTCTTGCTCAAGTGTAACTTGGCTTGAAACATTGTTAGTGGAATCAAGAGAACTACTAGAAGCAACAACATTGGATTTAACATGGTTATTGTTACTACT